>JAYRCH010000055.1:2400000-3640277 GCA_037179445.1 Phengaris alcon alcon | reverse complement strand
CCTGTTTCTCCCAAAGCAACGACCCGAAAGGGAACCGCTTCGGGTACGAGTGCCATGATGGTCGAACTGGATCTAAATACACTATTTAAATTTATCAAACCATTTGATGGTTCCCGGGAGTGTGTAAATTCATTTATTATAAATTGTAATAACGCGTATGACTTGGCCACTGAAGTACAAAAGCCAATCCTATTTCGTTATATCTTTAGCCAGTTGCAAGGTAAAGCCGAAATTGCTTGCGCTATCAAAGAATTCAAAAAGTGGGACCAATTAAAAGAATTCCTGCGAAACCAATTTTGTGAACGTAAGCATTATGCTCACATACTTATGGACTTGCAAGAAAGTAAACAGGGTCTTAATGAAAACGTAACACAATATTCTTTACGCGTAGAAACCTATCTTTCACAGCTTCTGACTGAGGTAACCCTGTCCAATTGCACACTAAAGGAAATCCCTGGTCGTTCAGCGGCCATGGAGGATTTAGCACTTCATCATTTCCTTATTGGCTTACATCCCCGTATCTCAAATATTGTGCGTTGCAGAAATCCGCGAAATTTAAATGACGCTATTAATATTGCGATCTCTGAGGAGCGCATACAACAAAGTCTTTACAAACGACCTCAGTTGGGAGAATCGAAGTTAAATAATAATCAAAGTAACTTGAGACCCAGACCGTTTTTCCCACGATCATATGGACAACCAAACACGTCACGTAATCAGCCTTCTTATCAGCCGAGATTTAATTCTCCAAATAGTAACCTTAATAACAACAATAATAATAATTATTCAGACAGAACCCAATCGGTGTTTTGTCGATATTGTAAAACTACGGGCCATGATATTAAAGATTGCGCGAAAAGGGAATACAATAACAGCCGATTTAATAATAAATTCCGGCAACAACCAAATCGAATGCATTTGGTTATGAATGAACATGATGATCAACACGTCGATGACTCATTCCAATCGGATAATAATAATTTAAACTAAATTCCGTCTCGCTCTCGTGTCGTGCGGGACTAATTAAATCTGAAATCGACACGTAAACTTTCTCTCGCGTTATACGACAGGGTAACCAGCCCCAAAATGGAAACGCTAATAAATCGTCTCGCGTTATACGACAGGGTAACCAGCCCCAAAATGGAAACGCTAATAAATCTCTCAGCATCATACAACAGGGTAATCAGCCCCAAAACGGAGATGCATCCTTCAGAGTCACGCAGCAGGGTAACCAGCCCCAAACCGAAGACTCCCTCGTAGTTGAACCTAAAAAAAAGGAAATTTACGAAATTAATATTGATACAACTAAGCGACGCTTACCTCACATATTAGTAGAATCTTCAGTTTCAGATATCCCTTTATCCTTGTTAGTCGACTCGGGCTCGTCGATCTGCTTAATAAAAGAAACCTGTATATTAAATAGTCAAAAATTAATTAAAGAACCTGTAAAACTTAAAGGCATAGATCCAGGCGACGAACCGACCTACAGAGGGTCACTTACAACTTAGGCTAAAATTAAATGACAAAAATCCGTTAGTATTTAAATTTCATGTAATAAAAGAGATTAGCTTACCTTACGATGGTATTATAGGCACAGATTTCTTAACAAAGTTCGGCTGCAAAATAGATTACACGAATGATATATTAAAAATAGGAAAATCCGAAATTAAATTACTTTTCACCGAACCGTTCTTTATTGTTCCACCTCGAAGTGAAGCTGTAATTCAATGCTCAATACAGAAAACTAATTTAAAAGAGGGTGTTATAGTTGATCAACATCTTTCGGAAGATTTACTTATATCTAATTGCATCGTTAAAATCAAAAATAATAATCGCGTTAATTTAACTATTGCCAACACCTCTGAAAATTATGCACATATTAAAGGAGATCTAAAACTCCATGTTGAACCTTTAAATTTTCCTCTACATCCGGTAAATACGTGTAGTTTATTTACCTCAGAAAGATCCGAAGCAGTAATAAAAGAACTTCGGACAGATCATTTAAATAAAGAAGAACTCAATGCTCTTGTTGATCTTTGTAGTCAATATCCGGATATCTTTCACATGCCTAGTGATCAGCTCACACATACGTCTGCAATCGAACATACCATCAGAACAAATAACGAAATTCCAATACATACCAAGTCATATAGGTTTCCCGAATGTCACAAGCAGGAAGTCGAAAAACAAATAAATCAAATGCTTGAACATAACATAATAGAGCCGTCATCCTCTCCTTGGAGCTCACCCATATGGGTAGTTCCCAAAAAAATTGACTCAAGCGGACAACGCAAATGGCGAATAGTGATAGATTATAGAAAGCTTAATGACATAAGTGTAGGCGAAACTTATCCGATACCTCAAATTTCTGAAATTCTAGACCAGTTAGGTAAAAGTAAATATTTTACAACACTAGATCTTGCTTCTGGATTCCACCAAATTCGTATTTCAGCTGACGATGCACCCAAAACTGCATTTTCAGTCCCTCAAGGTCACTTTCAATTTAATCGTATGCCATTTGGCCTCAGAAACGCACCTAGTACATTTCAAAAACTAATGAACACTTGCCTGTCAGGACTACAGGGAAGTCGATGTTTTGTTTATTTGGACGACATTGTAATCTATTCCTTCGATCTCGACACACACATAGATAACCTTAAAGCCGTATTTGATAGACTTCGAAAGTTTAATCTTAAATTACAACCGGAAAAATGTCAGTTCCTTCGTAAAGAGGTAGTTTATTTAGGGCACATAATAGGCGAAGACGGCGTAAGGCCAAACCCAGAAAAAACAGAGGCTGTAGCTAAGTTTCCTATACCCAAGTCCCCTAAGGACATTAAATCCTTCCTAGGCCTTGTTTCCTATTATAGAAGATTTATTCCTAATTTCTCTAAAATAGCAAAATCACTTACCAGTTTGTTGAAAAAGGATGTTCCGTTCATCTGGAAAGAGGAACAACAACTTGCTTTTGAATCTCTTAAGGAAAATCTTATAAGTGCTCCGGTATTAGCTTATCCTGATTTTAATAAACCTTTCCTGTTAACTTGTGATGCATCCAATTACGCCATTTCTGCAATTTTGTCCCAAGGTCCTATTGGTCAAGATCGTCCCATAGCTTATTCCTCTAGAACTTTAAATAAAGCCGAAACCAATTATTCAGTAACTGAAAAGGAATGTCTCGCGATAGTTTTGGAACAAAAGTTTTCCGGCCTTACCTGTTTGGTCGCCGTTTTACAATAATTACAGACCATAAACCGCTGAATTGGCTGTTCAGCTGTAAAGATCCGGGCTCTAGGTTAATTCGCTGGAGACTAAAACTTGAAGAATTTGATTATGATATTCAATATAAAAAAGGTAAAATAAATACAAATGCCGACGCTCTTTCCCGGTACCCCGTGAACCCAATCCAAGCCGAAAACCCATCTCCTTCAGCACCAGAACCCCAGGAGGAACAACCGTACTCACCAGATAGAGATCTTTTAGATTTGTTAGTGACACCGCCATCCTTTGATCCCGAGAGAGACCTCTTGGATCTCTTGCCCGATCCAATCCCTGTAGAAAATACTGAATCTCCATCAGAACTTTTGAATACTCCTCCTGATCCATTTGATCCACCCGGCCTCGAAGATGCCGTGGCTAATG
Organism: Phengaris alcon alcon; assembly: GCA_037179445.1. NCBI lineage: Eukaryota > Metazoa > Arthropoda > Insecta > Lepidoptera > Lycaenidae > Phengaris > Phengaris alcon. Next base: position 3,636,635 of record JAYRCH010000055.1, on the reverse strand, counting down.
AGCCTAACGATCAGCCTATCGTTGAACCAGATTTTGAAGTACCATCCGAGCCAACTCCTTCCACTAGCGCGAATCCAGATGCTCCTGTAGATGATTATCCTACCTTTTTAAAGTCCATGTCAGATAAAAGTAAAACATTTAATACTGTAATCGAAGAATATAACGAAAGTTTATTAAAATGTCCGGCTAAAGTAATCCTTGTACCAACATCTATTGACCTTGATGAATCCAACCTTTATCTTGAAGAAATGCTGAATGATTCTGAAACAAATCAAACAATATTAAATTCTGAAAGAGAGCTTTTTGGTTTCCATAAAATAGAACGTAATAATAAAATATGTTATTTGTTATTTTATAAAATTCATCATTTTGATGAAGCATCCTATCCAGAAATATTTGAAACCTTAAAGAGGATTCGTAATGAATTATTAATTTTCGGAAATACCAACGAAATAGGTATATCAGATATGAAAAATCCTTTTGAAAAACATTCATTTATTAAAATATTTAATATTTTAACTTACCTTTTTCATAACACGCAGATTAAAATAAAAATATATCATAATAAAATTATTTTCCCTGTCCCGACTGAAATAAAGAAAATATTACACGATAATCATGATGTCCCGATTGCTGGCCATTTAGGTTCTGCTCGCATGTATAACAGGATAAAAGAAATTTACTATTGGAAAGGGATGCGTAGCGACATAGAAACATATGTTAAACAATGTAAATCCTGCCAAGAAAATAAAGCACTCCGACAAATAAATCGTGCTCCCATGCAAATAACTAGTACTTCAACAGAACCTTGTCAACGTGTAGCTCTTGATATTGTTGGGCCACTTCCAGAATCTGGTCCCGGTAAATTGAAATATATATTAACAGTTCAAGATGACCTAACGAATTCTCTTCAGCATATCCTATTAGGACCACAACCGCGGAGGAAACATGTGAATGTCTCCTTCATTACATCTCAATTTTTGGTATACCCAAAATGATCCTCACAGATCAAGGGACAAATTTTACGTCTGGACTGTTTAAAGAGACATGCAAATTCTTAAAAATTAAAAATCTTTGGGCTTCGCCATACCATCCCCAGACGCAGGGGGCTCTTGAACGAAGTCATTCCACCCTTAAGGAATATTTAAAATCATACATTAATGAGGAACAAACAAATTGGCCTCGATATATATACACTGCCATGCTAGCTTATAATACATCCGTCCACTCTACTACGCATTTTACACCATATGAACTAATGTTCGGTAATAAACCATTTATACCAAATTCTATCTATAGCGAATCCCCAGGGGCTACATACCCTGAATATGTCCGCATGTTGCAGAATCGTCTCAAGTACTCCCGGCAAAAAGCCGTAGAATTCATCAATAAATCTAAAGGAAATTCCAAAACATATTATGATACACGGACACGACCAGTCAGCTATCATGCAGGCGATTACGTTTACGTAAAGAATCATTTAAGACTGCGGAAAGCCTTGTCCCCAGTGTGGAAAGGCCCCTATAAAATAATTAAGATCAATGCTAATAATACATTGACAATATTAATTAATCGACGTCATGTCGTACACCACTATGACCAGGTCAAACCTGCTCATGTGCCGAGTTCGTAAAATGCTTGCTTTTATACATACTTTACATTTAAATTTTACTTTATTATACTTACCTATACATTATTTACAAATTACTTTTACCTTACCTTTTTATTACTCTTCATACTAGTGCACACTAAGTATATAATATTAGTTATTATAATTTATAATAGCAAGATACTGTTCTATTCTTGCAGAACTCATCAACATGCTGAAAGTCAGCAAAATAATTACGTTCAACAATTTAAATCAAGCCCAGGAATCTATTTTGACTATCTTGGCAAGCTCAGCGTTATTAACGGGAAATTAAATATCTTGATGCCAATGGACATATCTCACTTAAGTACACATATTGAAAATATAGACTATGCTATAAAATTAGTTAAGGATCTTTGTGAGAAAACGACATTTAGTAATATCGATTGTCACCATCTCCTCGAGCCGCTAGCTGTTAGATATAATGATATGTATAAGGAATTTAGTTCTGTATCCCATTTAGTTACCAGGAAATCAAAGCGTGCTTGGGTGAGTGGAATAGGCTCAATAATAAAACATGTATTTGGCAATTTAGATGAGAATGATGGTCTTAAATACGACGAGGCTATAAAAGTATTGTTTAATAATCAAAATAAATTAGTTTCTCTTGTCAAAAATAATATTTTACTTACCACATCTACCGTGTCGATGTATAACGATACTATAAATAAAATTAAAATTAACGAATTAAATTTGAATGATGCTATCGACAACCTCTCTGTTAAAGTACGTAACATATCTATCATCACGGATGAGCTCTGGTCTCAGATCAGTATTGGTTAATACGAAGTCATTCCACCCTTAAGGAATATTTAAAATCATACATTAATGAGGAACAAACAAATTGGCCTCGATATATATACACTGCCATGCTAGCTTATAATACATCCGTCCACTCTACTACGCATTTTACACCATATGAACTAATGTTCGGTAATAAACCGGGACTTTATCAATTACTTTACTCATAAACTCTGTTTCACATGTGGACTTAGTTTCTGTTACATAAATTATTGAAATTTCACAAATATAGTTTTCGTTTAACATGTTTTTGCAACTATTTACATCTTCCAAGATACAATACTGCGATTTGTCTTTGGTCATTGCTATGTATTTTGAATTAGGTATTATTAAACTGAAAGAGTTGGGGTTGCTAGAGTCATGTGGTGTCGGTAATCCAATATTATGAAATAACATAAATTCCTTAATTAACACTAACGGAATTTGGAGAACAAAAAATATCTTATTATCTACATAATAACTATCAATTTTAGAAATACTTAACATAGAACTCATTGAGGCTATGTCGAGGCTCACAGGATACTTCATATTATTAGGTAAATGTTGATGATTATCGGCAAGTTCTCTGAATAACTGCTGTGTCGTGATTAAAGAAGGGTGTAAGATATTTTGGTTACTGAATAAAATAGAATTAGTTATGTCTTCCAATTGGAAGGATAATGTTAAAATTGAGTTTCTAAATTATTAATAACCTGGTTAGGTTATTAATAATTTAGAAACTCAATTTCAAAATAGAATTAGTTATGTCTTCCAATTGGAAGGATAATGTTAAAATTGAGTTTCTAAATTATTAATAACCTGGTTAGGTTATTAATAATTTGGAAACTCAATTTTAACATTATCCTTCCAATTGGAAGACATAACTAATTCTATTTTATTCAGTAACCAAAATATCTTACACCCTTCTTTAATCACGACACAGCAGTTATTCAGAGAACTTGCCGATAATCATCAACATTTACCTAATAATATGAAGTATCCTGTGAGCCTCGACATAGCCTCAATGAGTTCTATGTTAAGTATTTCTAAAATTGATAGTTATTATGTAGATAATAAGATATTTTTTGTTCTCCAAATTCCGTTAGTGTTAATTAAGGAATTTATGTTATTTCATAATATTGGATTACCGACACCACATGACTCTAGCAACCCCAACTCTTTCAGTTTAATAATACCTAATTCAAAATACATAGCAATGACCAAAGACAAATCGCAGTATTGTATCTTGGAAGATGTAAATAGTTGCAAAAACATGTTAAACGAAAACTATATTTGTGAAATTTCAATAATTTATGTAACAGAAACTAAGTCCACATGTGAAACAGAGTTTATGAGTAAAGTAATTGATAAAGTCCCGGAAAATTGTGAAACTAAATTAATTTTTGGAGAGTTAGATATTTGGAAACCGCTTAAAAATAATAAATGGATTTTTGTACAGTCAGTACCCGGTAAGGTCTCTATAGATTGTAGAAATAGCGAAGCATCCGAAATTAAGATTTTAGGCACTGGCATTATGTCACTTCCTAGTAATTGTATCGGTTATCATAAAAGCAATACTCTCATAACTCAATACGATTTTGTCAACGCTACCATAGAAATTGGAATACCTGATTTTAATCTTATTAATGACAGCTGTTGTAATTTTAAGAAATTAAATTTAAGCGCGAGGAATGTGACCCCTATCAAACTACAAAATTTTGATTTAGATAATATTAAATTTAATCAACAAATTTTTCTTAAAAATCTTGAGGACTCAGAAAATATTCTAGAAAATCCTCATATAGTTAAATACGGTACACATTACTCCGTATTAGTCATACTTATAGTGGTAGTAATATTTCTTTATTCCATATTTAGATTTTATAACTGTGTGAAACCCGGCAGCAGAACATTAAAATTGAATCTAGCAAAAGTTGACTCTAATTCCAAAGTATCTAAAAATATTCAGTGTAACATAATAGAAATGAAAGAACCTGAACAGAATGTTGAAGATAGTATAGAAATTGAAAACATTAATAATATTCGAAGTAGATTTTAGAATTTCAACTGTAACTTCGATGTCCCCCGAAGTTACATCTTAGGGGGGAGGTGTTATGTCCCGTCCCTGTTAGGGTTGTTGCTGACGTAACGTCGAATCAGCACATCCCGTGTTTAGTCTGGTCTAGACTCTAGCTGTGAGTCTCGGTTGGTCTTCAGTCCTCGGTCGTGACGGTTCTGCCCAAGGGTCCTTTCATATATTATTGTATTTTCCTTTAATAAAAGTGGTTGTTTGAGAGAAGGAGAAGGAGACTCTTCTCACTCGACGCCGGGCCCCTGAAAAGGGCCTTGGGCGGATACCAAACCCAGGGGCATAGCCCCTCTATTTGGGGTGGAGATGACGCGCCCAGTACGAATACTGGGCGCATGAGTCATTAAGTTTTGGGGAAGACCCCCCGCGGCAGAACGCGGGGAAAACCCATGGTAGGGCAGCCGACAACAGCAAGGGAGTGACGACATGCCAATCCAGGCCCGACCGAGACCAACGGTCGGCTCCAAACGGCGCGTGGGGGTCCCGACCCGGGGGCCGAGAAACGTGTTTGGGTCCACTCCCTCACGCACCGTGTTTACCGGACCGCGGAACGAACAACCTGGGGAAAAGGGGGAAAGTTGTTTAAAAACTTCCAGGCCCCGACCTTTTATGTCGGGGGGAAGGTACGCCCCGGGGACGACGGGGTGGCAATAGGGCTGCCACTCGTCAGGCCCCGGACGCGGTGTGGACGTGATTCGCCGGCATCTGGTTTGCCGGCGAAGGGAGAAAAGGTGGGGGGGGGGATTTCAATCCCGTAATGGTGGTGGCGCGGTTGCGCCAGAGAGCGCCAAATGCGCTAGGTGCGGCGCATCAGTGCGCCTGGGCTCCTCCTCTTCGGGGGCGGTGGGGCGGGCTACGTGGCTCCGCTGGGTCCTCCGGAGGGACGGCATCTCTCGGCAGGCGGTGGCGGTCGGGCGGGCGGGCATGCCACGGCGCCAGGTCGGTAAGTTCGACCAAGCGCGAGGCATCCGCCCGCGCGAACAGCTTAGCAGAGAGCTGGGCCACAAAGGCCTCCACGCTCTCCACCCTGAGGTCCTTGGCGATAGTAGCGTTGCGGACGTACCATGGTGCGCCCGCAATTCGGCGCAGCACCCGGTTTTGGGCTCTCTGCAGCAACCCTTTCTGGGGTGCGGAGAGCAGGTGGTGCCACGCGGGTGCCGCGTACGTCAGGCGGGACCGAACGTACGTCCGGAAGAGGGCTATGCGCATCCTAAGGGGGATCTGCGGGGACGCGTAGGCCGGGCGCAGCAGCGCAATCGCCGCGTTCGCCTTCGCCACCGCCGATGAGCACTGGGGGGCCATGGAGAGTCGGCGGTCCAGCGTGACCCCGAGATACTTTGCTGTTCTCCCCCACGGGATCACAGCATCACCAATCTTCAGAGGCGCCGGAAATGAGCACCTCGTGCTGACGGCGAGCGCCTGGGACTTACCTGCGTTAACAGAGAGTCGCCATTTGCTCAGCCAGTCAGGGAGGAGATCCAGCGTCCTCTGAATCTTGATGGCAGCATGCTCGGTGGTCAGCGAGGAGGAGAAGTACGCCGTGTCGTCGGCGTACAACGCCACGGAGGTGCCCCGGTCCGCGGGCACATCGCTGGCGTAGAAGTTGTAGAGTCCTGGTGAGAGGACGCTACCTTGGGGGACGCCTGCGGCGATGGGACGCTCGTTGGAGAGGACTCCGTCGACGCGAACCCTGAAGGTCCTGCCAGAGAGGAAGGATGCCACTAACCTTACCAGGGGGGGAGGTACGTTGGCCCGGATGAGCTTGCAGAGCAGACCCTCATGCCAGACACTGTCGAACGCCTTCTCCATGTCTAGAAAAACGGCTACCGACGATTCTTTTTTGTTAGCCGCAACGGATAGGTGGTGAATAACACGTACCAACTGGAGGGTGGTACTCAGGTTGGACCTGAACCCGAACTGTTCCTCACGAGGAGGGAGGTAAGGGGAAAGGTGTTTCAGAAGGAGGAGTTCAAAAACTTTTGAAAGGGTGGAAAGGAGGGTAATGGGCCGGTAGCCCTCAGCCTTCCTTAAGTTTTTGTGGGCTTTGGGGATGGTTACTACCAGACCCATTTTCCAGGGGGAGGGGAAGTGACCGGTCCTGACAATGCCGTTATAGAGGCGAGTCAGGGCGGCCACCGTCCTGAAGGGAAGGTGGCGGAGAGCGGAGTTAGGAATTCCATCTGCACCGGGGGCCTTTTTCGGTTTAAGGTACCGGAGGGTCTTTTGGACCTCCCTCGGTGAGAAGGAGAAATCTGGGGGGGAGGAGGGGGAAAGAAGGAAAACCTTTACCTCCTCAGAGACCGCTCGGGCGTGTTCCGTTGCGGTCGTCGGCAGCGGTGAGAATTGGCGCTCTAAGTGCTCGGCATGAATGTCTGCTCTATCCTCTGCACGGTACCTGAGGTTGCCATCTGGATGCAACAGGGGGCACACGGGGGCTGTGACACCAGTAAGGCTGCGGCAAAAGCGGTGGAGGGAGGGCCAGTCCTCGCCCGCCTCCAGGATGCGTCGAGTCCAATCCGCAGCGTTCAGGTCCTGAAGGGCAGTTCTTACCTGCGATGTGAGGCGGTTGAGCTGCGTCTTCAGGGTGGGGCAGCGGCTGAGCTGCCATCTTCGGCGCAGGCGCTTCTTCTCGCCTATTAGGTCGGCGATGTGCCGGGGGAGAGTGGGCCGCTTGGAATGGCGGTGAGTGGGCGTCTGGATCGCCGCGTCCATCGCGGCTGCAATTGCCTCGGTGATCTGCAGAGTCATCAATTCGACGTTCTCTGCAGAGTCAACCGGGAAATTGGGGGTGCTCTCGTGGAGCCGCGAGGCGAAGACGTCCCAGTCACGGACTGGGCGGGGAGGAGGAGGGGGGACGCTTGCGGGAGCGGCGCGTATAGTGGCTAAGACTGGGAGGTGGTCAGAGCCGTGGGCCACATCGAGGACCTCTTGATGGAGGTCACCCGGGAGTCGGTGAACTATTGCCACGTCAAGGACGTCCGGAGAGTATCGGGGGGTCTCGGGGTAATGGGTGGGGTAGTACGTTCCCACTACCGAGTACCCGACTCGCTCAGAGTCGGCGAACAGTCGGTTTCCGTCCGAATTGGGAGCGCGGGATCCCCATCCGGGGTGCTTGCAGTTTAGATCTCCGGCAATCACAGTCGGCTCTTCTGATAGGAGCCTATGGATGTCGGAGATATCTAAACGCGACCCCGGAGGTTTGTAGCTCGCGTAGATGCGCGTGCGGTGTGACCCGAGGAGCACCTCCACTCCAAGGGCGTACAGCGATGAAACTGGCGGGGGGGGGAGGAGTTGATGCAGAATCCTCCTGCCGACCAGGATGGCGAGGCCTCTGCATACCCGCTCACCCCCCGGGAAGTCCTGGCGATATACGAGATAGCCGGGGGCACTGAAACGGTCCCGAGGGGACAGGAGGGTTTCGCTTAGTAAGGCGACGTCCACCTCATACTCCCGGAGGAGGAGGCGGATTGGGGCCACCTTACCGCGGACCCCCCGGACGTTCCAGTGAACAACCTTTAGATGGGATGGGGCGTGGGAAGCCATTTAGATATAAGGGAGGCAAAGAGGGTCGCCCCCTCAGGGAGGGCCTTCAGGAGGGTCTGTAGGATTTCTTCCCCGGCCAGGATTCTGTTAAAGACATCCATGGCTAGGGAAAGCAGGGCTTGTAAAAGCTGGGCCGTGGTCCTAGGGGACTCTCGGCGGCGGGAAGAAGGGGGGGCACGAGGGGGCAAAATGGCGGTAGTAACCGCCGGGTTTGCAGGCTCGGTAGAGAGCTCTGTCACCTCTGGTTTGGTGACCGGCGGGACAGTGCGTTTGGTGCGCGCAGGACGCGGGGGGCGTGGGGTGCGCTGCGGTAGGGGGGGGGCCAATAGGATGGCCTCATCAGCCGGCGGGGCTGTAACAACAGGGGGAAGGGGGAGGGCGAGGGGCTCGTACTCCGAGTCCGTGGCGGCATTCGATGTCGTGCCGGATTTGGCCCTCTTTTTAGTCCGGATCCGGGTTCGTTTCCGCTGCTTCCGGGCCGAGGAGGGGGGGGCGGTGGATGCAGCGGGACGCGGGGTGGGGTCATTTGCCTCCGCCATTAGAGAAGTGGCGGAGGGTGGCGGCGGGGGGACCTCTCTTTCGGAGATAGTAGGGGCGTCACTCACCTGGTTGGTGCGCACCCGTTTCGTGGTCCGGGTTGTGCGGGTAGCAGAACCCGCGTGACGGTTCCGAGACTCCCTGATGAAGATCGGGCAGTTGCGGCTGTTTGCGGGGTGGGGCCCCTTGCAGTTAACGCAAGTGGGCGGGTCCGTAAGCGGTCGGGGGCAGTCGGCGGCGGCGTGCTCTTCGCCGCATCTGACACACGCCGGCTTCCGGTGGCAGTTCCGGCTAGAGTGCCGAAACTGCTGACAGCGGTGGCACTGGGCAGGGCCTTTCTTCCCACGCCAGGCTTCCACCCTGATGTCCGGCATATTTAAAATCTCTCTCACCTGGTAGATGCCTGGTACCAGGTTCGGGGTGTGCTTCAGCAGGGCAAAGTAGGAGCAACCAGGACGGTCCCTTCTGGCAAGTATGCGGGACACGTGCTCGACTACGAAGCCCTTGGTGGAGAGATCCGCTGCAATCTCCTCGGTGGGCGTATTAATCGGGAGGCCGTGTATGCCTACCTTTAGTCCTCGATCCTGGGGTAGCGCGTACGAGTACCAGCTGACCTGGGCGGACTTGCTCAGGTCAGACAGGTACCGCTGCACACACCTATATTCGTTCTCACTATGTGGGGAGAACTTTACCCCCAGTCCTAGCGGCTTCGCGTTCGGCGGGTGCCCCAGGAGGTCCCTGAGGCGGCGGAAGTGGCCGATCCAGTCGTCCAGTTTCTCCACTATAAGTGGGGGGCATCTGGGGGCTGCTTTCGGCGGCAGTGGAGCCACTTTAGCTGCGGGAGAGGCGGCTGTTACCGTGGTAGCCTCCATCGGCGAGGGGGCCCTCGAGGTGGAGGCCACAGGAGATCCGGTCGGTGCGGGGGCAGTGGTCGCTGCGGCGTAGGTAGCCGGGCGATCGGCGCGCTTTGCAGGCGGCGAGACGTCTGAAGACGTCTCCTGACGCTGCCGTTTTGTTACCTGCACGGGAGGGGCAGGGGGCGGTGGCATGATGCTCGACGAAGGGGCCGGTACCGGGGCCTTCGGAGCAGGAGCACTTACCCCTCTGCGGTCTTCTTCCGGCGGGGAGGCCGGCGAGGCGGGGAGGGCAGGCTGTGGGCTCGCTGCAGGTGGTGCAGGCGGAGGGCGCGGGGCGCTCACCTCCGCAGTGCGGCGCAAGGGGCGCGGCGGAGAGGCCGGACCCTTATCGGCTGGGCGGGTCGGGGGCCCGGACTCGCGGCGGGTCGCCGTCGGAAGGCATTGGGGCGGGGGGGTGTCAGCACACCCCCGCGAGAATGCCGAGGACGGCCCGGGGCGAGCGGTATCCGTTCCGCTCAAGCTGGGCTCGGCGGCGGAAAGGTACGCGCGCTCAGACGTGCGCGAGCTGGACCTCGAAGAGGGTCCGCTGCGCGACGCGACAGAGCTGGCGCGAGAGTGGCTGGGGCGGTCGCGGCTGTGTGGCCGCGAACCACGGTCGGCCATGGTTGAAGTACGGTATGTACAGATGTACTATACGTACGTGGACGCAACATACACAATGTCAATGTCACATAGTTGTACACGAACAGAAATGCACATGTACACGGAACAGTTAAAGTAAAAGGTACTCACAAAAAATCACGATACACTAAACACTAAACACACAACACGTATTCAGTGTCTAAGTAGTCACAAAAGTGTACGTACTTGCACGGTAAAACTAGAAAGGCTGGCTCTCCGTGACCCGACGTTGGAAACAAGTTCCCAACGGGAGGCCAAGGGCAGTGCAACCCTTCGGCAAGGCGGCAATCCGCTCGTTATTCTAACGAATGACGAGTGGATTGACGATCGCGAGTGGGGTATAACGGCACTGCACTTAGGGGCGGGTCGACACGAGCGTGGAGTGAGCGAGTCACTCGACACGATTCCGAGCGAGACGGCACTACCGCGGAGTGAGCGAGTCACTACGACGCGGATAGAACGGGACGGCACGAAAACGCGGAGTGAGCAGGAACGCACTAGCACACACGAGAGACAGGACGATCCAAAAGTGGTTGTGGAAAGAAACCTTTTTTTTAAAAGCCTAATCCGAAGGGACCCCTAACAGTGCGTGTGCAACTGCGACAGCTAAGTGCGTTTGCGAGTGTGACAGCATCGTGCATATGCGACTGCATGGTGCGTGTACGACTGCGACAGCTACGTGCGTGAGCGACTGTGACAGCCGTGCATGTGCGACTGCGACAAACAACTTGCGTGTGCGAGTGCGATAGCATAGTGAGTGTGAGAATGCGATAGCAAGCGCTCACACTGGAACGCATATGTGAATTTAAAACATAACCACGTGAATTGGGCTTCAAATCCTTCGGCACCCGCCAGGTAACCTTTGTACAAAGCGAAATTTAATGCTTAGCGAATAAAGTCTACTACAGAAATTACTTGTTGAATGTTAAGTAGATACTATATTCAGAGGGTCAAGTCTGCTGAATAAAACCTGCAATTACAATCAAGTCCCGAATCGCTAAAACTGCCAAACCTGTATTCTCGTAAACGTTAAACCAGCGTGAAACGCGTTCTCATTGGTCCAAACTTAATAAAATCAGTTTATGATAACAAGTCGCTTCACTTATAATACAATCAAAGTAAAATGAAAGTCTATTTTACATACGAGGTTGATCTAATTATTATTCTATTACGAAAATGTACTTAGTAGCTTCGACACTAAATCTTCCTCAAAATTAATTAGCAAATTGATTCCTCTATTGGACATTTGAAATTGTATGAAAATTGTGACTGTAGTTAGGTCTATACCTATGTCCTTCCCCGTGGTCTACTCTATATCTCTACCAAATTTCATCAAAATCAGTCCAGTCCTTACGGAGCCTATTTAATGCAAACAAACAAACAAACTTTTCCTCTTTATAATATTAGTATAGAAAAGAGTGTTTTCACATGATGCAATACCGGTATCCGATAACAGACCGGAAGCGCTCTTATATCATTGGCATAAGTGCGTTTTTTCAATACCCAATCCGATATCGGCTCGGATATCGCAATATGTCAAAGACAGGTAGATATATGTTTCATATGACAACATATCCCTGTCTTTTTCATGACTTATTTGTAATTTATCGGTCCGATATCTGATATCGTATCGCATAATGGGAAAACGCTCTGTATTCAGGACTACACAGTAGGAGCCAGTATAGCGAATGAAAATGACAATGAATCCAAATTTCAATTTATACTTAATAAGAACAAATTAAATTGAAAAACAAACTGTATTAGACTGAGTAGTGAAAGGCCCTATAAACTTATTAAAGATATTCTAATAAAATATTTTTATTTATTTATATTTTATTAGAATAAGGTATGTTATAGTATATAAAGGTGTAGGTTGTAGGTATATTATGTAGTTATTTATTTATTCAAGTTGATAGTTAGGATAGAACGTGTGTCGGGACAGCTAGTTAATTGATAATATGTAATTATGTACCAACTGACTCTTCATAGTTTTGCATTTATTAAAAGTTTTAACAAAATTTTATGATAAGCTACTATTTGTTTATAAACTACATTCTTAGCTAAGGCATCAAAATATTTACAGGTGTTGATTGAAATGATTATTTTAAAGTCACAGAACACTTATTTGAGGTAGACAAACTATACAAGCACATGAAGTAACTAGCCGAAGACACGCGTAAAAATCCGAGATTTACAATCTGTAAGAGCGTTATGAAATTTTGCAAGCATAAATTAATTTTCAATTTGCCTTTGACGTTTCGCTGAGCCGGGCGACGTGTCTCCCAGGTATTAGCCGGTCACGACGTCGTGCGCTCCCTGCTATCTCTCTGTACAGCCTGCCCTGTGTCATACACGTGTTATGAGAAACTTAATTGAAATACTACACATACAGACGAATGGCGCACAGTGAAAAATGTTTGAAAGTTTGGTTAGAACTTTCAATGTTGTCTTGTATTTCAATCTATTTTCAACAAAATTCATACTTTTGTGTGAGTTCTTACTTTGGAACTCAGTTTTAATTTTTTGTTTAATTTAAAGTTATGCTTTAAGCCAGTGGTTCCCAGACTCTTTTGTTTCATAGACCACTTTCAAAATTTTGCTGGATCCGGTGGACCCCCTGCACATTCTACATTACTACCAATTTCTAAATCTTGAAAAAAAAAGTAAAGATTAGATTTATATATCTATGTAAACTTGCTTTGTGGCTGAGTTTCAACGACGAATTAACAGTTTTCGAAAAAAAAGGTTAGAATTGATTGCTTGATAGGGTTAATTATTTGATAATAAAGTAGGTAGACTAAACAAATATTCAATTAAATTTTAATTCATTGTGTTGGGAGTGGATGTCATAAAAGCAAAGTTGGCCAATCAAAAAAGTGACTCCATCCAACTTTACTTTTTTGAAATCTACAGTGACTCAGCACAAGGACCAATCAATTCTCACAAATTTTATTTAGAAAACGTCCCATTCGGAGTGGTAAAAAGAAATATAGTATATTTCCTTGTGTTGTAGGTATATAATAATTATTATTGTTTTAACAGTCGTAATATAATCAAAATTAAACACTTATTTATATGTAATGTAACTTATACAATAGTAATTACAAAAAAAATAATTAATGAGATGGATGTACTTGATGGATTGACAGCAAATTATTAATATTTGGTTTAAGTTTTGTAAGGAATAACCGCAAATCTCACCGTTCTGTGATATTCAATCTGTTCCTTTTTTTTGTTAATAAGCGAGGGAAACGCTATCAGAAGCTTTTGCACGATTCCCCACAGTCCAGGATATTTTTCAGGTATTTCTGCCTGCAGCCAAAATTTTTGACACCCTCTTTTAAATGTCACTTTCAGCTCCTCATTAGTGCTAAGCTCGAGTAGCTCCTCTTGTAATATTACATTCTACACTTCCGTTTCATCAAATGGATTTATGATCCATGGTGGTATTTCCATCGACAGAATGTCTTCAAATCAGATTTTAAAATCATCATGCAGGGCAATCAAATGTTGAATGTATGTCTGAATGTCTTCATCAAGGCATTCTACCTGCGATAAGTTTGAAAACTGTGAAAATTCGCGCCGACCAATATTTTTCTTCATAAATTTCAATTTACCAATAAAAGCTGAAATTACACTCTTTTTGTTTTTATTGTTTGTTGTTGTCAATTGTTTTTATTAAATTAAGGCTGTCCTCTTTAACAAATCTGTCAAATACGCGATGTCTGCTATAAAATTGATTAGGTTTTTTTTTAAATCAGGATCTTTATTTTCCAGAAATTCTAAAACTGAGTCAAAAAGTGAATAAAATCTTGATAAGCATGCACCTATCGACAATCAGCGTAGTTCGGTATGTAACAGCAATCGTTGGAAGTTTTCATCATTTTCATCGCACAATTGTGCAAATAAGCGCGTATTCAATGCATTGCTTCTAATTTTGTTTACTGCATTAATCACAAATTGAAGCGATTGGTGGAATCTATCACTCAAATTATCGCTACCAGATGTTGTCGGTGGATAACACACTAAATTGCAGTTACCCCTGGTATAATTATTTTAATATGGCCTATAAACCCCGATATCGCCCGACCATGGCAGGAGCTCCATCTGTTGCCACCGAAATAACGTTTGTAAATGGAATCGCTTTTCTTTAAAAATTACTCCGGACATTAAATATTGATTCACCTTTAGTGTCCATCTTCAAAGTTTTCACGAATCTTTACCTATTTTATCAGGATGACACCTTCTTAGGTGGTCTTCCAGCTTTGATGGTTTCATAGAGTCATTGCTCAAAATTTTGTTGCATAAAAGGCATGTGGGCAATCGTTTATCTGCCTGTGATGGAAGAAAACCAAATTTTAAATATTCAACACTGTACTGACGACACTTCTTCTAAGATTCGATCATGTTTCGTATCAATTAGCTAACTGTAAATAATAAATAAAAAAATTCAAGTCTTAGTACAAAATGTTGAAAAATGCGCCCTTTTAGCATTAGGCACGCGATAGTATATTATATAGGCAGGTAGGTAGGTATACAAATAGGCAGGTAGGTACTTTTCCGACACTGGTAATCACTAATATCGATTCACTTTTCTTTATGAAATTTCGGAAACAAATGAGTAACGTTTATCCTTGACATTCGTATTTATATTGGTGAAGAATTAAACACGTTCATACAAGATTGCAAGTACATACACCACAAGTCGTATTAATTTGCACGTTTGAACACGCATTGTTATAATGAATATGGAATAAGCAAGTTTTTACAAGTGCAGCGACTGTGCTGATCTTCTTAAAATATTATCTGCCTATATTGGTAGGAGATAATTGTCTTATTGAGAAGGTTTATTTTAGGTATCATATTGTTTGTGTTGTTGTATTATCGTATGATGGACGGTGTGGCTTAATTAGTTATAAATAAAATTTAAAAAGGAAAGTTACCGGATAGCTCAACTGGTAGAGCACTCAGCGCGATACCGACATGGTCTGGGTTCAACTCCCAGTTCGGAACTATCCATTTTTTTCTCAATTTATTTATAAATTGTCTTATTGAGAAGGTTTAATTTAGGTATCATATTATTTAAAATAACAAGCCAACATTTTAGTTCTTCACTATCGAAACCAAATTAATTTTCATGCACCCCTGCTTACGATTGTAGACCCCCATTTTTTGTTACGTCCAACGTAGACCCCCGTCGAGTCTCCGTGGACCCCTGGGGGTCGACCTGGACCACTTTGGGAATTACTGCTTTAAGCATATGCTTGAGTTACTTCAGAAAAATTCAAAATCACTATATGTGTCCATATAAATTTCGAGGCGTTCCCTTGATTCCTCATGGATTCCATCATCAGGTCACCATTTTTGTGGCAACGGGACCAACTTCAGATTGTACCCTTTATATAAAAAAAAATATTTTTTTAATCGGTCTACAAACGGCGGAAACATCGTTGAACATACAAAAAAATTATATATATATATCCAGCCGAACGTATAACCGCCTCCTTTTTTTGGAAGTCGGTTAAAACTTGATTGCAATTCCAAATGTCTCGCTAAAACTCGAGGACGTCTGATTTT
This sequence comes from Phengaris alcon alcon, assembly GCA_037179445.1. Lineage (NCBI taxonomy): Eukaryota > Metazoa > Arthropoda > Insecta > Lepidoptera > Lycaenidae > Phengaris > Phengaris alcon. Next base: position 3,620,923 of record JAYRCH010000055.1, on the reverse strand, counting down.
TCTAATTTTGTTCATAAAATAATTCTGGAAGGTTTGAACGGTGAGAAATATTAAATAAATTGTTGGAAAAATACTAAAAACAAAGATTACATTTTCCCCTACTGTCTGTACACTGTATTCAATTTGTTACTTGACTGTCAAATATTTATAGATGCGTTCAGTTTATTTGCTTGGTTTATTTGAAAAAAATCTGCCAGCCCCAGTAGGTTGGTAGGTGTAGGTGTAGTTGTTTGTGTGAGTTGGGGGAGTAGGTGTATTCATTTATTCATCCAACATGACGACAGAACAACGTGTGTCAGGACAGCTAGTATTTTATAATATTTTTCACATCTATAGTTGGATATGTAAATAATGCAGTATTAATGGTTGGACATTTGAAAATATCCAATTTGCTATTTCAATTTCTTGCTCTTGTAGATCAAAGTACTCCATTTCAAGTATTAACTTTAATAGAAGTATTTTGGTCAACAGGATCGTGAATGTCCTATTACATTTTATTAAATCTCGCTCGGTATTCCTGATTGGAAAGCATATAAACATCGTATCTCATCCATATGCTTTGATGTCGTATTCATTTCATTTAATTATATTAAATACAGCTATGCATTTTTTAATCAGTTGAGGCAAAAAAATGACATTCCTATCAACGGGCTATTAGAACTTTCAGTAAAAATTTTAAAACCTTGTAATATTGTAAATAATTTCATTATGATTAACAATGCAATATAATCTTTAAATTTGTGAAGTCATCAACAAATAAGCCCCTTTAGGACTTCTGATGATGACTACAAACCAAAAAAGGATTTTTTTGTTGTCTTGGTTAATAAATAAACAAATAAAAAAAAATGAGGTAAAATAAAAGTGACATTAACTTTTTCTACATTTTACGAAATAGAACGCCACGATCTGTAAAAGCAATGATTTTATTATTGTTAGATAGGTTATTGAAACGGGCCATTAGACAACGTGGATTTATTTCAACAACACTTGCTCTCTGCCTGTCTTCAATACTGGCCTCACATAAATAGTAACTTGAAAAAAGTATTCTCGAGATATTTGATAAGCCTTTTGTATCTCGTGTTTTATAAGTAGTATAATTTACCATGCCTGCCATGCCATATCATCTCATCACCGACATCGGTGACGATGGCAGGTTTCGTTGAAACGAGTCCTGCTAACTAGCTGCTAGAGAGCTACGCAGGAGTTATTTAACAATGCCCATGTGGGTGCGCAATACACAAAATTGCTCTCTCCTCCTTTTATCTCATAACCCAGTGGGACGGAAAGCCGACACGATTGGCGAGCGATCAGACGCAAGACCGACTTTATACATGCCCGTCCGATGCGTGGATAATTTTTTTGTCAGACAATCAGTGATCAGCTTTTAATGTCCTAACCAGACTTGGTAACAACATTTTTTATTGTTTCACAGCAGGGATGAAACCTCGACGTCCGGAGCCGAGAGCCAAGATCTAAACCACTGAGTGGTTTTAACAATGAATACTAACTAGTTAATAATACCTAACTAAAAGTACTTTATAATTCTTATAATTTAGGAATTATATTCAAAGTATAAATGTATTTTTAAAGTTACATTTACCGTTCGAAATCTAAAATTAGTTTGTCTAGATTTCAGTACACAATGTTAATAATTTTGTCTATAGACTTGAACCCGACGACGGCTGCTAATTTAATTTGGCGATCGGCCTCGTGTTCTTAATACAGACGAATTAAAATAAAACCTATTTATAAAACCTAAAATTGATTCTTATTTATATCTACACCTTTTTAAGTATATATACAGGGTGTCCCGTAAATCGACGTCAAACCGTTAACCCGTGATAGGCCAAGTTACAATAGTTATCAGAAAAATTAAAAAAAATATCCAAGTAATGTGTCTCAAAAAATAGAAAGCTTTAAAAAAAAACGAAAAATCGACATCATGTGGTGGTTTTTTAGTTCCCGGCACTACAAATTTCTACTTTTTTTGTAATTTTTTTTTGTATGTAATCCTGAATAATACTTTAGTAAACTGGTGCCTAAGATTTAAATCAAACGACTCCGACTTGAAAGGAAATGAGGCTTTTTGCCCAAAACAATGATTCGAATTTAATAGTTTGTTCGACTTTAACTGACTGTACTGGAAAAAAAATGTACTACCCTTGTTTGGCAGGTAATTTTAAAAGTTGGCGCAGTTAATAAGGATTCCAAAATGGTATGACACTTGCTAGATTGTTTCTTAAATTTTAGACAATATTGATTTTTGTAAAGGAAGTCAGTTTTCGACAATTTTTTCTTACTTAAAATGATCCAAGTGTACCCAGCACTTTCTTCTAAGTGATATTCTGATTTGGATGAGACGGAGAGAAACATTTAATGAGTGTAAGAGAGACAGATATTGACTCCACAAGTAAGCGAGACGGGTAGACACAATGCTACTAGTGTGAGCGAGACAATGTCGCTATTGTCCATGTTTCCGACGTACAGCACACAAAATACAATAGATCAGTACGTTACTCTAATTCGTTTACTGCGCACACCGTATTCGTTCGTCTTGATTTCGTACATACCACTTTTTGCTTTGTTTATTGGACTCGATTGCTTGTGATTTGGATTTGGACTGTTTAGTTTCTCTTTCAACGACCTTTGCTTTCTCCTGTACTATCGTTGATCGTGTGATTGTGTAGTACCACCATGTCGGTGTACACCGCACAGAAATATGCCAACATGCATCTCATTTATGGTGAATGCCGATGCAATGCTAGTGCTGCAGCTAGACTTTACCGCCAAAGATACCCAAACGCTGCTCGTCATCCCGATCTTCGAGTTTTTGTGAATTTGCACCGTTCATTCTCAGAGGGACGATTCCCAAGCCAGAGCCAGATTCCCATTCCATTCACACAGTGAAGGAAGAAGTCGCTTGCCTTACGATGACATCGTACTACTAGCAGTCGCAGAAGATCCAAGTACTTCAGTACGACAAATCGAAGAAAGCACAGGAGTGCCCAAAAGTGTAGCCCATCGAATCATGAAAAGTCATGAGCTCCACCCATACCACGTCACGCGAGTACAAACTTTACTACCCCAGGACTATCTCCCAAGAGTTACGTTTTGTGAAACGATGTTACAAAGACACCGGGAAGATCCACGATTCATAGACAAAATTTTATGGTCCGATGAGTCCACTTTTAAAAAAGATGGGTACATGAATCTACACAATTTACACGAGTGGCATGTAGATAATCTACATTTGATGAGAGAGGATAGATCCCAGTATCGATTCAAAATAAACATGTGGACCGGGATTCTAAACGGGAGAATCATCGGACCTTTTGAACTGCCAGAGATCTTGAATGGCGACATTTATTTGGACTTTTTAACAAATAATTTACCAAATTTATTGGAAGACGTACCTCTGCACATTTACAGAGACATGTGGTTCCAGCAAGACGGCTGCCCGGCGCACTATGCCCGTTCAGTGCGAGATTATTTAGATAATGAATATCCAGAAAGGTAGATAGGGCGGTCTGGTACCATTTCGTGGCCAGCCCGTTCACCTGATTTGAATCCGCTAGATTTTTTTTACTGGGGAGCTGTGAAAGAAAAAGTGTATACAAAGCCAATTGAAAATGTAATTGAACTACGACGACAATTAACGCAAGCAGCTGAATTAGTTAATAACGGCAGATTTGCCCGTCTGATAAAGCGGTCTTTTTTAAAATGTCGAGCTTGCATTTATGCTGGTGGGAGGCAGTTTGAACATTTGTTATAATGTAATAAAATATTTTACACTCCAAAAATTTGTTTCAATTATAAGCTTCCTAAAAAACACCTTTCCTAAAGTTAAAAGTAATGAGACACTATGGCCCCCGTGGCCCGTGATATTCTTTTACTTGGATTTTGTCTCTCTCACACTCGTTGAATGTTTCTCTCCGTCTCATCCAAATCAGAATATCACTTAGAAGAAAGTCCTGGGTACACTTGAATCCTTTTAAGTAAGTAAGAAAAAATTGTCGAAAACTGACTTCCTTTACAAAAATCAATATTATCCAAAATTTACGAAAAAATCTAGCAAGTGTCATACAATTTTGGAATCCTTAAAAACTGCGCCAACTTTTAAAATTACCTGCCAAACAAGGGTAGTACATTTTTTTTCCAGTACAGTCAGTTAAAGTCGAGAAAAACTATTAAATTCGAATCATTGTTTTGGGAAAAAAGCCTCATTTCCTTTCAAGTCGGATTCGTTTGATTTAAATTTTAGGCACCAGTTTACTAAAGCATTATTCAGGATTACATACAAAAAAAAATTACAAAAAAAGTAGAAATTTGTAGTGCCGGGAACTAAAAAACCACCACAAGATGTCGATTTTTCGTTTTTTTAAAGGCTTTGTATTTTTTGAGACACTTACTTGGTTTTTATTTTTTATTTTTCTGATAACTATTGTAACTTGGCCTATCACGGGATTACGACTTGATGTCGATTTACGGGACATCCTGTATATAAATTAGAATTAATTTTAGAAGGTTAAGAAGCACAAAATTTTCAGAGAAATTTCGAAACAACTCGTTGATACCACCCGAGATCCCAGAGCCAGTACCTATCTGCCCCAGAGTGAGTATCGCAATCCAGGGAGTAAACTCTGTGGACCTTCTAGGTACTCTGCCTGGTGGGGACGACCTGGGAGATTTCTTTTTGTTGTAGCTTTTTTATTTGTAATTTTTGTACTTTTGTATCATTAATTTAGTATTTGTCTTTTTATTACTTTTATAGTTTGTAAATATTTTAAATAGTTAAGAGACACTCGATTTAATTAAATTTATAATTTAATTAAATTTATAATTAAATTAAATAAAATTTTTAAAGGTCGTATAAACAATTTAATCCTATGAACGCGACGCATTTGTTTTCGCTAGGCATTGAAGGTAGGTATTTCGCACGAAGTGTAAATGCAGCAACTTTTAAGCATTGTTTTGCAGTTTATCTTAATTTTCCTGACGCTTTGAATACTTGACAGTCTTCCGTCCACTGTAAAGTATCAAAAACGTAGAAATTAATGAACCAAAATAAAAATTTAAATGCACAAAACTAGTTATATTAATGTACCTGTATTGGTAAATAAACATTAGCATATCTTAAGAACCATACCTGTTTGAGTTAGTAAGTTCGTAATAGTTTAGTATTAGGTGACATAATAGACAATAGCATAGGTGTTAGAATACTCTAATTCTACTGTCCCTTTATTCTGTATTACGGAGCCGACTAGATGATGATAATCATTATGATTTTACGCCGGGTTGCCCAAGCGAAATGGGCCGCCGACATGAAGGAGGTAGAAGATCGCAGTTTGATTTATGTACTACATAATGGAGCGTTCCGTTGCAGTTATTGCATACGATCCCTTCACTAAAGTGTTATTTGCACCATTTCATGAAGCGAATGAATTCTTGTTACTAGTGTATTCATGTACTCTTTTTTAACGATCATTGACCCACTATACATTCCCACCACTGCAACTCCTGTGAGCCAGGATCGACGGTGGCAACAAACCGCAAAAACAATTTGATATGATCTCAGGGGTGCTTGAGGGACATGCTACATCTCTTTTGAGACCCGCAGCGAAATTAATCTGAAGAAAGGTTGGAGCAGTAGGAAGAATTCCAAATTCATGTGCTGCCTACAATTATTAATAACACCATGTCCGGCTAGTACCTTATTAATAACACCATGTCCGGCTAGTACCTTATTAATAACACCATGTCCGGCTAGTACCTTATTAATAACACCATCTCCGGCTAGTACCTTATTAATAACACCATGTCCGGCTAGTACCTTATTAATAACACCATGTCCGGCTAGTACCTTATTAATTTGTGTAAACTAATTATACGATATTTAAAAGGAATGCTTTAGGGTAGTGATCATTTTGTTCCTAACCTAAAGCATTCCTTTTAGAGTACCTTTTAGGGTTCCGTAGTTCTACAAGCAACTAGCAAATTTTTTCATTTTGTCCGTCCGTCTGTCTGCCTGCTTGTCTGTATCTCCTTCTTGCTCCTGGAATTATGAATAATAATTGATAAAATAATAATAATAATTGTATATTTTAGATGTGGCTCGCCATACATGTGAGTGTAATGAAAGTTCTACCCCACTATGTGGGGTTTCGTTGACTTTTTCATAAAGTGTACCATTTTCGAGTAATGGCCTCTTAAGTTGTTTACAAGCTGGCTGGTTTATAACATAGCATTTCTAAGCTATTAGAGGCAGAAACTTATAACTTTCCACACTGACAGGTCATGGTCAATAATTTTTAGGAAAATAAATTTGAGGAAATAACTTTTGAAGTAATTTATTAAAAAAACTATTGCACATTGAAAGTTACTGAACCCTCCTTAGACATGTCCTGACACGCTCTTGGTTATTTTTTTTTATATAATTCAAGTTATAATATGTTACTTTATTGAAGATTCAAAGTTTAAATAGGTTCACGTATTTAAATGCAACTAATAATTGTAATGGGGATCCTCAAAGGTCCCAGCGTCAAACAGGATTCACCTCATTCAAGGACTGTGAATAGAATTCTATGAATTTATTTCAAAAAGGAATGCGCTGTTCCGTTTTTTTTGAACTCAAATATTTTTTACTATTCCATCACATAGTTCAATGAACAATATTTATATGGAATATGCGCAATTAAAATTAAAGCTAGGACTCTAGTGATAAATATTTTTGATAATATACGATTAATATATATTTATTCAAAAAAAAAATTAAATTACATATTTATTTCAAAGTTCACTTTCGAACTTTCTCCCTAAGCGTAATTATGTGAAGCAACTACTGTTTAAAATTAGTATTTATTTGAGTTGTTCTTCAATTATTATATAGTACCTGGCCCCTGGGATACCGAGCCTTGCTCCGAGTTCTAGTAAAACAGTAAAAATTAACAGATGGCGATTAATAAAATAAATCACAAAAATATTAGTCCGACTGGAGGCCATACAGTAGTGGGTACCACGCACTCCTGTATGGGACTGTAATTTTCCATAGGATTTTCCACCGCCGACTCAGATCAGACTCGAAGTTAGCAAGGTTACACCGATTTAGGCAGAGCGAGGTGATAAATAAAACCACCAATTGAGAAGGAGGAACTGACCGGGACCCGAACCCTACACACCAATATGCAAATAACGCAAAAAATCTAACGTATGCGTAGCTGAGCCACGCACTTTGATTACAGTTAGCAAAATAAGTCGTATGTTATTAAGCAACGAAAGAAAAAACAGATAAAAACTCAAATAATCCCGGTTTTTTTGCGACAAGACCCAAAACTTCCTGTATAATAAATTTCATGGAAATTGTTGAAGCCGTTTCCGAGATTTTGATCACATAAATATTTAAAGGAATTGCTCGTTTAAAGTATAAGATAATACTAGCTGACACAGCAAACTTTATTCCCCCAACAAAATTATAAAAGATAGTAAACCTATTCTCAAACCTACCGAATACACACAAAAAATTTCATAAAAATCGGTCAAGCCGTTTCAGGGGAGTTTGGTTGTAAACACTGTGACATGAGAATTTTTTATATTAGAATATACATTGACAGAATATTTCAAACACACATTCTGAAGTTACAAACAATAAACGTGCATGAAATTCAAATAAAAGAGTAACGAAACAAATAAGTACGCACAATCAGGCATCATGTCATAGTATTCATGGCGTAAAGTGCTACATTATTCAAGTTAATAGCTATTAGTATGGTTCGTTAGTGGAATATTGCTAACGAATGTGCAGCGGCCGCGCATTTCACGGTGAAACGCTCAATGAGCAAATGTGTATGTGTGAGTGCGCGCGCGTGAATATGCAAGCAGGCATGTGTGCATGTAAATACGCACGTGAATATGAGAAGCGCACGTGTGTGAGTGCATGCACGTAAGTGAGTGCATGCATGTGTGTGCATGTATACATACACGTCCATGCGTCCGTAAAATAGTAATTCATCGCAATACAAGTGATAAAGCGAAACAACGCTGAACGACATTGGCGTTAAGCTTTCATGTAAATTCGAACGACTAACAAACCGATGTTACAAATCAAACATATTATGATTGTTTTATTTTTATTTTATTTTATATGGGATAACAACAACCATACATATATATAAGGCCAATAACAGCTATTCAAAACATAAAACAATATTGTATTATTAAGTATTTGACATATATATATATATATACATTTTATTTCTCTATGTATACATCACTTCCTATATCTATTCCTATATATATAATATTTGTATCATAACGATGTATAAGTATGTATATATAGTAATATAAATAGTTAATAAATATTATATAACATAGTCTATAATCGATACAGTGCTACTTAATGTAAGGAAACGACATACAACTGTAGATTTTTTTGTATACTTAATCTACACTACAGTCTCATTCAATTCCTAGAAGTAATAATATAACTTTTGACTTGAATCCTCTTTTTGTGTTTATGAAAGGATCAATGAGAGGATATTTCTTGTTATAAGTATGTCAGATTCTAGTTCTCACCGTAAACGAATTACGTTAATTACGGATTATATAATACGGAAACAGAAAATGAAACAAGGGTGTTTGAGGGTGACGTGTTCTGCGGCGTGGTACGTTAAACGAAATAAGTTCTAACAGATCAGGACTATCTAGTTGACCATTTAAAATATCATATAAAAGACCCATGTCGAATAAGTCACGACGGTCAGTTAGTTAGTATAAGTTTATTTAGGCGACACTGTTCATCGTATTCATGTGCAGGAAGGGATGTACCGGGCATAAAACTAAGAAATTTAATAAAGTTCTTCTGGATTCGTTCAATATGAGATGCATGGGCGACATACGAAGGAAACCAAATTTGACTTGCGTATTCCAGAATGCTTCTAACATACGCAAAGTATAAAATTTTTATGCAGTCAGTACTTTTGAGGGGTTTACTAGTCCTTTGCACAAAACCAAGCATACGAAAAGCTCTGTCAACGATTTGATCAAAGTGTGCAGAGAGGTGCATCCTGGAGTCGAAGTATATACCAAGATCTCAAACGATGCTGACACGTGTTATTATAGCGTTATCAAAATTGTATGGAAATAAGAAGTAGTTTTTCTTGCGCCTAAAACTGATACATTGACATTTTATAATATTAACTGTTATGTTATTAGTTTTGTAATTAATGAATAATTGATTAAGAACCTGCTGTAATAGCTCACAGTCGCCTAAAGGTACAATCACGAGGAAAATTTTCTTATCGTCGGCATAAAGTATTTTGCTTAGCGCTGGAAAGACACTTGACATTGTCAAAAATGTATGCGTTGTAAAATATGGGTCCCAGATGCGATCCTTGTGGCACACCTGAGGGTATTTTTACATCATCTGACTTTGATCCCCCCAGAATAACAGCTTGCGAACGGTTCTATAGATACGAATGCACCCATCGCAGCAGATCTCCATGTATTCCCAGTCTATGGAGCTTGTCGAGCAGGAGTTCGTGATCCACCCGATCAAAATCTTTTTCTAAATCTGTATAAATCACGTTCACCTGCCCACCACCCTCCATATTCTGTAAGACGTAGGCAGAAAAGAGAGACAAGTTTGATAGTGTAGAGCGACCCTTCATGAAGCCGTACTGCGTATTTGGTATACCTCTCACTAAAATAGGATATATATTTCCTAGTTTTTTAAATACTTCACTACTTGTATTTAAACTGTACATGGGTCTATAATTATTAATAGCTGATTCACAACCTTTTTTATGAATAGGTATTATGTGAGCATTTTTCCATATGTCTCGAAAAACACATTAATTTATTGACCTACGTAGCAAAATTGTAATGGCTATAACAAGTGAGTCAGCACATGAAATTAAAATTATTGGAGGTATACCATCGCCGCCAGGGCCTTTTGTTTTGTTAAGTGATTTAAGCAATTTTAACACAGCCTCATGAGAGATGTTGATCTGAGAGATTAGGTCTGAATTAATTTTAGGATAATTGTGATGAGGATCGTGAGAGTTTTGGCTATCTAAAGAGGGAGAATTGAAAACACTTTTAAATAACTTGCTTTCAGCTTGAAGAATCATCATATTATATATATCATATATCATAGGTAGGGTAGGCGACAAAAAAGACACACGCAATTTTTAATCGCTCTGATATTTATTTTGGATACTTACAATTATCAGTTATTATTTTTAATGTGTTCCTAAATAAAAAGTTACCTGTGCTCCCCCTAAATGTTCTCACAATAAATTTTTGCATTAATTTCATCACTATCACATCTTTCACTAACTATCTTCAAGAACTCTTGAACACTTTAAACCTTTAATACAAGATGGAGTCAATTAAACAGACAATTGCGGATATGACAGTAATGTTTAATTCAAGAATGGCTGACTTCCAGAGGGACCTTGAAAATTCTTCTCCACACTCAGTAAGCCCTACAAATAAGTTGGCATCTGACTTCAATATGTTCAAGGAATTTGTACTTCAGGCGCTTAAAAGCTTACAATCCCAGCTAGAGTTGTTGACAGATTCACTGGATCAAATGGAGACAATGCGCAGAAAGAAGATGCTGCTCATCCATGGTATTCCAGAAGACAAGGAGAATCCGCAGCAAAAAATTTTAAATCTGTTTGTCAATCAACTTGAAGTTCCAAGTATAGACGTCTCTTCAATTAGCTTCTGTTACAGGCTGGGTCGTCCCAAGGAGGCTAAGAGTAGACCCATATTGGTAAAATTCAAAGAATTGAGCCATCGTAGTAAAATATGGGAATCAAAAACCAAACTTAAGCAGACTGGTATTACGCTGACGGAATATCTTACAAAGAAAAGGCACAACTTGTTCATGGCAGCTAGGCAACATTGTGGTTTGACCAAGTCATGGACACGGGATGGCAACATTTTTGTAATAAGTCCTGACGGCTCACGGCATTGTATTCATAACAAAGCTGAGCTTGATACAATTCCAGGTATGATCACTAATACAGCAGTGGTATCTAGTCAAGTTATCCCATCTGGACCCATGCCGAAGATTAAAAGTCCACCTGCAACAAGGACAAGGAAAAATGTTAAAGGAAAATAAGTTAGTACCTTAATACATTACCTACTTCTTTTCTTCTTCTCTGCTTATTTGTCATTAATTATTTCCTGTATATCTTCTACTCTATTATATCAAAATTTCTAACTATAAATTTTCCTGCAAGTATACTTCATATAAATAACTGTCAATTTCAACAAAATAAAACTTGTAATAATTTTAAGTGTGCCATAACTTAAAATAATAGATTTAAAAATGTTATCCTTCAGTAATGAAATATATTTGCTACCATTCTGATTATTATTATGGTGTGTAGTTGATGTGTATCTACTTACTTTGTAAAAACATTGCTTCACTTTATGCTGCATACTTCTTCAATGTTGTATTCCAACTATGTACTTCAGGTGGAAGAAATTCTCTATTTTGACTCTGATTTTTATGATTTCCTTGTGAATTTAAGGTACATTATTAAAATGGGCTACTTATCACTTATTGGAATGGATGCAAAATTTAGTGTTGATTTTGCATGGAGGAGCAAAAAGTTGATTTTGACACTTGACAGTTGTGAGTTGTCAGATAATTTTTTTAATTTAAATTGACAAAAGACTTGCTGCTGACAAGTACTGTCATCGCCTCATAAGACGTTTTAATGACGTACCTTTGGATGCTTCTTGTTCGATTTTCATTTTTCTTTTTGCATGTGGGTTAAACTGTTATTTAGACTTTTATTTCTAATTGTTATAGTGTCTCTTTTCTTGAAAAGATTAAATTATTGTAGTTTAATTATCATTAAAGCAATGTATTGTATTGTGGTATTTAATGTAAACAGCTTCATTATCTGCCTTATTATTCGGGTGGGCTCTGGTAGCAACTTTATACCTAGTACCTTTTTTTTTTTTCTCTTTTATTTATTATTATTACAATATATTTTATTATTAATTATTTTTGTATTGTTATTTATTTACATATTTATATTATTATTGTTAATATAGTAACTATATATTATTTTTATTATTGATAATATTATGGAGTTAAATTTGAGTATGGAAAGTATTGATTTTAAATCATGTTCTTCATCGAACTGTTCCTTTCACAGTACAGAATCTTTAGTACCCCTTAATGAATCTTTGGCTATAGAGTTTCAAGATATGTCCAAAAATTTTAATGTGGTCCATATTAATGCACAGAGCATTCCAGCCCATTTCTCCGATATGTTGGCGCTATTCGAGCCGAAACTAAATATCCATGCTATACTCATATCCGAGTCATGGCTTAAACCGTGTCTCCTTTCCCAATGTTATGCACTGCCCGGTTACCAGCTGATCCGTAATGACAGAACTGGTCGAACTGGCGGTGGTGTCGCAATTTACCTACGCTCGGATATTCCCTTCTCTCACATTAGCTCATCCACTCAGCCTCCTCCAGTAAATGCTCCAGAACATCTATTTATTGATATTACACTGTTTCACACAAAAGTTTTGGTAGGGGTGCTGTACTGACCTTCTTCTCATATAAACTATTTTACAGCCTTTGAAAGTTTGTTGGAAGAACTCTCGCCAGCATATAAACATATGATTATTATGGGAGACTTAAACACGTGCCTACTTAAAAAGGATTACAGGTCCAATAAATTAGCATCTATTGTCAATTCGTGTAACATGCAATTATTGCCTCTAAATGCAACTCATTGTGCTCCCAACTGTACACCTTCTCTTTTAGATGTTATGATTGTCGCATCCTCTACATCTATTGCAAAACATGGGCAATACAATGCTGACATGTTCTCGTACCATGACCTAATTTTTGCATCATGTAAGATTAAAACGCCTAAACCGAAGCATAAGACGCGTATGGTTCGTAGCTTTGTCGGAATCGAGTTGGAAAAGTTGTGCGCTGATGCACGCATTTTGGATTGGTCTCCGGTAACAGATGCTAATAACATTGATGCTAAAATTGAAACTTTCACATCTATCATTACCAAACTATATGACGACCATGCACCTCTCAAGCCTGTCAGAATAAAACATTTACCTGCACCATGGTTGACAGATGAAATTAAAGCTCTTATAATTAAGAAACATCGTGCTAAGGCAACTTACAGACGACAAAAAACTAACGAAAGTCATGAAAAGTACATAAAAATTCGTAATCGCTGCAACACTATGTGCAGAGATGCACAGAGGCGTTACATTCATTCATCTGTAGAAAGCGGTGGGACAGCTAAAACATGGAAATTTTTAAAGTCTCTGGGTATAGGTAATCGTGGTGGGCAGGTCCCAACCAATAATATTAAGCTTGATGATCTTAATAAATTTTTCTCATCGCCATCAACGTCATTGAGTACGACTGACAAAACTAATACGCTACAACATCTCTCTTTTCATCCTCCTGAAAGACACTCTCCTTTTTGTTTTCGTCCAGTCAGTATCAGTGAGGTTAAGAAAAGTGTAATGTCAATTTCATCTAATGCGGTTGGTAGTGATGAACTTAGTCGTAACATGATTGTTCCAATAATTGATATTATATGTCCCGTCTTAACAGATATCCTTAATTTTTCTTTGTCCACAGGTACTTTTCCAGAATTCTGGAAAAGAGCTAAAATTATCCCTTTACCCAAAAAGCCTAAACCACAATTTTGTAAGGATTATCGACCAATTTCTATCCTACCATTTTTATCTAAGGTATTAGAGCGCCTCATCCATCAGCAGACTGTTAACTTTTTAAATAGGTTAAATTACTTCAACCCCTTTCAGTCTGGTTTCCGTCCCGGCCACAGTACAACTACTGCATTAATAAAGGTGACTGACGATATACGCTGTGCCATGGACAATGGGAAATTAACGATTTTAACACTTTTGGACTTTACAAATGCTTTTAACACAGTTGACCATGATATTCTCTTACAACTCATGAACTCTCTAAATTTTTCACCTACCGTGATTGCATGGTTCCGTGGTTATTTATGTAATCGTCTTCAACGTGTTGCGGTGGAAGAAGTCGTATCTGAGTGGTCAACAGTCACGGCTGGTGTCCCTCAAGGCGGTGTCCTATCGCCTTTACTGTTTAGCATTTTCATTAATACCATCGCCAAAAACATCTTCTCCTGCTCTCACATGTATGCTGATGACTTGCAGATTTATCTCCACGCATCACTTAATGACTTACCGTCGGCTATTGCACGAACTAATGAAGATCTGAAAAGTATATGTGCTTGGAGTAAATCTCATGGATTAGTCATAAATCCTATGAAAACCCAAGCGATTATCATCGGCAGTCCAAGGTTGTTGACAAGGGTTCGATTACAGGATCTTTGCCCAGTAATGGTCGAAGGAAACATTATCCCATTCTCACAATCCGTTAAAAATCTTGGAATTCATCTTGACTCAACACTGTCTTGGTCTAAGCACATTGGTGAAATCGGTAGGAGAGTTTTTAGTGCGTGGAGTACTCTGAGGCGCTTGCAGCATTTTCTGCCGATTCCGACCAAAATTCTGCTTGCTGAATCGCTTATCCTTCCTATATTAGATTACGCTGACACATGTTTCACAAATATTTCAGAAGAGCAGCTTAATAAACTTGAGCGTCTCCAAAACCTTTGTATTAGATTTATTTTCGGTTTACGAAAATATGATCACATATCCGAATTTCGTACCAAACTCAAGTGGCTGCCAATCAGACTTCAGCGGAATGCTCATATACTGTCCCACCTGTATGGTATACTGTATGACCCCAAGTCGCCACCTTACTTAAAAGAAAGGTTTAAATTGTTGGACGATAGTGTAAAATCTTTTCGAAATTCTAATATATCATTAAAACCCCCTACGAGAAATACAAAATTTTTTGACTCTTCATTCACAGCTCGTGCAGTCAGTCTGTGGAACAGATTACCAATTTCATTAAGACGCGCTCAATCTTTGCACGTATTTAAAAATGCAGTTAAGGAATATTTTTTGTCACAATTAACATGGTGATCTTTACTATAAGTCCATAATTTGTATGCATTATTTCTACCTTTAATAATAGTATTTATTTATTTATTCTATAGTACGATATGTAAGTATTTGTGTATGTATTAACGAATATTATAAAGTAGTGTACCTAAATAGTATATGTCATATAGAAGTATTATGAAATCTTAAATTACAATATGTATTAAAATAATTTTCTCTTTACGTGTCTATAAAGCCACCTACCAGTATATTACATGTAAACATGTGTCATGATTATAAAGGTTGTCTGGCAGAAATCGCTTGTAGCGATAAGACCGCCTTTTGTGCTTATTTAAGTTTAGTTTTTCTATGTTCTGTATGTCCTATTTGTTTTTGGTGCAATAAAGAGTTTTTCATTCATTCATTCATTCATTCATTCATATTTCTCCATACCCAAGGTAAATTGATTGGGATATTTAATAGTACATTTTTTTTAAGTGTTGTAAAAATTCTGGGTCATGTAAAAAATCTCGTTTAGTACTATTTAGAAAAATACGCGACGTTATGAAATATGCGTGAAACTAATGATTTTTTAAGTTATAATATTCTCAATATATTGAAAATTTTATTAAGTGAAGCAAAACCTATATATATTTGCCTATATATATACTTATAACCTATACTTGCTACTTACTCTTAATGACTCATAAAATCGTATAAATTCTTTGTAACCAACCACTGGACCTTGTAACAACTGGACAGTATAAAACGACTTCAAATACAAAACATATTTTCCCTCTTGCAATGATTTGAAGCGAAAAAAAATGAGAATAATTTGAAGAAAAGAAGGTCCCTATTAAAGCGTATCTCCGAATGAAGGAAGCTTCGCAGTCAAGTTGGCATGATTGGGATGATTAATATGCCTCATTTGCGGCACGCGCGTCTTCGGGTCGCTACGAGTTACGGAGATACAGGCTACGGCGCTACGAGTTACAAAGCTACGGCGCTACGAGCTACGGCGTTGTCTACGTGCCATTCCGTATATCGTTTACGTTTCCGCACAGTGAATTATAGGCGTTCAGTCTCACTTATACACCTTTTATCTTCATTACGCACTTAATGATATTTTTGCCTACATCATAAACAAAGCGTTTATACCTAGTTTTAAGTCATACTTCAATGTCAACTGATCGTTAAAATACCATAATATGTACGATTGTACTAGAGATTAAATCTTTACATTTATATCACTTACTTGCTCTTATAAAATTGTACTTATATAAGAGTAAGTAAGTGATATATTTAGATTTACTTATTCTTATAAAATTGTATACTTAAACACCGTATGTAATCAAATTTGAAAGTAGGTAATTCCCATTTAAATTAGTAAAATAAAACGATATCTGTGGCTCAGTTGTTAGCGCGTCGGAGCTCAAACCGGTTTCAAATACTGCCAGGGAAAAAAGTTTTTGAAGTGAAACTACTTTCGCGGCGTTGAAATTTCAAAGTCGCGTCACGTCACGACACAGGTCACGACACGATTTTAGATATCACGCAATCAATATAACGCCCTCTGCTAAAAGTTACTTATACTTATAACAATTTTTTTTAAAGTATGGCTCAATACACAGATGGTGCTAGGTGTACAAATGTTATTATTTTAAAGAAATAAAACAAAGAAAAATTCTAAAGTAAAACGATTTAGTACTTACCCCTGAGAAATCACACATTTTTAAGTTTTTATGTTTTTTTTCGTCGTAAAACAACACTTCAATAATTTTGACACTAATAATGTCAGCTGGATGGTAGAATAGTAATTTGTGCATTATTTACGTAATGCTATTGGGTTCGAATGCCGGTTAGATTAATATTTTTGTGATTATTAAAAAAAAAAATAGGATTAGATATATTTCCGTTCTCTAATACTCGTTACACAAGTTCTTTGAGGACTTAGCACGGAACCAGAGTGACGTGGTGTGAAAGTGTTAATTGATGTTATTAATTATGTAAGTAAGTGCTTTAAATTATTTTATAATTTACACGTTGATTACGTTACATGGGCGCCGTTCTGTCGGGCCGTCGCGGTCGCTGCGCTGCGGTTTGCAGGTTTCGTTTGATTAATATGGGTTTGTTAATTGTCATTTTATTATTATAGTATCACTGCGCAATATGTTTTTATAATTTCTTCAAAAGTTATTGTCCGTTTCCCCTCGAATAATTTTCCAAAAAAGTGTTACACAATATGACCAATTTGCATGGAATTTTTTTTTTTATAGTTTAGAAATGCGAGGACCAAACAACCTGTAAACCACTTTGGAGGCCTATTACTCGAAAATGGTTAACTATATAAAAAAATCGTGTATGAAACCACGCCTGTATTTAAAAACACCTATTCGACAGTACCTCACACGATGGGGTAGAATGAGAAAAAAATCATTCTTACTTCAAAAATATAGGGACCACTAAATATTACTATTTTGCTATTCCCCGCGGCTCCGTGCGCGTAAATATACTATCGAGTTTCCCGCAGGAATACTGTACTTTTACGCGATAAAAAGTAGCCTATGTTTTAATCCAGAGCCTAAACTACTACCATACCAAATTTCATCAAAATCCGTTCTGTAGTTTTTGCGTGCAAGAGTAACAAACATATATCCAATCATACATCCATCCATCCATCCTCACAAACTTTCACATTTATAATATTAGTAGGATTATGCCAAAAGTGAATTCTACACGCAACCGTAACTGTACAAAATTCATAATTACAGAAGTTAGCAAGGGCGGATAGACAGACAGACGGACGGACAGAGCAAAATTATAAGGGTTCATTGTAGTACTACAGAACATTAATAAAAGGCGGCAGTAAGCTATGAAAGCCAACAAAATACCTTAACCATAATCTAACTGGAATTGGCCAAAATATCACAAGGAAGTTGATATTTATTGAAGAAATTGGAAATCGAGGATAGTGTAGAGGCGCTTTTATTGTGTAATTGGTTTCTAATGCCACTAAACCCCCCAAACGTGTTGCGCGAGTGGACGGAGAGATAAAGTGTGCCCGACCTCCTCGCTCTCTTTCCTCTCAAAATGTTCCTAAACCAATATGTAAAAAACATTTAACGGCTTAGCATATTTTCCGTTTGGTGTTAATTGCGAAGCTTTGTATATAACTATATAATATTTATTTAATTATCAATAATATATGTAATTAGCAGATTCAGTGATAAATTATGGTATGTCTAGTTATGGAAGAACGTATAAAACATATCTTGATAACATTTATAACTAACAAATAAGGCTGTTGAAAACAATTGTCCCTTTGAAAATAAAACTCAAATACTAAAATAACTATAACAACTTGTTCCACTACTGTAAAGTTATGAGTGTTTATGATAAAATAAAGCTATCCAATTATAACTCAGTACAGTAACTATATAAACAAACTGAATAAAATAACAAGGTCTGCCCATTTACGTAGGCTGGATAATTTGCCATTGTATGAAGTACCTAGATACAAAAGAGTATGGCATAGTACCAAAAATACTTAATGAATTGCCAAGAAACGAAAAAGAAAAGAGACTTGTCGTATGGTTAGGGTACTACACATACCCTTACTCTCACTCACAAACCAACATACATACACCTACTCATATTCATATACATATCCCTATACACCACTCTCACCATATATGCAACTCTTTATGTATAAAATCTCACTAGAGATTCATAGCATATAAACACACCTGCATATTTAGCGGATCACAAAAAAAAGGTCCATAATTAAAAAAATATGGTTTTATTTTAAAATCTACTTACTACACTTCTTTTGTTATTTAAAGTTTCATTTGTTTTACTTAAAATGAGATCACATTAAGAACAGATTTTGCGAGTAAAGGCTATTTGTGAAAAATGGTACATATTTGAACTTTTCATGTAACCGGGAAAAGTGAAAATTAATATTAAAATAACAATTAATTAAATTAGAAAAATTGTGATTAACGTCGCGTATTTCCT
The DNA here is from genome assembly GCA_037179445.1 of Phengaris alcon alcon. Lineage (NCBI taxonomy): Eukaryota > Metazoa > Arthropoda > Insecta > Lepidoptera > Lycaenidae > Phengaris > Phengaris alcon. The sequence continues at coordinate 3,601,897 of JAYRCH010000055.1, read as the reverse complement.
CCACGTGCTCTTATTAAAGTTTCTACCCGTCTAGGCATACTGAGAATGATGTTATCGATGGTCTCCTGGGATAGTCTCCGCCATTCCTCAACTACGGCGATTCGCAGTTCACCCACGTTGGCAGGAGCTGGAATTCTGGACTTAACTTTTCTTGTCAGCAAGTCCCAAACGTGCTCTATTGGGTTCATATCCGGTGATCTCGCCGGCCACTCCATAACAGTGATATTCATATCATTAAGATAAGCTTGAGTCACCCGAGCGGTATGCGGCCGAGCATTATCCTGCATAAAAACAAAATCGTCACCGATATATGGGGCAAACGGTACGACATTTTCTTCTAAAACTTCTCTGATATAGCGGTCTGCAGTCAGACTCCCTCTGTCACTCACTACCAAGTCTGTGCGAGCTCCCAAACAAATGCCCGCCCAAACCATTATTGATCCACCACCGTATGCAACTGTAGTTTCAAAATTTGTCTGAATGTATCGTTCTCCTTTGCGTCTGTATATTCTTTGCCTGCTGTCAATTTGATTTAATAGAATTCTGCACTCATCACTAAACAATACCTTACTCCATTGGTCCGCGTTCCAAAGTCGATGTTTCTGAGCAAAAGTTAACCTGTTTCTAGAATGATTTACCTCGAGCCTTGGAGCCTTGGCGGGCACAAATGAACCCAAACCAGCTTCTTCGAACCTTCTTCGTACCGTACGCTCACTTACGGTTACACCCCGCACTGCTTCTAACTCATGTCGGGCTTGGACTGCCGTCAAACGGGGGTTCCTACGTACACGAAGCCGAATGAAACGATCATCCTTACTCGAAGTACGTCTTTTTCTGCCTTGTCCTGCTCTTCTCACATAAGTACCGGTCTCCCTGAACTGTTGGATATTGCGATGGATCGTTGAAACTGGTCGACGAAGATCTCTGGATATCACTCTGTAGGTTTGACCATTTCTTCGCTTTTCGAGTGCCCTGGCAATCTCCGTTGGGGCTAAGTCAGGCATAATTCAGTCCTCAACTCCAAAAAGATACGCGATTAAAAAAAAACTAACAAAAAATAGTATTTCAATGAAATTTTAAATCAAACTCAGAAGGAAGGAATACTCGGAGTTCGCTCCAGATAAGGTGTATTTGAATAAAATAAAAACAATTGCATAAAATGTGTTGTTCAGTTGTTTTCTTAATTTGAAAATATTTCTTTTTAAATTAAATGACGTATAAACCAGCCAGCAACCTTATATGATACTGATATCAAACCTTTATTTTATGTTCCGCTAAATATGCCGGTATGTATATATATATATATATTTACTTTAAACACCTTTGTGAAATGATTATTGATTATAATTACGAGTATTATAGTAAAAAAATAAAGTTTTCATTTCATAGTCCTTTTTTTTCGCATGAGGTAAAATTTGCTAGGAACTAATTTTTATGAGATTAACCCTCAGTTGAACCACGAGTTACGTAAGAAATTTTTATTTGTTAAAAAAAACATTTCATGATGTTATGAAGACATATTTTACTCTGGTACAGTAATAGTACATCCGGCAATTTATAGTTTATGTTATGGCCGGAATGTTATGGATAATATTTCAGTTGAAATATGGCTGCGTTAGGGAGCTTCGAGTATTTTACGAAAGCAGCTTAATGTACTAAGATTTCAGTGGAAATGCACAGTGGTAATAATGGATTCAGCGGTGCACGGTGCCCCCACACGGAACTGATCTTAATTAAATTTAAGTTAATATTCAATAACGTTTAACGGAAATGCAACAGCATTGTTAGAATAATCATAATTTTCAATGAAAACAGTTATAATTTTTTTATCTGCGTTGTTTAATTTTGTTTGATTATTTTTACAGCTACAAAACGTTAGTTATTAAAAATTTTATATTTACAAAATACCACTTGCATAAGTTTCTGAAATTAAAATAAAATTACCTTTGTTTATATAACATTTTTTTAACAAATGTAAGTTGTAAATCAGTTTTTTGCGATTAACATTCGTGGATACTAAAACTTTTTTATTTTGATATTGTTTAATCTAGGTTTAAATAATAATTCATATTTTTAGTAGGTAGGTACTTGGTTAACAGACTAATTAAAAAATTAATTAATGAAATCATCTTTGATATATCAATCGTTATGATCAATATTCTGTTATATATGAATACCTTATTGTTCTCTGTATCTGTGTTAGGTTCTCAGAATCTGTTTGATGTCTTCAGCAAATCTGTGTTAAGCCTCGACTCGCAGACGCTTGTATTACGTGTTGTGTTGGAATATTGTCCTCGTCGTAGAAATTAGAATTCAAATCCCTGAAGCACTGGCAAACATACCTTCAAGTCATTTGTTGCAAATAATAATTAGCCATTTTAGGTACATGGTGTAGTTTAGTATTTTCACTGATTTTCCAAACATTAAATAATTTTTAACCGACTTCAAAACAGAGGAAGTTCTCAATTCGACTGATTTATTTTTAATTTGTTAGGTACCTCAAAACTTTTGGTTGGGTGAACTGATTACTGATTATGATGATTCTTTTTTTATTTGAGAGCTGGTGCTTCCTATGTCGTCCCATTTCAATTTGGTCCAGTTCTGACAGTGGCATCCATAAGAAAACCATTTATTAAGGCCTCAAGTTTTACTTTAAAAGTAGGTTTTAATTTTTTGCTTAAAATTATTTTTCAATTATCTTGCTTTTATATGATGATTGTCGATTTTATCAAAAACAAAACTACTTTAAGACTTACTTTTTTTAATCTACCTAATATACTAATAATATTATAAAAAAGTAAAGTTTGCGACTTTGTTTACTTAACTTATGTTTATTATTTGTAAGGTTGTAGTGGCTAGTCTTTGCGTCTACTGAACTGATTTTGATAATTATATAACCAATAGAAAGCTACATTATTTGTGAGTATCAAATGCTTTATATTTACCCGAAAAATGAAAAGACTATTCCATGTTAGATGGATTTGTAAAACAAATTGGTGAAAAAAAACATACATACATACACATGGAGTAAAATATAACCCTCATTTTGGCTGTCAGGAAATAAATAGTAGTAGTCATAGCCTTGTGCATCTAACAAAACCAAACTCATAATTTATCACAAGTAAAAATATTTAACGGTCCATTACGAAGTGGGCACGGGACAGCAGCGTCTCATTTTATAAGTGACTAACTTATAAAATGAGATTTATTGTACAATAAGAGTTACTATCTGCCGTCAATTGCGGAGACGACTACATGTAAAATATTTAGTTTAAATTATATACTTACTCAGAAATATTGAGGTATTGCTACTTGATAAATACGATATAATATTAGATCTTTACCTATGAAATTGCCGTTTTGTATAAAAAAATTTTTTTCATGTATTTTTTATTTGTATTACTCGTAATCGAAGTAATCACCCATGCAATCAATGCATCAACGCAGTGGCAGTTTATTGATGCCCTTCTTAAAGAAATCAGCTGGACGGGAGGCAACAAATTCATCAAAGGCATTTTGTACTACCTCTCGGGTATTTCATTTTTTTCCCGCCAAGAAGTTATCCAAATTCTGGAAAAAGTTGTAGTCTGTAGGCGCAAGGTCTGGTGAGTAGGGCGGATGACGGAGAGCTTCCAACCACGGTCTCCAAGTTGCAAGCAGTTCTTGCAACTTGGAGACCGTGTGCTGTGCAGTATGAGGTCGCGCGTTGTCGTGCAGGAGCAGCGGAGACGAGCGATTGACCAATGCTGGTTGGAGATGTGTCAGCTTCTCCATCATTGTATTCAGTTCTTCACAGTACACATCTGCAGTAATGCTCACCCTGTTTGGTAAGAAGCTGTGATGAATCACACCGGTGCTAGACCACCAAACAGCGACCATCACTTTTCTAGGGGTAAGTTTTCGTTTAGGGCGTTGTTTAGGCGCTGAATCAGGATCCAACCAACAAGTGCTCAGCACTTGCGGTTATCAAACAGAGTCCATTTTTCATCGCTGGTAACAATGCGGTTCAAAATTCCTTCATTTGTGGATCTGTTAAACAGTGCAAGGCACGTCTCGACGTGTACTTCGCGCTGGCGATCACTGAGTTCGTGGGGCACCCATTTGTCAAGCTTTTTTACCTTGCCAATTTGACGCAAATGGACCAATACTGTTTTGACGCTAACGTCGAAAGCTGCTGCTAATTCAGCCGTAGATTGTGTATCATCAGCTTCCACAATCGCCCTTAATTCGTCATTGTCGACCAAAGTCTTCGGACGACCGCAAGGTTCATTTTTCAGGTCGAAATTTCCAGAACGGAAGCGAGCAAACCAATAACAGGTGGTGCGTTGGTTTGTAGTGTTAGCTCCGTAAACGTCGTTGATGTTGCGTGCCGCTTGTGCCGCGTTGCTGCCAAGACGGTACTCATTTTCCATAATTACTCGAATTTTTAACGTATCCATGATGACGAAAAAGATTGAAATGCGATGAAAATATAACACTAATCAATAAACAAATGACTTCTTTTGGAAAAAGAATTCCATGTTTTTAAAATAAAATTAATTTGAAATTATAATTCTTAGCCAAACAAAAATTATTTTCATTTCAAATGGCCAGTACTGCAGAACGGCAATTTCATAGATAAAGACCTATTATTTTATGTATAGTTAATGCAAAAAAGTTCCAAAATGTTTTGCTAAATTATTAATAAAAAACCTATATCATTTGTTTACTTACATCATATACAAAAACATTCATATAATCTTCATTATAAATTAAATATTCGTATAAAGTTAAACGTACAAATTTCGGAGACATTTAAAAATATGTTCCTGCCGCCTTATATTTCATACACTTTTTACCTAATCGTGACGTCACAGCTAGGTACAACCTTTGTACGGAACGTTTTCATAAGACTTGCCAAATTTGACCCATGAAATTATTGATTTTTTTATATACTGTTTGTTACCTCTGAGAACTTTCTCATATTTAAGAGTACTATTCATTTAAGCAATAAAAAATTCAGTCGTCTATCCTATTATACCTATTACATTACATATGCAAAAACGGACAAAGTTATACATTTTAAAACCTCTGTTGTAAAATGTATAACTTTGTCCGTCCGTTTGTGTTTTTATTTATCTCTATAAATATTATGCTCAAACAAAATGTATTTCCTTCATAGATATTTCATTGGTATTACGGTGTGTTTACTATGAAAGGAACAAGGTACTGACGCGCGGTAAGACCGCGTTCAAATTTTTCACTCTAAAACTCCGGGTGTCCTGCGCAAATCCTTTCAAATTTATGACCTATACTCAGTCCGACTGCTCTCTGTACGTGTCGCGGCCGTGCTTTCAAAATTTTATAGAATATTTTACATGTCCGTTTCTATCAATGTGTATTTTTATGCAGCGCTAATAAAAGCTTTATAAATAAAGTACGCGTTAAAATTCTGATTTAACGAGACTATAAAGTCAATTCGTGAATATGAAAGCGCATTCGCTCGTCCCCGGAGCGCAAACACGATATTTTAATGGCAATAATTCGACTCGGATTGCAATCGTTCACTTCTGTTTGTCGCTGAGAGTATATTATAATGCTCTGACTCCACAAAGACGCTCATTACGTTGTATCATAATATATCGATATCATCAACATTGCCCGATTGAACTATTTTAATAAATGAATGAAAAAATACCAGATTTTATCTGGCACGATTATCGTTTATTATTGAGAAAATATACCATTGTGAACATAATCATATAACTAATTAAATTAAAAGTATTAAAAAATATATACATTAGGAAAATTGAAAAAGGATTTAAGGTTTAAAAGGATTTATTAAAAGTTAGTAAAAATAAAAGTTAACTTAAAAGTTTATCCATTAGAATATTTTTAAATATCTATAGTCTACAGCTATACAAACCATTAAGAACCGAAACTAATGGAATGCGGCTAGCTCATAATATTATAGCGTGACCGAACTATGAACTCGATATAGTTTTCAAACAAAACTTCTTGATTACCGCACTATAGGCTTACTAATACAAAACATTTCCATAAAATTTTAATGTCTTAAAGAGTACATTAAGCTTCGCATAAAAATATTATTATTTTTAGGGTTCCGTACTAGGGTTTGGGAATTCCCGGCAATTTCAAAGGCCCGGGTCACGAGACAACCTTCTCTCTCGTTTTCAACAGATGTCCAGTATAATTGTATTTAAGGCTTTATTTATTTAGTCTGTAAGGTATTTATAATTTGGACCTATCCTCCTCCTATATCCTTTTTTGGTAGTTGAATGTTGCTCTTGTTTTTTTTTTCAGAACCTCGGGTACATTTTTTTGGATATTTTAATGCTTGTTCGGTGTTCCATTTGATTTAGGCTTTCTGTGTCCTTTAGATCTAATGTTACTAGGTTCAGCGCTCATGAAACACAACATGAACATCTTGTGACCGAATACGAGGGATATTTACGAAAAGCCTACAATACAGTACTTCCACAATTCGTCTCGAGTCTCGACCCGAAAGTACCGGGACTCGAGACAGCTATAATTACGGAAAGTCCCGAGACTTCGGGGGCACGACACTTCCCGGGACCCAAACCCTATTCCGTACCCAAGAGGAAAGTTATACCTAAGGGGTGCGCAGCGTGTACGCAGATCAACTAGCTGTCCCGACACACGTTGTTCTGTCTTAACTATGAACTATAATAAATAAATAACCAAACAGGTAAACTGAACGCACCTATAAATAAATATTTGACCATCAATTGACAAATTGAACTCAGTGAATAATTAGTATGGGAAAATTCAATCGTCGTTTCTAATATTTTCCCCACAATTGTTCCAATATCTCTCACTGCTTAAGTCTTCCCTGAAGGACAGTCATTTCATGAACAAAATTAGCCAAATCGGTCAAGCCGTTCTCGAATTTAAGCGAGTCATTGGAATTACAATAAATTTTTATATATTATTAGAAGAAGAATATATAACCGTTTCACCGTTTTATATGAAATTGAATTGTAATATACCCACCAACACCTACCTACCTACTATATTTGCGCAGACAGACAAAATTTGAATATCAGGATTCATGTAAAAACGGACACCATTTTTTTTCGTTTTATTTACCGAGAGTCGGATGTACACATAGAGTATATTGTTTTTAAATCACAATCCCTGTATTTATTTTTCATTTTAACATTTGTGAAATACCATTCCCGAACATCGTACAATATTGAAAAAGGTGTTCTAGTAAAAATAAATTATGTGCGACATATTTTACAAATAAGTACAACACCCGGTGGATCCGCGTTGGTTAAAGCCATATTCGGCACGATCAGAAGGGCTAAAGGAAATAAAGTTATGATTTATGCAAGTGAAATATGTTTCAAACAACGTTCGCCCCGCGCCCGGGAGACCTCAACATTAGTATGTCGAATTTCCTTACATCAAGTGCTGTAAGGGCTTTTAATAGCTACCGCGGCGATAATAAAGTCTATATTTTTTTTTTTTTTTTTCGAACGGGTCTATGCTAAGGGTCGGGTTAAGACCGCTGTAGCTAAGTCGGACTATAACTAGCCTGGTGGCTAGTTTGTTTGGTGGTAGACGATGGGAGGGTTTGACCCTCCCTAACATCACCCGGGTGATGTTCAAACCGGATATTGGGGACAGCTACGGATTAGAAGCTATTATTTTGACAGGGGAGACGCGGGTCTCTCCTGCTGAGGGGTCCGACCCCTTCCTCACTCGCTGATGAGTGAGGTTGCTCGCGCGCGGTAGCAGAGACTAGCGGCGTGCGAGTTATCGCGATAGAGGAGCTCTCGATTTGGTCGATATCGGTACTGAGAGGGCCGTCCCTCTCCCCTTCCGCGTACGGTCGGGATGACTCGCGCGCGTAAGTCCTAATGTCGATGAGGTTCGCGGTATTGGTAGAGCTCTCTATATCAATATCGCGGTCGCGGACACTATTTAGGAGTGTACCTAGACTACTGGGATGCGAACTCGAACTCGGGTTCGGGTCCGGTCCCGTGTTAGGGTCGGTCTGTACGTCTGTACGTGTTGTCGTGTCGGATGTGGGACCTCGGGGTAGGCGCCGGCGTCGACCCCGGTGCGATGCTAGCGTCGCGGGTGCGTGTGATTTGTGTTTACGTAACTGTACACAGTACGTTACGTATTTTGTGATCGGGTCAACGGGATCGGCTAAGATATGCTTAGGCCGTTTGTGCGGGTGTCGGAAAGTCAGTGCGTCGTGGTTGTAGTCCAGTGCCTTTTTTATAAGGGGGTTTGGGTGGTTTTTGCCTTTATCAAAGAATCTCTCTACGAGTTCCTTGATATAGGCTTTAATAGTGACTAGTTCGCAGTCCCTATGCAAGTCGATGTTACGCATGTACCAGGGGGCGCCTGTTGCCATGCGTAGAAACCGGTTCTGGACTCTTTGCAAGCGGTCCATTTGAGACTCGCTTATCTGTGCGAAAGAGACGCACGCATAAGTGAGTATCGTTCTGATGCAAACCTTATACAATGTAAGCTTATGTCTTAAGGACATTTTGCTTCGCGAATTAAGTAGCGGATATAATTTGTAGAGTACAAATTTCGCTTTACGTAGTGTGTTACTGATGTGACTCGAAAACGTCATCGACTTGCCTAGTACTACGCCTAAATATTTGACCTGAGAGACCTCAGGGATAATGTTGCCGTGCAGGCTAATAGGGCTCATTACTTTACGGGGGCACTTACGCCCCGCTGATTTATTACCATTGAATTGAATGGCGTGACTTTTATCGGGATTGACTTCTATTCTCCACTTGGAGAACCAATTACCGAGAGCGGTAACTGACTCCTGGAGGACTTTAGACGCGGTACGGGCTCGTGTGTTTGAATAATAAAGGGCTGTGTCGTCCGCGAACATAGCTAATTGCACCTTAGCGTGTTTGGGGATGTCACTAGTGTACAGGTTATATAGGGAGGGCGAGAGGACCGAGCCCTGCGGTACTCCCGCCTCCATATATCTTGGCGACGACAGTGCGCCTTCTACGCGGAAATGAAATTTATGATTTTTTAAAAAGTTACTAATTAGTAAGACGAGATAATCGGGTATTTCCATTTGATAGAGTTTGTATAACAGTCCGTTATGCCAAATTTTATCAAAAGCTTTTGCAATGTCAAAGAATACGGCGCATGTCGTCTTCCTGTCGTTTTTGCTAGATAATATGTACTCCGTTAAGCGGTGTACTTGAGCGGGACAGCTGTGCATTTCGCGGAAGGCGAACTGCTCGTCTGGAAGGAGTTTTTTGTCGGTTATGACGTCATTAAGGCGCCTTTTAATAACTCTTTCGTAGACTTTACCTAAGGAGCTAATGAGACTTATTGGACGGTAGCTACCAGGCACCTTCCGGGGTTTCCCCGGTTTGTGGATACCTATGACAATAGCTACTTTCCAAATGTCTGGAAATGAACATCCTACTAAGAGGGCGTTAAAGATGTTCACTAGGAGTTGAATTAGCTCGGACGGTAACATTTTAAGTGTTTTGTTTGAAATACCGTCGAGGCCTGGGGCCTTTTTGGCATTCATACACTTAATGATGTCACTGACCTCCTCCGAGTCCACCATCCTCACCCTGTCTACGTCAGGTGGCCTCGAGAGTCGGCTGTTGACCTCGCTATTAACTAAGCTAAGGTGCACGGGATCAATCGGGAGAGTACTCGGCCGGCACTGTTGTTCGAAATTATCAGCTAGGCACTCGGCCTTGTCAATGTCTTCGAATGCAGGAGGACGGTTAGGTCTATCTAACGGAGGCATGTCGCTCTCCGTGTTGTTTTTGAGGGCCTTCGCGAGTGGCCAGTACGCCACGTGAGACGGTTCTAAATCACTGAGAAGTCGATCCCAACTCTCGGCTTTGTGCTGTTTGATTTTAAACTTAACTTCCCTCTCGTAGTGACGGAGGGCTTTCCTCCACTCTTCCGACGGGTAGCGATCATATGTGCGCTTAGCCGCATTTCGGAGTCTGATGGACTCCCTTATGTCCTCAGGGAGGGGCCAACGGCCCTTGGGGGTCGTTGGCACCTCCCTAGATGAGTTCTCTATGGTCGCTACCAGGTGATCGGTCAAGTGGGAGGCGGCCTCTATGGCTGTCTCTTTACTATCTATAATATCGGGGATTTTGTCTAAGTGGCTAGAATGAAGGACTTTAATGTTCTCCGCTAGTGATTTATAATCTATTATCTTCCTAGTACTAGAATTATTGGGGTTAAGACTACCAAGTGTAATCATAACCGGTCTGTGGTCTGAGTTAAGCTCGTGGAGAGTCTCAATATTGATATTGAGAGAAACATTTTTAACTAAGGCTATGTCTATCGTACTAGGATCGCGTATGACACCGTTGATGTTTTCATTGGTGTCATAGCGAGTGGGGTCGGTGGGGGCTAATAGTGCAAAATTTAAAGTGTCGGTTAAATTACAAAGGATGGTGCCGTTTCTATTGTTATGAACATTGCCCCACTCGGTGTGTTTGCAATTAAAGTCGCCGGCAATGATGACAGCGTTACCTAAATTGAATAGCGCCTGTAGGTCGCTTGAATGGAGTTCTTTGTTGCACGCTAAGTACGCGCTTACTATAACAATGGGTCCGTGACCGGACATACTAATATGGCAAACAGATGTTTCTAAAGTTAACAATGACGGTGGCTCTAGTGGAATACAATGTAGTGATTTTTTATAGTAGATAAGAGTACCTCCGAGTCGGGATCGAGTTCTATCGTTTCTGACTATTTTGTAGTTAGCTATTTTAGGGCTCCTCATGCTAGGTTTTAAGAAAGTCTCCTGCACTAGAAGAATATCGACATTTTGGCTGCTTACAAAATCGCGAATTTCGCTAATGTTATTCCTAATGCCGTTCGTATTGAACGACACTACGCGTAACGAGTGCGGCTTTGTCCTTCCCGAGGGCTCCATTAATTACCGTTTGTGGAGAGGGCCTTGATCTGACGGATCAAGACCTGATGGTCTGACAAAGCTTGGATGCGGTCTGTGGCCGAACCTTTTAGCTTTGTCGCTAAAATAGAAAGCTCCATCGGGTCAATAGGCCCGATGTTGCTTAAAAACTGCTGGACGAAAGAGAGGTCTGCAGTGAAGCTGGGAGTCGGAGGGGGCGTGGCCTTAGGCGCTACGGGCGCGGAGGGCATGGCCTTACTGGGGAGAGCGGGGAAAACCGCTAGCTCCGAACTACGTTTCTGCGCGGGCTTGAACCATGCAGATTGGGAGGGTAGGGGGGCAGCGACGAATCTCTGTTTGGGGGGGGCACTTTTAGTCTGCGGTGCACTACGCTTTTTTACTTTGGGTGCTTTTTTGCACCCTCTATAATTGGCGGGGTGTCCTTTAGACTTACAGAGAACACAGCTGGGGGGTTCGGACTCCTCAGCTGGGCTCTTACGGAGACAGTCAGAGGTGCTGTGGTCACCGAGGCACTTAACGCAACGCGGCCTAGCTTGGCAATTCCGTGCCGAGTGCCCGTAAAGTTGGCATCGGTGGCACTGGCCAGGGATGCCCCTTTTACGGGGGGGCTCGACGCGGATGCCCGTAATATGACAGACGGCTCGGATATTGAAGATATCCTTGCCCTCTGGTGTAAGAGGGAGGGTTACTAGTACCATATTGTACTCGTGTTTTTTGATAGGGTGGTACATGCGATGTACCTCTAAGGCGGGAAAACCTTGGGACTGGATGTCCATGAGTACCTCTTTTGTGGAGAGGCACTTATCGACTCCTGTAATGACGACGCGCAGAAGGCGCTCGTCTTCAAGGGCATACGTATGGTAGCCTATGTTCTTTGCGCGTAAGAACGCGGTGAGGAGGCGGTGGTCCTCCGACGATTTAACCTGCACTTTGATCCCTATGGGGGTCGTGTGCGCAGAAGAGTATCGAAGCTTTTGCTCGTTTATTGCCGCAGAAATTATATTCCATTTGGCCTTCTCCTGTATGATTACAGGAGGAGGCATTTTTGGCGTACGGACGGCCTGAGGGGCCTGGGAGGCCTGAGGGGCCTGGGAGGCCTGAGGGGCCAGGGAGGCCTGAGATGCCGGAAGGGCCTGGGAGGCCAGCGGAGCCTGGGTGGCCAGAGGGGCCTGGGAGGCCAGAGGGGCCGTTGAGGTAACGGGGGTCGCGGAGCCATGAGCCTGCACGGTTTTCCTATTTTTGCGGACCGATTTGGTCGGGGAAGATAAGACTGGAGAGGAGGTGCCTTCTGGGCGCTTCCTCTTCTTCGTCTTCTTGTATCTGACGGTAGTGAACTCGCCTTGTTCACTACGGTCGGTTTCTTGCTCTGAGCAAGACATCTCTGAAGGAGATGATAAGGCCTCTGTTTCGGCCGGGATTAGCGGGGCGTCGCAATCGGGCGACGCCGGTGAGTCTGCTTCATGGGCGCTCGCGAAGCGTTCCCATTTCTTAGCGGCATCAGGGAATTCGTTCTGAAGGAACGTCAGGAACTTCCTGATTAAGGCGTCGGCCATAATTAGGAAGTTTTATCCTGGTTGTGAAAAGAAATTCTGCTCTCTAATTAATATTGGGGGATACAGCCCCTCCCGGCGACCGGGAGGGGAGGTGTGTAGGGAGGAAAACTCCTCGTGTAGTGTGCCTAACCGTGTCACGGTACTTACAATTGTTCCTAGGGCGGCTGGAACTCACTCACTCACTAACGTTGCGCTAAACACTAGGGCGCTAGTGTTCGCGAACGAGACGCGGCGGAGCGCGAGCAGAAGGCTCGCGCTAAGAACGAGACGGACGATGCGACCGGTCGCACGCTCGTCCTAACGCGGCGGTAACTTCGCGGCGGGTGTGCGAGCAGAAGGCTCGCACTAAAGAGCGAGACGGACGATGCGAGCGGTCGCACGAATCGTCCGGTAGGCGGCGATCGCGGCGCGGCGCGAGACACGGTACGGCACGGGTCGGGCGGCAAAGGCGGTTGGGTGGCGCCTTCCTCTTCACTCTTGAGTCTTGCCTCTTGAAGCTTGACTCTTGAGTCTTCTGTCTTTCTTCCAGTGGTGCACTATTGTGAGCAATGACACACGGATAGAGCGAGAGCGCAAATAGAGAGCGCGGGACGACGGCAACGATCGTAGCGAGCGGAGCTGTTCATCGGACGGTGTCCGAGAGCAGAATGACTAAAGTCTATAATGTATCAGTTCATAATATACATGTTTAAACGTTTAGCTACGATGTCAGTTGATGTTCATTGAGTCAAGAAATCTCTATTTAGTATTTATAACTCAAATTATGGCAAGTTATGGTATGCACTGTACTTTCAAATGCAATAAAATCTGTTATTTTTGCTGAAACCATTTAGTTTAGATAATAAAACCCATTATATGGATAATAGAAGGTTAAGTAACTGTCATTATTTATGTAAGAAAATGTTATACTATAGAACATAGGCACTTTAACGTTAATTATTCTAACAGTGAATTAAAATTAAGTAAGAAATGGTTGTCTGTTAAGTCGGTTTACGGACGATAATTTTATTTTTATTTATTTAGTAATTTATGTATACACAATAATAAACAATGAAATCTTAAAACTAGAAAACAATATAGTACAAGGTTACTACTTATTCCAAAATTTTAATTTCTTCCAGTAGCCCTGATACAGGAGAAAATGAAGAAAAATAACAGTATCTGGTGCGTACATTTTTATTAACAATAATAAATAGAGATTAATTGCTTTAATATTATACAAATACTTACATAAAAATATTACAATATACTAATATATAAAATAATTTATAATAGATACATAACATATATTATTAATAGCATAAACTAAGGGCTTGGTATCATAATTATCAGGTTAAGCTGATATAGTGCTCAAGCAGTCATTCTTTAATGAGCCCAAGTGTACACAGTGGTGACACTCCCGTATCTGAGCTGGCAAGGAATTCTAGAACTTAGCAGCATGCACCGTGAAGGAGTAGGCAAAGAAGTCGCTACAACTTCGGGAGGGATATCTAGAACAGTGCGTCTAAAGGGTCTACAAGATAAGTTTTGTAAATTAGGAAAGGAGAAACCCTCATTTAAGTAAGAAGGAGATGTAGGACTAGACAGAGCATTGAAAAGGAGACAGAGGATTCGATAGTTTCTGCGTAGACGAATAGGGAGCCACTGCAACTGCTTTCTGTATTGAGACATGTGATCTCGTTTTTTAAACCAAAAATAAAACGTATGGAGAGATTCTGCAAAAGTTCTAATTTGTTTAGAATCTCTTCATTCGCGTCTAAATAAAAAGCAAACGTCAGCGTAATCAACAATAGATTGGATAAGGGTTTGCGCTAATAGAATTTTAGTAGGAGTAGAAAGAAAGTTTCGTATTTGTTTGAGTGAATGCAGGATGAGGTGCATTTTACAACTAATGTATTGGAATGCCAATGCATTCCAAGACAGGTGTGGGTCAAAAATTACTCACAGTTTTTTGGCAGAGACAAAGAAAGGTATCGTAGTGCTGTTCAAGATAATGGGAGGTAGAATAGCTTTGTCAAGTAGTGCAAGCATCCGTCTGCTACCCATTAATAATACCTTCGTTTTAGTGGGGCTTACGAGTAGACCGTCGTGGGGTTTACGTGTACACGTAGAGTTTAAGTGATAACGACATCACAAGCCGAACGCTTAGGCCGAACGTGCCTCTCTATCGCTTGTCCCGCGTTCTCGCTTGCACGCTCGGCACAGGCGTAACGTGACAATCAGGTGGAACGTGACAATCAGGTGGAACGTGACAATCAGGCGGAACGTGACAATTTTTTGTGGGTGCTGCCGGCGTTCATCGATTTATAAAACGCTATCATGTCAAAAATAATTTACGTAATTTTAATTCAACTTAAGAATAATAACAACATATTTCCGCAACATTAACTACATAAATAAGCCTAACCGCACTCTTCTGAATACCATTTCCAATCGATTTCAAAAGAGAATGTCACGTTGTTTAAAGCGATATTTGTTGCAGGATTCCGTACGCCGACAAGATCAGCCCGGAACCGATCCTGAACAACAATGGCGGGCGGGACACAAAGGCCGACTCGATCAGGAACAGTTATAACAGCCAATTCAAAGTTGGCATCTACGGCTGGCGGAAAAAATGCCTTTACATTCTCGTGATGTCGCTCATGCTGATGATGATCGTGAACCTCGCGCTGACGCTTTGGGTTCTCAAAGTATTGGATTTTAACTCGGTAAATATGAGTTTTATTCGTTAGTACTCAAGTCGCGTGGAGTTTATGTTGTATAACTTTTGTGATGATTAATATTTGACGTGTTAGTAGATTTTTGAAATATGCAATTTATGTGATTAGGATAATATATTTTATGATTTACCCAAGTAGCTCTGAAAATAGTGGGCACACTAAAAGTTATTATTTCTCAATCTTCACTTGTATAGATTTTAAATTAACTGTATTGACTGTTGGTTACAAATCGTATATGTTTTAAACATTCCAACACTAAATGATTATTGTAATTTAAATAGTTAAAATAATCAGGTGCTAAGTGAATTACCGAATTGGGTGTCACCACATAATTGAATCGATTACATAATAAAAGCAAATAACTTAATAATAATGAAAATATGACGGTCACAGATAAAGCACAATGTGCTCGACTAGTAACTTTATTTAGGGAATATATTATTAGATCGTTGTTTTATAGGAGGGAATGGGGCAGCTTCGGATTGTGCCCGGCGGGCTCCAATTACTTGGACAGACTCTCGTGTTGGACTCCTTGTATGCTTCCAGCATTAAGTCTCGTCGCGGACAACCCATATCGATCGAATCGTCTAGAAATTTTTCGGTCACGACTCGTGATAGACTCGGATTAGTCCAGAGTAGACTATTTTTAGGTAAGTTATTTCATATTCCATTCCGAGCCCGTGACATCTTCAGCCTTTTTAAAAATCTTCAATTTTTACAGAAACTAAAACTTTTAAACAGTACTTTTGTAAAAAGCTTTCAATCATTGTACGGAAATCTTTAGTTACCTTAGTTAAAATGTTTTATATTATATTGTAGACTTTATTAGTACGATATTATGAAGCAGCATTTTTATTCTGATGTAGTAAAATGTCTATAGGTACTTATTTTACAAAAATACGCAACTCTTTATCCCTTAGGCCACGACCGTTTAGACATGAGCGTGGGCCAGTTGGAGGTGCGAGACGCACGAGGGGCTCTGCTTCTGGGCGCGCAGCGCGGCACGCTCACGGTGGGCGCCGACAACGTGGTCGTGGCCAGCCCCGCAGGCGCCGCCTTCCGCACCGCCGTGCAAACCTCGCTAGTTAAAGCGCCACCGTCTAAACAACTCATGTACGTATTTTCGATTACTTTTATTATTTGAGATGAACGTGGGCGTGATGGAGATGCGTGTCGCGCGGGGCTCACTGCTGTTTTAGTGCGCTCACGGTGGGCGACGAAATCCTGGTCGCCAGCTATGCCAGTTTGACAATCGGATAAAAAACACTTTCAGTCCTATTTTTAGGTTAAACATATCTTTTTTTAAGCTGGTAACATTTTGTTCAACATAAAAACATTTTCTTACGATGAGCAAACAATAATAATCAAATAGCAATATCCTTTACTAGTAGATGACTACATGTAAATATTTAGTTTCATTTATGTATTCAGCAATATTGAGGTGGAATTTAAATTTAAAAGTTATCTACATGTAAAACTGCAAAAAAAAAACTGTTTTCTTTATTACTAAAGCCCTACATCATCATATAAACGCTCAAATTTCGGAGATAAGTATAAGCAATTTTGTTATATATTTCATATAACTTGCGAAAGCGAGACGTCATGATTTCGGTGACTATGGAGCGTTATACGAAATTCTGGAAGCAAATCGCTGTACCCTTGAAATATTGATTTTTCATATGCTATTTTCATACATACATATATTTGAGAACTTACTCATATTTTCGAATATTATTCATTTATGCAATAAGAAAACTTCAGCTTGTTTTGGATATATGATTGCTATACGAAGGTAAGAGAATATAATAAACACGTTTATTATGCTGTCTGTTTTAGTTTATTATATTAATGCACCACAAGACAAACTCCAACGTCCAACTCAAAAATCGAGAAGTCTGAAGTCTTATTTCAATTTTTGCTATGCACGTCTAAAATTACTTTCGATCTTTGCCTGATCGATGCCACTTGATCTATGGCATTGGAAATTGCTATGGCATTTTTAATCATGCTCAGGCTTTGAGTTTGAACGTAAAAACCTTTTATACTGATCAATCTAAAAAAAGGATAAACCATTAACCTTATAATCCCAGCTAAAACGAAAACTGAGTTCGTAGGTAACTAAGTAGGTAGGCAAATTTTTAACTACGAGCCTTATGAGTCGAGTTATGACTTTGTGTGTGTATTTATACACGAGCCGCAGCTCGCGCGGCGCTGCCGAATTTCGTATGGAAGGAGCTGCGGCGTTTCAACAACGGCACAAAGCCCATACAAATCCTAGTGCAGTAGCGCCGCGGGAGCTGCGGCGCGTGAGTAAGCGTACTACAGTAAAAACTATTTGAATAATACTTTGTATAAATATATACTACTTTGTATATATTATAGAAATAGTAAAAGTACCTCTAAGTTGAAATAAAAAATTGTAGGCTGGAATCGCCGACACGGTCGCTGGAGGTGCATGCAGCGCATAGCGTCAGCTTAGAGTCGCGCGCGGGCGACATCACTGCCAGCTGCCTTACCACCTTTCGGATGCGTTCTGTCGCTGGCGCGGTGAGTACTGACCTTAAATGTTTTTTACAAGTGATTAGTAGAAGTGATAAGTACAGAGGATAAGCGACTACCGCCGCCCATGTAGTCACAATTATAGGAGTGTTGACTTAATGTAAAATATTTTGTATAATTAAAATATCCAGAAATATTGAGGTGTTAAATGTATAACAATATAATAAATTATATGTGTACCTAGTTTTGTAATGCTACATCAAAAAATAAAAAATTAAAACTTACATACTTACTTACAAATCAAAAAACATTTAAGTAGTATAGTAAGACTGAACATAAACTAATACGCCCAGGAAACAATTATATTCCTGCGGCCCTTATATCAACAAGCTTATTGTGTTGGCGGTCCGTCCCATTAATCAACCCTTAGACTGTCGATAACTAGAAAGCCACAATTTTTACACTTGTCTAATGCTGATCATGGGATACCATAACATCTGCCGCATATTTCCTATATTTCTATTTCGTCGGTGCGGTGACCGGTGAGTGCTGACCGTGGGATTCATTCAAAACATATGCGACACTTGCTTTATATTTCTATTTTCTAATACGATACGGATAGCCATAATATTTGTGTCGTGTTGCCAGATTTTAAATATTGAACATCTAGTGTAGAAGCAATCATTTTATATGCTACGCGCAATTTATTATATACGTAAACTTATTACTAAATGATACTATAACATAACTAGTAACTAGTCGTACATTAAAATGGATAGATAATTAAAATTAATAGACATCAAAATAAATTGATATTAAAACCAAAAATAATTAAGATTAATAGATAATCAATATAAAATAAGTATAACGGAATAAATTAAATTATGACAAAATCTTATAACAAATAGTAACCAAAATTAAATTAACGATCCTCGTTTGTTATTATTATTATATATGTGACAAATTCTTTAGCTGAGGATATATCTATCGATGCCTAATTGAGCATTTACCCTTTAGGCTACAGTACCTAAGTGCTGATCACGGTATTCAATGTAAAGCCGCATATATTATTTAACTAGCTGTTGCCTGCGGCACCGCCCGCGTAACAGTACAGTGTTCCCAGGGGAAAAGTATCCTGTTTTAATCCAGAGCCTAAACTACTACCATTCCAAATTTTATCGAAATCTGTTCAGTAGTTTTTGCGTGAAAGAGTAACAAACATCCATTCATCCTCACAAACTTTCACATTTATAATAGTAGTAGGACGTTCAAATGTGGTATACTTGTGTAATATAGTCCTGTGAAAAACGTACTCAAAGGCACATTCTTTCAGATCCGGCTAGACGCGTCAAGTATATACATGCCGAAGTTAAAGTCTGCCCTGCCGCTGCCACCTTCAGCGCCTCATGGACCCCATCATCAAAACATCTACCAGCTCTGCGCGTGCGCAAACGGCAAGCTATTCCTAGCGCCCTCGCATGGGGTCTGCGCGGCCAGGGAAGAAAGCCTCATATGTCGATGATATCTATGGTGTCAATGCGTAGATAATTAGTTTCTTTAGTCCATTTTAGCAGTACCTACCAAAAAATATTGATCTTTAAAAAAAATATTTTTGTTCAAGGTAAATATAATTGTTTTGTGTAAATGGCCTAAAATCTGAAGAGGAAGTAAAGTTTCCTACTCACCAGTAAGTAACTTATCTCAACAACTATCATGGGGGTTATAAGGAAAAAAATATGTCTAACATTAAACAGGTGAATATTTTGTTTAGTGATCTGTCTCCTAACAAAATTACAGTTACGATAACGTAGAAATAATATTTAATTTGTACCTATGTTTATAACGTGTCATTTATTTAATAGAGAATATTGTTGTTATGAGATTTTCAATAAAATCATTTCTTCTGCTATAAGTAGGTATATCATAGTTACCTTTAACTGTAGAAATTATATAAAAGTATAGATATCTACAAAATGTATTAAGCTATTATTCTTTAATACAGGGTCGCAATCACTTTATATCTATCCCAAAGCTCTGTAATATTTTTTCAAATATAAAAAAATCAAGTGGATCTATGTAGTAATATAATTATTATTATATTGTATAACAATAGCAGATACCAAATACTTTCTATAACAATATAATATAGCAGCGGAAATATTTAAATATGTTTATATATGTTTCTGATAATATATAATACCTAACGTGACTCTTGAATTATTTGTTGTTGATAACATTTATTAGAATCTAGCTAATCATGCTTGTATTTTATGATGTACCTACGTACTACAGTACACTAAAGCAATTTAATTTAATTTTTATCGCTTCTAAGTTAGTTTAATGTGCTAATCTAAATGCTAAGTGTGACTTTTTCTTTTCGCATTCGATCGTGAGCGCTTTTAGCGTTTACTAGGAATTTGTATGTGATTTGACCTAGTTGTCGCGTTTACAACTAGGTGGCGCTGTGCACTTTGAATGTACACGTTTTTAGTACGCTTACACACGCACCGCAGATCCCGCGGAGCCGCTGCAGTAGTATTGGTACCTAGGTAATTTTTTTCCGCAGCTTCTGCGGAAAAATTAAACAAATCCAGTGGCGCCGCCGGAGCGTGTGTGAAGGCGCCTCGAGCTTTTGGCTTTTTAAAGTTAAAAAACATTAAGTAAAATATTTATTAAATTATGCGTTAAGTCCACTAAGCATTTCGTCCAATTTGAAGATGATCCTATTTTATTGTGCTGCATTCTGACATCTTTCGTAACAAAAATATATATATATAACGAATTACAACGACTTTAAAAACGTATCAAGTAATGTAATTAATAACTAGTGCCTTTTGAAGTCGCAAATTAGGATACCTATTGGCTGATCTTGTTCTTGCAGTATTTAGGATGTACACTGTATATTGTATGTTAGTTTCGACTATGTATGCGATGTTGTGATAGAAAAAAACAGGAAATTCCTGTATTTCGTTAACATAAAAATTTTACCTAAAGTTCTTGTCAATATTCATGAAATAGTTCACATTTGTATTCAATAAACATAGCTCTTTAACTATCTATATTTTTTAAGAATTTCATCAACTCTTGAACTTTTTTTTGGATTATTCCACTCTGTTACGAGGGCGGCACTGAAAATTTCGGGTATCAAGGAAGTGACACAACATTACTATTTAAAAATGTATTTATTGCTTTTCGAAGTATTCTCCGCAAAATTTGACACATTTTTCCATACGATGGAACCAATCATTGAAGCAACCATTCCATTCGGAAGTTGGGGTCTCCAAAATGGCCGTTTTGTAGGCGTCCACAGCTTCTTCAGGTGATGAAAATCTCTGACCACGCAATTTATTCTTTATTTTAGGGAAAGTATAGAAATCATTAGGGCTTAGGTCGGGGCTGTACGGCGAATGGTCTAATAATTCTATGATTTCTTGCTCTAAAAACTCTTTTGTTCTGTGCGCGGTGTGAGAACTCGCATTGTCGTGATGGAGGATGATGCGGCGGTTGCAGTTCTCTTTACGGAGTTCAGAAACGACCTGTGGCAAACAAATGTTAGCATACCATTCTGCATTAACCGTTCTTTGTCCCTTAAGAGGAATAGTCGTAACATGGCCGGTTTTGGAGACAAACGTGGCCACCATTTTTTTTGCAACACTCCGTGAACGAACAATTTTTGTTGGCTTTAACTCATTTTCGAACACCCAAACTCGTGACTGGTTTTTTTTCTCGGGTTCGTACGCGTATATCCAGGATTCGTCACCTGATACGATGTTGTATACAGCATTTGAGGATTCTGCGTGGAATCTTTCGAGAGTTCTGACGCACCAAGTAACGCGAGCCGCTTTTTGCTCTTTACAGAGCAAATGCGGTATCCATCGGGAAAACAACTTTTTTACACCTAATTGTTCATGCAAGATTATTTGTATTTGACTCATGCCAATGTCTAAAGTTGCCTGAATTTCGCGGTATGTCACATGTCGATCTTTCTCAATCAGCTTACGCACAGCATCAACGTTTTCTTGGGTGACTGCAGTTTTTGGACGACCTTGACGGGGATCATCACTGAGCTTGACACGTCCACGTTGAAATTCAGAAAACCAGCGATAAATTGTGGTTTTGGATGGGGCTTCATCACCAAATGCAGAAATCATCCGGTCAACACACTGTTTTTGTGTTAAAGCACTTCGAAAGTCATAATAAATCATCGCTCTAGAATTTTCTCGAGTCAATTCCATTTTCTCAACGACTAAACAAGTTTGACAAGACCTTGTGACAAGACCGAGAATCTTTTTTTTAAATAAATAAACGGTATTCGATTTTTAAAACCAAGGAGTTTAAATTAAAAAGATTTTAATATGACAGGAACAGTGGAAATATTCCATTCCCGATACTTTTAGTGCAGCCCTCGTACCTCAAAGAGTTAAGGTGAATTCTGAAAAACTTATATCCAGTAATTCTCCCTAAGTGAAAAAATGATTAAAATATACATTTTAGTGTAAATTCTCGGATATGACGTTTCTTAGAATTCATCTCAGAGACTCTTTGGAGTAATAGATCGGAATAATCGGTCTTTTTTCAGCTACGTTTATTTATTGAAATGTACAGAAAAGTCAATTAGCTAAATTGATATAACATGTTGTAATGAATGCTAATATTTAACACATTAGTTAATTAAATTAGATTTAAAATATTTCGCTGTGTGTGACGTTGATTTCACGTGGTTGTTCCACGCGAGCCCCGCTGTTCAACACCTGTGCGAATGTAAAGCCCACCTAATGTTCTCATTAATTTTCACCCAAACGCAAAAACAGCTGTAAATTTTATTTCACATTTCATAATTAACTTTTGACGTTTTTAGCAACTTACTTCTCTACTCTCCTGAGCTACTCCTGAGCTACTAGGCCACCCAAATGTTTTCACACACTACAAATACCTAAAAAATTGTGTTACATTTCTATTTATATCCACAAATAATTTGACAATATCATAGTTTCAAATGTACCTACGTAGATGTTTTACTATGGTTATAGGTATGTATACTCTTGTTGTAAAAATGATCAAACATAAATTATAAATTGTTGATATTGTTGTAAATATATCGTAAGTCGTAACATAGCGATGATAAATATATGAGCTGATTGTGACTGTCATAGCTTTTTATTGTTCGTAATTACACATCACTTTGTAGTTCGAAACATGTTTTGGATAAAGTGTCTTGCCATTAGTGCCTACACAGATTCAAGTACCTTATATTTAGACAGCTCGCTTGTTTTTAAATTTCATCGGTCCATGTATTCCCCCATCATAAAATAGTCCCCACATACTTACTCTCAGATGAGGTAAATATTTGAAAAACTTTTTAACCAGCAAAAATCCTTTTACTTACATAATTTTAATGTACATCACTACTTTGTAAAACTTTTTGCCCTTCATTTTTTAAAACACTAACGAAGGCCTTTTAGGTTGTTTTTGATAGACAGGTGATTGATTGACCGATGGACGTTATAAAAGTATTTTAAACACTTTGTTGACAACAGGACCTGTGACAGAAATCTAAAACTATATTTATGAAAATCAAAATTTAACCTATTCCATGTTTCACAAAGAGAACTTTGAAGAATGTTCCAGGAATATAATATTTTTGATACAATTACGTAGTCACTTTCTCTGCGTATAAAATATTTGGAAAGTTGTTAATTGAATCCACCAACAAACCGTCACAAGCACTTAATTGTATTATAACGAACTGACAATAACTTTGAAACTCCATCATTAAATTGATTTAAAATTATACGACTCTGCAAACCGAAACAAACGTAAACCACATTTGTGTGTGAATCGCGACGACTTTCACAAAACATTTTATTAAATTAATCAATGTACGTTCTCATGACAAACATGAATAAAGAATATAATGAAAACCTAGAAGAAACGATTATCGAGTAAGATAAATTTTTGTTTATTGCTCGTGAATATCGTACTACTATTATAAATGTGAAAGTTTGTGAGTATGGATGGATGTTTGTTACTCCTTTACGCAAAAATGAACATTAATTAACATTAGAATTAATTAATATATAACTAATTAACTTTGTATTTTCTATAATAATAATAATAATTACTTATTGACATATTCACACACGATTGTTATGGTAGGATGTGTAAGAACTGATATACCTATGTATCCACCATTGTTAACCACATTCTGTGAAATAAATGATTCATTGATTGACCAACTCACCGGATTTTTATGAAATTTGGCATGATAGTAGTTTAAGCCCTGGATTAACAAATAGGCAATGTTTCCGTGGGATACTGTATTTACGTGGGTGGAGCCGCTGGAAAAATCTAGTTTTTAATTTAATTATTCACATAAAATAAAAATAAAACTTAGGCCTTTTCATCCGTTATTGGATGACTTATACAGTATTCTCCGAGCGAAGTAACCACTCTTGAAATACTGTAGTGCCTGGGACAGTTGGTTTTTTTAAATGTCGTATGGTTACCCAAGCACATACGGCATTCTCACAACAGTCAGCCTAGTCCAGAGGAATGACTAGTCAATACGTCTGGGGCCAACCATGTGCGGTCTTCCTCACGATGTTTTCCTTCACCGTTGGAGCGTCCGTATAATGTACTTGAGATCTGAAAAAGTCTCATACTACACGCCACAACCTGGGAATCGAATCTGCACTCTCTTAAGTGCGAATCAAATGGTCTACTCACTAAGCCACGGAGCTCTTACACATATCATCACATAAAATAACGAATAGAATAATCTACAAAAAAAAACGTTCCTACGTTTTCACGATTCCACAACAGCAATTTCAATGTTAGACATATTGCATGAATAAAGGTACGCATACCTACATTATGTCGGGCCGCAGCGGAGCAGGCCGCATCGCAGATGGCATTACTCCGCCGAGGATTTTGGTCATTGCGATGCGGCCCGGCCCGCTCCGCTGCGGTCTGACAAAGTGTGCGATAGTAAGCACAGCTTAATGAATAGTAACTACGTTAACATTTACATGGACGTCTGGTTCAAAATACGTCAAGATGATGCGGCCCTAATGTGCTAAGTACACATTTTGCGATGCGATGCGGCCCGCCACGGTCCGACATTATGTACCTAAGACAATAAATTTTGTTACTAAACGAACACTTAAAAATGTCATACTTGAGACTGTCTGCTTAAATCAGAGCGACGTAAAGCGAAGTAAAGCCGCGGGCAACAGCTACTTGTAAATAATATCAAGACAACGTCCTATTAGTAATTACTTTGGTAAATTTCTCGCTTTTTTTTTTACTGAAACAACACTCTGAATAGAAGTCTTGTGATTGGCTAAAATTGCGTCAATGACATTTTAATTTAGTTTCGTATATTTTTCGCAACATGCCAAGGTTTATAATATATTAATTATAGAGCTGTAATAATATTTATAAAGAAACAGACATTGTCATTGGTTTTAGTTAGGTACATATTATTAAAACCGCGGATTATGCGAGCTATAAAAGCGTTATAGCTTTGTAAATTTACCGGCTTATATATAAACAATTATTAAGACGTTTTAATTAAATCAGTACACTACAAGCTCATGCTATAGTTGTATGAAATTAGTATTTTGGATTTATAAACTCAAAAACTTAGAAACAAAGATTAAAACCTGCTTATGAAATTATACGTATAGTTACAAATTTTTCATAGAAATATAATTATAATTAACAATCATCACTTTTAAGGTCGTAAGCCTCGGCGTATATTAAACGCGCTGACACCAAAATACTTGTATTTTTTCGAATGTTGGTAAATGGTTATGTCAATGATAGCGCGTCATTTGGTAGTCATGAAATTATAAGAATTATTTTCACATGTTACATAGTTATCTTTTCTCAATAGCTTATACGAAGGCGCCAGTATTGTCTAGTCGTCAATACGGCTGGAGCATACCAAGCAATGCTCAACAGACAGTGATAGCTAAAGTTTAATTAAAGATTCATGATAAACAGTCTGAGGTTGCATTCGCCGCGTCTCACGGCAAACTACCTCCGTCTCAACACTTAAATAGCTTACCGGATTGCCGAGAAAACGGGCGTCGGCGACAGCGACTAGCGAGCGATGCAGGCGATGATGTAGGAATGGAGCTTTATTGTATGGTAGGTATACTTTTAAGACCGACTAATATAGGTCTTTATTACTCGTAAGTCCGGATCGACACCCGATTAGGCTGGGGCTAAATTGTCCGGATTCCGTAACGTCGGCGAAAATTCAGAGCACTGTAAATAGAACTCTGCGCTAATACAATAGTGTTGAAAATCGAAGTGTCGAATGTCGAGCTGTCATATTAAACATTGGCATTCTTCAGTTCAATTTTCAGCTCTATTGTATTAGCGCAGAGTGTTTTATTTGAAGTGCTCTGAATTTTCCCCGGCCTCACGGAATCCGGACAATATAGCACCAGCCTTATACCGCAACTCGCCAGCCCGCCAGCTATGGCCACATGCTACAACAGAAGAGTAAGCTAATAGGTAAGTTAGTTGCCTGTCTTTTACTAGGCACACAACAAAAGTGACATGTCGTTTTTCTGTGTGTCTCTAGTACGACTCCTATCGAGCTATCCCTACTAGAGCTACAGAAATAAAATGCTCTGGTATCCCAGGATCTCGCCGCGGAACGTCGCAAAATACTTATTGAATGTTCGCTCTAGTTGCCGCTGCCGTTATCCGCTGTCGCCCGGCTTTGTGGCCGTCACTACTAGAGTACGGAGCTAACAATAAATTCATGAACCTTCCACCGCCATTGTTTAGGGCGCTAATTGTCAGGAAGGACCGCTTAAATGAGGAAAAGTTACTTCGTCACTGCAATCATTGGAGGCATTAAATTGTTACATTGTTTCGTTGTTATGTACTATTTTCCGCACCTCTAATTTTCTTAAGAGCGATAACATATTTTAAACGCGCTGAGAAGGTGCAGATGATGCGCATAATACGCACTTTTAACCAGATTCGAATTTATTTCTATATATTACAATAATCAGAATCTACGGCGCCGTAAGCGCGCGTACGAGTATTCGGCGTGCATATTATTTGCATTAGCGTCCTCTTGTTATAAATCGTGCAAAGCAAAAAGTATCTACCAGCAGACTTAATAAGCTAATAACTTCTGCCACTTAATGTGCCACAGGTATCTGCTACTTAATTTCTTAAACAGATTTTCACTTATTAAATTCTACAGTCATCTGCATTTAATAAATTCGGAAAATTCGGCATTATCTGGTTCTAATTTAATATTGCGGTGCTTTGTTGTGGCCCGTATTCTTAGCTCCGTTCCAGAGACACCCCGAGACGGCAGTCGGTGAGCGAGAGGAAATAAAGTTATGATTTATGTAGTGAAATATGTTGCAGGCGAGCCAACGCTGTAAGCGGCCCAGATGCTCTGTCCTTGCCAACATAAATTTCTTTCAAAACAATTGTCTTACCTACGGGCTACGATATATTGAATTTTTTGTATAAAATTAGAGATTTACGAGCATCGGTTTCTGGGCTTTTGTATGTGTTTAGTTTTATATTTTTAACTACCCAATAACTAATAATTTAAAAGTAAAGTATAATATGGTATATTGACAAAGATCATAAAGGTACTGTAAATATAAGCAATTCTTGTATGTAAATAAATATATTATAATCAGAATCCCGGAAATTACTTCAAGTATTTCCATGAAATTTAGTATGCAGGCGGTTTAGGGGGAGAAAAAACGGTCTACCTAGGTTTTACCCCTGGGAAACTTGGCATTTTTAAATTATTATACGTTTTTTCTTTTATAGTGCAATAATATTATGTCAACATTCGACTCTATTATTAAATAAATTAAAGTAAATTAAATACCGTTTATTTCAGGCTGCATAGGCCCATATTACAAAAACCTTATAGACTAACATACATAATATATAATAAACTAACACTAACATTAAACACGTATTGTCTGCGACATGGGGAGCGAAGTGTTCGGGAGTCGTCCTCTAGATCTTCGGTAGATTATGTAATGTCAGTCCGATTGGCAGTTTGGTATGTCTATGTATAATTTTTGCATTGTTGGCAAATTGGTGTATAGGGTTCGAATCCCGGTCAGATGTGTATTTTTATGAATCTTTTTTATTTTTTTAAAATTTCATAAAAAGAAAATTTGCAAGTTCAGTTACTTATATCTTAGAGAACTAAATCAGAAATAAATTCTTATATAGTATGCAGGTAAACTAGGTATCTACATATTCGTTTTTTTCTGTACTGTGTAGTATGTGTATCACTTCACTTAAACCATCAAACAAAGATTTTTTTTCTTCTAGTTCCTATTAGTCTATTTCGGTCTAGCTTATTGCAATATTTCATTGAGAATAGAGCAATAATTTTAAGTTGGCAATTTTCCGAATATCTGTTAGCTCTAATAGCAAATTAGTTGAGCAACTTCGAACTCTACTCCTCACTTCGGATTAAAGGGACGTGTAGATTATATAGTATCAGCTTGCAAGTTCATTGTCAAGTTTTCTCACGTGGCAGTCTCCGGAACTTCTACAAGAAAGCTTACGATAATAATCTATATAGAGTCTACAGTAAATTGGACCAATTTGCGGCTGCTAATGAAAGTCAGCCAACAATAGTTAGAAGAAAACTGGCTGACATGGGTTACTTTAATTAAAATCTCATAGTTTCAACAGCTTAAACAATAATATGGTCTCTAACATTTGAACATAAAACAGTCGACCAACAGAAATATTGTTGTGGGCCACATGGTGAACCAAACATTTGTATTGATAAAAAATCCACATGAGAAAGTGGGCATGCTTATGGGTGTTATCTAGTGACCGCGCTGACAGTCCGCCATGTTCTTTTGTGGTTTGACGGAGGTCACGCGTGGCGGTCTCGATTAGGATGTTACCCACGGATTTAACATTACATTCGTCAGCAATATACTTCATAATTAAATAGTAAAGAGGTCTTGACTCTTGAATGATTATGTGTAATAAAGGCAATCTACGACTTTTAAGGTAGACTGAATATATTCTGTTTTGGTATTATTATTCTGAGTCACCGTTTATAATTAAAAACAATTTGAACACAAAAACTAAAGGCAACGAGGCAAAGTTTCATTGATGAATATTCGAAAAACTTAAACTGAAAAACTACAAAGAAAAACAAACGAATAACAAATCTCAAGTGTTTTATTAGAACGAAAAATCGCAGTTATTTAATGCAAAGTTTTCGAGCGCCATCATAAATCACGTGTAAATTCCCTCCTACAAGCAGGCACGTATTGCATCTTAAATCCTACTTAGCATTAACTCTGGCGAAGGTATTTAATAATGAATTCTTTAAGCGTCACGTATTTAATACTGTCGCTATTTTAATGAGCGCGTCATAAAATGTTATAGTGAAGACAAAGACAAGATTAATTCGGTACATTAGCACTATCGCGTTGAGGCGCCTTAAGCGACGTAACTGCGCCCGCCCGCGCCGCTCGCGCTGCCCGCGCTGTTCGTACCTCGTCTCGGAGATACGTATCTGCGATTTATTGACGTAATATTTGGTGTTATCCTACTACTTACTTATTATAAATGTGAAAGTTTGTGAGGATGGATGGATGGATGGATAGCGTAAAAACTACGGTATGGATTTTGATGAAATTTGGTATAGCAGTAGTTTAGGCTTTGGAGTAAAATATAGGCTACATTTTATCTCGAAAAAGGACAGTATTTACGGGGGCAGAGCCGCGGGCAAAAGCTAGTTTGTAATAAAGTGTTGAAAGTTGCTGTAAAATTATTATTAAACATATCCACAGTTCTCGTATTTATCTTTTACAGACAATGCATAGTACTTAAACAAATAATCGTCTTGATATTATCATAAACTGATTTTAAGTCATCCAAACTACTGTATTCCCATAATTCACAGTCACACGGTCAATTTTCGGTCTAACCGTTCGTTTTGTCATATTGTATCAATTTGACAACTGACATTTAACATTGTAAGATTCAATGTTGCCAATCTCTGGTTTTATTGACGAAGTGGCGATTTTGAGTTAAATAGACATAAAACATGGTTTATTTGACATTATTATATTTCTAAAATTGCGATAGAATTATACTGTTTTTTATATAATACATTTTACGTTTGTACAATTTAATTTTAACATTTTATATAATTAAGGTATTTTATCATGGTATATGGTACAGTATTATGCACAGAGAATGGCATTCCCACAAAATGGTAGCTGCGAGCCTAAGCTTAAAGAAGAAGAAGAAGACTAGATGCTGTTCAGCTGTTAGTGACAAAGTCAGATTTCTATCTAAAAGTTAGCAGAATACCGTTATTTGCATAGACCTATAAATTATAGACGAGACATATCGAGATAAAAAGTGTCCACACTTAAACTGTCCCACTTTTGCAGTAATTTGGGGCAGTTGAGGTTTTGGCATTTGTCATCTTGACATTATGACACTTGCTTTCCGCAGTATCATCAGTCCGCATTTATTAGAATTTGATAAGACCAAATCTTCTGAAATCAAAATGGCGTAACATTTTCTTGTTTGAAGATTTTGTCTGTCAAATGTACGTCATAGCCAATCCTTAGTTTTGAAATCATTGGTTATGTATGATTCTATCAACTTAAAGTGTAAATTGCCCCATGCCCCACAAAATGCCCCACTTTAAAAAAAAACCTGTACTTAATAAAATTATACTAATTGAGAATAATTTGACGTGTTCATCCAAAGGTAGATCTTTAACTAAATAATATTTAAATTCTTTAAATTTTTGTAAGCCTAATTAATACGAGTTTTGTGTAAATCCATTTTCACTGGACCTGTGAATAAGGGGATAGTTGCCTAATAGTGCAAGATCCGGTATAAGAAATATATACCCTCATCTGATATAATTTATTAGTGATAAGAACTAAATGATAGATAATATTCACATTGAAACATCGCAAATAGGTTACCTGGTTAAATTGTGCCCTAAGGGCCGATTCACACCGAAATGTCAGGATACTTCATTTTAAACATTATCTTCATTACTATAAAACACAGTTTCGCTTGAGACAACCGCCGCCGCTCACGTCCGCTGATGGCCGCTAGCGACCGTAGCGGCCATCGGCGGCCGTGAGCGTGCTGCTCGCCGCTCCGCTGACATTTTGGTGTGAATCGGCCCTTAGGGCGCAATTTAACTAGGCAACCTATTTGCAATGTGTCAATGTGAATAATATCTATCATTTATTTTTATCACTAATAAATAACAGATGAAGGTATATATTTCATAAACCGGATCTTAGACCATAACGTTACAAATGCATGATGCATCGGGGGATAGTTGCCTAGCGTAGATCATGTATCCCATTCGTTTGCTTTTCGTCCCGTAATTTGAAAATTAAACAATCGAATATTAATTTTATTTAGAATTATATTTTTATAGATAAGATTACTGCAAAAATTTGAAAAACAAACAATAAAATAAATTTGTCTTTGTTTAGTTGTTTAAACCATCGAATATTTATTTTAGTTACAACTATATTTTTATAGTTAAAATCACTGCAAAAGTTTTAAAAAACAAACAATAAAATAAATTTGATAGTTACTTGTTTCAGAATGTATCGTTGTACTAGGTTAGAGCAGCTCTAGGGGCGACTATCCTCTGAAAAGATAAGGGCGACTATCCTTTTTGATACGGATACTTGCCTTTACTATTTACAAAATAAAAAAAAGCTTTTCTATACTAGAAAGTAAGAACCATAGTAACTTAACCTCTAATGCATACAAAGTTACCAAAAAAATACTGGAACCACCTACGCTAATGTAAATATGAAGTAGAATTGTCTCACCAGTATAATATTAACGCCCGTCCAAGTCTCGCCGTGGAAGATTTTTGCTCACATAGACAAAACGGGTGCGCCTACAGTAATGATTTTTAGGAAATTATTGTCTGCAGGGAAGGGACTTGCAATCATCATCAAAGTCTACCGCAAAAAACATATTCAACATAGCGAAATCAGGCATGTATCCTACCAAGGCAACTATCCGGCTTTTACCGTAAGTTTCGATCATTTAATATTCGCATCGAGATTTCTGCGTTTGACCTTGAGAATAACATTTTGCTGTTTTAACCTTTAGTGACTCCATCGAAACTGTGTTATTGTAAGATTCTCGAGAAGAGCGACCCTCTGGTCTAAGCCCACGACTCCGCTGGTGTTTTTTCCTGTCAGTGCTTCAATGATTTTGATATAAAAATTGGATAATCGTCTCAGTCTCTTGGGGCTGAATTTTAGCAGATTCTGTCTGAGCTGATGCCAGTGGTATTAATACTATCTGTGCGCCAATTTAGTGCAATGACAATTATAGACGCTATGTAATAAAATATTCAATATTTGAATGACTGCTAATATCTACTCGATTTGTTGCAAGCGTCGACCCACACGTGCGACAACCACACCACACAGACGCGACAAAAGTTGGTCAAGGTGTGGTGACGTGTGAATACCGAATGTGTCGTTGGACCTTCTAAACCCCAATTCTCGTAATTAGCCTACACTTTCATTTAACTTTTATTGAATTATAAATGAATCGTCGCGGTACGTGTAGGAAGACCCTAAATGGGAACCAGTTTCCATTTTCCACTTACATACAGCGTAACTTCACGGGATGATTATTACCTAATTTATTTTTAAGCTATTGCATAGCTTTTATCGCGGGCTTTGAGCGC
This sequence comes from Phengaris alcon alcon, assembly GCA_037179445.1. Taxonomy (NCBI): domain Eukaryota; kingdom Metazoa; phylum Arthropoda; class Insecta; order Lepidoptera; family Lycaenidae; genus Phengaris; species Phengaris alcon. Next base: position 3,569,449 of record JAYRCH010000055.1, on the reverse strand, counting down.
GGCGACCGAATCAAGAAATTCCGTAACGAAAATAAACCTAACATCCCCCACTCCGACCGGCCGCGGCACAGCGGTACGGCGTTGAAAGCCGTGCATCGTCTAACGTCGTTTCAGTTCGGCAGACTTCGGCACGGTGTTTGTGTGCGTGCGACTAGACGTATGCGTGTAGACTTAGGTACTATGCAATAGCTTTACCGCGGCAGTCCCCGAGTGCCACACGTATTTTTTTTAATCCCAAACCTAATTATTACACTAGTAGGTATAATATTCACTCAGGTTTTTAATAGGCAATTACAAGTGTAAACGCCTTACTAAGTGATGGAGAGATATCGGCTGGGAATGTTCTATGCCATTGCCCAATGCTCGCAGATCGCATTACGTCTTGCTTGCATTTCAGCGCACCGGCTCACTGAACCTACACATTTAATTCCAATATCACTATTGAATTCCACGCAAATTTAAATTAATTGTGTTGTAACGCAAAACAATATAATCCATATTTTACTGGCTAATAGTAGGCTTACGGTCGAATCCTCATACGCTACTTTTTAATTAGTTAATCGCAAGCCGTCACTGTTTCTGCTTCGCAAGACATCAGACGAGTACATGTAAAGTCATTAGCTTAATCTATATATATAAAAATCAAAGCTTTTCATTGACTGATGTATCAGTGCACAGGCCAAACCCTCGAGGCTAGAAATTTGAAATTTTGCAAACGTATTTCTCATATGACGTAAGCATCTACTAAAAAAGGATTTTTTTAAATTCATTCCCCAAGGGGGTAAAATAGGTTACAAAACTTTGTATGAAACTTTTTATTCCTTGATCATATTTGCATGATATTTCGTATGAATTGAGTACGGAAAATATGATGAGTTACGAATTTCAGCATTTTCTCAAATTCAGAACCTAGGTGGGTAAAATAGGGGATGAAAGTTTAACCTAATTTCAAGCGGGTAGGTGCTAGTCTATATATTATATTAATAAAAATAAATTACCGAAATGTTTGTACGCGCATAACTTCCAAACGACTGCACCAAATTGGATAAATCTTTTGTGTTCGTTATTGTCAAGAGAAGGTTTGTATGGAAATTAAAAAAATGATAGCTAATGTTAAAAATATTTTTTCATGGCGGCAAATAAATATTGCGGTACGAAGTTCGCCGGGTGTAGTACTTGTCTTACTACTTGATAAAGGTAAATAAGATACAATTTATATGTGTAGTTTTGTAATTACATACATCCAAAAAATACAAAAAGGTTACAAAATTTTTGCCAAATTTGTCAAAAAAGAAACCTACTTACTACTTACTTACATCGTAATATACAAAAACACTACTTAAGCTAAGTATGAATTTAAACGCACAAATTTCGGAGATATTTACAAATATGTTCCTGCTGCCTTATAATTATACACTTTTACCTAATAGTTACGTCACAGTTACAACTTTAGCATGGAACGTTTTCACGAGACTCGCTGTACCTATGAAAATATTAAGGCGTCGTGTAAGGCGTCTATATCTAGTTATAAACTGGTTGAAAAGCGTTTTAATAGTAAATGTGTGTATGGTTGGAATAAACATGTAAAGGAGGTACATAACCAGGCTAGGTTTGACTATAAGATGTATTTGTTAGGAGGAAAGCCTGAGAGCGGTCCTTTATTTTATTTATTTTATTCAAAAGATACACCAACAACATATTGTGACAACATTCAAAACTTAAAACTAATACATTTTTGTTTTATACTAACACAATAGTTAATTACAGGCGTATGCAACTGTTTTAGAGGTATTTGCTCCTTACATTAAAAATAAGTTTAGTTAAAATGTGTCATAAGAAATGCTTAACTTACTATATTTAAAATAATTAATATAAACGAACTTACAATTAATTTGAAGAACTAATATTTAATTTTATTTCAGTATAATTAAGAAAGAGAAAAAAAGAAAAAATAAACAATACAATTAAATTTTTGTCAGAATAACTACAAGTTTAGTAACGAGATGTCATAGATAAAAACAAATTTATACATTAGCAATAATAATAATACAATCAAATTTTGTTAGAATAATTATTACAAGCAACGAGATGTCATAGGTAAAAAACAAAATACATTAGCAATAATAATAATACCATAAAATTTTTGTCAGAATAATTACAAGCGAGATGTCGTAGGTAAAAACAAAATGCATTAGCAATTATAATAAAAATAATAAACAGGTATGTCAAAATCATAATACTCGTAATTATCAATTTACAAATTTTTATTGGTATTTTATATTCTTAAATCTAAACAATATCGTACAACGTTTTCTTGAAATTGACAAGAGAGTCGTGGAAGATGTCGATGTCGTGATGGGCTAGTTTGTTGTAAGAGTCTAAGAGTCGGTTCATAGTAGAGTATTTTCCCAGGTTCGTTTTAGCAGAACTGGGTATAAATGTTTTTGGGGGGTACCTGGGAACACATCGGGGTACATATAAGTTAACGAGACCTAGTAAATTTGTTGAGTCTAGTGTACTGTTGACAATTTTGTGGAGAACACAGAGATCAGCAATCAGCCTACGCTGCTCTAGGGAGTGGATTTTGAAATGTTTAATGCGTCTGTCGTAGTTGGCTCTGTATGGACATGATTTGTCTTTATAGGAAAGGTAGCGTGTGAAAGATTTTTGAACTCGCTCTAGTCTTTGGATATGCGTTACATAATGAGGATTCCAAACCACCGATGCGTATTCAAGAGTAGAGCGTACTAGGGCGTTGTGTATTGTAATAATGCAGTCTGGGTTTTTAAATTCCTTGGTATTTCGTTTGATAAATCCTAACAGTGACCATGATTTAGCAAGAACTTGGTTTTGGTGTTTCAGGAATGACAATTTGCTATCGAGCATGACGCCCAGATCTCTAATTACTGAGGCTTCTTGAAGCTGCTGACCTTCGATAGAGTAACTCGTGTTGAGTTTAATTCTTTTGCGGGAAAATTTTATATGAGCACATTTGAGAACATTGAGGGACATTTTATTGTCGCTGCACCATATCTGGGTAGAGTCGAGGTCTTTTTGCAATAGGGCGCTGTCTTCGATCGATTTTATTACCCGGTATATTTTAAGATCATCGGCGAACAAGGAGCATTTACTGAAACGAATTTTTAAAGTGATTTCGTTAATAAAGACCAGAAAGAGTATTGGGCCAAGGTAGGAGCCTTGAGGCACTCCTGACGTGGCGAAAAAAGGTTCAGAGGAATATCCATTAACCCTAACCGTCAAAACTCGTTTTTCTAGGTAGGACCTAAACCAGGAGAGTAAGGGATCGTGAATGCCGTATGCTTGTAGTTTTTCTATTAGTATTTTGTGGCCTACCCTGTCGAAAGCACTGCTGAAGTCTGTGTATATCGCATCAACTTCCTGTTGGCCGTCTACGCTTTTTATTATGTCGTTTAAGTAGCTTAGTAAGTTTGTAACTGTAGAGCGTATTTGGCAAAAACCGTGATTCTTCTTCAGATCTTTGGTGATTATACCTTTGAAGTAGCGAGTAAGAGTTGGGCAGATCAGGCTCTCAAATACCTTCGCTAGCACACAGAGCATTGATATAGGTCGATAATTACATACGCTGTGTCTCGAGCCCTTCTTGTGTATTGGGAATATATTTGCCGATTTCCATGTGTTGGGGAAAGTTGAGGTTTCTAAAGATTTATTAAATATAATCTTCAGGGGTAGCGTAAGGTATTTATACGTTTTTTTAATAAAGATGGGTGGGATACCGTCAGGCCCGGCGCCCTTACTAGCATCGAGTCTTTTTAGGGTTTTGCATATTTCTCGTTCAGAAATGTGTAGTAAAGAAAGACAGGTCTGTGGGTAATTTTGTGTCGTAATTGATACGGTACTCTGGTTAGGAGTTGGCTCTGAAAACAAAGCGGAAAATTGTTTAGCGAACAAGTTGCTTATGTCTCTACCTGATTTGGCCACTCAATCATTGAGAGTCATTTCAGAAGGAATTGAGGAAAGCGATGCTCGTCTCTCTTTTATATAGGCCCAGAACTTCTTCGGTTCACGTTGAATAGCATATTCCGTGTTAGATATGTATTCTAAGTAGCAAGATTTCATAAGAGCCTCAACCCTAGATCTAGCCATTTTGAATTCGATATTGTCTCTGGGATAATGTTGTGCTTTTAGACGTCTCCTTATTTTTTCTTTCTCCGTGATCAGCCTAATTAAATTATTTGTAAACCAAATCGGGTATTTCCTATTTTTTTGCTTGACTTTGGGAATGCATGTATCAATAATATTTTTTATAATTTGGTAGAAAGCAGTAATCGTGTCGTTCACGTCATTGTATTTTTGTAACTCGTGACTCCAGTTCATAAGCCGGAGCTTAGCGTTAACAAGATTGTAGTCCGCTTTTCTAAAGTTATGGGTAGCGAAGGTTTTGTTGCATAGTGGTTTTTCTAAATCAAATGAGAGTTTGATGTCTAACGGAGGGTGGTGTGGGTCCAATTTGCTTAATGGTTCACAGGAAAAAAAAAAAAAAAAAAGTAGTTATTCGGAGTAGTTTGTAACGTGTTGTAATGTGTTGTGGTATTGTCTGGTGTCCAGTTTATAAAACCCAAGTTGAAATCTCCGAGTAATAAGAAATCACCCTGATAAGACTGTAAAGTATTGCTAATGTTATCTAGAACAGAATTTAATGTAATATTGTTTACTGGCGGAGGTAGATAGAGCACACAAATTAATAAATTCTTATTTCCTAACTTAACGTTAATCCAAAGGTCTTCCAGTTCACTTTCATACTGTTCTATTCGACGAGATTCATATTTATTTTTAACAGCGAGAAGAACGCCTCCACCTGATTTGGAGCATGATGAGGTTGTTTCTCGATCTCGCCTATATGTGGTGTATTCACTGGAAAAGAGTTCGCTGTCAAGTACGTTTTTGTCGAGCCATGTTTCAGTCGCTCCTATAATGTCGTTCGCATTGTAGAGTAGCTAGTCGAATATCTTGGAGTTTAGAGTTCATACCGCGAAAGTTTTGGTAGTAGATATTAGCCATTTAGATAGATTTGTATAAGTCATGGTCTCGGTCTGACATTTTGAGGCTTAAATATTATTAAGAGACTCGTAACATTTAATTTGTTTGGCTGGAGATTGGTCGTCTTTTCTGATATATATGCGGCCGTTTCTAATCCAAACGTATTTAATACCCTTTTCTTTTGCTACCTGACGAGTTCGTCCATGTAATGCATTGTAGTGAGGGGAAAGATGATATTTGATAAAATGTGTGAAAGTCGCAAAATTTTTAAATCCCGACTCAAATTTCTCAGGGTAATCAGGAACAAGTCAGAATGGACATGTTAGCCGCTAATCATTCTGCCAAGAGTTTTAACAAGCTTTGGAGGGGTACCAAATAACTAAATGGTAAAGTTAGGTTACCTGTAGGGGTAGAGGGAAGCCAAGATCCAAGGAAAATAGCTAACACATTCAAAGAGCATTTTCAGGTAAAATCCATGCTGCCGAGGGCCCTCGACACTGAGTACAAAATAAATACAGACCATGTAATTGGCTTCACAAGTAAAGATGTGTCCAGTGTTATAAATAGCATGAAACGTCGGAAGTCACCTGGACATGATGGACTCAGTGTAGAGCACCTGCAGCATGCGGGTTGTCACCTTCATAGGGTGTTAGGAATGTTTTTTACCTTATGTATCCGACACTCCTATCTATCAGCAGACCTAATGAGAACTGTTGTTATCCCAATAGTAAAAAACAGCACAGCTGATACCTCCAGTAAAAACAACTATAGACCCATATCTCTGGCTACCATATTGGCTAAAGTACTGGATGTGTTACTGGATAAACAGCTTAAGAGGTATGATTCAGTTGGCGATAATCAATTTGGTTTTAGAGAGGGAGTCTCTACCGAAAGTGCCATATTATGTTTAAAACAGACTGTTGATTATTATATTAAGCAAAAAACGCCAGTATTTGCGTGTTTCTTGGATTTGTCCAAGGCTTTTGATAGAGTTTCGTATGATAAGCTTTGGGCAAAGCTAGGAGACCTAGGTGTCTCAAATGATCTTGTAGAGATACTAAAATACTGGTATAATAATCAACAGAACTGTGTAAGGTGGGGGAATGTATATTCTGACGATTATTCTTTGGAGTGCGGTGTGAGACAGGGGGCGAGGACATCGTCTCGATTATTCAATATATATGTAAACCAACTCATTGAGGAGCTCAGCAGTACTCATATTGGGTGCCATGTTGATAACATATGTGTTAATAATTTAAGCTATGCCGACGATATGGTACTGCTGATTCTCAATTGGAGGCCTTAGGAAACTCTTGAAAATATGTGAAAACTATGCTATAGAACATGGCTTGGAGTACAATGTTAGCAAAAGTGAGTACATGATATTTAAATGCAAAAGTAATATTTTCAATTTTCAAGATTTTTCGCTACCACCACTCTTGCTTAACGGGGTACCTCTAAGTCGTGTCACTAAGTTTAAATATCTAGGCCATGTGGTGACAGACTGTCTAAGTTATGAGGAGGATATTGAGAGAGAACGCAGGGCGCTATCGATTCGTGGTAATATGTTGGCACACAGGTTTGCCAGGTGTACGGCGCCTGTCAAAATTACGCTTTTCAAAGCATTTTGTCAGACGTTCTACACTGGTGGCCTGTGGGCCAACTTTACACAGCGGCCTTATGCCGCCTTGCGTGTTCTCTACAATAACATTTTCAGGTCTCTGTTCCGTCTCCTTCGGTACTGTAGTGCATCCGGAATGTTTGCCGATGCAAGAGTAGACGACTTTCACGCGGTAATGTGAAAGAAAGTAGCGTCAATAGCACACCGAGTGCGGGGGAGCCGGAATAGAGTTCTGAGAATGATAGGAGACAGATCAGACACTGCTCTCCTTCGCAGGCTCACTAAACTGCATGTCAGGGTAGCGAGTTAAGGAGCGTGCGAATTATTTTAATTATCTTAATTTGTATGTTGTATCCCCCCTGTATGTAAGTTTTTAAGTAGCAACTCTTATTTATTTATATTGTATATGGACTATGATGTCTGAAAATAAATGAATTTATTATTATTATTATTATTAATAATTTTTAATATACTATTTCTTCTGAGAACTTACTCATATTTAAGAGTACTATTCAATATACAATAAAAATTTATATGCAATAAAAAAACAGTCGTCCAGCCTATTACAAAAACAGTAGGTACGCTTAGCATAAGTAGCGTTTGCGTACCTAAAATAGGCAATTGAGATTCATCATACTTTTTAAGTAGAACTTAAAAATAACAGTGAATGGCAATTTAGCTGAATACAACTGAAATAAGTTATCCGCAGTGCTGATTGGCTCGCAGCTTCGTTAGGAGTCATTAAAGAAGCTTCACTTTCGATGATAAACCCAAACGTTTACTTTATTTTAAATAACAAACAGCAAAACGACTGTAAAAACACAATATTTACCGTGTCTCTACAATTTAGTTTGGTTTGGTATCACGTGGAGTCGAGACACATCGACCCACTATCCCACTTCCCAGTATCCCACTTTCCACTTCCCACTATCTCAAAAAATTTACTCGTCTAAACGACCCGTTTAGTCCTTAAAATGTACTATCAATAACACAAATTATTTAAATATTAATAGGTATTATCAATGTCATTTAATAAAAAATTTGTTCTTCTGTGTATATTTTTAATGTAATTTATCCATTTTTTATACATACAAAGAAATAAAATTGAAGCGTCTTTTTGTAATATTAAATGAACAGCTTTTAACTAAATGCATATGAAAGTATAATATATACGGTACCTACTTACAATAAAATATATATTATTTTAATTTTTTCTGTTCGTCCGTCTGTCTGTTTGTCTGTTCCGACTAATCTCTGGAACGGCTAACTATAATAAGGAGGAGTAACATAGGCTACTTTTATCTTAGGTTTGCCTTTTAAAAATAGGGTTCCGTTTACGTTAGTACTACGTAAAGTTGCGGGCACCAGCCGTATAAAAAATTACATTATAACCATTTATGTTGAAATAGCCACATCTAGGACAAAAGCCACAGCTACACACGTGAGGACTACATGGAGTCAGTTGAGGCTGTGTGAGGACAGTCGGTGATAATATTACTGGGCGGCTGTCTGTCGCCGTGACGCAGGTCACTTGAAGACGGTTCTCGAACAATTCAATCATATCGTACGTGATTTATAAATTTTCCAACAGTTCCTAATGTTTTACTAGAGTTACGAAGCTCTTTTTCCCAAGCGCTGCTGCTGCATACAAGATAGTCAACAAAATAGACATCACACACTACACCACACAGATTCTGACCGGACACGGCAGATTTGCCTTCTACTTGAACAGATTCAACTTCTAATTGAACAGATTCAAGCTGAAGGAGGATCCGTCGTGTTCATGTCAGCCGGGAGTTGAGGAGATGGTTCCTCACCTGTTACTGGAGTGCCCAATTTTTGCTAGCAATAGATATGATATTGAGCAGAAATTGGGCACATCTATGACGGGTGAGAATCTGCCTTCCATCCTGGGGGGAAAAAAGAGGGATATCTTCCTGGCTTTTTGCAAGAAGATTGTGGGAGTAGTTAATAAGAAAAACTGTGATAAACTGGTGTGATAATAGTGTAGGCTCTAGATGTAGGATTAAATTGTGATAGTAGGGTTAAATTGAATGTGTGTGCCGTAATTTTGTCTATTTAGCAATTTTGAGATAATTTTTTATTGGATATTATTGTATTTTATTGTATTTTAATTGTATTTTATTGTATTTATCGGATTTTATTTTATTGGATTTTTATTGGTTTTGAAACATATGTTTTCTATACCTTTGACCTTTTACACTGTGAAAACTGACATGTACATGACATGTGATAAATTGATATTATTATATTTTTGATTTGTAAAATAATGTAAGAATTGTAATTTGTAAAAAGAATGTAAAATGTATTAAATTGATGTTATTAAATTTTTGATCTGTAAAATAATGTAAAAGAAATTAAAAATGAAAGAACAAAAAACAAAACAGAAAAAAAACAGCCCTGACAATGTTATGACGGAAAAAAAAATGTTTTACTAGACTTTTACCACGGCTCCGCCCGCGTAAGTATCCTATGGGAATACTGTACTTTTTCGGTATAAAAAGTAGTGTATATTTTAATCCAGAGCCTAGCTATTACCATACCAAATTTTATCAAAATTAGTTCAGTTGTTTTTGCGTAAAGAGTACACATCCATCCATCCATCCTCACAAACATTTACATTCATAATAGTAGTAGGATTTAGTTCACTCATCAAATATTTCATTTTTTATTTTAGTGAATATGCAGAGAGACTGAGTTTTTTCCGGAATCTATCGATGAAGGCAAAATAATGTAGCTTAAAACCACACAACTGGTCTGCAAGTTTCAGAATAAAGGGTGTGTCATATGTGGGCATTACATACTAACTAAGCACCACATTAAATCGCCTTGCATGACCGTAGCAAATGCATTTCCGGTTACTCTGTAGAATTAAATTAGCTTATTTCCTTTAAGCGACAATTTAGTCGGCGCTGTCACAAATCGTCGGCAAGGGTAAATGTAGACTATTAAGGAAATACAGCAATTCGAGCAGCCCTTACCCTACATTACTGTGCAATCTTACACCGGCGAAATTATAAGCAACACCTTCTTATGTCGTGTCTGAAGGCAGTAACACGTAGTCAGCAATAACTGAGCGGATGCCGGCGCCGACTCTGCGTTTATTTCGAGCTAGATGTATATGGAACTCGGGCACTTTGAATATTCAAATTTCGAGCAATTTTATTACTTTTAATGCCGTGTCATGTGACATTTGATGATGGAACTGGAACTGGACAACTGGAACTCCGCAGTTTTACTCGCAACATTTTGTTTAATATTTTTATTATGTTAATTTTATACTTTGTGTTGCACGTAGATATTTTTTTTTTTTGTAGGCGTACGTAACTAGGACATAACTCTATTCGCAATTAAAAGTTAGTGTGTACGATTGTACGAATATTATCGACTTATTGGATCCTACTCACTACCGGTGAACCCAAAATGGTATGTTAAAAATGACATATAAATTCATAAGACTATTAAAAATATTAATAGTTTTCATTAATTATTAAGTCATACGAACCGTTCGAAAATTTAATTACGCCCTGGAAATACCGAAAGTATTTTTCGTTGAATTCCGGTTAATTTTATTTGGGCAAAACGTTTGAATAATCCGCAATTAAAACTGAATGGTTGTATAATCCAATTTATTAACACAATGCTTATTGTGTGGGAGATAATTATAGGTCAAGAAATAATAGCTTTTAGCTCATTCACTGAATGAACAAGACGCCTTGCAACACAATAATTATTTTATATTATTATAAATACCAGTAATATGTATACCTATCATATAGGTAGATAGTATTATTTTAATGATGTACTGAGTGTTTCTTAGAAATGTCAAATGACTTACTAAAATTATATCTTGTCTTATAAAATTCTCGTTGCAGTGTTTGTCACAGACCTCCGTCGAAACAGCTTGACCGATTTTAATGAAACTGTGCAGGTTTATTCGGTAGCTATTTTTCATATCTAAGCGATAAGGGTGTTGGTGTGTGTAGGTAATTATTTATTTATGCCAGTTCAAAACAGAACGACGTCTGCAATTTGATACAGCAAGTATTTTTATATATGCTTTTTGAATCGGTATAGAGCATGTTAAAAGAACTTAAAAAGAACAAAATTTATTTTCGGTACACTTATCTAAGCGCGTATCTACATTTCGTTGACAAAAGAATGGACGTTGCGTTTTCAAGGAAACTTAGCATTTACAATTCCGTGGCAGGTCTGCACCGGACAAATGGAACTCCTTCCATAAGTTGCCGCACTGAATTTAAATTTCGTAAACAAACAGAACATACACATGCAATCGTGCGGCTCTGTCCGACTATTTAGCCAGCTTTGTTTATCATTCCGTTTTTGCACTGCTTACTCTATTGTGGAACAGACATGTAAAAAAAATTTTCTTTCATTGATTAAAAATTCTATTTATCTTCTCGTTGCGACTGCTTTTGTTTTGAATTCCGCATTCAAGTTTATGTAGCGTAAGTGTATGTGTTAGAATAGTTATTACATTATCGGTTGGGCCCAGTGATACTAATAATAGTATGATTCCTAATCAGGGCCATTTTATGACAGACAAGTATAATTTGTAGTATTAGCTAATCTTTATAAAATAATATACAAAATGATTGCGGCAGAAAAATACTAATTTTTGTATTGCTCGTACTCACTATACACTTACTTACCTCAGGCTGATTTTGAAGCTTACATAATACGTCAAACAACACAGATTGTCATTTTTCTAACAGTATAGAAATATCAAATTAAAATTGGTAACACTACCTACTACATTTTATAGAACTATTCTGTTGCCTGAAACTATTGCGCCTATGGATCAGTTCACACCGCCACGATACGTGACGCTACTCGGAGCTGAATTTTTTAGATAGCTTTTCAAGATTAAACTTTATTCACTACACATAAAGATATATTATGTTTCATTAGACATCAGTCATACACTGCACATGGGCTGTGCAGCGCGGTGCTATTTTTCGAAATTCGAACTCTTACAATGAAACGTGTATCTTCTTGTGTAATGAATAAAGTTAAATTTTTAATAGCCACCTTAAAAATGTAGCGCCGCGTCGCGTATAATTTCATTTCGGTGTGAACCCTAAGGTCCAAAAACCAAAACCACTCCACCACTGTCCAATCGGTTGTATCATAGCAATAACAGTATGAAAACAAAAAGCAATTTGACGGTTTGCCGACAACGCGTGAGGCAAGGCAGGTGCTATCCGAAATTAATTCCCGCCGCGTCAGCACTCCGACTGATGACGTCACCGAGTGTCCGCTGTAACGTCACACTTGTAAACCTTCAATCAAATCCATCAACTCTACATATTATGTTATAAAGCTGGATTTATTAACGTCTGTGAAGTTTCGTCTACTGTATGTCAAAAGTTTCGCTATTCGTGTGATTAGAGTTAGTTAATTGAGTAGAGAAATAGATAAAATTTTAGCCGAATTTAAAAGGCGAATCATTATAAAATAAGATAAATTATTTCATGCTTTTTTGTGCATTTTTACTTTGGAAGTCGGTTTTTAATTTTTTGTTTAAAAATAATATTTTTTCTCTTATATTATTATAAATACCTCCGCTATTCTCACTCTCTCGGCAAAACAAACGTTTTCTGAGAGGCCGTGGTATTTCCCCAACTAAGCATTACCGATCTGTGGGTCTACCAAACAATCACCAGTGATGTTAATGATTGAATGCTATATTATTAAATAATTATTAACGGAAAAAATGTAAGCATTCAATATATTATAGTGATGATGATGATCGCGAATATAATTTTGGCAATAGCAAAATGTCAAAGATATTGATATCGGTGCACAAAACTCTGATGAGCAGTACCTATAGTAGTAGTACCTATGTCATGATAATAATATGTTTGTGTTTCGTGTGAAGATGGTGGTGATGATAATGATGATTACTGTAAGTGGTATGACGGCATATTCTTTATTTAAACAACGCCGGAATCCCCAAACATGTATCAAAGGACATAGGGCTCCCCCATAAATTTCCAGTGTGACCGGTCATTCGCGGCCAGTATCCACCGACCGCCGTGGCCGTCCTACGCTTCGACATCCAGTTCGTGGTCTCCACTCGAGAACCTTGGATTCAGGGTATACCTCGATTCCTCATGGATCCCATCATCAGTTTTGAATATCGGTCCATAGCCGGCGGGGTAATCGTTGAACATACAAAATAATATATATATATATTATTTTGTATGTCTAGTTAGTTATACCTAATATCGCTATTACGTCCGCAAATTAAGTTTATAATTTCCGTCCCATATTTATAATTGCACATATTATTATATTCTATAAGGTAGCTTATCCCAATTAGTATTTGTTATTTTTTTATGTATAGAACTATACATAAAAAATGCTGCTAAAATATGCATAAAATATGCTTGTAACTTAACCCTCGAGCGGGCGCGCTATGAACATTTCACCGCCGTTACCACAAAAACATTGATAAATCGTAAAATAATACCGAATTCGGATCAGGCTTTCTAGCACTTCATTCACGAATTCATTCGCTACCCGTGCCAAAAAGATGAATATCTAGAGTGCTCAGACCGCTGAATGAGGAGATTTCTACCATCTGGTATCGATGGATTTGCTCACCACACGGCCCACTCGTCTAGGTGAAAATTATTGTCTAATATTTTATAAAAGTCTAAAAGTCTACATTTTATGTTTTTTTATTTTTTATCAAAACTATAAAAAAACCTAACCAAGAGCATGTCAGGACATGTCTAAGGAGGGTTCCGTAACTATCAACGCGTAATAGGTTTTTTTCAAATTACTTCAAAAGTTACCGTACGATTTCATTCAAAACAATTTTCATAAATAGTTATAGAGTTTTCAGCATGATCTATCAGTATGGACACCTAAAAGTTTCTATCTGTAATAGTTAAGAAATGCTAGGGGGAGGACCAACTTATAAACCACTTTGGAGGCCGATTACTCGAAAATCGTCGATTTTGTAAAAAAGTCACGTATGAAACCTTGTTTTTATTTTAAAATATCTATTCAACGATATCCATCCCACACGATGAGGTTGAATGAAAAAATATTTTTCATCCCCACTTCACATGTATGGAGAGCCACCCCTATAATTTAATATTATTATTATTTTATGATGCCAAAACCGAGATCTATACACAATCTATAAATATACCAAATTTCATCCATTTATATTCATAATTACAGAAGCTAGAAGCGCGGACAGACAGACAGACAGACAGACGGACAGACAAACAGACGGACAGACAGACAGACAGACAGACGGACGGACAGAGCGAAACTATAAGGGTTCCTTGTGTATTACGGAACCCTAAAAAGAGTCTAATTATAGGATTTAAGTGTTTCAAGTGATAAATAACAATAAGAACGATCTCATATTATATAATAGCTAGAAGAGATTACGATTTTCCTTATCAAGACAAAAATAAATATAAAATAAATAAATAAAAGTTTATTTGTGAAAATACACTGCTCACAAAAGTTACAATTAAAAAAAAAAGTACATCCGAAAGTAATAAAATTATTATAAGACAAGATTTAACAAAAAAGATCGTAATGTAATAAACATTATGTTTTGCTTACGTTCTGATAAAAGTAAATAGCTATATTGCTCATATATTACTTAAAATGTTCAACAAAACGGTGAGAAAAATACGCGCCCTCTGGAGTTCGGGAAATAGTCGCGTCTTCTCGAGGGTTAACTTGTAAGTCTGAAACATTGCTTTATTTTTATATATCTACGTTCTACCTATCTATTTTGTGGAATTTAATAAATAATATGATGGGAGTTGGATAATAATAACACCTATCTATTGATGTTATTTAAACTAATTTTACTGCCATAAATTAATTCATAGTATTAACCTTTCATAAGACTATAGAACATATATGGGCAACAACCAGCCCGCGGGCCGGATCAGGCCCGCTGTAAGATATGATCAGGCCCGCGAGACATTTTGAAAAAACCCAATTAAAAAAATATTACATTAGGTACTTATACTTACGGGAGTGACAGTGGCGGCGACAGGCCGCCTCACTCTTTGATAATCGCCGCCACTCGGCTTGCTCGATCAAATTCTTTGAGGTTTGCCGCCTCACGTGCGACACATCAAAATATTTATTGCTTCTCAATTATTCTAAACTAGTTTATTCCAGATTATTCCTTCATTTAGCCTATATAAGCGGGTGGATGGCCCGAACGTTAGTTCAGTTCTATTTGAGCTGATGGTGATAACTTGGATAAGCGATATCCTAGCGAACTGCTCGAGCCGTCAACTTGCTTTGTGACTTTGTGTGCATCTTGAGTGGTTACTAACTATAGTTTGTTATTAAGTTTATTGAACGAAAAGTAAACAAAAATGATGTCTGGTGGAAAGAAACGAAAAGTAGATACAGAGGATCGCCAGTTTCAAGAAAAATGGACTGAAGAATTCTTTTTTATCTTGCACAATGGTAAGCCTATTTGTTTACTGTGTAATGAATCCATTTCAGTAATGAAAAAATTCAATATAAAGAGGCATTACTCAACTAAGCAAGCTACGCTGCACTCACTGACAGGACAATTAAGAACAGACAAAATCCAGAAGCTTACCGCAAATTTGGAAAAAAACAGCAACAAATGTTTCATAAGTAAAGAACTCAACTTGATAATGTTATGAAAGCTAGTTTTATAGTTAGCTCAAAATTGGCAAAGGCATTAAAACCATTTGGCGAAGGAGAATTTATCAAGGAGTGTATGTTAGAAGTTTGCGGTATTTTGTGTCCCGAAAAGAAAAATTAATTTGAAAAAATTAGTTTGTCAAGACGAACTGTTGTTCGACGTATATAAATGATGGCTAATGATATTAAAACAACATTGACTGACTGGCTGGTTTTGAATCATTTTCCATAGCATTAGACGAGAGCACCGATTTGTCTGACACAGCTCAACTGGCTATATTAATTAAAGGTGTTGATAAGGAGTTCACTGTTACTGAGGAATTACTTTCTTGACAGCCGCTAAAAGGAACCACTACAGAAGAGGACATTTTTATTGAAGTTCAAAAGGTATTCACAAGTTTTGGCTTGCCATGGTCAAAATTAATTGGAGTATGCACTGATGGTGCACCTTCTATGGTCGGCTTACGTTAAGGTTTTGTGGCGGATCAATTAGCGCCACAATCCTGAATCGCGCTATCGGAGTTTTCTACGTTCGGCGGTATATATACAACATCTGAAATTCATACAAAGGGCTTCGGCCTGACCGAGCATAGCACCTCGCTCGGTCGGAGATCTCCCTTTGGGGCTTGCCACCACTAATTCCCACATTGGTGACCCCGACGTGATTTGAACACGCAACTTTCTGATGATCCTAATTTCCACAGAATTCAATTCAATGTGCAAAAAGATGATTTGATAGTCCTTCATTGCATTATCCACCAACAGAACTTGTGTTCTAAGTCCATTCGACTCCAGAATGTTATGAATGTGGTAGTAAAAACCATCAATTTTATTCGATCCCGAGAGCTTAATCATCGTCAGTTCAAGGCGTTTTTGGATAAAAAATCAGCTGTATATAACGACGTAACATATTATTGTGAAGTCAGATGGCTGAGCAAAAGAAAAATGTTGAAACGGTTTTACGAGCTTAGAAATGAGATAGCAGACTTTATGAAAATAAAAATCAAAATCAAAATCAATCAATCAAAAAATGTTTTATTCAAAATTGGTATTTTTAAATACTCTTTTCGAACGTCGATACTACGTGATGCCTACCACCGGTTCGGGAACTAACCCAGCGAGAAGAGCCGGCAAGAAACTCGCCTGGGGCCATCTTTTACCAAAAAGATGGAAAATTATTCTTTTAAAATCAAAATTATTACAATGTTTACTTATGTCTATGTAACAAATAATAAGATAAGATAAGGAGCCACCTTATTCCCAAGGTGTGCCGTCTTGAATGAAGTCATTAATTTTATAATACGCTTTGGCACACAAACGTTCTTTAACTACTTTTTTAAACTTATTAATGGGAAGGTTTTGAACCTTTTCTGGGATTATATTGTATAAGCGTATACATTGGCCTTTAAAGGATTTACTAACTTTGCTTAGTCTGCACACTGGCATATCTAACTTGTTCTTATTTCTAGTGTTTACACAATGATTATCACATTTCTTTTTAAAGTTGTTTAGATTCTTTCTTACATATAACACATTTTCCAAAATGTATTGAGATGCGACGGTCAGAACTTTTATTTCTTTAAACTTTTCCCTTAGAGATTCAAAAGTCGACATCTTATAAATAGAACGTATAGCACGTTTCTGCAGCACAAATATTGTATTAATGTCCGCAGCGTTTCCCCACAAGAGGATGCCGTACGACTGCTATGCTATGCTATGCATGAAATATGCTTCTATGCTATGAAAATGCTAAAGTAAACTAATCGCGCGGTCTCTATGTTGATAATTTCTCTAATTTTTTTAACAGCGTATGCTGCAGAACTCAGCTTATCTACCAATTTAGCAATATGAGGTCCCCACTGTAACGTACTATCTAATGTTATACCTAGAAATACAGTGGTGTCTACTAATTTCATTTTCTCATTATTTAATAGTATATTGGTTTGTGCCTGCGTAACATTTGGCAAGCTGAACTTTAAACATTTTGTTTTATTAGAATTCAACAGTAAATTATTAGCATTAAACCAATGTACTATTTTTGAGAGAGCACTATTTACCTCGTCATTGTTAGATTGTCGTCGCTTCACATTAAAAATAAGTGAAGGTCATCAGCAAAAAGTACTATCTCATGCTTATCATTAAGGTATATAATATATATAATAGATAAGGTAGATCATTTATATAAATAATAAATAGAAAAGGGCCCAAAATAGACCCCTGTGGTACTCCTAGTTTAATTTTAGTACCATTAGACCTTTTGGAATTAACTTCTACAGTCTGTCTTCTATTTATTAGATAAGAGCTTAGAAGCTTTTGTGCCGTGCCCCTTACACCATAATGGTATAATTTCCTGAACAGCGTATCATGCTCCACACAGTCAAATGCTTTGGATAAATCACAGAATATATCAAGTGCATCCTGTGACCTCTCCCAAGCTTCAAATATACTGCACAGCAGTGGCGTGCACAGGATTATGACACAGGGTATGCGGCGAAGTACTCGGTCACAAAAACTTTTTCGTTTATAGATTTTTAGCATAGCTACAGCCAAGCGACGCATCTCTAAGTCGAAACCATGCAAACAGAGCAAGTCTTATATGTACTACTATTCATGTACACCTTCTACAGCAACGCAGACAAAACAGCGATCGATCGTCGCGGCGGAAGAAATTCTAATAAGTAAAATAATAAGCATATTTTAAAATATTATAACTACTCACCAGTCAGTCAGCTTCAATTTTCACATATTCAAGGTTCCGGTTACTTGAGATTACTATATCCCGATGTAAATTACTAAATAATATACAAGGAAAACAATATAATTTAATCGTGTGTACACAGCCACACAGCCTGTTATACGTTTCATAACTTTTAACATGAAATTTTCGAGTTACATTATTTTTTTGCTGGTTTAATTGTTGTAACTCGGGTACACACCTACCTTTAGACAGAATTTGAATATTTTCACTGAATAACAATTGTGAGAACTTGTTATTTTTAATTTTTAATAAACACACATTTTCAACACAAACCTCACAGTCAAATAACATTTTAAAAAATTCAACTAACTCACTAGTAAAAGCAAATTACTACAATTATTATAGAAACTCAGTAATAAACTGTTAAATGTACACACTTTCAAATGTTAAAATGAAAAATCTTTTAAGAAAACTATAAATAAACTGGAGCGATTAAATTGTAAACAATGCTTATCACATGAAATAAACAATATGGCCCCCGCGAAACACAAAACGTTTCTTCTATTTAAACAAATAAAACTTTACTAAAAAAAATGCGTAATGTGTGCATACATGATTCATTAGATTCGCTTCGTATTGTTTTTACTCGGATTATAGGCATCGAATAATTTCCGACAAGCCAGTTCGGCGGTTTTCGGAAGCGATCGGATAGCCGAACCGAAGCTCTCGGCTCGGCTCTCGGTTCGGCCATCTCCAGCCGCATGACTTTCGCTAATTTAACATGTCGATATTCATGGGTGTGTGCGTTTGCGAAGTATGAAAATTACGCATACATGCGATGATTTGTCCTGCAGAACTTATCGGCATTAGTTGCTATTTATAAAATATTAGGCGTTTTTAAGTTATTATATTTTTTTATTAATTTATTTACTATTAATTAATTATTAAAGTCATCTAAAACGTACGAACGTTTTATTAAAATATCTGTGAATGACAAGTAAAGCACTGCATTTCTGCCTATATGGAGCGCACGCCCCTGCTGTACAGAAGACTGATGCCTGCATCTGTTATGGAACGACCTTTAGTAAAACCAAACTGATTACTATGTAACAATTTATTCGAGTTGAAGTGAAAAAGTAATTGATTTAGAATAATTTTCTCAAAAATTTTACTTAAAGTCGGTAATATGGATGTTGGTATATAGTTAGCTGGGTCTGATTTATTCCCAGCTTTAAAGAGAGGCATCACCTTGCTGTGCTTCATCAAGTCAGGGAACACGCCACTTTTAAAACAATTATTAAAAACTAATGCTAGGTGAGGGGCAATGATGTCAATTACTGGTTTTATAAATTTTGTGGACATACCCCAGAGATCAGTTGTACTTTTAATATTAAGTAATTTAAATGCCTTGATAATGTCTCTAGTCTATTTTTTTGAAAATAAAATTTACATCACATTCCTTCACATTATCTGTAAGTAATTTTTCGGCAACTGTAGGTGATGAATTGAAGTTTTTTGTAGTTGAGATCGGAATGTCTGCAAAAAACTTCTCAAATACTGTCGCAACTTCAATGTCAGAACTAACTTTTTTATCATTAATATAAAGTTCAAATTTAGAGTTGCGACTAGCGACTCTTCCAGTCTTATCTGCAATTATTTTCCAGGTGGTTTTCACTTTGTTTTTAGAGTTCTTAATTTTTTCTTTGATGTGAAGAACCTTCGCTGCTTGACATACCTTCTTGAAAATCTTCGAGTATTCCTTAACATATAGTTTAAAAGCTTCACTCCTGTTCATTGACTTCTCGTTATACAAGTCATACAATCTTTGTCTACTAACAATAATACCTGCAGTTGCCCAGTTACTAAAATTATTTCTTTTATTATTAAATCTGACCGATTTAGAAGTAAATACAGAGTCAAATTGGTTTTTTACTACTTTAAATAAATTATTAAAAGTTTCATTTGGATTAATTGACTCATTCAAACATTGAAAACTTGAAAGTAATTTACTTCTAAATTTCTCAATACGTTTTGTGTTTACAGGAATAAACTCAATATTTTCTATCGGATTATTAACACATTTAAGATCAAATGATGCTAGCTGTCCACAGAGTCAGAGTTAAGTACATTAATTATGTCTTTCCTAAAAGGAGTGACATTTGTGAAAATATTATCTATACAAGTAGCTGTTGTTTCACATATTCTTGTTGGTTCATAAAATAAATTAATTAGATTATACGATTTGAACAAAGGTGTGAATCTAACAGTGGTGGAGTTAGAGTCTAATAAATTAATCTTAAAATCACCACATACAATAATCTTCTTATTAGAGACACATACTTTCGTCAGCACTTGATCCATTATTTGTTCAAAAGAATCGTATAAGCTTGATGGAGACCTGTATACGCATACAATAATAAGGTGGCTCAACTCAATACAAGCCAACTCAATAATTCGTTCACTAGACAGTTTTACAATATCTTTACGTTCTTTACATTTCAATTTTTTATTAATCAAAATTAAGGAGCCACCCCTAATGACATTTTCTCGACAGAAAGAGCTCCCTACTTGGTGATCACAATAGTTAAATATTAATTCATGATTTTTTAACCAATGTTCTGTTACGCATATAATGTCAATTTTAAATTCATTTAAAAATAACTCAAGTTCTAATTCTTTCCCTATTATGCCTTGTAAATTTTGATGTACCAAGCTTATATTAAAATTACAGTTTTTCCCGGAGTTCTTACTAGGCCCTTCGTAGGAGGCATCAGTATAAATATTTCCAGCTAAGAAATTGCTAGAGTGAGCCTCTATTGTCCTATAATATAATTTAAATTATTTGGAACATATTCCAAGTTTTTAGTAATAAAATTGTCAGTATAAGAACACTGCTCAATAAAAGCAGTGGTCGGCTTAGCCAATTTTTTGGCTTGTCTTAAAACTAAAAAATTATATAGCCATTTAGCTAAATGTCGTGTTAAAAATTTAGATAAGTAGTACTTATCATATGTTAGATTATTTAACCTAGAGATAAAAATATTATTAAAGTCAACCATGTTGATTTGTGGTAAAGTCTTATTTAAAATTAAACAATTTTGATTAGTAGCACTACACAGTAGGCTGTTCAATTTAAACCTAATATAATTTTCTTTACTCTCGTGCGGCAGTTAAAAGATAAACCACTATCTGAATTAAGTGACCCAAAATGGATATGTGACTTAGGATTTCTGGTCGATCTTACAGGCTATTTGAATGATTTAAATTTAAAATTTCAAAAACATGGACACTTAGTAAATGATTTGTACAGCCATTTGAAAGCGTTTCAGGTCAAAGTATGTTGAGTGGGAGTCACAGATGCTGTCTGGTAACAGTTACCATTTCAATACGCTCTCTGCGTATGAAAATATTACTTATGCTCAATATGCTGAAGAACTCAAGTTACTGTCGTAACAATTTTCGAACAGATTTAGCGACTTCAAAAACATGGAAGACTTTTGTTTGTTTGCTACTCCTACAAAATGTAATGTACAAAATGCTCCAATACACTTACAAATGGAGTTGATCGAGATTCAAGAAAACTCACTCCTAAAATCCAAATTTGAAGACGTAGAGTTGTGCGATTTCTACAAAAAATACCTAGAAAAAGCTTAGAAAATTCGCAAGAAGATTGATTTGTGCGTTTGGCAGTACTTATAAATGCGAACAGTTCTTTTCATTGATGAAAGTTAATAAATCAACACATCGTACAAGACTGACTGAGGATAATTTGGAAAAATTCTTTACGTCTTTGTATCAGTGGAATTAATCCAAATATGGATGATGGATTAGTTTCCCAAATTCAAGCTCAAGTGTCTCATTGATTTCGGTGTATTTAACTTCGTAGTTTGTAACAATTGCAAATTTAACGATTTAATTATAATGTACCATTTTTTTTTTTAATTTCATTTTGTTATTTTAATAAATTGTACTATACATTGTCGTATTAATTCATGTCTAATATCTATCGCAAAAAATATTATCACAAATTCAAAATGCACTAAGTACTTTTAAACGCGGCCCGCGAGCGTATATGCACGCTAAAGTTTGGCCCTTAACATGTCAAAGGTTGCCCATACCTGCTATAGAATGATATATAGCAGTATTTTTTATTTAATTACGTGACATGACACTTATTAAATAATCATCATCTTCATAATCCCTACTAATATTATAAATGTGAATGCAAGTTTGTTTGTTACGCTTTCACGCGAAAGATACTGAACGGATTTTGATTAATGGTATAGTAGTAATGGTATGGTACGAAAATTATACAAACGGAGGAGTTTGAAATTTGGCACAGTTAATGTATATGTGGAGGAAGGTGTGCAGATTTTTTTAAAATAATGTTTGAAAGTACATTAAAATTATTAAAAAATATAGCTACACTGCACACACTGCCTCAGATTAATAACTCACAAGTCACACTACCATGCGTATCTGTAGGTAGGTAATAACTGTAGGTGTAGGTTTGACACACTTGTTAATCTTTCTTTCATATTCCACAGACAACATTAAATATTATATTTGTTGTGTATCTGAAGACCTAAAAATTAAAATATGAATTAAGGTCGAATGTAGACCACCAGGCGACCACCAGTACATTTAAATATTATATATGAATTGGATATATATTTTACATGCATCGAAAATAACTGAACACAAAAATAAAGTTCTTGAAAATGTTTGAATGAGAAATCTCGAAAGCGGTTTTTATCTACGGGTAACACGCTCCGTCCTCTACGAGAGAAGTCTCGCAACTTGTTTTCTCTAAGCATGAAATATTATATTGCATGTCATTTTCGTCGCTCCCAAGTTTCGCTGACTCAAGTTTTGCTCTTGCTTAACTTGATATAAATATAATTATTAACTCTTTCATTATAAATATTGTTTTATATGACAAAAGGTACAGATAATATTAATAGGTACCTAATGTTATTTGTGATCAGCATCGAACATAATTTTTAGAATCCAGGATCGGTAGAAAAAAAAATTATTAGGTAGCTATTAAAATTTGTATTAGTAACTATCTGTCTCGACACTCGTTGTTGTTTACTATGAACTGGAATAAATAAATATTAAATAACTACACCTACACCTACATACAACCTACATCCAGAGCCAACATCTATACCTAATATCCTACTGGGGCCGGCCAATTTTTCTGAAATAGAACAAACAGATAAACTGAACGCGTAAACGAATGAACTGAACTGAAATATTAGGCAGTGAAGTGACAATTCGAACACAGTGAACTGTTAGTATGGGAATTTAATCATCGTTTTTAGAAATTTTCTCGATTGTTTCCAATATTTCTCACCGATTAAACCTTTCCTGAATTTTCACAATTATTTTAAGACCAAAATGAAGCCAAATCGGTTCTGCCGTTCTCGAGTTTTAGCGAGACATTGGAATCTAATAATTAGATAACTATCGATTGAGATTTAATAAATTCTCAGCATAATATAAGTAACAAAGATATTATATGATTGGTCTCGCTAGGCGCTCGACCCAGCGAGACCAATTGGATTGGAAAAAATCATTGGATTTGTCTATGATTAGTAACAATTAATAAGGGTTCCGAGACGTAAACTACGTAACCCTAAAAGTACTCCAATTGGTGGTGATTGTTCATTGTTGTTGTTTTGAAGAAGCTTGCATCATTCAATATTAAACGGATATTCTTTCACGGAAAGGTCTCTTCGGCACTCATTGATGGCTGTCAGTGGAAGACTGCTGTTGGCCGGAGTTAGAAACTTTTCCTTACGGGAATCAAGGCAATGAATTATGCATAGGAATTAAGTTTGACGTGAGATAAGCGGCCGAGAGATTTATTTGTTGATATGACGTATAAAACATTCTGTTTGCCGACTTGAGTTATAGCTGTTGTTCTATAGTGAATATATCGAGACGCGGACCGAGTTTTGGACAAGTTAAAGCTGATATACGTGAAAACTTTAACCAACTTTATTTTTGCTCTATTGTCTTTATAATCTCATTGAATTAAAGCGCCACGACAACAGAGGTATCAATAAGTTTTTATCATTCAATATCTATGAATTGTCATCTAAAAAGTAGAACTAAATTAAAAATTTACTAATGATACTACAATATAATTCAAGTAAATAAGAAATTACTTTAATCCACGTTTCATAACGTCAGTGTATTTTTACACAAATATTTTCAACATTCCAATGTAACAGAACAAGGTTATTACCCCATAATTTTTCACATCCCCTAAAAAATGAGGGATAAATTACGCTAAACAATTAAGCAAGCCATTGCGCAATTAAAAAAGCCGGGTTGTAACTGGCCGTCATTTTTATCTGAATTACGCACGCCTTACAGGTCCAGCCCGGAAATTTAACTTCATTAAGAATGAAATATGTCCCAACGCCGCTCCACGGCTTGTTGTACAAACACTTAAATTTCTATACATCTAGTTTTCTCATCAGAAACAACGGAAATAATTTTAACCGGGACTGAGTTACGACAAAACTCTAGCGGACATCGCCGCATCCGTAATGAGTGCGGAAGATATCGACGATTTATTGTCACGTGTGGCAAGAAACGAATCAGCTCGGCCAACCGCAGCTCGGTGTTTACAAAAGCGATCCTGCGATACTGCTGCGGAACTGGAACGGAATATTTACAATGTTCTTCAGTAGGGAGATAAGTACGAGGTGAAATAGTAGGCGGGCGGCGGTGCAAGGAAGTATTTAATTAAATTAAGCGACGGGGCATTTCGCTCTACGTTGCTAATCACGGGGTAGGTCGTCGTATATTTAAATACCAAACTGCTTTTGTATATTACAAAAACTTTGCATTCTGATGGATGAAGTGAAAATATTTTTAATCAGCAGTAAGCCTTGCCATAAATTTTAGCATTGGGAAGGTTCTGATGGTGTCCAATATAAAAATAATTATACTATAATATATTCGGGATTCATATCTATAAGATTATTTTAAGCTATCAGACATGTATCAGACTCTTACGTCCTTAGCACACCTACGTTCACGTGCGTCAGCAATAATGCGAAAAAATTGTAAGAAGTAAGGCAGAGTTTGTTTGCATATGCTATGTCTCTCTAGCACTAAGCTAGAATAAAACAGTTATCGGTATAGTTTCGCAAGGAACTGCGAAATGGTCGCTACATAGACGCAGACGTCGTGCGTCTGCGTCTCTGCTAAATATGCTAAAAAGAAGATTAGTTAGACACAGTTCACACCCGTGCGAAGCTGGAGTGGTCGCTAATATAAAACCATTAAAAAAAAATCAATCTGACAAAATCCCACTCCTGAGGAGGATATCGCCATACTAGATAATAATCAGCGCGGCAAGAGCTATTAACTGAGATATGTTTGAAATCTGTTGGTGGGTGGAGACGATTTTTTAGCATGGTCCTTTACTCGTGTGTTTGATTTTGAACTCTTTTGTATTAGCACAGAATTTTATGGTCGCTAACACCTCAAAAAAAAGTAACTGGCAGGCAGGTAAATTGTCATCTTTTTAATAGTTTATTTGAATTTGTCAAAGTAGAATTGTTTTTATGTAATCCAATTTACAATCTATTTTTTTTATTTTATTTATAAATTTATACAGATTTTGACGCCAATATAAAATGGAGATTCACAGTAATGAATTACAGACAGATGAGATTAGAACTTATCGTCCAGGCGGTGGATACAATAGCTGCAAACAAATACCAGATTCAAACGATGGTTCATGGATATGTCGACAACTTGAGAAATGGACATCACCCAGCGATCTTATTGTTGATATGGTAGATTTAAAAATACCATTGACTTCTAAAGTAATAAAGAGTAAAGCACATGTTGGCATACAGTCTATCGGAGAAACTTATTTAGAAATCGAAAAAGATTTTTTTCATGACTCAATTACGAAGGCACTGAAAGACAATGAGGATACGTGGAAATTTATTTTAAAAAAGGAATTAAAAACTCTTCATAAAAAAGTGGAAGATATTTTCAAAGACATATTTGAACAAAAACGAACCATTTTAGTGAAGGAAATGTCTTCTTTTTATGAAAAAACACTTGCCGGATTGGAGGAACATGTAAAGTCAGAATTAAAAACTGTATCGTATGGTTTTCAAAATGGTTTAACAGATCAGCTCAATAGAAAAATGGAGAAAAAATTAATACTTGAGAAAGAGGATTTAGAAAAAAAATTAAATGAAGAGTTGAACGCTAAAATTAATAAAATGAAAAAATACTATGATCTTTTACTCAACAATGAGGTACGTAGGTATACTGATTTGAAGAATAAAGTAATTCAAGAGAGAAATGATGCAATTAAATCATTTTATACACAAATGGAATCGGAAAGATTAACAAGTAATATATACGTGCTGAGCTCCGAGCGAAAGAAGTGTAAAGTGAAAAAAATGCTACTTCAAAATATACAATATAGTGAAATTATGGATCACCTTAAGATTTTAGTAGGAAAAGATGATTTATTAAAAAATTTAGACGAGCAAAAACAAACACTGCCTATTTTAAATAGACAATTTCAAGAGCAAGTTATCAAAATCCTTAGATTGTTTCTAAAATTTACAGGTTTTAGTTTAAAGTTATTACCTGAACAGACTACATTTTTACTGGATTTTGAAAAAATGGTAATATTGCAGCTAAATGAATTCCAAAAACAACCTTACAATCCGTCTCAAATATTAGTCAATAAAGAGGATCAAAAAAGTGTGTTTGAATTTCATGAGCTACAATCGGTACCATCCGTATGTGACAAAAAACCTTTTCAAATAGTTGGTAGCATTGAATCTCCTTTTTCCCTTTTCTTTAATTATGGAAGCAGAGAAACAATAGGTAGTACAGCAGATTATCCATACTTTCGAGTACAGAGGAAACATATTTACGCCAGATGTCATGGTTTTGAGAAAATTAAAGACATGCTCGGTGCGAACCTCTATAGATGTGCGACTAAGAAAGTAGAAACTATACTAAGTCCTGTAAGCAATTTTCAAAAGAAAGAAAATTTAGATTCAAAGGTTAACTCATCGGGGATTTCATCAAAAAGTTCATATATACATATGGGACCTGATTTTAAGAAAGTTAATACTATAAAGGAATGTCCAAACTATTGTGGAAAATCAATTCAAAAGTACGATTTTCCCGAGTTAAATTATTTTTTAGATTGTAATGAAAAAAATTTTGAAAAGTTAACATCTAGTATCGATATACAAGAGCCTGAATTGATTAGCCCCACCAAAGTCAAGGATATAGTGTTTAATATTATACCGTTTCCTGCCGTGGAGGAAGATTTTAGAACAGTAGCAACTCAATGTTCTAATCAAGATGATGTTAAATATATAAAGACTTTATGTGAGTGTAGTACAACCGATAATTGTGATAATTCTTCCGAAGGTTGTATAGTCCATGACGTCTTCCTTAAACGAGAACTTTCGTTGAAAAAGCTCCTACAAATCAATCCAAAGCTGTTTAGTATTTTATTTTCTGACGAGTCTTACGACTGTAAGGTCTAGTTTTATATATTTACTAGCATAAAAGTATTTTTCTGTAACATTATATATTTTAAATTAATGTACTGCTGTTCTGATACACGTTGTTCTGTCTTAACTCTGAAACTGGATTAAATAAATAACTACATCTACACCTACAACCTACATCAACATCTACAACTACTATTATACCTACATCTTGACGACCTCAGTGGTTAGCGCGTCTCCGCTCAGCCGTAGGTCCGTACCCAAAGGGGAGACTGAGAGATTATTACTGACTTATTACTGAGACTTCGCTGTCTGTCAGTCTGTCCGTCACCAGGATTTATCTCCTTAATCGTGACAGCTAGACAGTTGAGATTTTTAAGGACGGTGTATTTCTGTGGTCATAGACAACAAATACCAAAAACAGAATAAAATAAATATTTAAGGATTAAGGCTATTATACAACAAAGGTGATTTTTTTGCCGTTTTGTACGGTACTAGTCCAACTCGCACTTGACTGCTTTTACTATAATAGTCACTGAAGTTGTGTTTTAATTTAAAAAAAATATATAACTGGATTAAATAAATAACTACATCTACACCTACAACCTACATCAACATCTACAACTACTATTACACCTACATCTTGACGACCTCAGTGGTTAGCGCGTCTGCGCTCAGCCGCGAAGGTCGCGGGTTCGAATCCCGCCGAAGGAACAAAATGTTTCATGTGTTCCTGGGTCATGGATGTGTATTGAATATGTTTATAATATAATAATCCATGATGTAAGTATAATATAAAAGCATTAAATATATTTCCGTTGTCTGGTACCAGTAACCCGAATTATTCGACAACGGGACAGATTGACGTGATGTGAAAGCGTCCATGTATATTATTATTATTATTATTATTATCTACATCAACACCAATCAACCAACTGGGGCCAGGGGATTTCTTTAAAATAAACGAAACGGGTAAACCCATATATTTAACCTGTAAATTTTGTCAGTCAAGGGACAAATTGAACGCAGTCAAGAGTTAGTATGGGAGAATTCAATCGTCGTTTTTAGTATTTTCCCCGCAATTTCTCCAAATCCCCGAAATTGCGAACCTTTCTTTAATTTCCACAATTGTTAAAAGACTAAAATTAGTCAAATCGATCCAGCCTTACTCCAGTTTTAGCGAGACATTGGAATTGCAATCCATATTTATATTACTCGTATACAGGGTTTAACAAATCGGAGTAACAAAAATTTACTGGCATAATTCTTTGTTTAGGTATTATCCGAAAAGCAGTAAATTTGTAAATTTTGGAGAAAAACCAATTTGAAACATAGCAAAAAATATTTAAGTGACAGCCCTCAGCCCTCATTGCATCAAGTTTATAATCAGGTGATTGTACACTAACTTGTAACTAGTCTAAATCATTTGTGTCGATTGGTTTGCAGCATTCCTTTGAGTTCCAATGGATAATAATAACCAATGGAGATATATATATATATATTATATATATATATCCATTGGTTCGCCGGGATGCGTTTACGCATGCCGCCGGCCAATGAAGGCATCGATTAATAAACAGATGAGCTCTAGCTCCTCCCATAAACTTGTAGAAATTAATTCTTTAATTTTAGTAGTTCCGTATAATCCTGATATTTTTTTATTCATAACGCTTACCAATCGTATTATGCAATTTCAAAATTATCATTTTGAAAGTAAAAATTTATAAACTAAAAAAACCTTTTCTGAAAACAAGCTTTTATTGACATATCTCATATTATCACATAAGTACTAAAAATATAAAATATTTTACAATCTTTATTGCTGTTAAAACGCAATTACGTACCTAATACGCTTTTATTTAAAAATAAAATGGTTTTTATTTAATTATTTTATTTACTAATAACTGAATGATACATTTTCAAATTGTAAATTTTGTTACTGAACCCTAAATATTTTACGTAATAACTTCAACAGTTTTTTCTCATTATTAGACTTTTTAGTTTCTTTCGGTCCCTTGAGCTAGACGCTTCTCTATTTGGATGAAAAAAATTTTCTCTCTCTCTGTATCTCTCTATCTCTAAACCATGTCACGTCACCAGTATAGCAACAACTAGTTTTACGATATGATTTTGTGTGTTGGTGCTGCTCGCAGTAACAGTATCAATGAAGCTCGTGAAATTTACCGGCAAAGATTCATCGAGGGCAGGCCACCAGTTAAACAGCGACACTAGCTGCCGTATGGCGTGTTCAGGAACTTGTGTCTTCGGCTTCAGGGTACCGGTTCTTTCCACGATCAGCGCAAGGAAGCCCGTCCGTCCACGACACATGTGCACTTGGAGGAACAAATTATGCGACATTTTGAAGACACTTCAATGACCAGCACGCGACGAGCGGGTGCCCTTTTTATTGTCAATCACATGGCATACACTGCGTGACGACGGGCAACATCCATTTTTGACCATAATTGGGATACTTACCTACTTAAGTGTGTAACAGTGAGGACCACGTCTGTGATACTACGTTTCCGTTTACCGACTGTCACCGTCTGTGACATAATCGAGATAAGTACCTACCTACTTAAGTGTGTAACAGTGAGGACCACGTCTGTGATACTACGTTTCCGTTTACCGACTGTCACCGTCTGTGACATAATCGGGATAAGTACCTACCTACTTAAGTGTGTAACAGTGAGGACCACGTCTATGATACTACGTTTCCGTTTACCGACTGTCACCGTCTGTGACATAATCGGGATAAGTACCTACCTACTTAAGTGTGTAACAGGGAGGACCACGTCTGTGATACTACGTTTCCGTTTACCGACTAATAAGTTTAATGAAACTTCAATCTTGAACTTTAGTAGTATATTTATTGTTCACCTTAATACTGAATACTATATACAACAGTATGCTAATGTCTCTACTGGGTAACAATTAATATATATGAACACCAGTCCGTTCGGCTCTAGCGCCTCTGCTCGAATAGTTCACTCCGACTGCCTATCTCCACTCCACCGTTCATATCCCCACCACCGAAACCAACGGGTGAACGTGGCGGGATCGGAGCGGTGTTGCCAAATAAAACAAATAAATTTACAACAATAAAATAAAATCATGACATTCGGCCATCCTGTAACGTGCGGCCTCCTGGCGCACGTAGATGTAGGCAGTCGAAAATATTTATAGTTAAATAAACAATAGTTGCATATTAAATGTAATACATTAAGATTTGGAAATAGTAGATAATGCTAGATGCATATATCTTAAGAGAAGTAGTTTAAATCAGATTTACATAGGAATTAAATTAAATGTAATTCAGTACTATAATAATTCAAATTTAGTTTTCAACTTAATAGTATAAAATGAAATCATGACAATCAACCTTAGTTATACTTACATACTATTTAATGCTATTGCTAAAAAAAAAATATTACTAGCCTTATAATTATTTTTTATTATAATTATATTATTATAATTATAGGAATTTTATAATAAAATCTTGACATTTATTAATATTTATTCATCTTACACAATCACTAAATTTGAAAGCTTACAACTTTTTATTTTGGCAAGAAACGACTGGCAATAAGGCTAATTCGCGTGTATGTCTAAATCACTGTCTGTGCCCGAGCTACTATGGTCGCTATTATGTATATCTAGCGCCTTTACGTGTACCCACGGTCTCATCCTGTCTGCCGCAATAACAGAATCATATAATTTACTCCTTTTAGGAAAGCCCGGGACATCAGTGACCTTATAGCGATCATTCACGAGAACCTCTGCGACTCTATAGGGGCCAATAAATTTAGAAAGAAGCTTAGAACTCTTGCCATCATTATAATAATTGTTTCGTGACACCTTAACTAAATCACCTACGCTATATTTAA
The DNA here is from genome assembly GCA_037179445.1 of Phengaris alcon alcon. Classification (NCBI taxonomy): domain Eukaryota; kingdom Metazoa; phylum Arthropoda; class Insecta; order Lepidoptera; family Lycaenidae; genus Phengaris; species Phengaris alcon. The sequence continues at coordinate 3,537,988 of JAYRCH010000055.1, read as the reverse complement.
CCGCGGGAACCCTATTTTTATCGTGCATATTCTTTTGTTTTATTTGATTCTTCTCTATGTTAGAACTGACTTTTTCCCTGATATCATCCAAACTTTCACTAATTTCGTTCTGCTCTATTTGCAACTTGTAAACAATACTTCAGTAGGGGATTTTTGAGTAGTTGCATTGACAGTATTATTTATCCCCCATTGAATTTTGCCTAGTTGCTGATCCCAGTCGCGTTCATTTTTATTATAATTTTGTGCTGACAGGGAATTCAAAATTACTTGATTATACCTCTCGGCTTGGCCATTTGCCCTGGGACAAGCAACTGCATTTAAAATATGTTTACTACCATAGTCTATGCAAAAGCGTTTAAAATCTCCTGAGGTAAAAGATGTTCCGCGATCAGACACTATTCTAGCCGGATAACCGAAGTCATGAAAAATATTTGTTAAAGTTTTAATAGTAGTTATAGTTTTTGTATTTTTAACAGCCCGAATGAAAACATATTTTGTAAATCCATCTACAACAGTCAATATATGAGTATTCCCGCTTTTGCTCCTCACAAATGGACCTAAATGGTCAACATGGACGGTATGGAACGGTATATTCACTTTTTCGATTGGAAATAAATGATCAGTTTTTACACGTGACGCACTATCCTTATTATATGCGTACTCTATGCACGCTGCTACATATTTTTTTTTACAAAACGCCTAAGTTTCGGAAACCAGTATTCATTTTTGATACGCTCTAACGTCTTAAAATAACCAAGATGACCTAAATCGTCGTGGTTTGCCTTGCATACTTGCCACCTGGCATTTCGTGGTACGACCAGACGCAACCCGTCGTCAACCCTTCTATGTACTGTACGATTTTTAATCAAATAATTTTTCTTTATTTCCTTACACTCTTCATCCTCGTCTGGCTTTAGTATTTTTGTAATACGTGAAATATCGGGGTCAGCTAACTGTAATGTAAGAAGCCAACTATCCGATTCTATATTAAAAATACTAACGCATGGATTATTATCTTCCGTGTCCTCAGACAGTACGGTATTCCTACTCAAAGCGTCGACATGTAGCATTTGTACCCCGGGGCGATACTCGATATCAAATGAGAATTCGGAAATCTGTAACCACCACCTAGCTATTCGTGGTAACAAATCTCGTTTAGTTAGAGTGGTCCTAAGGGCCGCACAGTCCGTGTATATTTTAAAATGCAACCCCAGTAAGTATACCCTAATTTTTTTTAGCGAACAAACGACAGCCAAGGTCTCCAGCTCATAAGAATGAAGATGTCTTTCTTCAGGTGTAGTCTGCCTACTAAAATAGGCAACAGGCTTCAGCACTCTGACATCTCGCTGCCACTGCATCAATATTCCCCCAATGCCAAGAGAGCTAGCATCAGTGTGCAGCTCGGTTTCCAGTTTCGGGTCATAAAGAGCTAAAACTTGCCTGCTCACTAACTTTTCTTTTAATAATGAAAACGCTTTGTCTTGATCCTTGGACCATTGCCATTTATAGTCTTTCTTTAATAAAACTGTCATAGGTCGAGCGATTTCCCCATAATTCTGTATGAATTTACGGTAGTACCCCGTCAAACCCAAGAATTGGCGTACTTCATGAACGTTACTAGGCTTAGGGAACGACTCCACGGCCTGTATTTTAGCTTTACCAGGCTGTATCCCTACAGAAGAAACCTCGTACCCGAGATACTCAACATTGGTTGTAAAAAAACGACACTTAGATAATTTTAAAGTGAGACCATTTTGTCTAAATAGCTTTAAAATCTCTTCGAGCCGGTAAAACATTTCGTCAATATCTTTTGAAGGAATTAAAACGTCATCGAGGTACGCTAAAGCATATTCAAATCTCTTATTACCTAAAATTTTGTTAATCATCCGTTGGAAAACGGCAGGGGCGTTAGCCAACCCAAAAGGCATACGCTTAAATTCGTAATGCCCATCGGGAGTCACGAATCCGGTAAGGTGTTGACTGATTTTAGCTAGCAGAACCTGGTAGTAGCCGGACGCTAGGTCTAAAGTTGTAAAGAAAGAGTTACCACTTAAATTAGTAACTTGATCATCGATCACCGGAAGAGGAAAACGATCCTTACAGGTTTTGTTATTAAGGGCTCTAAAATCTACACGGCCTAAATTCGCCAGTTTTCTTCTTTACCATCAGTATAGGACTAGAATAGTTTGAAGTAGACTCCTGAATAATGTCGCCTTTTAAAAGTTCATCGATAGTTTCCCTAACTTGTTCTCGTTCTGAATGTGTAAGCCGATATGGACGATATATAATAGGTTTATTATCCAAAAGTTCTATGTTCATTTCTATATTTTTGACGCAACCAATCTCGCTTAAATTAGTAGCAAAACAATCCCTATAGCTCTGTAACAAGGAGTATAATATATCGATGTCTTCTATTCTCAAGTTTTCACCTAACACAATATCACTTTTCTTCAAGGGTTCCATTTTAAAAGTGTCATCACTAACGATTTTATTGACGTGCCGCATTTCGCTTTCTATAAAAGGCAATGCTCGTGCTATTAACATGTTAGCGCCTAAAGTGACAACCCCAGGTGTTAGATTGGTTACAATTAAAACACCTTCGCCGTTGGTAAGTTTGTAAGCGCCCTGAAGCAGGCTAAATTCACATCCGGCTCCTAACGCATGGTAACCCTGTACAAAAATATCGCCAGAATATTTAGAGTTTTCAGCATGAACAGATAAAATATTTGTATGTGTAACTTGAGTAGTTTCAGTAACAATTAATCTAATTGGTGCAAAACTAATTTCTGAATCAAAGGCATCACAAGACGGGACTCTTATAAAAATTTAATTGGCTACTATCCTTTAGAACTGTTACGAAAGGAAGTTCAGTAAAATTTTGGCCTACTATTAGTGAGGTCGGCATAAACTCATCAGCAATTATGAGCACCTCTATAGAGGCGTCAACTTCATCAATTTTAATTGTAACGTACGATTTGTATAACGGTCGAATACAAAAATTACCAAAACCTTTTACTACAGGGATACCGTCATAAGTTTTAGATAAATGTAAACATTCGGCTTCAGCTTGACGCATAAGACTGCACTCGCTACCAAAATCTATAAATACTTCATATTCTCTATCGTTAATTAATGATCGTTTTAGAAATTTATTGTTACATTTATCAGAAATATTTTTATTATATATTTTTATAATATTTATTTAATTTTTAATGTCTTCTTTTCAGAGGAAAAATCATTTTGGTTCTGTGAAAATGAGCGCTGTAATGGAGTAAGCTTACAGTCGTTATCGTGACCAATCCTAAAGCAACGCTTGCATTTTACAATCTGATTTGGACATTTATAATAGGGGTGACCCTTCGAACGGCAATTGTAGCATGTTACGTTACTGTTTCCAACTACACCACTATTCAACGAATTCGTACCATTCCTATGCATAAATCTTCCCTTATCCCGACTTTTAAGATGATTGGATTGTTGTGGATGCGACCGCTGGGAGCAAAGGAAATGTAAAAGTCCTTCAGGTTCCTGGCAGTCGAGAGTCTGAGCACCACTTTTGATTGAGCCTTCACTTAAACCATGCACTATACAATCTACCGCCTTTTTGCCAGTTATTTCGCACCTATTAAGTAAACTAAGTTTGTCATAAAAATACTCTCGCAGACTCATCACGTCGCGAAGTTCGGTTCAACATCTCCTCCAGTGTCCATATGTCCATAGTTTTCCTCACTAGGGAACGCTCTTTGAAGCTTCGCCTGCCATTCACTCCACGAATATACTACAGTTGGCAGAGACTAACCATTTTTTTGCTAGGCCAGTTAACTTTTGTAATGAGAAGTGAACAATTTGGGCTTCGTTCCACCCATAGATTCTGGCACATTCGTTAACTTTCTTAAGCCAAATTTCAATTGTCTGAGCTCTGTTCGATGGGTTGAATTCAGAGATTACATTATTGAGATTATTAAAGTTTAATCCAGTACCTTGCTCGCCTTTAAAGTTTGCTAAAAGTTTTAGCACATCATTTGTCGTAAGTCTGCCTGATTTTCTGCGTGACCTAGATGACCGGTCTTCCTTCTCAGATGAAGATGAAGACGTCGAACGACGCCTCTTCCTTCTGCGTCTACTTTTTGGCGGTGTTGTTGGAGGGGTTCCTCCTTCACTTAATTCCTGCGGCATTACTGAAAATTTTAAAAGCATACGAGTAGATGGCCATACAAGTGATTTCCATGTACAAAATTAATGATATAATAACGGTGAGCCAAGCATAACCAATTTCAAAATTCTAAAGAAAAATTAATAATAATTCATTAGTTGTTACGAAGTAATGTAACAATTAATTAACTCGAGGATTATTGAACTGACGTAGTCTAGTAGGAATAAAATTTTAAACGTGCTGTAAAAATATAATAAACCTTAATTCAATCAAGTTAAAGTTCATTGAGTAAAACTAGTGGACTAGTTATGAACAACTAGTCCACTCAAGTATTAATTCAGTGAGCAAACCCAGTCAAATCAAGTAAAAAAATCCAGTGAACAAACCTAGTTCACTCAAAATAATAGCACAGTGAACAAACCTAGTTCACTCAAGAAATAATCCAGTGAACAAACCTAGTTCACTCAAGAAATAATCCAGTGAACAAACCTAGTTCACTCAAGAATTAATCCAGTGAACAAACCTAGTTCACTCAAGAAATAATCCAGTGAACAAACCTAGTTCACTCATGAAATAATCCAGTGAACAAACCCAGTTCACTCAAAAAATAATCCAGAGAACAAACCTAGTTCACTCAAGAAATAATCCAGTGAACAAACCTAGTTCACTCAAGAAATAATCCAGGGAACAAACCTAGTTCACTCAAGAAATAATCCAGTGAACAAACCTAGTTCACTCAAAATAGCCCAGTGAACAAACCTAGTTCACTCAAAATAGCCCAGTGAACAAATCTAGTTCACTTAAATAATCCAGCGAACAAACCTAGTTCACTCAAATAATAATCCAGTAAATACTACCCTAACCCTTTTACTAAAATAAATTATTATTAATAATTATTATTAATACATACGTTTATTAAACTCACTAATACTACAATATGATATACATTTTATCAGTTATGATAACAAAATCAATTGTACCATAAAAGTAGGTAAGTACTAAAAAAATAATAACTACTCCAAAACTTAAAATGCTACAAAAAAAAGAAATCTCCCAGGTCATCCCCACCAGGCAGAGTACCTAGAAGGCTCAAAGAGTTTCCTCGCTGGATTGCGATACTTATTCTCTGGGCCAGGTAGGTGCCGGCTCTGGGGTCTCGGGTGGCCTCAATGAGTTTTTTGGAGATTTCTCCGAAAAGTTTGTGCGCACCCAGACCCCATGTACCTAAGGTTTCAACCCCAAACGGTTCAAATATGAGATCCCCACTAAGGTTCTCATATTTGCGCCGCTTGAGGTTTTCCGCCTGATTGGCGGCCGCACCTGCAGAACTCGAGGTGCCCTGGACATGGGACGGAGCAAGTGTATCGACGCAAGTAGCGTCCCATACAAGAGCCCGTCCCACTCTCCAAGGGACCAGGGTCATACCGTCTGGTCTCTTGCCATCGTCGCGCGCCAAACCAGAGGGTTCCAGCACAGCTGGCACTCCGGCGGTGACAAGAGCCCGACGGATGAGATCGTTCAGACAGTGATGTCGGGAGATGCGGCCGGCACTTCGTTGACAGGACAGCCCGTGGTGTCCGAGGCTGTCCACATTTGCACCACAAACACAGCGATGGGGGACGACGTGGGGGGTGCCAAGACGCAGGGAAGTAGCTAACCGGAAAGCTGTTCGATCCAGCAATGTGCCCGTATTGGGAGACGGTAATGCTTGTAGCCAAAGGCCCGACTCCCACTTCTCCGCAGCTAAGAGGCGAGCCTGCTCCACAGGACTGGAGGACGTATTAAGAAGATTATTCCGTACCAGTCTGCAGAGTGGCTCGTCCCAGAGCCTTTGGGAAAAAGTATTGTCAGGCAATTCGCTACAAGCACTAGTTATTCTCCAGGCGTCCTTGGCCTCGTCCAGAAAGGTAACTGTATTGGAGTAGGATGGGTGATGTAGTATTTTGGAGATAAGACTATGGTTCGCGTGGACTGAGGACAAGAAGGCCGGAAGCGATATGTCAGAGGGCTTTCGAACACCCAAGCCACCGAACCTAACTGGAAGCGTTGCCTGAGTCCATGCGCGGTCATCGAAATTTGTATTCAAAATAGCGGAGAGCGTTTGTCTTATGGTATCATCCAACTGTTTGAGAAGTTGAGGGAACTTCCACAGTTGACAACACCGTAAGACATATGTCAATTTAGGTACGAAAATGCAAAAACGGATTAGGGTAAAGGCCATGTGACAGTTAATTTGGAGGAGGCGGTCTAAAGTTTCATTAAAATTTTGTAATTTGTTATCTAAGAAGTCCGGGAGAGATTCGTCTAAAATAGGTGAGCCCAAAAGGAAGAGCGAATCCTTGTCAATGACAGACAGTTGTGGAGCTATTTCTTTAAAGCTGGATATAATCGCGTTTCTATCCCCACAACTGTCTGGCACAAAAAGTTCGCACTTACCTAGGTTCAGCTGCAGACCTATTTTTTGGAACTCGCGGATCAGAGTGCGGAAGTCTGATAGTACAGTGAGTGCATCGCTTCCAAGGGTCCCATCATCCAAATACCAAACATTAAATTTTGAATCTAGAAGCTCGATGACCGGGTGTATAGCAAGGCTGAAGATTGCTGGACCTAGAGGGTCGCCCTGTTGGCAGCCCACTTCGGATGAGATGAGGTGGTCTTTGTAAATGAGTTTGGTGGGGTCGTTGTAACACTGGAGCATAAATGGTAAAATGGCAGGTGCTTTAGATTTAATTTGGGCCAACAAGGCGCCTCGGTCAACTGAGTTGAAAGCGTTTTTGATATCGACCTTCAGAAACACATCATCGCCTTGATTGTGGATAGCTGTCCTGAAAGAGTGAACGGCGGCCTCACAACCTCCTTTGCAGGCAAAACCGAGCTGTTTTGGCTGGAAGTATGACGCGAGGGAAGTTACCGATTTGCAAGCTAGTTTGGCTGTAAGGCGCCGGTATGTGGAGCCGACAGCAATCGGACGAATGCCACCATCTCTCTTCCTCAAGGCGCAGAGGTTAGCTCCATACAGAATGTATACCCTTTTACTTATTTAAAATTTTTCATTAAAAGCTTAATTATCTATTTCAATTTATTTATTATACTTTATTGGTTTTGTAATTCAACATGTAAACGGGTATGAACCATGATTAACTTCAAATGATAACATGTAATTTATTTATTTCATTAGCAAACTTATTCCAATTTATCTATACTAATTTAGTAACTTCATAACGAATTTATGTATGACATGAATTAAGTACATACTTGCTATAATTTTCTAGAAAACTTTATTCAGAAACTACACTCCGTCCCATCAGGATCCTCAAAACATGTAATCAAGAATAACATAATTTATGCTATGGATGACACTATCAAAATGTGTCCAAGTCCTGTACAAATTGAAATCCTCGATCTGTTATATAGTGTTAATATACAATTCCAGTTTTATTGAAATTCACAATATGATATGACAAATAACATTCAACAGTAAGACGTAATACTGCACGACGGTCATGGAAACATACTGTTAGACCGCCTTATCTACATGCCTGTCAGATCCTAATGCAACGGAGTATATAACGGAATCATTTTAATTCGACGAAGTCCAGTAGGCTTTTCATATCAATATTATTATATCATTAGTTTTAGTATTACAAATCATGGTAAAAGGTATGTCTGAGCAGTGTCATGATTTGCACTGTCGAAGTGTAGCCTCGACCACGCGCAATTGTCGCGTGTGTGGTGTGCACTGTCGAAGAATAGCCTCGACCACGTGCAATGTATTGTGTGGTGTGTGTATTTTTCGTTCATAAAGTATTTTTCTTATACCGAATAAATGTAAAATTTAATGAGTAAATAATATTATTTCATAATTACTACTTCAAATAAAAACTAATTAAGTATAGTGTGATCGTACATACCTCGGGTGTTTTTATCCCACTTCTGAAGTTTAATGAAACTTCAATCTTGAACTTTAGTAGTATATTTATTGTTCACCTTAATACTGAATACTATATACAACAGTATGCTAATGTCTCTACTGGGTAACAATTAATATATATGAACACCAGTCCGTTCGGCTCTAGCGCCTCTGCTCGAATAGTTCACTCCGACTGCCTATCTCCACTCCACCGTTCATATCCCCACCACCGAAACCAACGGGTGAACGTGGCGGGATCGGAGCGGTGTTGCCAAATAAAACAAATAAATTTACAACAATAAAATAAAATCATGACATAAGTAAGTGAAATAATCGGCATATTAAGCTACTTATTTTGTGCGTGTGTAAGAGTGACGACGTCTGAATAATCGAACTATTCGAACTATTATAATAGCGAGTCGAAGGTTTGCAACTCGCAGGCAAGCGGCGCGGCGCGGCGGCGGCGGGGGGCGGGGGGCGCGCAGCTGATGTCCATGTCAATATCCTAGCGCTAACTTGTTACTAGGGTTGTCAACATTTTTCATGATACGCTAATGAAATAAAAATGTATGGAAGTAAAAAGTAACTCTTTCAGCGCTGCTACTTTCACAGTGAACTCTATATAAAGGACATATATTCACCTTTAAATATTATCACTCCTTTATTTTACACGTTGTATATAAAAGAGAGATAATTAAATATACACTTTTTTATATTACGTATATGTATAGAAATCAATAAAATTGAAGTGTCTGTTTGTGATTTAAATTAACAGTTTTTCAATGCATATGTAAGTATATACGGTATTAACAATAAAAAAAATATTTAAAAAAAATTGTCTGTCCGTTTGTCTAATATGTTTGTCAGCCTGTTTGTTCCAGCTTATCTCTGAAACGGCTCGACTGATTTTCACAGGTCTTTCACTTGCAGATGGCTGACGTTATAGGGTGTAAATTAGGGTTGCCCAAATGCAAGAACAAAACGGGACTTAGCCAGTCTTGGTCTTGGTCTATGTTCACTCCTATTCTTAAGCGATAATGTTGGATTCTAATGGTGATTTTTTTTTAAATCGGCCCTGTAGTTTCCGTGTTTAGTAAACTAAAATGTATCAGTTAGGTACTAGATTTTGCGTACGACTCCGCCCGCGTAAATAACTGTATTTATATATAGGTACTGACCTATCCCGCGGGAATACCGTTAATCGTGTTTGTGTTCTAATTTGTATTTTGTAGGTACCTAGTATTCTTTAGGAGTTTAGAATATGGGTAGGGAATCCTTATTCCTTACTAATAATATTATAAATTTGAATGTGAGTTTGTTTGTTTGTTATGCTTCCACGTGAAATTAGGTTTTTAACTTCCATTCCCTATTTTAGCTTCTTAGGTGCTGAATTTTAGAAAACGCTGATATATAATATATTTTTAAAAATCCGTACTCAATTTATACGAAATACCATGCAAATATGTCTAAGGAATAAAAAGATTAATACAAACTTTTATCACCTATTTTACCCCCTTGAGGGTTGAATTAAAAAAATCCTTCCTTAGTGGATGCCTACGTCATATGAGAAATACGTGTGCAAAATTTCAAATTTCTAGTCTTAGGGGTTTGGCCTGTGCGTTGATACATCAGTCAATCAGCTTTGCCTTTTATATATTATAGAGATAAATTTGGCAGCCGTAGAGTAGACCACGCGGAAGGACATACCTAGGCTTTTTATAACGGGACAATGTACTGTTCTCGTTGGATACTATATTTACGCAGGCGAAGCCGCGGGCAAAAGCTAATATAAAAATAATATAACATCTTACTAAGAAGTTTCGAAAGAATATGCGTCAAAAACACTCGGCGCGTGGGAGCGGTCCACGTGCGCACGGGCAGTTAAAGCTTAAATAACCAAAAACTATAAGGCGTATATTCTACCGCCTATATTCATTGGCGATAATTTAGGATTATATTTTATAAATGTGAAAGAATTTTTCAAATTGGTCCAGTAGTTTCCGTGTTTAGTAGACAAGAAAAAGAAACATAGCTTTAAAGTCGCCAACTGAACATATTTAAGTTAAGGTAAATAACGTTTCAGTAGCTGTAAGCTATGCTGTGCCATAGATTTATAACGCGTATTTATTCTATGCTGTGCCTAATTTCATTTTTAATTTCATCCCACGGGAAAACTGTACAGTATACTTTTTTTTTGCGTCACTTATACTATAGAGCCCCTAAGCGTATACCCCGAACTCCTATACTCCGTGAAACGACACTCAGTTCTAACTGCGAGACGCAAGAGTCTCGCAAGTTCAGTCTTGATCTTGCTCAAATCTTGCACGGTCAGTCTTGGTCTTGGTCTTGCTAAAATTAGGCGGTCTTGGTCTCGGTCTTGCGAAAATGAAAGAACAATACCAAGACCAAATTTGGGCAGCACTAGTGTAAATTAGGCTACATTATGTTAAGATTCCGTTTAAAACAAACAAAGTTGCGGGCATCAACTGGTATTTCATATAATATCCTAGCGGTTTTCATACTTCTCAGTTTGGGCCTTAGAAGAGGAATGCAATATAATGTTCCCAAATGTATTCATCATTATAACACTGATAACTGAATTACGCCAAATTGTATGCACCAGTGACAAAAGCTAATATAAACCTGGTTTGGCCTAGATAGTTCTAGACTTTTAATATGGACAACAAACTTTGAAATTGAAGTCAACTATTCGTTTGAGTAAACCGTTTGTTGCATTTGCGACAGATTTCACGAGAACTAGCGCTTAACATAATATTATGAAACGGTAAAACGTCGACTTAGCATAACACTATTTAAGTTTGAACTGACATTACACAATTTGATATAATTTACAAACGTAGTTATAACGACGCTTTTACATTCGATTCAAATAAAGATGAGTAAAGTGAGCATAATATTATCACACAATGTATCCTTTTTTGAATACACATCACTTTACTGAAAAACTATTAAGATTTAAAATTGCTTTAGTATTTAAATACGTTTCAGATGCATCTTATGTTTAACATCACTAATCGGAATTAGCCGTAACTCACAGAGGAATGTCATAAGTCGCGTCTGTACTAACACCCGGGACGTGTGATGACTTAATAAGTTAGGTAGGTTGTTAGGGACTTGTGTAAATTTACCTTTACGCCCGATATACGCTCGCACCCGACATTATTCTCGGCTAACGGAGTAATTTATACGCCGTAGTAAACGCAAAATTTGTGTATTGTTGTAAGTGAATAATGTTACAAAAGGTTAATTCAATATGCGCGCCTACGAGTAATTTCGCGCGAGAACAATGTATCTTTTCATCACTTTCCCGCTAATCTTACGGTGCTACTAATTTTAGTTATACATCTAATATGGTACACCTACTTTGTATCGCCTACATACATTATGCTACATACATAACGTGACCATTTATTTTTGTTGTCAGAGCGGGACGCCTGCGAAATTTAGTAACAAAAATCGGTTGTCTGTAAAGTCGGTTTACTGACGATAGTTGAACGTGACAACGTCATAAGAAAATAGTGACGGATCACTCACTCAAGTAGGAGAGAGACAGATTCCGCGCTCTCGCTTGCACTTCAAGCCTGAAATGGAACGCCTCAGAGCGAGGTAACGGCATGAGTCATGTTTTTTCGTGCGTGCAGCCGGCTCCATCGAATTATAAGACGTTATCACGTCAAAAACCTTTTTAATATTTTATTAAGTGTTTATTAAAAATCAGTATTATGAGAACAAATTAAGCAATTATTACTTTATTCTCGTAACTATTTGCTCTTCTGTATTACATTTGTTGGCGGGGCATACAGTTTCAAAATGTCGGGTCTAGATTTCAAGTAGAACTAGAACTTGCCGCATCACGTCGCGTATCGTCACTATGGGAACTGTTTATTCACTACACATAAATTATACTAACACTACACATAACTAAAATATATTAACACTACACATAACTAAAAAATAAAAAAATAAATTTAATAAACTTGGATTAAGAATAGTGTAAATGAAATATAAATGTTTATTATTGTAAAAAAGCGTGGGGTGAAGTGTCTTCGCCTGTACGTTTGTTTGTATGTAACCGACTCCAGTGGATTTGATTTTGATCCACTTTAAACGGTCAGATTTGGTTTAAAGTGATGTTTAAGATATTATCAAAGTGAAGATCCTTCTCAAGTCTGCTAATAAAATGTTTATAACTATTGATACTATGCACCCCACGCTTTTTTACACTAATAAACATTTATTTTTCATTTATTAAATTTATTTTTTATTTTTAGTTAGATTTTCTATAAAAGCGTGTTTTTTTTTAGTTTTTTTAAGCTATAATTTATTTTTTGCTTTTTAGTACGATTTGCCAAAGAGTAATCCTGGAACTGCACGCATGCGTAGTTCGCGCACTAGTTCTATCTCTCTTACTCTCATGCAAAGGATGCGGAAAGAAATTGATGAATCCTGGCGAATTTAATCAGGATAATCGGATATTTTAATCGAATTATTGCATTGTCATAGGTCTTTGACAGGTGTGCAAAGTTTGAATGAAATCTGATCGTTCAAAGTAGGACAAAATCGGGGCCAAATGAGTCGGTTACAAACAAACAAACAAGCAAGCAAGCAAGCAAACAGGTGAAACTAATAAAAGCGTTATAAAAAGGATACCCTTTTCATATGGCATCAGTCATACACAGCGCCGAGTCGCGTACCGTTTCGTTTCGGACTGAACTGACGCTTAGCTTCAGTGCGGAGGTTTGCGTCCTGGAAGATATTTTGTAGAGACTGTAAACTCAGTTTAGCCCGTGTGACCGAGCAGTGACCAGCCTATTCATCTTACTTTAGTGATAGGTTATCTCCGCATCACACGTACCCAATATTTCAGAATATCCAGTGAATTGCAAAACCACTTTTCTAGATAATGTAAACGATACCTAGCTACTAATTGTAAGGAAATATTTTTATTGCAAAACACCGTATTTTTATTGTCGCCGCTGTCGTCTTATTTCAAGGGGAATAATATAAAAATCACAGACGTAATTCACATAGAGATTAGATTATTTTATAAGAATGTATCTGTTTTTCTTCTTAAAATTATAATTAGCATTTAATGGAGCAGGGCTTCTCCGTAGGTAGGTAACGCTTTAATAAGCAAACACAGGCAAGTAAATAATATTATGAGGAACACGATTTACTTTTAACTCGGTAAGACGAGATATTTACATAGGCTTGTCTATTTGTGGACCATTCCTAATCCAATACATATAACAATAACCTTACACTATACAGGTGTGATGTCTTAACTCCCATTTCCCTATTAACAGGTCGTCTCAAGAGAATTCAAGCTTTTGTCTCATGCCAACAGATGGTGTTCTTAGATTTTCATTCTTTATCGCTTCGCGTATTTCGCACGCAGAACTTTGAATTACATCAATTTCTTAAGAGTTATTAAATAAACAAAACGGAAATACAACACACTGATATTTCAATATCTAATTGTAGTGTATAATATTAATGACAGACAGGACAGGACAGGTCCACACACTTTTATTATATATTATGTATTTCTCAGTATCAAAGTGTATTGCAGCTCATTTGATTATAACAATATGTAGGTATATGTGTTATGTATGTAGTACAAGGCAGATGACACTCCTGTCAGTCGTCTGCCTACCACCACCTAACGAGAGTGTCTGAATAAAGTATGAATCCGTAATAAGTATTACATTATATACATTAGAAGACCCAGTCAATGTATCTACATAATCTTCAGAATCTAATGATTTCTAATGCTTATTGAAAAGCAGTAGCGATTGCTACGTACACATTTTCAGGTGTGCTGTAGGTACTAAGTTAGGCTTATGTATTATCAGGAATATCTATTCTACTAACCCAAGCGTGAGTTTTGCCTCGGGACGCTACAACCGTTCCTAAGCCACACTGTGTTTCATACCCTACTTTCATGAAGTATTCCACATAGTTTATGTATCGCACGTTCTTATTCAAGATGTGCATGTCACTGAATGTAATTACGTTATGTTTACGTTACCGCTAGCCCACATACAAGTTACAGAGTATGCGCAAACGAGTCACTTTGTTGAGAAACTTTTTTATTCGTAAAAGGTAAAAAAAGATTTTAAGCGATTACAACACTTGCCTTAGTACCTTAGTAAGTACTTTAATATACTACTTAGTAGTATATTAAAGTAGTATGTACTAATGAATGCCTAGTGGTCGAAATTCGCCCATTTTAATTCAAATAATTTTTAAGTTTGAACTTTATAAGGATTATTTTGCCTCTCAGATAGAAAAATAAGTAAATGTTGTGGCAAATTGACAAAAGCCTGAAAATCCAACACCGGTACTAGTAGCCGACATTAGTGTCAATCATATTATAAAATGTTTGCCTACAAGTCCACTTCAAGGCCGCGATATTGCATTTGCAGGCTGGACCGTGAGTAAGGCGTTTAATACGAGGGCTGCACTAAAAGTATCGGGAATGGAATATTTCCACTGTTCCTGTCATATTAAAATCTTTTTAATTTAAAACTCCTTGGTTTTAAAAATCGAATACCGTTTATTTATTTAAATAAAGATTCTCGGTCTTGTCACAAGGTCTTGTCAAACTTGTTTAGTCGTTGAGAAAATGGAATTGGCTCGAGAAAATTCTAGAGCGATGATTTATTATGACTTTCGAAGTGGTTTAACACAAAAACAGTGTGTTGACCGGATGATTTCTGCATTTGGTGATGAAGCCCCATCCAAAACCACAATTTATCGCTGGTTTGCTGAATTTCAACGTGGACGTGTCAAGCTCAGTGATGATCCCCGTCAAGGTCGTCCAAAAACTGCAGTCACCCAAGAAAACGTTGATGCTGTGCGTTAGCTGATGGAGGAAGATCGACATGTGACATACCGCGAAATTCAGGCAACTTTAGACATTGGCATGAGTCAAATACAAATAATCTTGCATGAACAATTAGGTGTAAAAAAGTTGTTTTCCCGATGGATACCGCATTTGCTCTGTGAAGAGCAAAAAGCGGCTCGCGTTACTTGGTGCGTCAGATCTCTCGAAAGATTTCACGCAGGATCCTCAAATGCTGTATACAACATCGTATCAGGTGACGAATCCTGGATATATGCGTACGAACCCGAGAAAAAAAACCAGTCACGAGTTTGGGTGTTCGAAAATGAGTTAAAGCCAACAAAAATTGTTCGTTCACGGAGTGTTGCAAAAAAAATGGTGGCCACGTTTGTCTCCAAAACCGGCCATGTTGAAACTATTCCTCTTGAGGGATAAAGAACGGTTAATGCAGAATGGTATGCTAACATTTGTTTGCCACAGGTCGTTTCTGAACTCCGTAAAGAGAACTGCAACCGCCGCATCATCCTCCATCACGACAATGCGAGTTCTCACACCGCGCAGAGAACAAAAGAGTTTTTAGAGCAAGAAATCATAGAATTATTAGACCATCCGCCGTACAGCCCCGACCTAAGCCCTAATAATTTCTATACTTTCCCTAAAATAAAGAATAAATTGCGTGGTCAGAGATTTTCATCACCTGAAGAAGCTGTGGACGCCTATAAAACGGCCATTTTGGAGACCCCAACTTCCGAATGGAATGGTTGCTTCAATGATTGGTTCCATCGTATGGAAAAATGTGTCAAATTTCGCGGAGAATACTTCGAAAAGCAATAAATATATTTTTAAATAGTAATGTTGTGTCACTTCCTTGATTCCCGAAATTTTCAGTGCCGCCCTCGTAAAATTGTATCTATCAAACGCACGGTAGTGTGCGTTTATAATTTGAGGTACACGTGTGTTGTTGTTAATATGTATCTATCTTCTTTATTTATAAAAGGCAAAGCTGATTAACTGATGTACTAACGCAAAGGCCAAACCCTTAAGGCTAGAAATTTGAAATTTTGCACACGTATTTCTCATATGACGTAGGCATCTACTAAGGAAGGATTTTTCAAAATTCAAACAAGGGGGTAAAATAGATGATAAAAGTTTGTATGAAACGTTTTATTCCTTGGACATATTTTCATGATATTTAGCACGAAAAAAATGATGAGATAGATATTTTAGCGTATTCGAAAATTCAGCCCCTAGGTGGGTAAAATAGGGGATGAATGTTTAAAACCTAATTTCACGCGGGCGAAGCTGCGGACAATTGATGCTATAATTTTACATATTTCTAATCATTATTTAAAAAGAAACGCTTGATTGAATTAGCAAGCCCAAGTTTCATTGTCTGATACGTCTATTGATCAAACGTTTACTAATTCGTTGTTATGGTCTATGGTTATGGATATTGTGTCAAAAGTTATCAGATAGTTAATCCTCAGTTAATTTCACTGCTATATTCTTCGTGGATATTGAATTGTACAATGTACCCATTCTATTAACAAGTAATACAGTAAACTATGTGTGTCTGGTGCTTTTCTGAATTTACCAAATTATTGGAATAGGACAATGTTGTAACTTTGAATGTAATTCATTAGTTCATTTATGCCCATTTTGTAGTTATAGATCTTAAAAAAGTGCGCTGCCTTTCTGACGGAGTTTTTTTTTGTTTTTTTTTTTTTTATAGCAGTTGAATGCTATAAATAAGGGAAACTTGTCGCAATCGCTTCACTCGCTAAACTCAACATTTTTTTTCTAATGTGCACAATCTTAGACATTTTACAGTTTAATAGGTAAATTATAAAACAAATTTTGCTCGCTCACTCAGCTCGCTCGCCGTTTCGTGGAGAATAAATACATTATAACATTAATTTGTTCTGCGTCTATCTAACGATTGTATAGGATTTTTTAAAGTTAATAGTTTAAAATATGAATTTATTTAACTGTAACTGTTAAAATAACCAAAAAATTCCCCACGCGCTTTTTACACAAATATAATCTGTTTCTTTTGAACGTGAACTCTGAAAAGTCTTTTAGTTTAAAGTTATAACAGATAAAATAGCAATTAGATATTAGATATTATCTATACTAGGTTTTATATGTATAGTAAAACAAAATTGCTAATTGCCCTCGGCAATCATCGTTATTCTACAGAAATGGAAAACAGCAATTTTCGAAAGAAGTAGTGCACGAAAGAAAGAACGGTACAGTCCGGACCGCGCATCTGAGACTGCGTTCCAAGCCGCAGATGGATCTGTGCGATTTGGACAGTGAATAAAACTGTCGTACTAGTAACTATTAAAAATGCGCCCACGGTTTGGACTGCGGACGGATATATATAATATTTAGGCGGACGTTCCAAACTGTACGTGTAAATGTATTTTAAGAGTTATGACTGCAGTTTAGACTGGCGTGGCGTGGAAAGTGTATAACGCAAAATTTTAAAAGTTTTGCTCTCAGCGGGAATTCGATTCTCCAAACCAACACGTTTTGTTTTGTGATGCGCGAGGCGAGCGTAAAACTGTGAAACCGCTCGCATCGACATGCCTGTCAGCCCTGTGTATCTCTACACGTTCGTTTCGAAGCAAAGTTTGGAATGGCACGTGTAAGTAAGTAAGGAGCTGTAAGTGTCGAGGGCACTGAAGTCGTGGCCGTACTGTGGGTAGGTACTAGGTAGAGCTGTTTACAATCCGTCGTATAGCAACGACGCGACGCGTTCACAAAACATTCCCGAACCGACCTTTTTCAAGGGTATTTAATCTATATGGCTCCATAAAAAGAAAAACAAAAACCTTTTCACACGTTCTGTGTTATTTTACTTTTTATACAGTGGATTTTCTTTTAAATGGCTCAAAAACCGAGAACACTGGCACACATAAAGCCCTCCAAGTATGAGGGCTCGTCAGTGTTGCATCGAAACAAGGAGTATTGGAGTAAGGTGTTTGATGAGGTACGTTATCGGCAGAGGAAAACTAGACTTGACTCCAATTTGAAAACGCGCCTTTAACTACATAGTTAATTACGTATTGAAGTAGTTATTTAAATATTATTTAATAGTTTTACGTTACATACATTAGTACCTACCTAAAATAGGTAAGGCTTGGAATAGGAAAGAGTGAGGATTTAATAGTCGTTTTAAAATTAAAATAGGTACATTTTACAAAGTATTATAAAATTTACCTTAGAAAAGGAAAAAAAAAATTGATCCTTCAGATTAATAAAGAGTCTTGATCCTTCAGATTAATAAAGAAACTGAAAATCCTATAGCTGAAGTGCTGCCAAATGAACTAAGTGAAAGAGTGTGTGAGATACTTGGCATTGGATTAACTGCGCAGAAGTCCTTTGAAATTAGAAAAAGTAAAGGTATGTAAATCAGTTTAAACCATAATAAACTTATTGTCGTGTATCATAGTATATAATGAAGTCGCTACCGACGACTATTCGCTTAGATCTTATAAAAAACTCAACGGATTTTAATGCAGTTTTCAACAATAGAGAGAGTCACTATAGACTACATTGCACCCGTGCGAAGCCGGGCGGATAAGGCAAGCGGGCGCTAGTTTTATTAACTTTAATTATTGTAGGCTATTTAAGTAATGTTGGAAAACATTGCTATATTTTTATCCTAGGCCCTAGGGTAATTTCTAATTATACAGTCGGCTACTAGATGGCGTTGAACAAGAAACTTAAATGTTTTGATAGTTTTAGTTATTTCAAAAAAATTATAATAGAGTCGAAATAAGGAATATCAAAAACCAGATAAACACAAAACAGTAATTAAAATATCGTTTCTAATTTCAGTACAACCTAAGAGAAGAATAATAAAGGAGCCATATTTGTCGTTCAGAAAACAACTGCGTATAGACAGGGAGTGTGAGTCTGATACTGAAGTAGAATTTGTGTCCGAGTGAGTAGAATTTCAAAGATAAATGAAAATATAAGCCCATTTTTAATTCCAATAATCTAAAACCGATTATAGGAATTAAAAATGGGCTGATACTAAAAATAAGCATACCTCAACGAGCTCTTATTAAAATATTGTATAAAAATGACGCAATGTCTGTGTTAGCAACGATTAGATAGTGCGAATCGCAGGTTTCGATGCTTTGCAATTTATGATTCGAATATCGAAATATTATCTAATCCTAACTATATAAGTTTATGTTATGATAATAACGGTAACGATAAAAAAAAATCAACAATACTTTTAGCGCTGAAGAAGATGTGAAGGAAGATATTCACAGAGAGTTTCTAAAGAAACCGATACGAGAACAGATAACATGGGCCACTCACTACTTGGAACCTGAGAAGGAACACGAAAAAAGTCTCATCAGAAGAGCTGATGATTTGACAGATAGGGTAAATACTTAGGCACAATATCAGCGGTTCGTTTCGTACTTGTCATACTTAGTTGTATATGAACGTACCTACCGTACAATTTATAAACACAGAGCTGCTTTAAGCAAAAAAGTAATCGCTAAAGTATAACTGTAACTTTTTAGAATTTAGAGAAAGGGTTAACGTTTCAGATTGCTAAACAATTTAGTGACTACATGAAGCAGTTGGGTGGTGATCAACAGTCACATTTATTTGACACGAAAACTATCAAAGAACTTTTTCAGGTAATACATATTGTAAAATCATTTATTATTTTGGGACGTATAAAAATCAAATATTTCTTTCTTTACTTTACATTACTAGATGTTTCCCGCGACTTCGTGCGCGCAAAAAGAGATCCCGTGCATTTTGCCACGATAAAGAAGCCTTTGTCCTTATCCGTGGTCTACTTTATATCTGTGCCAAATTTCATGATAATAGTTTGTCATGTAATAGTTTGTAGGGATGGATGGATGGATGTTTGTTACTCTTTCGCGCAAAAACTACTTGATGGATTTCGAGGAAATTCGGTTTTGTAGTAGTTTAGGCTCTGGATAGGCTATAACATACGCTACTTTTTATCCCGAAAAAGTTCAGTATTCCAGTGGGATACCCGGTATTATATTTACGCGGGCGGAGCCGCGAGAAAAGGCTAGCTTATAATATAAGTAAGGATAAGGATTGTAAACAAGATATTTACATTCAGATAGAATTTGATACACATGTATCTCGAGGACTTCAAGTGGTGCCATCAGAGTTACCAACAGTCGGAGAAAAAGTAGCAATAGCTACAGGGAGTATAGAGGTTAGTTCATGATATAAAAACTCTGGGTAGCTAGACTCAATTGTTTTACATTGGCTTACAACTTGGAAAACATATTTTCTTAATAAGAAAACATTTTCAGAAATCTCGCTCAGCCGCTCTTCAGAGAGAGATATTGAAGGACATTCGGGCGGAAAAGCGGCCAGACCTATTTCTGGCGTTCGGCAGAAGTGTACCAAGGCGAGACCAGTGGAAGAATCCACGCAACAACACCAAGAGCTCGTGGCGGTCGGCGCGGCATGTACCACGCGATCTGGTCACGCTGAAGACGGTTTGGGATGGCATCACTAATTTAAGGTTAGGAAAAGCAAAACCTGAAGAATATATTTCTCAACTCGCAGTAGCCACCAGCCCACAAATGTTAAAATAACGAAAACTTTAAGTAGCCAAGCTAAATCAGTATATATATGCAGGTTAACCGTCTAAATGTCATATCGGAAAGACAGGTTTTGAATCACTAGAGTGAGATCACCTCATACAAAAAAAAACTAAAAGTGGCCACTGTAACCGAGATTTATATAGATGTGCTGGTTAGGTAAGTATATTAACGAAACCTTAATTTCGCAACCGGCACAGAAACGTTTAATGGCCTCTGTAAATACTAATGGAAAACAAACACGCTAGTTCAAAATATGGTTTATTTTTAAACGTGAACTCAAATCTGTATGGGACGGTAGCCAGAATACAATTTAGTTGCAAAGGTCACATATTACATAGTTACGTGTACAAAGCATTTTTGTTTCAAAGTTAAGGTTATAGAAATTTTATATTATTTGGATTTGACTCAGAAAAAGTAATTCCGTTTTAATTGTAAAATGTGCCTTTTGATAAAATATGCCTTTTGATAATATATTAAGATTTCTTTCCTGAACTAAAAAAAATTATTTTTTACATAATTCCATCATCTAAAACAATAATTTCAGATTCTGTTTATAAATAAAAAAGCCTATTGGAAACCTATTCAATAAAAACAAATAAAAGCTATACTAATACATAATACGCTTCATTACAGTAAAAATTTAATAAAAAGATTTACTTTCAGGAGTGTGAAGGAGTATTGCCGGTGGATGATAGAACATCCTGAGCACAAGCGTCCCCCATACCTCAAAAGTCTGGGGATGTTCGACCCCGCAGTTCTCGATGCCCGACTCACCCTGGAGATCGAGCACCAAATTCCCAGACTCACCCCCTCTGACGTGCCCGCGCCCGTCGACCACATCAGGCGAAGACTGTCGGAATCGCTCGAATAAGATTGACTATAAAACGTGGGGCCAAAAAATTCGAAAGTCCACATACAAAATTAAAATAAATTTCAAATTGTTGACCTATAAACTTTATTGATGTTTTTGAGTACCTAACCTATATAGAGCTCAGTGGCCTAGTGGGTAGACAGTTTGATTCGCATTCGAGAGGGTGCAGGTTCGATTGCCAGTACGTGTTATGTGTAGATAGTTGTGGCGTGTACAGCTCATTGGTACACGCCACAACCTTTTTCAAATGTCAAGTACCTACATTATACGGACGCTCTAACGAAGAAGGAAAACATCGTGAGGAAACCCGCACATGGTTTGGCCCCACACGTATTGAACAGTCATTCCTCTGGACGGATGAAACGGATGAAAAGGCCTAAGTTTTAGTAACTTATTATAAGCTATTAACAATATTATTATAATCTTGTTAATTTTTTAATTTCCTTACGTGTTTTCTTTCGAGAATGATTTAAGCTTTAAGAAAATATTAAGTTTTAAATTTTTGACGTACAATTACTTAGTTAATTAAATGCTATTGACAAATTAAGTTAGTTTAAAAAGTGTTAGTAGACATAGCTAACTTAGCCTTTAGTTGGAAAATTAATAAAATATATTGCTCTTATCAGATCAGTTTAGCTAGCTAATTATGACATTGGCACGAATAACAAGCAAATAAAATTTTACACACTATTTTATGAATTCATTTGTCTGTGTACTTCCGACATTTTATGTAACTCCGACGCCGTGTGCTACCTACAGTCGCGATATAAAGATAAGATGTGATGGAATTTTATTGTATCTACACGATTTAGCTATACAAAAGACGTCCACACGCTCCACACAATGTACAGTTCCAATAATGTCTCAACAAAGATAGCACTCAATTCCGTTTAAACAGTAAAACTCGCGATTATATTTAAAATGAATAGTGCAAGCAAAATGGACTTCGAAACGGTTCTGAACAAGGAATTAGGAGAGATTGGAAAATATCAAATAATAAACATTCTCCTGCTAATGATACCCACAATCGTGTCCGGATTCTTGGCGTCGGATTATATATTTACGGCGGGGAAGCTGCCGCACCGCTGCGCCGTACCTTTGTGCGACGGATTATCGCCGGAATACGCTCCCGAATGGATTCTCAACGCTATACCAGAAACATCTAGCGGCTTCGCCGATTGTTCGCGTTACGCAAATATTTCGAGCGATATGATTCAAAACAATACGTGTCCTATAGAATTGTTCGACATAAACAACGTCGTCAGCTGCGAGGAGTTTATATACGAGCGGACGAACACGGTCGTCTACGATTTCGGCCTGGAATGCAACGAATGGCTGCGAGCCCTGGCCGGCACGCTGAACAGTGTCGGAGGAATGTTCTGCCTTCCCCTGGCCGGCTTCGTATCGGATCATCTGGGGAGACGAGTCTCTATAGTATTTTTCGCGTTCAATGTCGCCATAGTGGGAGTCGTCCGGGCGTTCTCGGTGAACTACTACATGTACATAGCGCTTCAATTCCTGCAAACGGCCATCGGAGGCGGCCTGTTCAGTGCGGCTTACATACTCGCTACGGAGCTAGTCGGGGCGAAATATCGGGTGGCGACCAGCGCAACGATCTCGTCTTGTTACGCGTTCGGGCAGGCATTGTTAGGCGCAATCGCCGCCGGCGTGCATCCATGGCGTAATCAGACGTTGACCGCCTTCACCCCGGCGTTCCTGCTCCTGTCATATTACTGGATAATTACAGAGAGTCATCGGTGGCTCCTCAGCAAGGGCAAGAACGATAGAGCCAAGGCCACACTGGAACGAGGCGCCCGGCTCAATGGGAGAATAATATCTCCGGAAAAAATGAATTATCTCCTCACAGCGATATCTGAACAGGAGAAACTAAAATCAAATTTGTCTACGAATTCTAGTAGTAGATCACTATTTACCCGCGTTATTCGGTCCCCGGTTATTTTGCGTAGATGTTGCACCACACCGATGTACTGGATCGCGACAACGTTCATATACTACGGGTTATCTATAAACTCGGTGAGCTTATCTGGCAATATGTATTTGAATTATATATTGATAGCTCTAATAGAAATTCCCGGTTACTGGACTGCCGTTTTATTATTAGATCGAGTTGGCCGCAAGCCTACTCTATTCTTTGGGTATATGATTTGCGCTATGTGCTGCATTGCATTTTCGTTTACTCCAAATAACTTATACGTGTTATCGTTATTTTTATATTTGACGGGTAAGTTTTGTACAGGCATGGTGTTTACATCGCTTTACCTGTTTACTCTGGAGCTGTATCCGACGAGGTATCGCCATTCTTTCATGGCTTTTTCGTCGATGTTGGGTCGAATCGGGTCTATCGTGGCTCCGCTCACTCCCCCACTAATGGTTTACTGGTCGGGTCTGCCGTCGGTGTTATTCGGTATTATGGCGACTATTGCGGGACTGTTAGTCCTCACTCAGCCGGAGACTTGGGGACGAAAAGTACCGGACACTTTTGAGGATGCGGAAGAAATTAAATGAACAGTTGTCTTAGGCTCACTTGCGCCGATCTGCGTTAAAGGTAACCCTGGGTTAAAATGCCTTCAGTTTCATAAATACGAAGAACGAGAGAGATAACATGATATTTAACCCAGGGTTAAATTTAACCCAGGTTTTTTAACCTATTTTAATTCAGGAATTAGAAATTAATTTAGTAATAATATTTTTAGATTTATAACAGTTAATTAAATGCGTGTAGTGAAAGTATAAATGAAATAAAACATGATATGAATTAATAAGTGTATCAGTATTGTATTATTTATGAAAAATGAAGTTTTTTACCTTGTCTCTATATTTCAATTTTAAAAATTGTTTGCTAAAGATCACATAAAATGTTATCTTAAAACGGCGTCGGTTAAATCTATAAGTACTCCGTTCCGATTCAACTAAATTAAAAAATTAAATTCAACCGAATTAATGATGTTCTTTATTGCATGGCAAATAAGTGACATTCAAATAATATGCTATCAGCATATCCGCTTGAATTCAGGATTGTTTACATTTGGATTGCCTATGCAATTACTCTGTTCCTCTGTTCCATTCAAATTATATAATTTAAACGGAACAGAGTAATAATATTTAAAAAAACCGACTTATAACATTAATATAACAGCTCTGGGAGATCTACGTCATAGATTTAACATTCTGACATAACTAAAAATATTGTATGATAATGAAAAAAAAAATACGTGTGGCACTCGGGGACTGCCGCGGTAAAGCTATTGCATAGTAAGTCTACACGCATACGTCTAGTCGCACGCACACAAACACCGTGCCGAAGTCTGCCGAACTGAAACTACGTTAGACGATGCACGGCTTTCAACACCGCACCGCTGTGCCGGTCGGAGTGGGGGGTGTTAGGTTTATTTTCGTTACAGAATTTCTTGATTCGGTCGCCGCGCTTAAAGCCCGCGATAAAAGCTATGAAAATTTTCATATGAAACTTACCAAGCTTTTTTCGGAAAATTAACAGAAAAAGCTACCACCGGTTCAACCCCAACCCGCCTAGAGGAACCGGCGCCCGGCGTAAGATACTCACAATATCTCACACTCGCATTTTTTTAAATAAAATGAATCAGGAAACGAGCAAGCGGATCGCCTTATGGTAAGCAATTACCGCCGCACATGAAAACTCGCAACACCAGATGAGTTACACTTTGCACATACAACTCCTCTGGTGTTACGCACTTCCGTTCCTAGTCCTTTAAAATCCCCCTCCCCCCGTTTGCGTTGTCCCTCTTGGGACTACGCAAGCGTTATTTCACACCGGATTTTTGTGAGGCCGTGGTATTTGTAGCTCTCCCACGTTTAAATTTATTGCATTTTAAATAACTCACATTTGAATAGGTAGGATCAAATTATGTTCACTTGTTCTTTTTACTTACGTTTGGATAAAATTAGATTGGGCTTTTAGTCAAGATGCATTTGGTAATTTCGACAGCGAAGCTCGAAATCGAAAATGTATGGGATTTGACATAAGTCATCGCTATGTGACATGTCGCTTGCGGTGCCTTATGTCAAATCCCATACATTTTGTTTTCGAACTTCGCCGTCGAAATTATCGAATGCATCTTGACTTAAGGCCCTGTGGGCGTAGCAGGAACATTTGGCATCGGCGTAAACGTAACGTTATCGAACGTGCTAAGTGAGAGTTTCGCATTCGATCGTGAGCGCGATTGGCGTTTACTAGGAATTTGTATGTAATTTCTGCAGCGCCACCTAGTTGTAAACGCGACAACTAGGCCAATTCATATACAAATTCCTAGTAAACGCCAAACGCGCTCACGATCGAATGCGAAAAAAACATCACACTTAGCATTCAGGGGGCATAGCAGGAACATTTGACAGCGGCGTAAACGTAACATTATCAAATGATATTTGTATGGGCGCTGACTGACAGATTTTCATACAATTCTCATTCGATATCGTTACGTTTACGCACTCTGAATATATTTTTTGGAATAAAATTTTGCTAGGCCATTGAGTTACACAGAATAAAATGTTTGCACTCTTTATTATTTTCTACGAACTACACAGCACACACGCTAGGTACTCGCTTCAAGTCTGTGGGACTAGATGTCTCTGCACTAATCACTCATATAAAACTGAAACAGCGAAATTATAATAAAAATTAATAATTATTTGTCCAATTATTATTCCACAATGTGTTATTTGACTTACAATATTTTTTTCTGCAGGTGGGTTGTGATTGACGTGTTTGACGTGTTGAGTGTTTTTAATTTTTAAACTTTTATTCTAATAATACTCTGCTTGATAACGCAATGCCATCTGTATAAATACTCGTGTACTAGTTACAATCGTAGAAGTACATAGTGTAATCCGCTAGATGTCTAAATACAAATGAGACAATTCAAAATGAGAGATATTTCTGAAGAAGATTTAGATCAGCGCTAACTAGTGGTACTAGTGATATAGATCTTAAGTAATTTGTTCTCATCGTTATTCTTTAATTATTTTTTTTACAAAATTACATTCGTTCTATCTCAGATTAATAGGGAAGTATATAAAATAGGGTTCTACAGTATTTTACTTCTATGAATCTACTTAATTGCTTTGAAAAAAATTACATTAAATACATGCAGGGTTCCACTGAGGGTTCATATTGTGGGTTCTACGTGGGTTCTACGAGGGTTCTACATTGATTATGATTTAAAAATAAAACTAAATACTGCACGCAAATGGCTAAAAATTGTTATATTATGTCTAATTTGGCGTTCATAGACTGCTGTCACTCTTCTTACTGACTGCTTCTAATTATTATTTTTGCGCTGTTTGATAAAAAATATACAAAAATACTAAAAATGTCTTGCGGAAAGCGTGTCAACTTAGTGAAGAAATGGGATAGACCACGGAACGTACAGGTCATCAAGCCATCCATATACGAGAAGACCCCAGAAGCTGTGAAGGCTCACTGGAGGAATGTCATCAATACTTTGGAGTTGTCTTACAAGGATGAAAAGGTTGTATCTTACTTTCAGATAATTTTGAAAAACTTACCTACTCATAGCTTACTCATGCGGCTTACTTACGCAAAAAATGAGGTTCAGCTCACACTGGCGTAGAGTCGAAGCGGAAAAAGGAAAAATAGAGATGAATATTATGCTATAGGTGAAAAACATGACGCGTCGAATCGCTTCGACTCCAATTTGAGTTCAGTCCTAGTAGATATTAAGAAAATTACTTTCAAAAAATAAAGTGGGTCCCGTTTTTAGAGATCACTTTATAAAATTGCAAAATTGCACATATTTTAGTTATTTAATAAATATTAACAAGGATAGTTGGAATTTACATAAAAAAAACACTTGAGAGGTGTCAAGGGACACCCGGATGGAACGAAGTTCCTTTCGATTAATAAGTGAAGGAATTGTAATAAAATTATTTCTTTTAAGTTATAGTAATATTTTATATTATTAACAAATATAATGTAATATAAACTTTATCAGTAGGCTTAATTTTTGTAATAATTGAGAGAGAGAGAGAGAGAGACAGACAGAGAAACGCGCACGCCGCACGGCTTACAACTATAGCAAAAAGTGTCGTCACAACTTTAGTCTTAATTTTTTCCGTCTAGTCCCCTTTCGCAACGCGCGATAAGGAACTTCGTTCCAAAAATATTAATTTGAATAAAAACCAGCTCGTAAGCATTTTTTTAATATCATTTAAATCTCACTTATCACTTTTACTGCGATGTTCAGTTCTGGGAGTGTCAGTCCGACAAAGTCCGGGAATTGGTTGGACCGAAAATATTTAGAAGACTCGAGAAGATCTTCAACCTACCCCCGCGAGTCGGCTTGTATGAGCCTAAGTCTGATATAATGTCCAGGGAAGAGTCACAAGAATTTTATCAGCATGGTCTAGAGAGGAAAGGGGTAAGATTGATTCATATCTTTACGATATCTATCAAAACTTCTAGTAAATTGTAGGGCAGTGTTGCCGAGCACCGATACTACTATTACAGTACTAACCTTCAAGGAAATAGCTTAGGATACGGTTTCTCAACTCGTAACTCGTACCCCCTAAAGAAATGCACTTGTTACGTTTTCACTTGAATAAACAGCTCAGATTGATGACTCTCGATGTTACGATTCATAATTCTTAGACGTGATATTGCCAGGGTATGACTTAGGCCATGGTTCGACTTAAAAGGAACCTTGCCCTATAAACGATAAATTGGTCCACCACACATACCCACCACCCCAACTCCTGTGTAGCCAGGATCAACAGTGGTAACGAACAACAAAAACCCTTTGATATGATCTCAGGAGTGTCCGAGGGAGACGCTAAATCTGTCTTGGTACGCGCAACGAAATTAATCAGAAGAATGGAGTAGGAGCAGGAAGTGTCAAGCTTACCCTAATACATATTCATTGCTTACAAGTCTGATAGCCGTCGAGTGTTATTCTTGCAACGATAAGAAAAAAAATCTTGTTGAAATGAGGCCTGAATGAGGCTTTTTAACTATCTTTCTTTAGTCTCTACCACCGACGACGTATTCTACGACTGACTTCGACGCTTCGCTGTACAAGAACAATACCGACGAAGAAGTAGTGCAAGAGGAATCTGAGAAATGGTCAACTTCGACCGATGTATACAAAAGTGTGGCAAGTAATAAAGTGAGCTTGATAAGAAGCAGATCAAGCGTTATGCACAGTGCATCAACGAAAAGATCAAGAAATAGAGCCTGGTCTTCTGTGAAGTCTTGGATATATCAGAAACCGTCCTCTAAAGTAGCGTCGTCATATTTCGATGATTTAATTGTGCTGTACAGTGGGAATAAAGAGTATGTACACGTAATATATATTAATGAATATAAGCTTTATTATTTATTCCAATAAGTATCAAAATCTGAAACTAAAATTTTATTTTTACACCAGTAAAAATAAGACATCAAGAGCTCACAACCCTCATCATCACATGTTATACTGTTGCGAAAATGAAACAGATATGATCAAATGGAATTCGAAATATAAACAGAAGAAACTTGAGGTGTCAGCCTCAGACGAATACAGCAGGAAAGCTAAAATTTTGACTAAAACAGTGAGTGACGATTTTGTATTCACCTACTTACTTGTATATTTTTCCTTTGTCACAATATCTATTATAAAAGTCAAATGATACAATGATTTCAGATTGCCAAGGACTTCTACGACTGGTGGGTAGCTTTGGGCAGCGTTGAATTCAAAAGCGAAATAAAGCGTGAAGAAGATATTGAAGCGCTATTTCAGGTTTTTACATATTATTATACTACTAATAATATCATTTTTATAATTAAAAATGATACTAATAGTTTCTGTTGTTTTAATGTGTGATATATTTTTAAAGGTTTGGTTTGACGAGCATGCTTCTCGAGAACTGATATTGGAACACAAGATCATTCCATGTGTTTTTAAGTCAATTTCTGAGTACATTGGAATCAAAAAGGTACATATTTTATTATTTTCTAATTATTTACTATAACTCCTCAGAATCTGTACATAACATGTTTAGACTAATATATTTATTTGCGAATGCGAAAACTAGGCTTCGTGTGCTCAAGTTTTGAAAAAGCAATTAGCTTACGACGTTTACGCTGAAACGAAGCCAGCTCATACAGTAGCGTTTGCAACAACTTTGCCAAAAAAACTAAAACATCTTCCGCCAAAAAATAATACGAAAGAACTGTGGGGACCGGCGCCAATACCCGAAGACTTGAAGTCCATGACTTGTGTTTGGGGGGAAATACAACACCTGACGTAAGTTTACAACGAGGTTTACGGTAGCTCTCTATTTGATAACTGACAGTCAGAAGATATGTGTACAGTGTAAACTATACAATATGAAAGTAATCATTAATTTGAGTAGGTTTCAAAATTTTCATGAAAGCTAGTTCGTTCGTTCGTTCGTTAGTAGTCGCTATTTTCTTACTAAAAAAGAATCAAACAAACAGAATATCAAACCAATTCATAATTCAAAAACTTTTATTTCCATATAGGTTAATAATAACACTAACGGAATTGTCCCTACGTGATGCCTACCACCTGATATAACCTATCATGTGCACGTGCTTTCAGGTCTACGAAAGCGTTCCTCAAATGGATAAAGACAAAGCCACATTTGCGTACGCCACCCTTCTTAAGGGAAATGGACAAAGGGGGCAAAAATCTACCCTTTAACATACCGTCTGACTACGTCCAAACTCAAAAGAATGAGTTCGATCTAGCAGTGCTTGCCTCGAGACTGTCGATTGACTTAAACGAAGAACTAAGCAATCTTATGTTTTGAATTTCGGCCAATTGTATTTTGTGATTTTTCTTGCATAAATATAGAGCTATTTTATGACATTTCATAATACGATTGGTCCATACTAACATGATAAAGAGAAAATATTTGTTTGTTTGTTTGTTTGCTTTTAATAGAACTGATTTTGGTGAAATTTGGCACAGATATGATTAAACCACTGGTATGGACATACGCTATTTTTTATCTAGTAATTTTTAATTCATTATAATTATTATAGTTATTTTTTGATTTAGAACGGAACAACATTTGGTACAATATTACGACCTTATAACCACTACATCAACTTGTTATCTGCTGTAGGGCGTGAATATTATTTTTTTATCGGCTTCTTATGCCCAATTTACAAAATATAGTTTTTGACGGACTAATAGAAGATTACATAACGTTATCATAAAACATGCATACATAGATATCTCACGTAGCTATAAGAAGAGATGTATTATATTTGTACCGACAATATTAGTTAAGAATAGGAATAAATATTATAAGTCAAAATTATCGTATTTTGTATGTGTCATGCGACATACATATTGTTATCAGAACATCTTTATCTAGTTTTATCTATCACTAGTAAAAATTTAGTTTTTATGGAATCATATATTGTAAGATATTACGTATCTATTCCGGTAATTTTATCTAGGTGATTCGTTGACGAAATTCAAACTTCAAGTCGATAAAGATTCAGTGTTTAATAGCAGGGCATAATGGAATGACAAAATTTTTAATTGATGAAATTTATTACTTGAAAAAATGAAGGAAGTACAAGAAAGTAATGCAAATTATGATGTCATAAATGGAAACCATGTAGAAGAGAGGTCGGTACGTAACTAAATCACATAAAAATGTAGATGAACAAATACACTTGATTTTATAACTCACGTAGCTTTAACTAGTTTTCATAATATTTAAACATTGTCTTTCATCGATGATATTTCATAGGCATGTTATATTTTAAACGAGGCAATCTTGTATATATATAATAGGTTTCTCGAAAACAGCTGCAAGTTAAACTATATAGTTAGTCCATTAAATTTAGTATGCAGGGAGTTTTGGGGGAGAAAAATCGATCTAGCTAGGTCTTATCCCTGGATACTGCGTATTTTAACTAAATATGTTTTTTCTTTTGTCGTGCAACAATATATCAATAATTTCGTGTCTATTATGTCAGTCTGATTGGCAGTTTGGTATGGGTATGTATAATTTTTGCTTTGTTCGAAAAATTCCGAAATTCGGAATGTGGTAGGTGATTTTTGTGATTCTTTTTATTTTTTTTTAATTTATCAGAACTCCTAGCTTTGCTCGGTTACCCAGGTACTTATGTATTAATGAACCAAAATGAATAGTTGCATAATGCATTACGTGATATTACTTTTTGTTTACAGGAATACGTTGACAGATTTTCACCAAAAATCAATGATGAAGATTCCTTTAAGTATTCATTGCCGCCACCACCAGGTATTTTTACATTTAAATTTTTTATCTAAGGCCTATTGTAATATCTACTTTTTGTGTATCATTTTTATAAGAAGTATACTCTATTCATTGATGAATTATTCACTGATACATATATTATGTTGAAAAAATAAACTAGACACCTAATATTTGTAGTTGATGCTACTTTACTTTCCAACTTTACATTACCGAACTCCGCTTTACCTCACATTTCCAGACTCCAGCCTACCGGACTCTATGGTATCACATCCAGAATCCCAGTCCATAGATTGCAGTGTAGCATTCTCAGCTCCATCGCCGACTACTTCGAAAAATAAGTCAAAATATACATCGTAAGTAAAAGTATAATAATGTCTTCCTTCTTTCTTATTCAAGAATTTTGTTCAGTTTGAACTTTACCCATATCCATATTTTGTTCCAAAACTTTAGACCTTTAAGTATTTTTGACTAGCTAACTCAAAATTGGAGAAGGTAGCTGGCAGCGGATGGATGAGGGCTGCCCAAGATCGGAATGGTTAGCGATATAGACTGATGATGATAATGTAACTCAAAATAACCGATGATACGAAAGTCGTGAGTATTTGCATATGTTATTTCTAAATCTAAAAGTGTATTTTTAGGGAGACATTGACATCTACACTGAGTAACATTTACGCACTGTTCATCATAACTCTTGGAGTGATTATTTATACTAGCGACTTTTTCTACGGCGTTAATATATCCTCTGTAAGTAGCTCACACTTCTATGACATCAACTACCTTATGAAGTACCTTTAATATTACCTAATTATATGCTTATTTTAATATTAATGATATTTCTTTTTAAATTATCAAAGTTCTCTTACTTTTCAGATCTACTCGTGCATATTAATAATAATTGGATTAGTGTACCTCATATTTTTGATTGTACATATTAATATTATTAAATATAGGCAAAATAAATTGAACACGAAAAGGGATGAAGACGTAAGTATTGTTTCAAATATCACTCTTTATTTTAAAAACTTACCCACTCCTAACTACATCTGATTTTTTTTTTCTAAACAGTAGTAAAGCTGCAAATGTGAAATTATTATTTATAATATTTTAGATAGAGATAGTGAATATACCGAATGGAACTGGCACTCATCCAAACGACAATGAAACTCATTTACTAACTAAAATCGCACCTCTAGAAGAAAGCTACCAATTCACTCATGGACGACATTCGGGCAGCTTTTATCTAAAATTAGGTGCTACAGGTAAGAAAAATTATTATTCTTAATGTTCGGAAGCGAAAAATATATGTTATTATTTATTTCTTTTTTCTAGCGTCTATCAATAAAATATTAAATAATTAGACTACCAAAAGATATTAAAGTTCTATAATTGTTAGAAGAACCATTATCGTTGAAATTATTAACAAATAGAAGTTTTAATTTTCAGGTTTTGCAATCGGCCATCTAATTCATGCTGTGCTGCTACTTACAAGTCAAATTCAGTTTTACATCGATGACAAACTAGACAACGACAGATGTTTGAACCTGATGGGAATTATACATGATATGTTAAACCCTTTGTTTTGTTTCTTGGAACTGTATTTTATATTCAACTACTCGAATATTGTTATCTTGAAATATTCGGTAATTATACATACTTTATTTTATTTCTTACAAATTCTTATGAAACATACAGTAATGAGCTCAATTTTATAGCACAGTCAAGTAATGTATTGTAATGAAATATTTCAGAGACTAGCCAACTTGGGCTTTACACATTTGATAGCAAGCAGCATCTGTTTCTGGATCTCTCTAATTTTCCATGAGACGTATCTGTCACTGATTATCTATGCCGTTTCCAAATATGGCAACAAATCTTCTAGTGAATATTCTTCTACGAAAACGGGTAAGTGTATTTTTTTATGGTTTCTCAAGAATTTTTGTGTATAACTAATAACATTCTACATTAAGGACTAGCTGACCCGATAGACGTAATTGTTCTATTTGACTATAAACTGGAATTAATAAAAACTACCTTCATACACCTACAGTTTGTAGAAACTACACCTAGTAACTACCTACTCTTACAACCGACACGTACTACCTACACTAACAACCACACCTACACTTACTACCAACTCCTACTAACTTCCTACGTCTACAACCTAACATCTACCTACATCTACTACCAACACGTACTACCTACACTTACAACCACACCTACTCCCTACAGTCCTACACCTACTACCTACTCCTACTAACTACTTACATCTACAACCTACACGTACTACCTACAGGCGACGTGTGAAAGAAATTATTACAGTACTAATATCGTTGATGATAGAAGGGTGAAAATTGAGGGTTGCAATTATTTATTAATGCAAAATCATAAAAAATTAGCCCACTCTTATTAAAAAAAATTAACAATCTATTCTTAGATCTACCAAATATACCTGCAAACTAAGAGCATGCCAGGACATGACTAAGGAGGGTTCCGTAACTATCACCTGGCAATAGGTTTTCTTTATATTACTTCAAAAGTTATTGTCCGATTTCGTTCAAAATAATTTACCTAAATACATGGAAACTTACAAGTTTCTATCTCCTATGGTTTAGAAATGCCAGGGGGGGACCAACTTATTTTTTTCTACTGCCGATTACTCGAAAATGGTTGACTTTGTAAAAAAATAATGAAACCTTGCCTTTATTTTAATAGACCAATTCTATAATACCCCACTTAATAGAGTAGAATGAATAAATATTTTTCACCCCCACTTCACATGTACGGAACCACCCCTAAAATATAAAATTATTATTATTTTATGATGCCAAAACTGAGATCTAATACACAATATTATATAACTATACCAATTTCCATCCATTTATATTCATAGTTACAGAAGCTAGAAGGGCTGGCCGGATAGAGCGAAACTATAAGGGTTCCTTGAGTATTAGGGTATTAGGATATAAAAAAAAACATATATAATGCGCTAAAAAGCGCAGTTTCTAAGGGATAGGATCTAGCTAGATCGATTTTTCCCCCCCAAAAGTCCCTGCATACTAAATTTCATGGTAATACTTGTAGCCGTTGTCGAGATACCGATTATATATGTACAAGATCGTCTCGTTTAA
This sequence comes from Phengaris alcon alcon, assembly GCA_037179445.1. Classification (NCBI taxonomy): domain Eukaryota; kingdom Metazoa; phylum Arthropoda; class Insecta; order Lepidoptera; family Lycaenidae; genus Phengaris; species Phengaris alcon. Next base: position 3,503,156 of record JAYRCH010000055.1, on the reverse strand, counting down.
AGTATAAGATAAAAGGTACTTATTATAGTATTTTACACCGACACGGATATCTTTGAACATTACTTTGCCGTTTGTGAACCTATTTACAAAATTCTTTTGTTGTTTTAAAGGCTATAATTCAAAATTTGTCCCTTGGTCACCAAAGTGGTGACCTTATGATGGGATCCATGATAAGTCGTGGGAACTCTTCGTAATTTGTATGGACACATTTTGAAGTCGGTACCAGCCCAAACAAACAATATTTTATAGGACTCTTGTTCAAATTTGCTGGTACCGATTTCAAAATTAAGAAGATTGAGTACAGAAATAGTTAAAATTTTATCCGAATTTATAAGGGGAATTATTTAGAAAATAAGTTTTATTTTATACTTTTTTGTGCATTTTTACTTTGGAAGCCGGTTTTAATTTTTTCTTTAATGATGTTAGATAATCAAAATAACTTGCACGTCTTCGGCATGCGGTTAAATTGTTTTTTTTTTCAATATGTTTTGTATTGGACTTGATGTTTACTTTCATACCCTAACTAGTTGAATGTGATAGCCTTGCCAGTTCAATGTGATGACCAAGGTAACACCCCAAAATTTTCACCTTTCCTCGTCCAATCTTTATTTTTTGTATGTGAAGTCAAATATTTATATTTGAAGGCTTTTGAACCTGTGATTCACCATTAGAATAGAGTTTCTTTCTTTTTCGTCAGAAAAATAAGTAAGTATAATAAGTAAATAATAAATAAGTTTTTCACCGTTTGCTAATGTTAATAAGATAAATGTACCTTTTTTACGCTAAAGGACTCTTAATTTCTTTAAAATTGTTTTAAAATAAAAAATAAAATACTAATTATTAACTTTAAACAGTCTTAATTATTTTGCCAGCATACGTTTTAGGCGATAAGCTGTAATACCTTTTTAGGTAATTTAATAAAGTTTATTGATTTGTAAAATTAACAAACTAAGTATATGAATTAATACACCGAAAGTATGAGTAGGTTTTGCAATAACAACACAATAACAATCAACAGCGATAACAATAAAAATTACCTACATAAAATAGGTTATACTCGTTCCTAAACTAATGAACACGACTATATTATAAGATTTACAATTTTGTTATCTATATAGAAGTCTCTCTCTCTCGCTCTCTACTTTTAAAGTAATTTAAGTTTCTTTTATGTTTCAGATAAGTCGATGGGTCTGCTGTTTCTGGAGAGCTTGTATGACGCGACGTGTGTTAGGTCACCAGCAGCAATTATGATATTAGAAAATTTCTCTCCTTATTTATTTCCCTTTGGAGTGGAGTTCAACATTCTTATAGGTACATAGCACATGATGCATAATTAGAAAAATTATAAGGTTAACAGCGGCTTTACATTTTTGTCGTGAAGCATCACGAACGGACATGGAAAGTAAAAGACTCGTTAATAATATCGTTATTATCAATGTGTATACTAGTGCTCCTGACTTATTCCATAGTAAAAGTTTCAACTACCTAGATAAATTTGACGACCTCTGGGGCTCGGTGGTAAGCGCGTTGGCGCTCAAGCCGCGGGTTCGGATCCCGCCAGGGAACAAAAAGTTTTCTGTGTTCCTGGGTCATGGGTGCGTATTAAATACGTGTAGTATATTATAACAATCTTAAATATGTGTATAGTATAAATTATAAAAGTTTTAAATATATTTCCGTTGTCTGGTACCCGTAACACAAGTTCTCCGAGAACTTACAAAGGTGTGAAAGCGTCCATAGCTATTATAAATAAAAATGTTTGTTTCAGTTACTTTCTACTACGTAATCTGGAGTCACATTGGTCGCCCCCTTAAGGAGGGGCAAGCGCAGCTACACGCGAGTACAGATCATCAAAGCGTTCACTCCATGTAAGGAAAGTTGAATAATAAATAGAATTTATAAATTTATAAGTTATAATTTTCTAAAATATTGTCAGCTAGCCTGACCCCGCAAGACCTGGTTTGCGCAGATCGGAGGTATATGATCTATTTCTACATCCGCATTTTGACGGGAAAAATGCTCACGTGGCACATTCGAATCCAGACTGTTAATTAGCTATCAGAGTGCCAAATTTTTATTTTGATTTATGTGTGAAAGTGTAATTGTCATAATTCAAGAGACCACGACTCGGAGAATGATCCCGATACTGGGAACATTGTGGTTCAGGTCGACTGCCACGGATCCAGCAAGGGGCTGTTCTTCGGCCTAGTGTTTGTGGTGCTGATGGCAGCTAACGTCATACTTGGATTTGTTTTGGGCAACCTCGGAGGGTTAGTAACGCCAACCTATCATCTTAATGCTTTAGGTATTTGCTGTCTCGCTAGGTAGTACACGAGTATAGTAGGACGCTGATAAGCAATAATGTGTCAACCCTCTAGATCGCCATTTTGTGAAAATCGTGCTTAATTAAATTTACTATAAAGAGAATTTCAACTATGTGTCAAAAGTTTTTATCAGTTTTTCAGTAGGTACTAAAATTATTTAATTCACCTAACACTATTTTGAAAAGTATAGTTTATCGCCTGAGAAAGCGATTAGTATCAACATCTTGATTTTAGTAATTTTGTGGGATGACACAGTATTGCTTATCAGTGTCAAGTAATGTAAACAATGATTTCAAAACTAAGGATGGGCTATGACGTACATAATATAAGAAATCTTTATACAAGAAAAAGTTACGTCATATTGATTTCACCATACCTCAAATGTCACAATTGCCCCGAAAACCTCAAAAGTGGGGCCATTTAAGTGTTGACAGTATTTGCCTTGACATGCCTCGTCTATAATATTTTATACGTCAATAAATGTAACTTAAGTCATCGACATTTTGGTTTACAAAACTTTTTAAACAACTAAAACTTCTAAAACTTCCCTCCTCTGTGGTTCAGTAGTTGAGCGTTGGTGCTCAAGCCGAGGGTCGCAGATTCGAATCCCGCCGAAGCAACAAAAAGTTTTTCTGTGTTCCTGGGTCATGGATGTGTATTAAATATGTGTATAATATAGATTAAAAATCTTGAATATAATATGTATAGTATATAAAAGTATTAAATATACTTTCCGTTGTCTGGTCCTACGGGGACACAAGTTGTTCGGATACTTAACACGGGGCCAGACTGACGCGGTGTGAAGATTCTATAGATATTCTGTTTTTATTATTATAAAAAATGCGAAATCTGTTAATTTTATTCTTTGAATTAAATAACAACATTATAACAATTGAAATATAAAGTGATAGATACAGAATTTCTTTTACATCGTAAATTACATTTTCTTTCTCAATATAATATTATTATTCTTTATTCAACGATTACTTTTCCATATTTCAGTGACTATGTCAAAAATGGATACGCCCTGAAGAATCACACGAAGCTTTGGATGCATTTCTTCATGACGGTCGCTGTGATAGTCGCCTACAAGCAGTCTCGCAGTTTGGATGTGAACGACCACCCCATCTCCATGCTTGACGACGTGTTCCTGTACATCTGTCTGCCGGCCTTCTTCATGGAAACCCTGCTGTCGCTGGTCGCCACTATCGTTATACTGAATATTGTGAGATGCATTGATCTCGTGTTGACGGTAAGTTAAAAAAATATTAAAAAACGACGAAAAGTAAATTAATTTAGTAGCACATAATATGGAGTAGGTACATATATTATTATGAAAATATTAGGTCCTTACAAATGAAATTGGCGTTTTGTCGTACTGGCCACTTTGATCTCAAATATATCTTCTTTGGTTAGGAATTCCAATTTAAAATTTATACCGCTATTTACTCATGCATTTGTGTTTCGAAAACCGATATTCGTTTTTCAAAAATTTGTTTTTTCCTCTTTTGGTTTTTTCCTTGCGTCACACTGTTTACAAAATGGAAAACTTGAAATATCGTATTATTTTCGAGTACGAGTTCCACCATGGCATCAGTGCTACAGAAACGGCTCGAAGGATTAATGATGTGTATGGCGGCGCAATCGCAAAAGAAAACACAGTGCGTTTTTGGTTCCAACGTTTTCGTTCTGGAAAATTCGACCTGCAGAATAAGCCCCGTGGACGGCCGGAGACTACAATTTATAATGGAGAATAAAGGATATTGTGGAAGCGGATCCATCGCAAACTATGTCCGAGTTAGCTGCAGGCTGCGGTGTTAGTGATAAAACTGTTTTAATCCACTTGAAGCAAATTGGGAAGGTGAAAAAGCTTGAAAGGTGGGTTCTGCTCATGAATTGAGTGCATCAAATCGACAAATGCACGTCGACTGCTGCGTTACATTACTCAACAAGCACAATAATAAGGGATTTTTAATCGATTCATTAATGTGTTCGAATTCATTAATTCATTAACCTGTGATGAAAAGTGGATCCTGTACGATAATCGGAAACACTCATCGCAATGGCTGAACCCCGTCGAACCAGCCAAAGCCTGCCCCAAGCGAAAATTGACTCAAAAAAAGTTACTTGTGAGCGTTTGGTGGACTAATGCCGGTGTCGTTCAGTACAGCTTTCTTAAATCTGGCCAGACGATTACGGCACATGTCTATTGCCAGCAACTGCAAATCATGATGGAAAAGCTAGCTGCTAAACAATCGAGGTTGGTCATTCGCTCTAGGCCACTGCTGTTTCAGGACAACGCTAGACCACACACTGCACAACAGACGGATACCAAATTGGAGGAGCTTTAATTGGAATGTCTTAAGATATCCATCGTACTCCCCGGATCTTGCTCCAACAGATTACCATTCTTTTCCAAATTTGAATAACTTCTTGCAAGGAAAAAATTCAACTACGATGGGGCAGTCCAAAGCGCCTTCAAAGATTTTATTAATTCCTGTCCGAATGGTTTATTTAGTAAAGGAATCAATGACCTTCCTATGAGATGGCAAAAGTGCATAGATAGCAATGGTATATACTTTGATTAAATAAATATATTATGTTTAAAAAAATCGACTTAATGTTCCTCCATTACAAAACGCCAATTTCATATGTAATGACCTAATATTATATATATTTACATCAACTGAACAAGCTACGTATACTAAGTCTTTACATACATATACACAGTACTCCTAGGTAATGCTAATCGCTTTATTTCGATCTCGAGCCCATATTTAACTAGAGAAAATTTATCATTACCATTGCACACAGACAGTGTTAGAGATGCCTACAATTACATTTTCATACCGGTAATTAATCTGCAAACATTTCAGACAGTACAAGTGATCCTCCAAACGATGTTCCTAATCGACGGTATGCGGCGATGCAGCAACACGAAGAAACTTCGTCAGTATAAGCCGGGTCGAGACGCAGTCATGTTCCTGTTAATAGCCAACGTTTGTATGTGGCTCTTCAACACCTTCTCTTCCAAGTCGCCTGAGAGTGTCGACGAGCGGTACGAGTTCTACGGCAAGGTCTTGTGGACGATCCTCGGTCATGTGACGTTACCACTCATGATGTTCTACAGGTTCCACTCTAGTGTGTGTCTGGCTGATATCTGGTATTCCGTATACAAACCGAGCACGTATCATTAAGTGATAGATTTTAAATATTTTGTAGATATTACTTTAATAAAGATTTTATTATTTTTATTTTGGTACTATTATTTCATACCCCGATTCTGGATAATAGTAGAACTACTTAAGTTTAAAATACTTCTAAAAACGGAATTGTTACTGCTACCTTTCAATGAACATAATAACGGAGAATGTGGATATTTTTTAGTAAACCTTCCAAAAAACTATACACAAAATACCGCTATAGTTAAAATCGATAAAGAAGCTATTTTTGTTATAAATCTTAATAGTTTTAATAAACGTAGGATAGGACGTAGGTACGATAATTTTGCGACTCATTAAACAAAAGGAAGTGAAGTATAATATGATAATTACGTTTTTATAGAAGATATGTGTAATGTCTTATCAAAGATAATTGGAATAATTTTTCACGTTACATTTGCCATATTTAATCGCAATACTGATTTTGCCTTGTGACAAAGAGCAATTATGCTACTGCAGAAGTCAAGTGCGAAATAAATTTAAGTGAAAAAATATTGAATAATTTAAATTATCATAATGGCTGAAAGTAGTGATCCTAGAAAAGAAATGCTAAAAGAAATAGTGAACAGAAAGTACTTGGGAGACAAAAAGTTTCATTCTGAAACCTCTCTGCAGCATTTTGGTGAAAATGAAGATGACGATGTTTCTGATAGTAATGGGATAGACCCAGGGGTAAGTAGCATTTTTATTAATTGACCATTTCCTAACAAAAAACGAAAATAACCGAACAAATTAACATGGTTTAATATGTGAAGTATATCTTTGATTTTGATTTATGCCTATCTATAATAGTAGGTAGAGTCATGAGACTCTACCTACTATTATAGATAGGTATGGTGAAACATTATGATAAGATTCCTAGAAATAAAAGATTTAAAGGTGGCGTGCAAGAGTACAATGACTTATTAATGACTACATGACTGATATTCCACTACTAAGCGGAAAAGTTTTCTTCCGGTAAAATGCTAGTTATAAGAATGACAGTCATGCAAACCAAAAATGACAAATATACAAAGCAAGCATACCCCTTTATAAAAATTTAAAAAAATTCATAAAATAGAGCCAGCCATGCTAGTGCATTGTCTAGTTCCATCCAGCAAATGTTGGTTACTGGATGTTGCCATAGATAGCTTATGGACTTTTTATTTAGTAAAGTTGCCTTAAGGAAAACTACAAGCACCGAGGACATATACTCGATTGTATATTGGCACGATGGCACCATGTATAGACATTGTATAATGTAGGTGACAAACACAGCTCTGCCGTCTACCCTATCAGTGGAGGACTACTCGGCGCGGCGGCGCACGATGTCGCAGCCGGGCCCGGGGTCCGGCAGCCTGCTGACCGCCACCGCCGCGCGGACCGCCCGCCGCCGCCCACAGAGAACCGTCAACTACGCCGAACCCGACAAGACGGTAAGTGCCCAGCAAAACACCAGAAGTGCTCCTACAGTCGCCAAACAAAATGTTGGACACATCATCCATATTGCGTCAGCTACGTCGGGCCACTAATAATTATATCCTACTACTATTATAGATGTGAAAGTTTGTGAGGATGGATGGATGGATGTTAGTTACTCTCTCACGCGAAACCTACTAAACGGATTTTGATGAAATTCGGTATGGTAGTAGTTTTAGCTCTGGATTAAAACATAAGATACTTTTTATCGCGAAAAAGTACAGTGTTCCCGTGGGATACTGTATTTACGCGGGTGGAGCCGCGGGCTAAAGCTTATAATAATAATTAGGTGGCAGTAACTGAATCGGCCCCTGGTAGCTCTACCGTTAATGTTTGCAGGAAAACTAATGTCTTACTTGCTTCGCCACTAGTTATCCTTTAGGCAAGCACTATAAAATAAAGATTATTTACAAATTAAGCCATATTTTCTAAGTAATCTTTATCAAAACAAATAAAAATACACATACTTCCTACAAAGATTACATTTTATGAAATTGGTTTCCTATGCCAAATTGTTATTACTGATTTTAAGTAGTAGATTTAATTTCGTTCCTAAAAATAAAAATTACTACCGTTATACTCGCGGAAACCGTAGATATTTCCGCAATAAAAAGTAACCCATGTCCATCCCCGTGGTCTACTCTATATCTGTAAAAAATTTCATCAACATCGGTCCAGTACTTTCAGAGCCTATTCAATGCAAACAAACAAATAAATCTTTCCTTTTTATTAGTATATATATAGATGTAGTAAACGACTTACGAAGACATGTGGAATAATTATTGTTGATTTGATAAAAAAATTGTAACGAGTACCTAATGTTTATCAGTCAGTCATTAACTGATTAATGTAATTAATTTAAAATATTATCTATATTTATATTAACGTCACCAAATTCGCACCAAATATTCGGTGACACTTGCAACTAGTGGTGACACGCGGTTTCATTCAGGATTTGTTAATACAAATCCTTATCAGAAATAACATAATATAACTAATTCACAAAATAAAAAAATACTGTAAGACGAAAGCACCCGGTTTGAAGACTATTTATTACATAAACATCCTCCATGGTGTAGTGGTTAGATCTTGGCTCTCGACTCGGAGGTCGTGGTTTCGATTCCCGCATTGGAATGACAAAAAATGTTGTTTTCATGTTTGGTTAGGACAATGCAGGCTGATCACCTGATTGTCTGACCAGAAAGACGATCCATGCGTCGGATGGGCATGTAAAAAATCGGACCTGCGCCTGATCTCTCGCCAGTCGTGTCGGTTATCCGTCCCACTGGGTTACGAGAGTAAAGGAAGAGAGAGAGAGAGTGCTCTTGTGTACTGCGCACACACTTGGGCACTATAAAATTATCCCTGCGTAGCTGGCCTGGTTTCAATGAAACCGGCCACCGTAACTGAAATCGGTGTGGGGGGAGTTATTATTACATAAATGAAAAAACGTTACACGCTAACGGAACCCCTAAGTTTTTATTTCCAGACAGTATTAGAAAAAAATGTAAGGTAAGTGTAAGTTTCTTATTTAAGCGAAAATATGGACAAGCTATCAAAACACTAGACATTCAGTTACATTACATTTCATTAACATACGGAACGACATGATATGTCTACATTTAAATTTTGGAAATTAGTTCTTCTTTTTTTCTTTTAAATTCTTCATTTGCTATCAGATAATATATCATCATGTACTTTAATTATGTGCATTAGGTAGGTACCTAATGTGAAACCAAAACTTTGTAAACCATTGCAAAAATCGACCTCCGAACGAAACATTAGCTAAACCAAGTAAGCACAATGCAAGTCTGATGACAGTAATTATAAAGTAATTTAATGTTTGTTTCGAATAACTAACGCAACTGTCTGTCAAAATGTAATTAATAAAAAAACTTTTATCTCGACTAGGTACTAAGCAGCTGTCCTAACTTATTCAGTAGCTTCAAAATAGTTCAAGTTTAGTTTTCCGAGTAGTTTGTAATAACATATCCCTTTGTATTTTTAAGCTAAATGTATTTAAAATGCCGCCAGAAGTTTAAACAAGTGAATTTGTATACACACGGGCCCAGTCGGTTGTAATGAATTGAAAGAAAGAATTGCGTGGATACGACGTAAATGTGGACATCTGGAAAAACTTACTTGAGGTCAAGTACTTGTCTACTTGATTAGACAAATGAAAATAAAAAAAATAGTTAAATTATTAAGACTTATTATCCTTATTAGGCCGCTGCCTGGAATTTCGCGGTAAGCGGTGCGGCGGCAAAATGGTGCAAGAATAGTTTCACATTTTCTTAAAACATCTTTACACCTTTTATTGGTATGCCGCACTAATACGATCTTTTATAACCTTAACATAGGGTAAATTCCAACCGCGACGATACGCATCCCGGCGCCCCATTTTTAATATAGCAAATCAAAATCGAACTTTATGCACTAAACAAAAAGATACACGTTTCATTGCAAGTGAGGCGCCTTCGACATTGACTTTGATTGGACTTGACATTCGAACTCTTGCAATGAAACGTGTATCTCTCTTGTGGAGTGAGAGTTAAGGTTACATAAAGTTGGACAGGCCGCATAGCGATAAAAGAGGTAAAGATGTAAAAATATTTCAAGAAATCGTGAAATTATTGCTGACTTTTCATGGGCCATTCTGCAACTATTTCCAGATTCTACAGTCGGTAGACTTAAGTATACGTATACAGTAGGTATACACTTCTCACTTTACATTTGTAGAATATTTATTAATTGGATTACAAAAATTGCATAGATTTTGTAAAATGTAACAAAAAATGGATAACTCAAGCGCTTCTGCGAAAAATTCTTCAAATATAAATCAGCTGCCGAAATATATCCGTTTAAATAAAATGCAAATCATCGTATAAAATGCAGCTCCATAGTATCGAGCCAGCGGTGTTTGTGAGGCGGGTCACTCTCGCGCACCCAACTGTGAAGCTTTTGAGTCCGGACACCCCCTCGCCCTACTCTCGCTAGACCCCCAATGACCCCCCGCCCTGTAAATGCCGACTGCGGACACGTCGTGCCGCCCCAACGCCTCGCCTAATGAAAATTCAATCTCTTTTTTTCCCAACATGGACTGTTAACTCTCGTCATATATACTCAACGTAAGGCATATCGGCAGAGCCGCAGATAACATGTTAGCTTTAGATAACGCTTATCGTGTTTCAACGGTAGATTTATTTTTGTTTTAATTTTTAACCTATCGACATGAATAAATACGTGAAAAAATGTCATTTTATGGTTACTTTATTTTTTAACTAAGTATAATGAAATGACTTACTAACTCAATAAACAAGATGAATGGGTAAATATTTTTACTTTTGTTGTTGGTACAGTAATTTTTTTACAGTTTCATTCAAACATTCATTTCGAAACGCTAACCATATCTAAAAATAGCAAAGTTCATTATAATTATTGAGGAACATTATAATGTAAATGGTTAATCTCTAGTTCGAATTTCAATAATTCGCTCCAAATATCTGTCGATACCTTGGGGTAAGGCGTAAAAGCCAAAACCCTACTTTACAGGAGAAGCAAAAAACAAATTAAAAAAAATTTGAATAAAACACTTATTTTTTTTGTATGTATATTAACTCTTTTAAGTGATATATGTTATTTTTTATGTTCTTTGCAACGGAACACCTTATTTTATTGTCAGTCTCTTAGTTTAGAAGTTATCTTGGATAAATCCAAAAAAAAAAGTTTCAAAAGTAGTCAAAAGTTTTTTTGTAAAAAAAATTTATACACCTCATATTTCTTTCTGCTGTTTCATTGTGATGATTCGTAACTAGAAGTAGGTTGTTGTCATTGAGCTTATAGACCACGACCAAAAATTAAGAAAGTCGTAAAATCAGTTGTTAGACTGTACCTTTTGAATGTCTGGAGTCGTAACTACAATAAGTTTATACATACCTCACAAGAAACTTGGGTAAGAAAAATCATCAAACTTAAATACCCCGCTTTACCTTACTTACTACTTATATTTATGGGTCAAAAAAAAAATCAATTTTAATCAGTAATTAAATCAAATTTAGTCAAATTTATGCAGTGATTAATTTTCTTAGTACATAGTATCAAACAAAACATTTTTTATTAAATCGAGTTGTTTTTACACTACTGCGTGACAAAAAGGAGTGGAAATGTGTTTATCAGCCTATTTTGTGTGTTTGTACCTGGGGCACTATTAAGACCAAACTGTTTGGTCGATTTTGATAAATTAAAAAAAAACTTACAAGTGTAAAATAAAATAATTACAAAAGAAACCCGGCTCCGTAAATGAAATAAAACTAAAAAAAAGTCCAGTAATCGAGACTTTCGTTATCGAATATTATTGAATAACTATACCTAAGATTGGAATAGTTTCGTGAACGATACATTCAAAAATAAATCATTATAATAAAGAACATTACGATTTTAACAGACCAGACCCATCAAAAATCCGGCTTCCTTATAAGTAATGGGTCCTGAATCCCGATTATTAAAACCGTTATGTTCCCTAATATAATGTTTTCTTTTTGAATGTATCGATCACCAAACTATTTCAATGGTAGGTATAGTAGTAGGACTTTCTCTCGTAGTAGGAAGTCTCGATTAACTGGACTTTATTGTTGTTTTTTTTTTACTTTTTACATTGTTGGTTTTTTAATTTATTTATTTTATTATTTACGTTAAAGACATTAACGTTAAAAGCTTTCTAATATTTGTTAATGCGGCAACGAAATAGGAAATTACTTTTAGTTATGATAGTATTATTATGCTTAGAACAATAATTGAGATCAAAGTTATCACCAGTTATCTAGGATTCAATAATATAATATGGTGATTGGCTCTTCTAGCAACTTGAGTCGTATTTAATTCATATAAGCAAGGGTTCATCTGAGTGAATAAGGGGAAGTACTCAATTCGGAATAAGAAATTGCAATATGATTCAAAATATAAGACCGAAAAAGAAAAATGATTCAAGTATCCACCTTATCACCTACTTTAAAGAATCATCTTGCCTCATTCCTAATAACATATAACTTTGGCGACGTTAAATAACAATATAAAACTATTAACTATCAATAACATTTTCTTATTTGGTTTCATGCAGCAATATACCTACTATCTTATTATATTTCGTAATTTCAAAATGAAATGAGCTAGTAGGTATGTTTCTGCAATAAACTAAATTAAATAGTATAAAGTAGTTCACAAATTTTTGGAGCTCAGTAATCAATCTTCTCTTCTTCTTCAAAATCTTCACACATTGTGTAGGTACTTAATATATACTTTATTTATTTTCTTTTAAATGTGTTAAAATTTAATATTTAAACCAAATTGAACTAAACATCGTACCAAAAATCGTACTAAACTTTGGTTTTTACAACCAAGCACATTTGTTACGTTGGTAATACCCCATACTTGACTAAAATCTACTGTCTTTGACGACCTAATCTTATAACAAATATGACATTACACCATATAGTCATAGCAATATATATTTTTTTGGTTTTTACATTATAAATTCCAACAAAAACTCTGTTTATACGCTGAAGTCATCTGGACCATAAAAACTATTTTTTTGCTAATTTGAAAGTGTTACATAGACCAATCGATAGAGCGGAAAATTTTAAATAAGAATTTTAAATAATACATTCATAACTCATTTTGGGTAAAATAGTTTATACGCCCTTAATATCCCAAGGTATCGTCTGTTGTGTTATACACAAAATAATATTCTGTTATATTATTGTGAATATTGCCATTACTTTATAACATGCAAATCAATAAATTTTTCAATAACATACACTATTAATAAATATATTGATCCAAACCAAAATATGCTCAACAAGCCGCTTGTTGGTACTTTGCCCTCACATACAGAAAAGAAAAGATAGCTTAGAAAAGTTTCTAAGGCTGGGACTATATTACCGGAATCTCTCCGACCGAAGAAAAATCAGAGCATTGAAAATCTCTGATTGAAATTGAGCTCTGGAACAATACAATAGAGCTGAAAGTCGGACACACAATTTGACAACTGTGACATTTGACATTTGACTCAACAGACGTGTGTACGATTTTCAACTCTATTGAATGAGTCCAGAGTTCTATTTTCAATGCTATGAATTTTCTCCGGCCGGAAAGATTCCGGTGATATAGTCCCAGCCCTTGTAAACTATCAATCTTTTAAATATGTCCCAAAATTTTTCACTTTTTCTGTAAATGGCTGTAAAAATTGTAGTAACTTCTGACAAGAGTTAAGTCATCTCTACAATGGGTATTTATCTCCAGTTATTAAAACTGTAATCAATGACGACAGATTTCTTCTCCTTAAATTATATGTTAAAATTATATTATATTATACCTTAAATTATATTATATGTGTGTCTCAACTGTCAATGGCTTCTCTCGCTAGTCATAATAACCACAGCGATAGACATAGATACGAAATAAAATTGAGAGCGACTATGGCCCAATTAGGTTAGTTTACATATTTAAGTCCAAATATGAAAATTAACCTAATTCGGTCATAGTTGATCTCGATAAAAAATTTATTTATTTATTATTTAATAAAATTATATTTTTTTTTACAAATTAAAGATTATACTTTTAACATCATTTTATATACTTAAGATAAGTATAATTTTTAAAATCAATTCATCTCATAACTAAATATTTAACAAATAATGATGATTAACTCATATTATACATTTAAAGTGTTCATTGAACGATTACATATTATTATTAAGAAGTATATTTTAATATAATATAATAAGCTTACACAAGCTGCCAATAATAACAACCCCAACTCTTCACAGGTCGGAATATAATAGGTAGTTATGTACGATATTTTTTCTAAACAAAAGCCGAAATCGATTCGAGGATGTAGATACACTAATGGGATTAAAGTGAAACACGGCCGGTGTCGATCGAGAAACAGGCGACTAATGAAGTTATTAATCCTATACCGCGCTTTGCTGTGCATTTTTACCAGTTACCAGGCACTGTCCATTTTTACGAGTAACTAAATGCTGCTATTTACTGCGATAAACTGCAAAAATAAAATCACCTGGTAATCGAAACAGTATTACATAGTATTTCGTTTACTTAATAGATAATAATTATAATTAATGGAAATATCGGGATTTCAATTTAATTAATAAATGACAATGGTAATTGGCATCGTATTTCGATTGATACCAAATACTTTATACAATAGCTATCCTATAATGCGCTGTTGTAAATTAGTAATTATGGTAATTACAACAATTCGTTGAAGTTTTTAAATATACAGAATGTCTCTAAAACAAAAATAAATATTCCAGGAGTGTAAAATCAGTATTCGATTCTCGTTCTAAATATGAGAATGAAATTAAAATAAAAATGATTTGAAAATGTTTTATTTACCAAAAGTTACACACAGGGATATTTTCCTATGCCTAGGCAGAACCTGTCACTCAGGTAGTATAAGACACGAAGCAATTAGTCCGAGCTTACAAATTACTTAAAATGTTCCCACATATAGAGTTACATCTGTTTACATCTTAAATGAAGTTTACAGTATCATTACAACCTAACAAGCATCTCTAAATAAAATTAGTGCGTCCCCATCTAGCCCTATGAAATAATTATTAGGGTCGGCCAGCTTCCACTAGGTGGAGGCGTATCGATGAAAAACAAAAAGTAGATACATCATCAATCAATCTGCTTAATGCACTAGTCTGAGTTTACAAAATCATCAGTAATATATAGGCATGTTTTTCTATGCTCCTGCTTTGGGCAGAGCCTGTTAAATGCAAATTCAAGTATTGAAATAAAAATGCACCTGTATATCCAAGTCTACATAAAATATCAAGCCCTCATTTATATATTTGTTTCAGCCAAACTCTACAGACCGTATCCCTAAGTTATACAAAGATGAAGATTCGTTACCACAAACACCTGTTGGTAAGTTATGCACTCTACACAGTATACAAAGACATTCTAATGTTGTACCCTAATGCCTGTTCATATTGTTTGTTTAAAGTATATTAGTAGCAGGGCGTCTAGTCAAGATGCATACGATAATATCGACGGCGAAGTTCGAAAACAAAATGTATGGGATTTGACATAAGGCATCGCAAGCGACATGTCAATTAGCGATGACTTATGTCAAATCTCACACAACATTTTTTCTTTCGAAATTCGCCGTCGAAATTATCGAATGCATCTTGACTAGAGGCCCAGTAGTGTATATATAACAATATCTAGTTATCTACACTACTGCTACTAATATATTTTTAAACAAAAAATTAAACCTTCTTCCAAAGTAAAAATGCACAAAAAAGTATGAAATAATTCTCAATTTCTAAATAATTCCCCTTTTAAATTCGGCTAAAGTTTTAACTATTTCTCTACTCAATCTTCATATTTTTGAAGTCGGTACCAGCAAACTTGATCGTAAGTTCTATAAAATATTGTTTTATCAGGATATTGTTTGGGCTGGTACTGATTTTAAAATTAAGAACATACTCAATCTTCTTTCTTCAAGAGAAAGAGTTAAAATTTTAGCTGAGTTTAAAAGGTGAATTATTTAGAAACTATGAATTATTTCATACTTTTTTGTGAATTTTTACTTTGTAAATCGGTTTAAATTTTTGTTTAAAATAATTACATTTATCGGGAAGTAATACCTCAATATTTCTATAAATGTACATTACACTTAATATTTTACATGTATCTACATTATTTTTTGTTTCAAAATAATAATTTTTCCCATTTTAGTTACATATATTTATTATATTATCATTTGTTTTAATAACTTTCTAAAAATGTGTTATGCATTTCAAGAAAGTTATTAATACAAAAAGCCCCCGGTTCTGTTCATTGGTATGAAATAATAAATAAATAAATAATAATAATAATTCTCATTCTCTCGGCAAAACAAACTCAAGCGTTATTTTATGCCGGTTTTCTGAGAGGCCGTGGTATTTCCCCAAATAAGCATTAGCGATCTGTGGACCTAATAAACTATCACCAGTGATGATAATAATTAGACACTATATTATTAAACAATTATTATTATCTATTGACTACAATAGATAATAATAATAAATTCTGACTGCTACATTTTTTGTAAATTGTAACAGTAATACATGCTTACTGTTACATTTTCTGTAAATTGTAACAGTAATACATGCTTACTGTTACAAATTCCAAAAAATGTAGCAGTAAGCATTAAATATAATATTATAGTGATATTTGATGATCCCCAATATAACTTTGGCAATAGCAACATTTCAAAGACTTTGATATCGGTGTACACAACTATGAGGAGTACCTATGGCCCTATAATAATATGTTGGTATACACCAACATGGAGAAGATGGTGGTGATGACGATGATGATTACTGTAAGTGGCATAATGGCATATGCTTGCAGTGCTTTAAACAATGTCGAAATTTTTAAACGTGTATATTTAAAGACTGAGGGAGTTCTGTTCAGTGATTTTGGATCTAGGGTATACCTTGGCACAAAATTTTACTTTCATAGCATATGCTTGAGCTACTTCAATAAAATTCGGAATCACTATAAATCTCCTTATAAATTTTGAGGAGTTCTCTCGATTCCTCATGGATGCCATCATCAGGCCTTCGCTTTGGTAACTCAGTGATCAATTTCGAATTACACTCTTTACAACAACAAAAAATTTTTTCAAATGCGTCGACAAACGGCAGAGTAATGTTCAAAGATATCCGTGTCGGTGTAAAAGACTATGAATATACCTATTATCATCATAATGTTATGGTGTATGGTGTGATGATGGTTCATGGTGATAATGATTATTACTGTAATTTACATAGTGGCATATGCTTGCAGTTCTTTAAGCAACGCCGAAATCCCCAAACATGTATCTATAAGGACTCAGGAGTTCTGATCAGTACTTTTTGATAGAACATGCTTGGACCACTTCAAAAAAAGTAAAAATCACTATATGTGACAATATGAATTTCGAAGTGTCAAAAATATCAATTTGGGATTATACCGATTACAGTAAAAAAAGAATTTTCAAAATCGGTACACAGGCGGCGGAGTAATCGTTGAACATACAAATATATATATATATATATATATATATATATATATATATATATATATATATATATACAGCCGAATGTATAATGGTATATTACTAAAAAAGCTAAATCATTGGTTTATTTACGTCTTATTATACAATAACATTCACAATAATACGTATGAACATAAAATCACACATTTTGGAGTTAATGTTCTTGCGACCCATACCTATATTTTATAAACGTGTTGCCCGCGGCTTTGTGCGCTCAACAAAAGTAAAAATACACAAAAAAGTTTGAAATAAATCTTATTTTCTAAATAATTTTATTGAAATTCGATTTATTTCGATTCTATTCGCTTCGATTCGAATTATAAAAAAAAATATATTTTAAATTTAAATTCGGATAAAATTTTCACTATTTCTCTACACAATCTTTATTATTTTGAAACTTAAATGTGAGCACTAAAAAATAAAATTATCAAGACAAAAAAACTTACGTAAAATATGAAAGTTTCATTCCCTTCTACGAGAAGAAATTTTATTTCATTTTCATGTTACAGGTGATCTAACGCCAAGTCCTTCTCCATATACTGGATATTACAGAAACGGTGACATAAAATCTCTCAGTAAGTTTTAAACATACATTTTTTAGAATATTCTAGTAGAAACTGAATGTTGTGATTCTAAAATCATATTATTATGATGGAAGAAACTAAAGAATTACATAAGATACTTTTGTTTTTAGGCAGCTATCGTGGCGGTATGACTCCAAGAAAGCGATCGGTAGCCACAATGGACGCGCAATCTATTCGGTCGGTAGAGACCCATGCCCCACCACCGACAAGCCCAGAAGACAACGCCCGCCTTACTAAGTAAGTCAATTAATATTTGTAAATCTTTTGGGTATAGTGAAAATTTTCACTTCATTTACCGGCGCTAGGGAGCTTAGGCTACTTTTATCTAAGGGTTCCGTTAAAAAAATATGCTACATAATTAGTTGGACATTTTGCTTAGACGTCTACTCGTAAAGGTAAATAACATACATAGGGGAAACTGGGGACATCCCCCTTTTGCTTTTAAATCTCACTTTCATCACAAAGGTGATATTTGGAAAAAAATTAGACTGGACTGGAGAATAAACGTAAAATTTTATATGGCTAAATATATAAGAATCTGTGATAACCGGTACAGTATCATTTAAAAAATACTAATTTATCTACTAAAACTAGAAACAGGGAATCGTACCAAGTACCTCCTATACTTAGTCTGGCCATAAATACTGTTACAATTAAAAATAAACAAAATATTACATTTGAATTTGGAATCTGTCATTTTTATATGATTGTTCATTGAGTTTTCTCATTTTGGCGTCAATACATTGTACAATATTTTGCGATATTAAAATGGAGTGGGGTGATAAAGAGAACCGAATATCTGTGATTGCATTACACAAAGTAGGTATGGAGCCAAATGCAATTTTTAAAACTCTCGTATACGCTTGGTTTTAGTAAAATGTTTGTGTACCGGGCTATTAATAGGTACAATGAGACCTCCTCTGTTTGTGACAGAAAAAAATCTGGCCGTCCACGTAGTGTTCGTACGAAAAAGGTGGTCAAAGCAGTAAGGGAAAGAATTCGAACAAATCCTGTCCGAAAGCAAAATATTTTATCTCGGGAGATGAAGATCTAGATCTAGATCGCACCTAGAACAATGTCGCGTATTTTAAAAGATGACTTAGGACTTGCAGCCTATAAGAGATGTACTGGTCATTTCTTAACTGATAATTTAAATAAGAATAGGGTGGTAAAATCGAAACAACTACTGAAGCGGTACGCAAAGGGAGACTTCCCTTAAAAATTTTATTTATGGATGAGAATTTTTTTACAATTGAGCAATATTTTAACAAAAAAATGACCGTAATTACGCTCAAAGCTCTAAGGAAGCTTCCCAATTAGTCGACAGGGTGCAACGTGGGCACTATCCGACTTCAGTGATGGTTTTGTGGTGTATTAGCTATGAAGGAGTGACTGAGCCATACTTTTGTGAAAAATGTATCAAAACATCGGCACAAGTGTATCAAGATACCATTCTTAAGAAGGTAGTAAAGCCCCTTAACAACACAACACCATATTCAATAACCAAGAATGGTCCTTCCAGCAAGACTCGGCGCCGGGTCATAAAGCTCGGTCTACGAAGTCTTGGTTGGAAACGAACGTTTCGGACGACGGACTTCATCAGAGCTGAAAACTGGCCGTCATCTAGTCCCGATCTTAATCCGCTGGATTATGATTTATCATAAAGTCAGTCATTTATCAAAGGTTAGTTTTAGAGAGTACGGCTTGCTCTAAAGGCCATGATAATTTGGAGTCCCTAAAACAATCTGTCCCAGTGGAGTCCCAAAATTGGCAGTGAAGAATATTCCCAGTGCGTGCTTCTATTGCTAACTGGCCTCAAGGTTTAAATGCTTCGGATAAGCTTTTTATATTTTAAATTGTATTATATTTATGTATTAAACTAACACACTGTAAAAGCAATAAATGTTATTTGCAATAGAATTTTTTTTTTCTTTGTTTCAGTATTTCTGGCAAGACTGGGTATACTGTACACTTTCCAACAAAAAAAGTTTAAAAAACATTGATATGTATAGCCCTCATTTATTCCTTACAAGCATTAATTGCCCGCGGCTTCGCCCGCGTGAAATTAGATTTTAAACTTTCATAGATTATTTTACCCCATTGGGTTGTGAATTTTGAAAAATCCTTCCTTAGCTTAATGGACTTAGATGCCTACGTCGTATTATAAATACATGTGCAAAATTTCAAATTTCTAGTCTTAGGGAGTTTGGCCTGTGCGTTGATACATCAGTCAATCAGCTTTACCTTTTATATATATATATATATATATATATATATATATATATATATATATATATATATATATAGATAAATTAGACTATTAAAAGCTTAAATTACTATTATTTTATTCTCATGCAATGTTTTAGCATTTATTCTACTATAACATTTTTCACGTAACTTTTTTTATGTTTTGGTACTGTTTCTTGTGTATCTTCTCTTGTTTTTTACACCTTAGGTCTATACTTAGAAATATGCAATAATTAATCGATAATTATTGCATATTTAATTAAACGTATATTATAAACGCAAAAATTTGTATGGATGTTTGTTACTCTTTCGTGAAAATAAAACAAAAAATACATAGATAGGGATTCATTTTATATTCATACACATTAGACATCTGAAATATTATAGTTTTTAAATAACTCTTAAATAAAAATAAAAACTTGCAAAGTAAAAATTGATTGCAACAAATATCACATTTCGTGCAACATTTTAAAAAGTACCATTGACGATTCTACTGACTTTGAAAAGTTTGCTGGTATCTTATACTACTGACAAAGTCACTGTAGTAGGTATTGCCTATACAGGCTCTGCAAAGCCTGAGCGTATCTAGTCTCATAAGGATCTAGTGGCCCTCTCCTCCCGGAAATTTGAATGTTTTTATTTTTATTATTTAAAATTGTTTTTTAAATACTATAATATATTGAATCACGTTTCTCTTTCAGGAAGTATCTCACGTTAATATTAAGTTGTATGTACGCCGTGCTGCTGGTCACGCTAGGCTTAATAATTTACTTGTCTAGTCCTTTTGTGAAGATCCTGGGAAACGCTTCTCACGTATGTATTTCATGTTTATTGTGAAAAAGCATAATATTCTTGGATCGTATAATAGCTAGATCTAAAGATTTAAATAAAATTAGTTACATATTGCCGAAGACGTCTTAATTCCAATTTTGTTTTTCAGATTTATTCTCTAGTGTTGTTGTGCGCTGGGTTCCTATATCAAGTATATCTATTAATAGATATATCACGGTACAAGCGGAAGGCCTTGAAAAATCAAAAAATAAAAGGATCTTACGAAAATAAAATAAGTGAATTTTATAAGAAGCAAGAGGTAATGATTTCATCGTTTTATTATAAAATGTGTACTTGAGTCAACTCTGACTCATTGCACCATGGACAGGACCTGGTCACGGGATTGGTTAAGTTTGCAAATATAACAAACATATTTATTAAAGGCTTTGGCCAGCGGAGGGACATTAATTAACAATAATCTTCACTTATATAATTAATAACCTAATCAAGAGCATGTCAGGAGATGTCTATATATATATATATATATATATATATATATATATAATAGGTTTTTTTTAATTACTTCAAATGTTACTGTCCGATTTCATTTAAAATAATTTTCCTAAAGAGTTTTTAGCATGATCTATCAACATGGAAGCTTACAAGTTTCTATCTCCAATAGTTCATACCTCAGCAATTAAGCATGATACGGAAAAAACATTCTGTGTACACATCCACGTCTACCAGAAGTATAACTGACCAGAGTATAAACAAAATTCACGACCTCATTTTATTTTGTTGTCCGCTTGACGCGAAATGCCCCAATAGTAATTGTGGAAGTTCATGGAAGGTGAAAAAAAATGGAAAAATTTCTGGGAAACTATTAAAAACGACGATTAAATTTTCCCATACTAACTGTTCACTGTATCACTTGACTATCAAATATTTATTTTATAGGTGCGTTCAGTTTACCTATTTAGTTTATTTGAAAAGAATCGACCGGCTCCAGTTGGTTGGTAGGTGTAGACTGTGGGTGTAGTTTAACTTGTATGAGAATATGTAGAGTAGTTGTAGAATCAAATAACTATTTACAACATATATTAGTATAGGTTGTAAACAGTTATTTGATTCTGTTCATAGTTCAGACGGGACAACGTGAGCCGGGACAGCTATAAGTATATGTATATGTTTGTATAATTATGTGTCTGTAGTAGGTATTTCTACCTACAAGTAATCGCCTATTTATTTTAGGAGGAATTCAATGCCGGCGACCGTACACCCGAAAGTAGCAGGACCCAGGTGTACCCTTCCCCCATACTGGAACCCCTGAACCACGACTACTGCTTCAGTCGTGGCAGACATTCTGGAAGCTTCTATCTGAAACTGGGAGCCGCTGGTATAATAATAATAATATCTATGGACGCTTCACACCACGTCAATCTGGTCCCGTGGTAAGTTCTCGAAGAACTTGTGTTACGGGTACCAGACAACGGAAATACATTTTATACTTTTATATTACATATATTTAAGATTTTGATTATATTATACAAATATTTAATACACATTTATGACCCAGGAACACAGAAAACTTTTTGTTCCTGCGGCGGGATTCGAACCCGCGACCCCCGGCTTAAGCACCAACACGCTTTACCACTGAGGCACAGAGGTCGAAAAATCCATTATATTTACAAATTTTAAAAGAAAAATATATTTTTGCGACATTTGTTAAAAACTGATGATTGTACGTTAAAATTTACGTGACCAGTGTATTTTCAGCAATATATAAGGTTGTCCTAATACAATTATGGATATTTGGTGCATATGATCTACTGCTTATGTCCAGACGTGAAGGCTGAAAAATAATTAAAAACTCTCTTTACGGCGCTGTTGAGGTCATTAACCTCACACATGAAATTATTGATGTTATTTAGGTCTATATAAAGACCTTGCTTCCTCTTTAAGTCACCTGTTTCTGTGAGGGTAATGATCTCAGCACCATGACACTATAGTAGCCAGTAGATCATATGGCCAAAATATCCGTAATTGATTTTTGAACAACCTTATATAAAAAGACATCCTCTTTTGCCATCGATGATTCAATGAAAATACCACATAAGTTGCATATTTTTTCAGGATTTGCACTCGGGCATTTGATTCACTCAATTCTCTTGATCACCGTACAAATAAGTTTTTACCATGATGAGAATATAGACAACGATGCCTGCATTAATCTGTTGCAACTAACGTTCGACATATCCAGCCCTCTATACTGCTTCCTACAGCTGTACTTCATGTTCAAATACTCGAATGTACTGATATTACGAGCACAGGTATACGCTACAACTGTAAAAAAACTTTAATAACGATTCAGCACTAGAATTAATTAGTTTAAAATTTAAAAAAAAAACTGGAACAAAATTATAATTCCTCAGGTATTGTTGAATTGATGTCAGGTACAATAGAAAGTATGAGACAGGTTTTTAAGGTTCCGTACTCAAAGGGTAAAAAAAACTCTATTACTTAGACTTTTCTGTCCGTCCGTCTGTTTGTCACTATGCAGCCTGATAACAGACAACCTCACAGATGATGTATGTCTGTTGCCGCTATAATAACAAATACAAAAAATAAAATAAATATTTAAGTGGGACTCCTATATATCGTGTATTTTGCACTTTGTACGGAACCCTTATTTTTAGAATGACCTGCATAAAAAGTTATTTTACCAACACAGTTGTAATTATCAGTGCACTAAATATTAGCTCTAAGGCAGTGATTTTGTCCATATGAATCATTCCGTGGGCCAATAAACATTAAGCTGCATAGTGCTTATTAATTGTTCACTACATTGTAAAATATCTATAATACTAGCTGTTGCTCGCGGCTCCGCCCGCGTAAGTATAGTATCCCTCGGGAACACTACTTTTTCGGGATAAAAAGTAGCCTATGTTTTAAACCAGAGTCTAAACTACTACCATACCGAATTTCATCGAAATCCATTCAGTAGTTTTGCGTGAAAGCGTAAAAAACATTCACGCTTTCACATTTATAATATTAGTAAGGATTAGGTACATATAGTATTACATATGAAATTGGCGTTTTGTCGTACTGGCCACTTTTGACTCAAATATATCTTCTTTGGTTAGGAATTCCAATTTCAAATTTATACCGCTATTTACTCATGAATTTGTGTTTCGAAAACCGTAATTCATTATTTTTCCTCTTTTGGTTTTTTCTTTGCGTCACTCTGTTTACAAAATGCAAAACTTGAAATCTCGTATTTTTTGTTCAATCACAGGGCCTCGGTCACTTTGGATTCATGCACATGATAGGAAGCAGCTTATGCTTTTGGATCAGTACGATCGTGCGCGAAACCGTCCTCGCCCTCACGATGTACGCCAACACAGTGTACGGAGACAAGACCAATGGTACTGAATACGAAAGCACAAGCAATGGTAAGGTTCTTGCTTTGGAACATCATGACGATATAAAGTCCCACTAAAGCAACGAAAAGTAAAAAATATGTAATTCACGAAATAAAATAAGTATAGCAATATCTTCTTATCTTCTCTTCTATATAAAAATAATTTCATATCTTCCAATGTCTCGCCAAAACTCGAGAACGGCTGGATCGATTTGGCTAATTTTGGTCTTGAAACAGTTGTGGAAGTTCAGGAAAGGTTAAAAACGGTTTAAGGTTAATCTGTTTGCTTGGACTGCAAAAAGTTCTTTTTCAGATATTGATGCAGGTGTCGATGTAAGTGTATTTGCAGGTATAGGTTGCAGGTGTAGGTGTATATGTTAGTGTAGGTGTAGTTATTTATTCATTCCAGTTCATAATTAAGATAGAACAACGTGTGTCGCGTCAACTAGTTAAAAATAAAACATAAAAGTATGTGTATCGAATACGTAGTGTTTGGTTTTGCACTACCGAATATACCGAATTGCGTACGTTCGCTGAACCTTTCAAAACAGTTTCAGATTTCAAGCCACTGCTGGATGTGAGTGGGCTATACGATGAGAGGTGTCAGGGGCCGAAAGCGATCGCAGCTATAGTCGAAAACTTCTCTCCGTATTTATACCCATTCAGCGTAGAATTCAATATTTTCATAGGTGAGGTCAAACATTTTGTATTATTCGTTCTTTTCGTCAAAGATCTACGTAAACTTGAGAGTATATTGTAAAATGGTCAGTGATACATAGTTATACGGTAGTTTTATGGTACATTTTTATTTTAGTGGCTGTGTATTATATAATTTGGAACCACGTGGGCGCGTGTGAGAACGAAGACGGCGAGGATGGTGTATCTAGTTTGGAAGATAATCAAACGGTTTGCAAGTAAGAACTTGTTCATAGGATTTATTATTTTCAATGTCTTCACATTACTCACTGTAATATAATGAAAAAAAAAAACATAATGTTTTAGCGTTCAAATATCTCTTCAAATAACAATCAAGTTTAAAGCGATAAATAGCTTAATCCCACAAACAGTATTCAAAGCTTGCCAGCGTAAACACTAAATCTATCTATAATCTTCAATGCAATATCAACTTCATTTACGGCGAACAGGGTTCAGTTTTATTTGGGATCTAGCTAGATGGCCTTTTAAGCGGCCTTTTAATTTTTCTTTTAGAATTCCGACGGCGAACGAGGAGAACGATTATACGAGTAACATTGTGATCTACGCTGATTGCCATGCCTCCAACAAGGGCCTGTTCCTGGGGCTGATACTGACCGTCATAGTGGCGGGGATGCTCATCATTGGGTTTGTCTTCAGCAGCGCGGGCGGGTGATTATTTTATTTTTATTAAAATAACTTTTTGAAATATTTTTTTCATATCTTAATTGCGACTAGGTTAATCTTATATTTTAAACGAAAGAGTCTTCTATATATATATAATTGGTTTCCCGAAAACTGCTTCAAGTATTACCATGACATTTAGTATCCAGGGAGTTTTGGGGGAGAAAAATCGATCTAATTAGGTCTTGTCCCTGAGAAACTCCTTTTTGGTAGCATATGCTTGAGTTACTACATAAAAAGTCAAAATCACTATAATATGTAAAGGTGCATATAAATTTCGAGGAGTTCCCTCGATTCCTCATGGATCCCATTATCAGGTCACCACTCTTTAGTCACAACGAGACCATATATATATATATATATATATATATATATATATATATATATATGGTCTCGTATATTAATTTATTTATTTAATATATATTAAATAAATAAATTAATATACATTAAAAAATAACAAACATCTAATATAGGTTTAATTTTGACTTTATTTTTAACCTGCGAAACGGTTTTTTAACCTCATCGCAATACTACATATACTAGCAATAATTTTATATATTTTCTCTCCATTATTCTATTATATTCTAATACTTCGATGCAAATACCCAATCCAAAAAACTAAAGTAGAAGATATAATAAAATTATCTTTTTAAAGGTATAACTTTTCGAATTCCAGAGACTACCTAGAATTGGGCTACGAGCTAAGCAACATAACCAAACTGGCGATGCACGTCGTAATGTTGTTCGCCACGCTCATCGCGTACAATCAAACTCGGCAGCTGGACATAAACGAGCATCCTGTATCGCTGTTGGACGATATTCTGCTGTTCATCTGTCTGCCGGCCTTCTTCATGGAAACAGTTTTCTCCATGGTCGCAACTATCAGCATATTGAATGTCGTTAAGACCATCGACGTGCTTTTGATGGTAATATTTTAACAATCAAGATATTTTAACGAGCACCCTGTATCACTGCTAAACAATATTCTGCTGTTCATATGTCTGCTGGCCTTCTTCATGGAGACAGTTTTCTCCACGGTCACAACTATCAGCATATTGAATGTCGTCAAGACCATCGACATGCTTTTGATCATAAGATTTTAAAAGTCAAAATATTTTTAACCATCACAGGCCGACCTCTAGTTTTATTTATTATATTTGTTATTTATTTATTTTATTTTTTTAATTAATTTAAGCTAAAGCTTAAATTAATATAGCTCTTGTATTAATAATCATTTTTTTTCAGACGATACAAATCCTGGTACAGACAACACTCCTAGTCGATGGGTTACGTCGATGCAGCAACAGCCGGAAACTGCGTCGGAAGAAACCCGGCAGGGAACTGATCATGTTCCTCCTCATAGCCAACGTGGCTATGTGGCTCTTTAACACCTTCTCGTACAAGTCTCCAGAGAGTTTGGACGAGAGATACGAGTATTACGGCAAGCCTATATGGACAATATTAGGCCATATAAGCCTTCCACTCATTATGTTCTACAGGTTCCATTCGAGCGTCTGCTTCGCGGACATGTGGGACGCCGCATACAAACCGGGATCAGATCATTAAAGGGAGAACGTTATACACATATTTTTTAAATATTGATTAGTTAATTATTACTTTAGATTAAAAAGTATAATTTATATTTCAATTATGATTTATACCTATAATATTTTAAAACATTTTCCAGAGAAAATCCAAGACAATTATGTAATGATTAGATTTAAGTATACTTATAAAGAAAAACATAAATATTAATGTGTTTGTAATGTATGTTTTATAGAGAACCTGTTCGTGAAGTGTGAGAATGTTAGATAGTTAATATCTTATTAATTACATCAATGCCATAAATATTTTACTACAGTATTCTTTTAATAAAGTTTGAATATACGTTGCATGATTTTGTTTTAATTGGGGGATCATTAAAATATTATATTTCAAAGCCTGGATTTTTTCAAACTATCTTTCATATAGGTATTCCAAAAATTTATTTTTGCAAGATACTCGTGAAAAAATTGTAGGCAAATGGAAGACTACTTTTGCTTATTTCATACTAGCTGTTGCTCGCGGTTCCGCCCGCGTAAGTATAGACACGACACGGGAACACTACTTTTTCGGGATAAAAAGTAGCCTATGTTTTAATCCAGAGTCTAGTTTAGACTACTACCATACCGAATTTCATCGAAATCCGTTCAGTAGTTTTTGCGTGAAAGCGTAACAAACATCCACGCTTTCACATTTATAATATTAGTAAGGATAAGTTTCGTGGTCAATTTCACGTCACTGTGTGATTGTATCAGTGTATCGACAATTTACAATGGATATGAAATAATTGTATTTGAAAGCCGCTAATAATTATTATAATTATTATTAATAATATAATAATGAAATAGTTCGATTAAAAACAACTAATTCCCATATGTGCTTAATATAAGCTGGCTAGTGGCTATAGAGTAGCACGTAATACAGTGTCTTAGCCGGACCACTAAGAGGCAGTTGATTAATTCTGCGCCATAACACAATTACCGAATATTAGGTTAAATACTCCGTACTCCGGCCGGACGCACTTAGCGAGGTACAAACTTGTTACTACCTCCGCCGTGCAGCCTGGACAGTGTATACTATCACCGGTTCGCCTCTATACGGCTTATACAGGAGCAAAATAAAACGATGGACATATCAAAATATACCATGCAAACATCACTTAGATAAGTGCTTTATCATTCTTATATAAAAATAAATCTAAGTGAAACTAAAGTTGTTATGCCTCTATATCATAAATTAGAATCTCATAATATTCTAATCCAATTGCAAATCTCTTCTATGGATTTTAGATTATCAAGTAAAATTACTTTGATGATTAATGGCTGATGATGATTAATATTTTAAGCAGTTATTTCATATAACAATAATACTGGTCAAGTAGGTGTCGAGAACGCGCAAAGTAGAGTTCTGATAATAATGGTCTTTGCCAATCATATTCATAACATTTGTTCAGTCATTTGATTAGATTCAGATTCAAGAGTTCATAATTTGTAATATCTACTACTTTTTTTTCTGATAGCGCGGCCAGTGCTATCGCCAAGTATTTAGCAGTCGTATTTATCTTTTCTCATAGTATTTCGCGGTTTTTTTGTGGCCGCATATTTTCGTTTGTAATAAAGCGGTCTGAATTTTTGTCTCGGATTTCGATGGCGGTACAATGCTAATGTTTTAAATTTACATAAAAATCGTGTCTATAGTTTAGGAGATACTAAGCGGCAAAACCGCGATTTTGAAAGATATGGATATTTCCACTATCTACCTCCATACCTCCAGTATGGAGGTAAGTATAATTCAAAGCATATTTCTAGCAAATTTCAAATTTGCTGTCAGGCTAGGTTATTAGCTACATATAAAGGGAATGTATATAAAGTATAGTATAGTAAACATTCTGAAAAAATATAATGATTTTAGATTTTTTCATTTTACGAACTCGCAGGAACAAAATGTATGACCACAAGTTCACTGATAACTTTGTAATCCTTATTTATCTAACAAACCTCATAAATTGAGAAGTGGGAGGTTATTTTAGGTTAGGTTAGGTAAGCCATCCCCGAATGGGTCGAGTCGACCGGATAAATATAAGACGGATAGTGATTGAATCGATAACGCACATGTAGCTACTCTAGCGGGTGTCCACGGTCAGTAATCAATTTTGTTTATAGAATACATCTAGAAACAAGCAAAGGCGGTCCACGCCTGATGATAAGCAATTACTCCCGCATTAAATATCCGCAACACCGGAGCAATTATATGTGCGTTCACGGTCTTTAAAATCCAAAATTCCTTGGTCTTCGGGTAACCTACAAAAAGAAATGAGATCCCACATTAAATGAAAAAAGCCATGTATTGCCTTCTCAAAAAGTAATAAGATGTCGTAGAGACCGAATTGTACTAATTCAAGACCGTCCATATTTTAATTAGTTACTCACAAACATTATGTTACCGTATGTGGAAAATTTTATTTTCTTAAATTTATTATATTATAGTTTACTAACTATTAGTAGTACTGAGCACTTTAATAAATCAATATATAAATATTATGATTACTAATGGCATAAAGTTTGTGCGAAAATCTTAATACCTGCAAATTCTATTATTTGTGATCTAGATTGTGTTAACGATTTTCAAATAGTAAAACTGAACTAAACCTATGAAATGTTTTCAAAATGTTCAACAGCCTTTGAATTTAACGTACGGATAACCCGCATTGTACCACTTTTGTGTCCTTATTGCCGTAGTGATCGAAATGCTTTTCCAGGTTTGTCAATGACTGGCATGGGTCTAATCTATAATACCCTATTTATATTAAAATATGAATACCGGGACCGGACATTTATCTCTTTAAGTGCTCTTTGCCAAGTCACTGTAATATAATAAATTATAAAAATAAAATTGTCCACATACGGTAGCATAATTTTTATGAGTAACCAATTAAATGTACTATCTTCAATTGGACTTGGTCTCTACGACATCTCATAACTTTTTTCGAAAGAAAGACTCGGCTTTTTTTCATTTAATGTTTTTGTGGGATTAATATTTTCCGAAAGTAAATTAATAACTAAAATTCACAAAATACGTCTAAATACCCAAGCTATGAGATTTTCGACTTTGTTTTTGGAACCCTAAAAATTGTCATTGTATCGGTGGTGATGCGGATCTGCGGTTGGTTGGCCAATGTCGCTGGCGTCTAATTGCTTCCGACCTTCTCCACAAAACCACCGCGCTCGCCGAATTTAAACACGTCAATTGATCATAAAATATGTGCCCAAATGGTTGAACATCCGAAACTTTCACATACTGTAGATACCCAAAAAATGTATGCCCTGAAATATACCCCATTTTACGAAAATAATGTGGATGGATTTTGTTCTTGCCCATAAGTTCTATACCCGCCGTATTTCGGGGTTACTCCTTTGGTGACATCAAATATGATTTAAAGTAAAATCTTAAGCAAACATTTCATTGCTATCGACACTGGGGTTTTTTGTAAGGATTTTCCTAGTTTATGACCATACTTGGCACAGCTCAGATTAATAATTTAACACATCACCATGCGTTTAACACAATTTTGTCACACGTTTGTAAATCTATGAATTTTTAATCGACTGCTTTTTTGTTTGTTTCAGAGGTAAAATTAATTTCAATTTTCATTTTATATAGATAATTTTTCTTATCATTTGAAATGAAATTCAAACTGAGTAGCCATGTTGAAATCTTTAATTATAGACGAACAAGCCTTTGAAAAATTAAAGTTCAATATTAAAAATTACATGACTTATGGTCGAGTTTCGACCACTGAGTGACTACTTTATTATAATAATTCAACCAAGATTCATACTCCTCCTCACATATCTAAGTAGATCTTTTTAAAACAAATAAGTTCTTTAAACTTCAATACACACTATTATCCTTTTAATTAAACAACCTATTTTGTACACAATGTGTTACAATGATGTAACCTAACATTATAATAGGATTAATGGATACCACACTATATCGTATCGTTGCCAATGACCCTTCACATAAAATTAATATTTTCATCAAAATATGACCGCGACACAAATTTATTTCACGAAACATTTTAAAGCTTATCTCAGGTGGCCTGCCTCCATCAGCCTGACACTATATAATTAATATCATACTGTTTTTTACCACCACTACACAAGTAATTGCATTATTAAATCCATTTTCAGATGAACGCTTTAATAATCCAAGGCTATTTTTAAATATAAAACACCTTGCTGTTTTTCCGATGTTATTCCAGTTACTGCTAGTCACTTTTTGAATGACACAGAATGCACTTGATGTATTTACAAAAAAGACTAATAGCAATCTGAAATAATATAAAACTTTGAATTACCTATATCTTATTGGTCGAAGACTTATTTATTTATTTCATTCGGGAAACGAACAGCTTATAACTAAGTTACATTAGAAAAAAAGCATAGATAAAATGAAGCAAATAAAAGGTTTCCACTTATTACAGAAGGTTATGAAAAAAAAGTGATAAACGTTTAATAAAAACATTGACTGTCAATTTTGGCAAGCGATGGCTAATGTGTTTCAGGTGTTTCGCTGAAATCTGGGGTTGGCTGGAATTTTCTGGCCGCAAAAATTGAAACGCGGCTAGCAATAGTAACAGGCACAGGTTAATAATTTTGTTTTTAAAAATGAAGCTATATGTGCGACACGTAATAAGAACCTACCAGAGATATATTAATATAATTTTTAAGTTTTAACTTTACAAGGTTTCTTTTGCCTCTTATATAGAAAAAAAAATGAAAATTTTATGACAGATTAACAAACGTCATTGTGTAGCAAATTTTGTATCTATCAATCGCACGGTTGTGTGTGTTTATTATCTGAGGTAGTGTGTATTGTTGTTAATTTTATTAATTGTATGTATTTCTAAGCATTATTTTAAAAATATTAGCTTTATGCACACCTTCCTCCACATAAACTTTAACTTTACCATACTCCGCCGTTCGCAAAATTCACGTAAAACTGTTCTGAAAGTTTTTGCTTCACGTATTAGCCATTTAACGTATTCTTCAACATACTCGTAGACAATATCCGTTGGAAATGACAAAAGGTTGTGCTAGAGATGGGAAATCCTGTGCCTAGTTCAGTCATGCTTTGATGATTTTGATGATATTTTATACGACGCGGCGCTTGAAGAATTTGCACATAAATATAACACAGTGTGAATTTTACAAACAGGTGTAATGGTCCAAAGCTCTGTATTGATCCTAAATCCCTAGTAGTTTCTTAGATTTTGGGCTACCATATACTTGAACATATGAGGTGATTGTCCTGATGGGTGATGAAAATTACCAACTTGAACTATTACTCCCAATTTAAACACTCAACGTTAAATACAATAATGTTCATAAGCATACAATAATGTAATTTTTGTTCACAATATGTGACTATTTCTAAAAGTATTTATCAGAGCGTACACGGTCACGGTGGCCGCCTAGACCGGAAGGGCGCGACGGACGTCCCCGCGACCCGTGACATACGCGCATCGACTTCCGCATACTGCGCACGCGCATCACATAAAAAACCTATGTTCAAAAAAGTAAAACAAAAAGATATCAAAAGAGAAATAATAGCGGAAGAATACTACGCTAGTTAAATCACAGTCTGTCACTGTCTCGACTTGGCAAAATGTATGTGACTTGATCGCCACTTAATTTACGTAGAATTTCAGTATCCCTCCGCAGTCCTTTCTTTTTTGACATTTTTTGTACAGCTACTTTATGAAACAAACAAAAAAGTCCAAAAGTTTCGAAAAAAGTTATACCCAATTTTCTTTTTTCTTGAAAATACTGCGTAATGAAAAGTTACAGTGTTCGGTTAAGTACATGAGTGAAGAGCTCTTCAAAACCCTCGTGGAGTGACATGAAAAGGCAATTCCTGTCTTCGTTGTGGAGCTCAGAGGTAAGTGGTTAATCACTATTTGGTCGATTGTTCTTTAATCACTGTGTGTGATTTGAACGTCAACATAATATAAATAATAAACGCGTTTGGCAACGCTGTAATGTGTAGAATACCTTTAATTAACTTGTCAGCATTAGTATAAGCTCTAAAATTACGTCTCGAGTTTCTGATAGAGGATTTTAAACATCCGATCAACCCAAAAAATACATATGACTCTAAAATACTCGACATTTGCCCTCTTTTTCAAAATCACAAAAAATTACGTTACGACAATCTCGTGTGGCTTTTATTTGTTTGTTACGTTGATTTCCTTCTTAGAATTTTATTTGTTGTCTCTTATGAGTCGCTCGTGAGGGTGACTAAAATTCTCACATCGGGTAATTGATTGAATAAATCGTTTCTAAAAGCTGCCACCAAATGTGAGATAATAAATAAAATCCTATTTATTTTACTCAAAGGTTAAATATTGCTTACCCGCTATTGTATTGGTATTTTTCCATAAGAAAAGTAAGAAAAGAAAAGTGCACATAGGGTCCAAAGAAAATACAATGATTTATTCCATGAATAAATTTAATAAAATAAAATAAACACATCAGCAATGTTTCATCATATTTATTTAAATTAATATACCGACTTATTTTTTTCTTTATTTTATTTTATTTGATACACCAACAAGGAAATACATTAATACAGTCTTAGAAAATACGTACATAGGTAAAATTCAGATAAATGCAACCTTAATTACAGGTGTAGTACCGCATGCAAAAAAATAATTTTATGAAAAGGTAGGGTTACAAACTAAAAATTACATTAGACAACATTATAATATGTAGTTTTCTTGGCGTATGTTGTATGCAAAGAGCTAGGTTTGAATTGATACATCAATGGTTTTTAATTTTATTCTATTTTTAAACTTGAGTAACTTATCAAAAAGTATACAAGCTATTATTATCTTTATCGTAAAGTTGCTTGAAACGGAACTGTAAATCGTAGAAAACTAACTAAAATTGTCTCGATTTGTCAAGACTGGAAAAACAAACAACAAGTTTAAAAGACTTATCAAGTCTACGTCAATTTGACTTCTCGGCAGATGGCGATCAAAGACGCGTCGCCGCCCGCCCGGAAAATTGTCAGAACCCAATGAATATTATTAAACTCTTCAATAGTTCCGTGTACCTGCCCCTCGTTAGCGGAACATAGTGCAGAGTGCTCCAAGGGAAAAGTGTTCATTATACTTTACATGAGACGAAGATAGACTTATTTAAATAGAGATCGAATACGGTAAATGTGTTTTGTATCACGTGAATAAAAATTAGGTAATAATGACAAAGTAACAACTATGTATATGATGTTCTTCGGTTTTTTTTTGCGTAGAATGAAAACAAATAGCCTATCTATACAAGTACATCAAGATTATTCCCAATAATTATCAAGATAAAGTTGGGTAACAAACAAACTTACATTTGTATTTACTTGTAATGTTCCATAGTTAAAGTAGTATGTAGTGTTTAGCATATATATCTATCTGGTGTTAAAAATATATATTGCATTGCATTGGATATTCAGTTAATTACAAACGTTCATGTTTGTACACACCTAGATCTACTAATAACGCGTATTGTTAGGCAATAGGCATCATATATCTAAGGTAATTACATTTGTGACTACAAACGTAGATAATTATACTGACCAATATCATCACAGAGCCAGGTAATCACGGAGTAACATAAAGATAAATACAATGATGGTTAAATATGTCATGTTTATCAAATTATGATTCCGTTTTTTTTATTAGTGATGTGAATTTCAAATTCTGATTAATATGAAAATACCCTAGATGTATGTAACTTAACGTGTAGCACTTGAGGCACATATTAAATAAAATAAGCATATTACCTATATACTTCTACTTAGGTAGGAAAATGGAAATATATTTTTAGTCTTCAAAAAACTCAGTTCACAAATGAAGTTACGAATAATGCATAACAAATCTGAATTCTTCAAAAGTTTCATAAGTAACTGTTGAAGAAATCAGACAAGAAGGTTCTCCTTACTAGATTTACCCAGTGTAGAGTGGTCAGTATTTATTGATACTTTATAAACATAAACATGTAGGCTTAATCCGCGGCGCTGGCACGCTCCGCTGGTCATATTTAGAGATGTGACGATCCAGCGGTGCCCAGTGAACCGGCGCCGTGTGTTATTAAGTGGTACACTTTCAGGTGATCTCTCGAGTGAGAGAATCGCCCCCCGCCTACCGCGCCCGACCCGGTTCCCACCGATCAACCCCGCTCTATAACTCCATGTATGCTTTAAAATGTGTGGAATAAGCAATTTATGGACTAATTAACACGTTTTTTAACCTTTAATAAAAAATAGGAAATACTCAGAGGAAGCATCTTTATCGCAGTTATAGGTAGTCGCCTGAACTTTAGATTAAAAAATTACGTTACGTTTTTTAAATCATAAGATTTTTACCTACGCTAGCAGTAACGCGGAATTTTCAGAAGCTTCAGAGGAAAATGGGTAGCTAGAGAATACAGACCCATAATATTTGTAGAGACTACATCACACATCTAGTACAATGTGAAAACATAATATTAAAAAATTATAAAACGCGTTAACTATAAATATGTCACCTCCACATCGCGTGATCCGCGCCGTATGCGGTGCATTCATTTGTAACGCCCCTCTGATGTTATTCATACTGTATCAAACGTTTAGAAGCATTACACTGATTTTGTCTATAGCCTGTGTGTCGCCGTGATCACCGATTTGTCGATAATCCCCTTTCCGTCCCACGATGAATGGTATGGAAAATGTGAAAACAGCTTTAGGTTCATTAAGTCCGGGTCATCGAATATGGTTTCATTTATACATCATTGTTTTAGTTTACATCAAATATATGCTATACTAGATGTTACCCGCGACTTCGTGGGGAGGAAGGAAATCTAGAGGAAACCGTGCATTTTTCCGCAGTAAAAAGTAGCCTATATCCTTTCCCGTCATCTATTCTAGTCACCTAGTCTATTCTAGTAGCCCGACCGTCCTTGTCGTGTCAAAAAGCTGTCAGATGTCACGAATTTAAAAACCCTCATTGGGACGGACTTGCGAGTCTCTACCGGGAAATATTGCATTCGGCAAAAGAGTTTTAAAGCATCGCAAGCTTTGTGCGATAGAAGAGAATTGTCAGACAAAACGTTAGAAAAGCGACTTAACAGACGAAGACAAAAATGGTTAGCGTATCCGTGGTGTAAATAGTAATTATTATGTTTTTCATACATTAATTAACATAATAATATCTCCGTCTAGTATCTATGTATATTGTATTATATATTTTACATAATGTGACCTCATTTAATTAGCAGCACAATGTACAGAGGCTGCAGCGGAAGCGGGCTCCGTCGGCTGTGTAAATCAATATCCGCTGGCCGCGCCTGTCTCAATAAAACTACCCACTCTATTCCCATGATCACAACTTTGTCCCACACTTCCACTGTAAAGTGCAAACCGAATTACAAATGCCATTTCATCGACATAGATATGCTAATAGGATACACACACAGCTTACACTCGTTTTACCTTTGGTTAGCCTATTTTTTAACGTCAAGGTATCCGTGTTATATGAGAGAAGCGACTCCAGATGGGCCCTTAGTTGTTAGATAAGAAACTTTTTAAATTTTTATAATACCAACGTGGTATCATTTATTAACTGCCTAGCAGGAGTGCTATGGCAAACGTACCCTATCATTTCACATAGACGTATAAAGTAAATAAAATTATGATCTTATAATTAGTGTTCTGTAGCACTACAGGACCCATATAGTTACGATCTATACGTCCATCTGGCTGTCCGCCCTTGTTAACTTCTGTAGTTATGAATATAAATTGATGAAATTTAGTACAGTTATAGATTGCGATAGTCTTTACTGTTGGCATCATAAAATAATAAATATTTTATAATTAAAGGGGCGTGGTCTTTAATCATATGAAGTGGGGATGAGATCTTTTTAGGTACACAACTTTTTTCGGCATCCATCGTTTTGTATAAGTTTGGCATTTACAAACTATAAGAAGTAGATACTAATAACTTTCCATACTGAAATATCAAACTAAATACTCTTGAGGTCTATAGTCTTTAGGAAAATTATTTAAGGGTTATTTACCCTTAAATAATTTTCCTAAAGACAATATCGTAAACAGAAAATTTTAAAAGTCACTTATACATTTAAAAGCCGAGTCTTGCATATAATAAATTTGTAACTGGTCGCTGTCTGTACATGGAAGACTGTAAATAAGAAAATCTATTACAGGGTTTATGAACGGTATAGAACCCAAAACAATGATTTTAAGAATTTTTGTCTGATTGTCTGTACGTTTGTACGCGCTAATCTCAGAATCTACAAAACATATTTTGATGAAATTTGGAATGATAGTAGTTTAGACTCTGGATTAACACATAGACTACTTTTTATTGCGGAAAAATGTACAGTTCCCACGATATTTGATTTTGCGCCTAAGAAGTCAACGGCTTAACCGATTTGAATGCAATTTACCTAATGCGTTTTGGTTTGCTCTGCTAAAAAATTAATGTTTGTTTCATCTCAATCAGTTCATAAATATAAAAGTTTTGTCAGTCAAAAGAATATAATATATAAAATGCTATACAATAATTTATTAGTTGAACTGGCTGAAACTTTACGTAGGTATTACCTAAGCATTGATGTTTATATTAATACCAGGAGTAATATTCTAGGTTCTAATATTCTAAGTTCTATTATGTTCGTAAGCGCTAACTAATGTTAAGCAACGCCAGTTATGGATACAACTAGGATGGGTGAACACAATACCAAATAATTTTTAAGATCAAAGTCTATACGCCTAATACCTATTTACGTTTTCCTATTCAAGAGATGTTAGAAATCAATAAAAATAGAACTCAGCGTTAAAATAATAGAGCTGGAAATCGAACACACAAGTTTCAAATGTCTATGTCATATATTATGACAGTTTGACAGTTTGACACTTTGATTTTCAGCTTATTAGCGCAGAGCTCTGTTTTCAGTGCTCTGGTAGGTTTTCCCGGCCTACCGGATTCCGGACAATATAGTCCCAGCGTAAGGTCGTGTTGTGTTAACTAGCATGTCTGGGTCAATACGCACACTTTTCTCCAAAATTTATTATGAATTTAAGTCTCCCGCTGAGTCTGTCTGTTTTTATGTGCGCGATAATCTCAAAAACTACTGAAAGTATTTTCATGCAGTTTACCGACAGAGTGGTTCCTTAGTAAAGTTTAGGTCTATGATAATTAGTTTAGGTTTTGTGGAAATAGTTTGATTTGTGACGATAGTTGTTGGAGGTGTCAAAAAATCAAGCCGTCTGGGAGCTTTTATCGAAAACGCTGCCTAACCTAACCCGTTGGAGATAATTTATAACAAAACAATATGTGGTGGGATTGTTTCTCTTCTAAAGGTCTACCGAAAAGTTCTCGATGGCATATAGTGTTATGTCTATCTTTTATGGATAGGTTACTATACTCATACTAAGTTTAAAAAAATCACATAATATAATGTGGTATTTTCAAAAGCTATTTAGACGGATACAATATTAATCCTTATCTATATTTCACTCTGTGCTACTACTATATTGAAGGTATATTTGCTATAGAAGTTTTTTGCCACAAGCACTCTCCCACGCGGGCGAAGCTGCGGGAAGAAGCTTGTAAAGAAATAAGTTCTCTAAAATGTATAAAATAACCCAGATACATTATTAGATATATCTAATCTGTGTTTTTTTTTCTGCAATCCGTAAACTCGAGTCATCTCGAAACTCAGAATCGAATAAACTCCTTGAAATTATATTGACATATATGTTCTGAAGTAGTTCAAACATATGCTACCAAAAAGTAAGATTTTGCACCAAGGTTTATACCCTGGATCTAAAAGTACTGAATCGAACTCCTGAGTCCTTATAGGTACATGTTTGGGGATTTCGGCGTTGTTTAAAGAACTGCAAGCATATGCCACTATGTCAGTTACAGTGATCATCCTCATCACCACCATCCTCACACCATACACCATCACATTATGATGATGATAGGTACTTCTCATAGCCTTTTACATCGACATTTGCATGTCGATGTAAATGTCGATGTAAAAGACTATGAGAAGTGTTCATGAGAACATTACTCAAAATTTATTAGGACATCTATAGTTTCCACTTTTATTAAAGTAAGTCAAGCACATGCTACCAAAATATAAAATTTTGTGCCAAGGTATACCCTAGATACAAAAGCACTGAACAGAACTCCTCAGTCTTTAAAGATACACGTTTAGAAATTTCAGCATTGTATAAAGAACTGCAAGCATATGCCACTACGCCACTTACAATAATCATCATCATCACCACCATCTTCTAAACCAACATATTATTACGGGGAAATAGGTACTCCTCATAGTATAGTACAGCGTAGAAGCTACACGCAGAAGACGAAGAATAAAACTATACATAAATATTTGCGAAGTAAAGGAGTTGTAATCCGTCGTTGATTCATTAAAAGTTCAACTCGGCACCGCGGATGTTCCCCGCGGTACATCGACTTAATTTCTTAGCAAAATCGCAAATTGTGGTGAAGAACTTCTGAACATTATCATTAAAGTATTTTACAATATTCATTCATAAACATTAATTGGATAAAATAAAATATTGTATTTCGAGATGCTATTTTTGATTTTCGAAGGATATTTTGGTTACTTTAAAAATTTAATGTAAGTAACATATTTTGTATGTTCTGATGCAGCAAAATCGTTATTTAGTGGCAAGTTAATAGATACAAATTAAGGAGTAGGAGCATGATTTTAATAATAAACCGGCCAAGTGCGAGTTGGACTCGCGCACGAAAGGTTTCATACAAAACAGAAAAATAATCACGTTTGTTGTATGGGAGATATTTAAATATTTATTTTATTCTGTTTTAGTATTTCAACTGTCTAGCTATCACGGTTCATGGCCTGGTGACAGATGGACGGACAGACAGTCTCAGTTCCTGTTTTGAAAAGTTACTTAATCTATACAAATATAATACAAATAAATAAAAAGTGTCTGTTTGTTCTGGCTAATCTCTGAAACGGCTGGAACAATTTTGGCCGGACCTTCACTGGCAGGTGTATGCAAGGAGTATCTTAGGTTACTTTTATCTTAGGGTTCCGTTTAAAGAAATGAGATTCGCTTACATTAATAGTTCCACTACTTTTTTTACTATCCAAGTCACTATCCAAATCACTGTAATTTAAGGGTAGGTATGTGTATTTTCTTATCAAACAGTTAGATTAGATAGTGAGCTTTGCACTAAGTGATTTAAATTACCCCATATTTTGTGTAAATAATCTAAAATAAAAAATGTTAATGAAACAGAAATATGTTTCTTGGCATATTCAAAATTAAAATAGAAGTATTTAAAAACCCAACTCATAAATAAAGTGGAGCATGAGGTCTAAGAGCATATGTCGGGGTAATGAAGATTTGAGGATAATCGAAAGAGCGGCTGCCGGTAGACGATTTATTTGCCGCGCGACCGTCCGGATAATAATGCCTTTAACAACGCTTCCGGCCACTGAACCGCTTAGTCTGCTCCTGTACTCGCCGCTCGCGCGAGCACTCGACTACACGGGCTCTTACACTACAATTATTGTTAGGTGACCAATGACCATTGTGTGAACGATGCAATAATGAAGTTTTAGACATATTTTATTACATGACATGATTGTTATGCGTATGTAAGCGAGTCGCAAGCTCCTACACGACAATTATTGTTTGGTGATCGTTTTTGCACATTTTTGAAATGGACTCACATTTCAAAATATACGTTACCTAAATGACAAGATTGCTATGCGTAAGTAGGCAACTGCAATTCAATTGAGTCGCAGGCTCTTGGACTGTAACATAATATTTTGGCGACTTCTGTGGCTCAGTGGCTGAGAGCATTTATGCTCAAGAGCTCGTGGGATCGAATCCTATCGACAGAATAATAATTTTTTCTATGTTCCTGGTTCACGGATGTTATATTAAATATGTGTATAATATAATAAAAATCTTAAAGACAGTATTTATAATAAAAAAGTATTAAATATACTTCCCGCTGTCTGGTCCCCGTAACACGTTTTTCGAGTACTTAGCACGGGGCTAGGTGGACGTGGCGTGACGTGTACAAAGGCCATAGATGTGATATTATTACTATTATAACAAACTAATTGAAATAAGTTTTAGAGATAGAAATTTTGTCTACCCACTAGGACTAGATACTGTTACGTCATATTTATAAATTAATCAAAACAGCGGCTGGATGCGGAAGGCAGAGGACCGGGTATGGTGGCGCGAAATGGGAAAGGCTTATGTCCAGCAGTGGACGACTACGGGCTGACGATGATGAATCAAAACATTTATACGTATATTTTGAGGCAGCTACAATTAATGCAAATAGGTAATTCAGAAGTCACAATAATAAACAAGAGTCAACATGAGTTTCTTTTTAAAGCTCTTTAATCCTAAATATTAAAAAGTGTAAAGGCAGCACAAGTCTGGGCTGCCTTAAAGTCATGCTGCTCGCCTGTTGATAGACTTTCGTCTTCACATTAAGTGTTTTCTGAAAATGTTCCGTGTCGAGAAAACATTATACTGGGTGCACAATATCTGCTTACGTGTTTGTTTATTTTTTTTAATACCTTAACTAGAGAAATAATATATTTTATGTGCGCTAATCTTCATGATTTAGAATTAAACATACTGTATTTGCATATCATATTTAATCATTCAATTAATCATTATTTAGGATGCAAGTAAGAATATTTCTGAAATCAATAAAACCTACATATAGCTTAAGACATAACTTTTAAAGTGTACAGTGCTTTTAAACTACAACTATATCATAGTGTTGACAGTTGTCTGTGAGTATAACAAAATAGGTCCATAATAAATATGTAATAGGGTCTCCGATTCCAATCAAGTCTCCTTCGGCCCCTCGTCGTCCCCTGCGTGAGGTAACGAACCACACAATAACAATGTTTAGACAGGACAGGAGGATCCTAGAGATTAAAAGATAAACTACATTTGTTGGAGATTAATTTTGATTTATAAGTCTTAAATGTTCTAATATAATTTGAGGATACTAAACGATAGATGAACTAAAACAGCGTGTCTAAATAACGCCAGTATAAGTCAATAATTCAAAAATGTTATCAGAATACGTAATGAAAAAGGTAATTTTTTTGGCCGTTTAATATTTTTTATTTACAAATCTGCATATGAAAAATAAATTATTTTTCTCATTAGCACTACTGTTATACCATTATTGACAATATGTAAAGAGTTTAAACTATTATTCAATTATGTGACCAACCGCTTTTTTATATTGCACGTATATGTGCATCACATATATAAATGATTATATAATATAATAATATATTATTACACAATACCATTGTCGTTATTTTGTAACGCATAGTGTTACATGTTGTCGAATCTCGTAGCTTCGTAGCGCGTAGAGGAGCTACGAGCTACGACACCTCGGACATTCGACGCACGACTGTCTGTCTGATTCCACACAAATTTTTAAAATAACTCAGAAACAGATAATTTTAAATGCGATATAAAAACTTTTACTTCTACTTTACGCAGATAAAACAACTTAAACAATATAATTTTAACTTACTATTATAATAATCAAAAAATTTTAAAAATATATTATCTTAAATCTATATTTTTACCATTTACGAATAGGAAATATTTTCGTGATATATCAAAATCAAAATCAAAAATTTTTTATTCAAAATTGGTATTTTTAAATACTCTTTTTGAACGTCGATACTACGTGATGCCTACCACCGGTTCGAGAACTAACCCAGTGAGAAGAGCCGGCAAGAAACTCGTCTGGGGCCATCTTTTACCAAAAAGATGGAAAATTATTCTTTTAAAATCAAAATTATTACAATGTTTACTTATGTCTATGTAACAAATAATAAGATAAGATAAGGAGCCACCTTATTCCCAAGGTGTGCCGTCTTGAATAAAGTCATTAATTTTATAATATGCTTTGGCACACAAACGTTCTTTAACTACTTTTTTAAACTTATTAATGGGAAAGTTTTGAACCTTTTCTGGGATTATATTGTATAAGCGTATACATTGGCCTTTAAAGGATTTACTAACTTTGCTTAGTCTGAACACTGGCATATCTAACTTGTTCTTATTTCTAGTGTTTACACAATGATTATCACATTTCTTTTTGAAGTTGTTTAGATTCTTTCTTACATATAACACATTTTCCAAAATGTATTGAGATGCGACGGTCAGAACTTTTATTTCTTTAAACTTTTCCCTTAGAGATTCAAAAGTCGACATCTTATAAATAGAACGTATAGCACGTTTCTGCAGCACAAATATTGTATTAATGTCCGCAGCGTTTCCCCACAAGAGGATGCCGTACGACATTATGCTATGAAAATAGCTAAAGTAAACTAATCGCGCGGTCTCTATGTCGGTAATTTATCTAATTTTTTTAACAGCGTAAGCTGCAGAACTCAGCTTATCTGCCAATTTAGCAATATGTGGTCCCCACTGTAACTTACTACCTAATGTTATACCTAGAAATACAGTGGTGTCTACTAATTTCATTTTCTCATTATTTAATAGTATATTGGTTTGTGCCTGCGTAACATTTGGCAAGCTTAACTTTAAACATTTTGTTTTATTAGAATTCAACAGTAAATTATTAGCATTAAACCAATGTACTATTTTTGAGAGAGCACTATTTACCTCGTCATTGCTAGATTGTCGTCGCTTCACATTAAAAATTAGTGAAGTGTCATCAGCAAAAAGTACTATCTCATGCTTATCATTAACTAGATAAGGTAGATCATTTATATAGATGAGAAATAGAAAAGGGCCCAAAATAGACCCCTGTGGTACTCCTAGTTTAATTTTAGTACCATTAGACCTTTTGGAATTAACTTCTACAGTCTGTGTTCTATTTATTAGATAAGAGCTTAGAAGCTTTAGTGCCGTGCCCCTTACACCATAATGGTATAATTTCCTGAACAGCGTATCATGCTCCACACAGTCAAATGCTTTGGATAAATCACAGAATATACCAAGTGCATCCTGTGACCTCTCCCAAGCTTCAAATATACTGCACAGAAGACTGATACCTGCATCTGTTGTGGACCGACCTTTAGTAAAACCAAACTGATTACTATGTAACAATTTATTCGAGTTGAAGTGAAAAAGTAATTGATTTAGAATAATTTTCTCAAAAATTTTACTTAAAGTCGGTAATATGGATATTGGTCTATAGTTAGCTGGGTCTGATTTATTCCCAGCTTTAAAGAGAGGCATCACCTTGCTGTGCTTCATCAAGTCAGGGAACACGCCACTTTTAATACAATTATTAAAAACTAATGCTAGGTGAGGGGCAATGATGTCAATTACTGGT
Source organism: Phengaris alcon alcon (assembly GCA_037179445.1). Classification (NCBI taxonomy): domain Eukaryota; kingdom Metazoa; phylum Arthropoda; class Insecta; order Lepidoptera; family Lycaenidae; genus Phengaris; species Phengaris alcon. The sequence continues at coordinate 3,458,669 of JAYRCH010000055.1, read as the reverse complement.
TTTATAACTTTTGTGGACATACCCCAGAGATCAGTTGTACTTTTAATATTAAGTAATTTAAATGCCTTGATAATGTCTCTAGAGTCTATTTCTTTGAAAATAAAATTTACATCACATTCCCTCACATTATCTCTAAGTAATTTTTCGGCAACTGTAGGTGATGAATTGAAGTTTTTTGTAGTTGAGATCGGAATGTCTACAAAAAACTTCTCAAATACTGTCGCAACTTCAATGTCAGAACTAACTTTTTTATCATTAATATAAAGTTCAAATTTAGAGTTGCGACTGGCGACTCTTCCAGTCTCATCTGCAATTATTTTCCAGATGGTTTTCACTTTGTTTTTAGAGTTCTTAATTTTTTCTTTGATGTGAAGAACCTTCGCCGCTTGACATACCTTCTTGAAAATCTTTGAGTATTTCTTGACATATAGTTTAAAAGCTTCACTCCTGTTCATTGACTTCTCGTTATACAAGTCATACAATCTTTGTCTACTAACAATAATACCTGCAGTTGCCCAGTTACTAAAATTATTTCTTTTATTACTAAATCTGACCGATTTAGAAGTAAATACAGAGTCAAATTGGTTTTTTACTACTTTAAATAAATTATTAAAAGTTTCATTTGGATTAATTGACTCATTCAAACATTGAAAACTTGAAAGTAATTTACTTCGAAATTTCTCAATACGTTTACAGGAATAAACTCAATATTTTCTATCGGATTATTATCACATTTAAGATCAAATGATGCTAGCTGTCCACAGTGATCAGAGTTAAGTACATTAATTATGTCTTTCCTAAAAGGAGTGACATTTGTGAAAATATTATCTATACAAGTAGCTGTTGTTTCACATATTCTTGTTGGTTCATAAAATAAATTAATTAGATTATACGATATATTTTATTGATAATAATAATAATAACCTCCATTAATTTTAAGTGAAATAATATTCAATAAAAGTGTCTAAATTGAAGACTCACTCGCTTCATAAATATTCTAATCAAAGTGCCAGGAGCATAGGCTATAGAGTGTAATAAAAGGGTACTTTTCAATAAGTTCATTTGGGTTGACGAATAACTCTCTTACTATGTGCGTTAAGATTCATTACAACATAGTATTAGACGTATTTTATCTAAAACACTGTTTTATGAAGAGGCTGTAAAGATCAATTCACATCGAAACGAATCGATACGCGACATAGCACTGCATTTTTAAGATAGCTATTTAAAATGGAACTTTATTCATTACACAAGAAGATACACGTTTCATTGCTTTTACAATACGATCAGTGTGTGACTGATGTGACATGATACGGGTTTATTTCTGTGGAGTGAATAAAGTATAATTATGAATAGCTATCTTAAAAATGCAGCGTATGTCACGTATTGTCGCGGTGTGAACTGACCCTTACAGGTATATTTATTCTACTAATTTGTAAAAAACCCCTATGGCTAATATCAAATCAAATCAAAAATAATTAATTCAAAATAGGTTTACAAAACACTTTTTGACGTCAATAAAGATTAAAATACAATTCAAGTCGGCAAGAAAATACATTTTGTGGGGTTAGTAAGCTTAACATATTTTCTATAAAACCTTACGTACCTACTATCTTAATTATTAGAAACAACGTTACATTAACACATAACAAGACAATTCGTAATATATAACAAGTCAATCAGTGGATGAAGAGCATGAGCAGAACTACACTTAAATATATTTACAATTTAGATCCAAACATCTTTGTCATTTATGTAATGGTCAATTTTGTAGTAAGCTTTATCGATTAGCACTTCTTTGATACGTCTTTTAAATTTTGTTTCTGGCAAGCAAACTATTTGTTCTGGTATTTTATTATAAAATCTTACACAGTTGCCCATAAAAGACTTATTTGTTTTGCTCAATCTAAATATAGGAATTTGTAGTTTATTTTTATTTCTAGTGTTTTTATTATGGTAGTCACATTTTTGTTTAAATAATCCTATATTCTTTCGAGTGTACATAATAATTTCGTATATATACAGCGCGGGTAAAGTGAGAATTATAATTTCTTAAAATTTTTCTCTTTGCGATTCACAACATTTCATTTCATAAATTGCCCGTACTGCTCGTTTTTGTAAAATGAATATAGTATCTAAGTCAGCTGTTGATCTCCATAATAGGAGGCCATTTGTCATTAAACTGTGAAAATAAGCGAAGTAAACTAGCCTAGCAGTTTTTACATCTGTCAGTCGACGTATTTTCCTTACAGCAAAGGCAGCAGCACTTAGTTTAGATGAAAGATTTTCAATGTGACTATTCCATTGTAGCTTTGAGTCGATATGAATTCCTAAGAAAGCAGTGTGTGATATTTATATTAGGTAAATAAATAACATAGGTAACAACAGATAATAGATTTAATTTAATCGAAGAAATATCTCCCTTTTGAAAGCAGAAGAATTATACCCAAATTATTATATGAAATTACAAATTTTAAATTTTCTTACATATAAAATGAATTGCCGTTCCTGTGGCCTTCAGTAGTGTTGTTTGAATAGATTTGATAAAAATCATAAATAACTACCCCCTTACTAATAAAAATGTTTACACAACGGATACCTTAAACAAGGTTGCTGTCTTTGTCTGTCAAGTGACTTTCCGAACATATCAGACAGCGATAGCAACGTTATATTGGTTATCCGTTGTATAAATATTTTTATTAGAATGGGGGTTAATGTACATTTTATTATATACTAGGTGTTTTTACAGTCAGTGTCCAAACTTTCAGGAGTGAATATACTCTTAAATATAAGCAACTTTTACTATGGAGTCAACTTTACTACTTAAAAAAAACAGCTGTTTACTACAAAAGGGCTGTGGCATAGATAGTATTTTGTAGGAATCAGGTGTATTTTTTTTTCAAGTAGGAAAGTCGATCCCATAGTAAAAGTTACTTATATTCGAGAGTATATTCACTCCTGAAAGTTTGCACACTGAATGAATAAACACTCAGTATAGTTGCAAAGTTGTTGCAATCTTTAATAGCAACAGTATATAATATTATTAATAATAAAAGTTCTTTGTATCGCTAAAACACAAGAAAGGCTGGACTGATTTGGCTAATTTTGATCTTAAAATAATTGTGGAAGTTCAGGGAAGGTTTAAACACTAAGAAATATTGTAAAATTCTAAGAAAAATACTCGAAACGATAATTCAATTTTGCCATACTAACTGTACCTACCTGTCAAACATTAGATGTTTGTTCCTCAGATTAATAACTATAAATAACAGCTTTCAAGGTTCGTTCCATCCGTAGCGTGAATTCGGGTCACCCGTTTCACTTGATTGTTAATTATGTATAGGAGCCTTCAGTATCTATTTGGTTGGACTGCAAAACAGTTTCATATTTCCAAAAAGTCGGCTGGCCCCAGTAGATTGCAGGTGTAGATAGTAGGTGTAGGTTGTAGGTGTTGTTTGTAGTGTTGCAATTGTAGGTAGGTATAGGTAGGTAGATGTAGGTGTAGGTTTCATCTGTATGTATAGTTACTTATTTATTCCACAGTTCATAGTTTAAACAGAACAACGTGTGTCAGGTCAGATGGTGTAGAATAAAAAAACAATTAAATCTAAGTATTATACTTTTGAAATCACATACAAATCTTACAACAATCTAAATATTGTCTACAAGCAGTTGGTCAGTCGTAAAACTGAAGCGATGTTTGTCTAAACAAATACATATTTGAATCCATATTTACATAATTGTGGCCGGAGCGACTCTAGCCGGCTCTACGCGAAATGAACGTATCCCAAGATCCCGTGCACAAATTGAACCGCGCCGGGAGACTATTCTGGTCTATTTTAATTATATTATTTAATAGTTAATAGGTATGCTGTTTTAGATATTTTATAAATTGATTTATTACTATTTATGAACGCCTACGGTTTAAGAGCGTGTAGACTGTCTTTGTAGTACTTGCGGGAGACATTAAGCTACAAATTCTACGGCAGGAATCTTGCCTTTTTAACAGAATGTACGTGAATATAAATAGGTGTCGATTAACAGATAGACGCTTCACATATAAAATTTACACATTGATAACGACATTTACAATTAAGGAACAGTTCAATAAATTAGGAACGAATTTTCAAGTATTCGAATTTATTAATGACTAGATGATACCCGCGCGACTTCGTGCCTACAAAAAAAGATCGCGCGGGAACCGTAAACTTTTCCGCCACAAAGTAGTTTAAGTCCTTCTCCGTGCTCTACTTTATATCTGTGCCCAATTTCATGATGATCGGTTTAATAGTTTTTATGTGAAAGAGAAACAAACAAACCCACTTTCACATTTATAATATTAGTAAGGATTAAAGCAATCAAATATGGAACATGTCTATCTCTACTTATGTTGAACGAACGCAAGAATCAAAAGCAAATTATATGCAGATCTGGAATAGGCACGTGGGATCCATTGGGGCGTTGGGACGAATGGGGCGCGCATACTAATTCGTGGCCGAGGAGCATTCGAACAGGCTTACGGGATATGTGAGACGGCCCAAGATTTAGTTTACAACTTAGATTAACCCCCCGCAGCCCGTGGTCAAGAATTAAGTGATCTAATGGGACACGCGTAAGGGTTACGGTTACGGTTTTCAATTACACGACTCTACGGTGCACGTAATAAGTGGATTATATAATTACCTACTTGACTTTAATTTACTAAAATTTTGCGGCACACGTTTATTGGAGAACTAGCCTTTGCCCGCGGCTCCACCGGCGTAAATATAGTATCGGGTATCCCAGGGGAATACTGTACTTTTTCGGGATAAAAAGTAGCCTGTGTTGTAATCTAGAGCCTAAACTACTACCATACCAAATTTCATCGAAATCCATTAAGTAGTTTTTGCGTGAATGAGTTACAAACATCCATCCATCCATCCGTGTATCCATCCTCAAAAACTTTCACATTTATATTTGTAGTAGAATTAAATAATGTTGCAATAAATAGACGATAGATATTTTGTATTTCCAAATTTAATTTTATTGACCAATTTATTAAAAACAGGAAGACGTATTCTATAAAATGATAGGTGTTTTGTTATATACAAAAAGTTTATATTGTAGTTCATAAATCCACAACCATTCAAATATTTTACGCATAAAAATAAAATCTACATAGTTTCTCAAGAAAAATGCATGCAGTACCTAAAAAGATTCCGAGAATAAAAGGATCTCTTGATAACGAAAGACAAATACTTACAGTTGCTATTAAAACAAAAATATACTCCATTTTAAATTACTATCCACCCAGAATTCATATCCGGCTGGCTAATTACCTAAAATTTTGTCCCAAGAATAAATTAACACTGAAACCCAGGCCGACTCCTATAAACAAACCGTTTGAATTGCAAATTGGCTGATTCATAAATTAACTTCGTAGATAATTCTCTTTAATTGCTAAAAATCTAATTTCGCATTAAATACATTTTTTTATATATCCACCAAGTGGAAAAAAAACCGGTAAATCGAGTGAGAAAGTATTACCTGTTGCACGGGCGCTACGGCCTACATCCAACGCTCGGAAGCTTACAGCTCACTTATTTTCTTTTTGTATGCATTTACGTTTCAGATTAAAAGATCCAATCGCCACCCCAAGCGCTCGGGTCCGCGCAGCCACGTTCGGTAGGCTCCGTCGGCCATCGAGGGTGCGGATTGGTCGGCCGGAATATGGGGTGAGCGATGACGCCAGCGAGGGAAGTTTTCGCGGTGGAAAATCAGTTGTGGTCGCAGGGTTGAACCGAACGGTAGTGCCTCGCGTTCCCACCCGCCGCACGCCCGAGCTCGCCTGAGGGTAAGTGAAAATTTTATTCAATTAGAAAGCAATCTCTGAGAAGAAGTCGAGATCAGGGCGAGATTGACAAATTTTGGAGAGGAATCGCAACAACTCGAGGTGAGTGGAATTACACAGGTGCTGCAGTTTGATACGACCTTCAAAGTTTATGATACGTATACTTTCTCTAAAGTTGTTTAAAAATAACAATCTCGTTGCGGTTGAAATAGTACTTCAATAAGGTAATTTATGCGCATCAGAGTCATATAAATTATTATTACCAGGGTGACCGAGCTTTGCTCTGAGTTCTAGTGGTAGGTATGGATAAAATTAACGATTTGCCTGCCTGCCTATTATTTTGTCTGTGTTATTTTATAAATGTTCGAAACCTCTTTTATTGATTTAGCTTTAAAATAAGTGTCTAGTAAATCTTGTTTTTATGATATTTAAAAAAAAAGCATCACAAAAACATTATTCTGACAGGGATTTGAACCCGAGACACCAATTTTCCAATAAAAATACAAAATTACATGCGATTAATTTATTTTCGGACGCAATTTATGCAATTGAAAATTTTATTATTTTACGAAAACTTTCCTGTGCAATCATTTATATTGTTTCATCACATTACAATTTTAACAAAATATTATATAGATAACCTGGTTAGTAAACAAACATTATTGAACACAAATAGAGGCGAAATAACAAGATGGCACAAGAAGAAAAAAATATATAAATTATGTTTCCACATAATTTAATAATTCCACATAATTTCTTTCCAGAAAGCTTACTTAAAACGAACAACATAAAAATGTGCCTATCGCATTTTTCTGTATCAATTTGGGATTAAATTTTGTGTTTTTAAATTAAAAAATAGCTGAACCTGTTTGCGTTTAAATGACATAACTTTAAAGGCAACTGAAGGTAATAAAAGCTAAGCATGATATTTGTAAACAAGACTAATTATAATTTTTGGTGTTTATCAACATAGTAACTATACCAAACTTCATCCATTTATATTCACAAATAAAAGAAGTTAGAAGGGCGGACAGAGTGAAAAAGTGGTTCTTGTAGTATACGGAACCCTAAAAATGAATATATACTTCTACTAATGTCTTATTTTTAATTTAATTTCCAAAACTTATTTTATAAAATTGTTGATCTTAACCTATACAAGTGCACCACAAACCACATCAATTTATCTGAGCACTTTAGTTCGCACAAACACGTACGATTTGCTTACAAAATAAATCAATATTATGCATTACAACATAATATTATGCTTCAACATAGAATGAATATACGTAAATTTGAAGTAATTTATATATTTTTCCGTATAGTCCTTATTTTTTTTTAATCTTTACGAAACTTCTGCTGATTTACAATTTTGCTTTGTAATTTTGGGGTAAGCTGTTAACTATGAATTATTTACGAATACTATTGGCTGGTTAACAAGTTAAGAAGTAAACCATAGATAATAATGTAATATTTACGCGCGGAATATAATAGAGTAACAGTTCCGCAACATAACCGTAAAACTCTACGACTGCGTGCAGTTCTAGACATTTAGATAAAAGTTTGCTAATAACCGCAGTGCGCCGCATAATACTAGACTCATATTAAATTGGATAAATTAAATTGTGAATTTAAAAGGTTATTTCTAGGAACTAATATTGTTACGTATACTATATTCATAACCCAAGCATTTAGAGCTCCAGACGTTGTCAATGCCCACAGCTTCATTAGCGCAAAAGGATATCCGATTATCCCTAGTAAACCGCAAGTTTTTTGGGGATGAAAGTAATCTATATTAAATATCTCGGCAACAAACTTTCTGTGTGCCAAATTTCATTGAAATTCGTTGAGCAGTTTTGCGCGCATAGGTAATGTATAAAATCACACATTCCCATACAAGTATATTATAAATGCGAACCCTTATAAATATTCGCATTTATAATATTATATAATATTAGTAAGATACTAATTTTAATCCAATAAAAGTTATCCTTTACACACGCGCCGCAGCTCCCGCGAGGACGCCGGATTTTGCATAGATTTTGCAGCCACCTGCTTCTGCAGGAGCTGTGGCTTTTTACCGGCCGCCAGCACTGCGGCACAAAATCCATATAAGTCTAGTGCAGCGGCGCCGTTGCAGCGGCGTGTGTGTACGCGTACTACAAATTACTTTCTTTCCTTAGAGGTAAGGATCCCTAAAACTGGCAAAGCATTTTTAATCATTCATATCACCACGTGTAAGGAAAAACAAGGCTATTATTGTAATAAGAGAGCAGTTACACAATATATCGGATATCGATTACGTTACGTTATTACGCGCTTATGCTTCTGACACTTGCTGTTCGCAGAATATGTTCATTAGAATTTCATTATATTATATACAAAATTAAATTTATTGTCATAATACAATGCTAGAACTAAACAAACCGTGGGAGAACTATGCTAGGCACCACATTGCCGGCTCATTAGGAGTGAAACCACGGCCCAAAAGAAAACAGGCTTTAAATAGCACTTGCATCGTGTTTTGCTGAGCTAGTAAGGCTCTCGATAGAACGTGACTTTTTTCCTTCTTTGTTTATATTTTGTTTTTTGTCTTCTAATAATCTAAATCAGCTCTCTGCCAGTGAAAGACCGGTGAAAATCCTTTTAGCCAGAGATTAACCAGAACAAACAGACAGACAGACAGACGGACGGACAAATTTTTTTTAAATTTGAGTTTTTGGTGTAGGTACCGTTTATACAATCTTAATATGTATTTTGCGTAAAGCTGTTAATTTGAAGTTATAAACAGACACTTCAATTTTATTTATTTGTAGGTATAGATAAAAGCCTTTCATGCGACGCCAATAGAGCAACAAAGTTGGCTCAAACTCTATCATCGATTTTGAACGCAAAACTTCCAGCAAATTGACCATAACATGATATCGGAAGTTAAAGTTTTACACGCAAACGTTATCATATATTGGCCATTCGTTTATTTACCAATATAGTTGACGACACATAATTTTACTTTAATATATTAATAATTATAATATTGTAAAGTTTGCATAAATTATTTTCTATACATGGAAAACAAACGAGGCTACTTGAGACGTTCTGAAGTACCTAACTAAAATAATAATAGATAAACATGATTTCGACTTTCTTTTTTTTCATTCAAAACACGTAATCAATATTACTAAAGTTGGTTTAATGCTCTAAGCTAAAAAGGCAAGACGTTTGAATCTTTTTTGTCGCTTAAATGAATAAGTATTCGGAAATATCAGTAACTTCTCAGAAGTAACAGATTACTAAAAATCTATTTTTTCATAGGTACAGCGATTTGTTTACATAATTTCGCAAGTCTCGTGAAAACGCTCCATACAAAAGTCGTACCCATCTGTGACGTCACGATTAGATGAAACTCATAAAAGTGCATTAAATATAAGGCGGCAGGAACATATTTGTAAATATCCTCCGAAGTTTGTGCGTTTAAGTTCATACTTACCATTAACCATAGTGAATGTTTTTGTATATGATGTAAGTAATACCTCAATACTTCTGAGTAGGTATGTAAATTAAACTAAATATTTTACATGTAATCGTCTCCCCTATTGACTGTGAGCAGATGTGCTAAATGTAGTACGACTGGGTGGAATTTAGGTTAAGTTATAATTAATTATTACTATAATACATAATGCAGTAGTGGAATCTCATCTTAGTAGTCCTAGAGTCTAGATTAATTCTGGATATTATGGCTCTTAGACCCACTTGCGCAGATCTGGATTAAAGTTAACCCTGGGTTAAAATATCACGCCTTCTCTTTCATAAATACGAAGAACGAGAGAGGTAACATGATGTTTAACCCAGATCTGCGCAAGTGGGCCTTAATGTTTTTATTAAGACCATTTACACAAATGCTATATGTGCCGTAGCCCTTTTGTATGAAATAATAGATTTTATTTTAAGTAGGAAGGTTGATCCCGTAGTAAAAGTTGCTTATATTCAAGAGTATATTCACTCCTGAAAGTTTAGATACTGACTGGAAAAACACCTGGTATATTTTAGGGGTCGTAAAATATAGAATTATTATTATTTTATAATGCTGAAAGCAAAATCTATACATAATCTACATAATGTAACTATACGAACATTCATCAATTTAAATTCATTGTTACGGAAACTAGAAGGGCGGACAGACAGACAAACAGATAGACAGACATATGGACAGACAGAGCAAAACTATAAGGGTTCCTTGTAACCCTAAAAACACAGGATCGTACAAAAGACATCAAACTACAATATAAGGTAAAGTCACCTAATACCGAGGGGTTCTAAAATTTCACCGAATTCCGAGGTATTTATGGTTGCCCGGAAGAAACTGATTCAGCAGTAAGGCCGCTAATTTGAACTTTTTCTTATTTTCTGCATGTATTTCTTTTTTAGTTTAAGTTGAAATAAAGAATTTTTTATTTATTTATTTCTTTACAAAAGCAGATTTTAAGCAAAATGGTTATTATTTTTCATTGTAAAGTAATTCAATCAATAGAAAATTTATTGTTCTATTCATACGGCCACATAGTTGACTTTATATGCGTATTTTTTAAAATAATCAATTAGTTTTACGGCAACTGCGTGTCCGAACGGACCACGGCCGTACATTTTGTAGATGTTCACGTGAGTAGCATGATTTTTTTAAAGTGTTTTACAAGCTTAATTGGTGTTCTGAGGGTGTTGGTTTCGGTTTTAATCTAATAAGGGCTATATTTTTATCAAAAACCTTCTATATAATCTATTTTCTGATTAAATCAAGGAGAAAGAAAGGTTTAAAAATACCATGGTATTAGGTGCCAAATATTCAGGGTGGTTCCTGACTCCGATGTATACCGCGGAGTTAGGATTTCATATACCTTTTGTATTTTTCATTCATGACTTCTTGCTTTGAATATAAATACTTGAATAATTAATTCATATAGAACCCTAATTCCGATGTACTATTTAACGTCATATTCACTAATTATATCATTTTAAACTTTTAACATTTTTAGTATGGAAATATAAATAGGCTAAAACCAAGATTATGCATATTTCCACGTAATTATGAATTATCATATATATTTTATTTGAAACTATGATATTGTGGCATTCATTTGTTTATTTAATCATAATAATAATTTTGTTACAACGATGTTCCTAACAACATTTGTGACGACCTCTGTGGCTCAGTGGTTCAGCGCATTGGTGCTCAAGCGGTCGCGGCTTCGAAGCCCGCCGAAGGGACTAAATGTTTTTTTGCGTTCCTGGGTCATGGATGTTTATTAAATATGTGTATAATATAAGAAAAATCTTAAATATATGTATAGTATAAAATATACTTCCAGTTTTCTGGTACCTATGACACAAGTTCTTCGGATACTTAGCACGGGGCTAGATTGACGTGGTGTGAAGCGTCCATAGATATTTATTATTTATTTGATTTTTGAACAACCTGAACAATTCTATTTGTATTTTATATCCTCGGAGTTAGGAGCCAAATACCGTATTAGGATTTTTACTAGGGGCTTCTGACTTTTTCTATATTTTTTTTAATTTAACATTTAAATCAAATTTTAAATGACATTTTTAAAGCTTTTTTTAATAATCAAATAAAGATTCTAACAAAAATATATCAAAAACGTCCACAAAATGCCTAATTTTTAATGTCTAAGTTTATGAGAAAATACCACGGTATTAGGTTCCTTTACCTTACCTATGTATTTTTTTGTTTGTTTTATAAAACAAAGGCCACGCAACGGACCGGTAATGCGGCACTCGACGCCACTCCAGTACGGTACAGGTCTGTCCTCATTTGTACACACTCACTGATCAGCACAGTACCTTGTCATTATGGACAAAAAATATGGCCTTTAATTCAGTAAGGTTTAATACATTTTTTTATTATTATACTAGCTCTACTTTTCATGGGCTATAATATGGAAAGATATTGTACTATAAAAACGTGGTTAATAATTGTGATTTGAATAATCACAGAAAAACCTTGATGATCAAGTACTCTACCTTTATCAAATTTGATGTATAAAATCAGCCACTGTGCAACTGCGTCTGAACCTAATAACATCTCTAGCTAGGCGGAGAGTGATATGCGTACCTGAGAAAAACATAAATTAATTTTCGTAGCATGACTAAATTCGCATGGTCATAGGTTTATAAATAAAAGCTCATAAGTCTTATGTCATTTACCCAGTTCACAGTTTTATTTATAAATCTTACTCCGGGCTCCGAAGTTTAAGATAAACAAATTTCATCAGACCTACATCCGCTGTCGAGCGTAATAAAAATAAATATTGCAAAAGTTAAAAAGCAAAGATAATATTAACCATATTTGATTTGTGTTTCGACATTTTCTGTTTACTTTTAATGAGTTCCAAGGATTTGAACTCGGTGTGATTTGAAACCAATAAAACTTTTTGTGTTTGCTGGCGCGGCGCGCGGCGCTTTCCGACTCGCTTAAATCACACTGCGCAGGAAATTTAAAATAATGTTTAATATGTAGCTGTATTTTACAGAGAAACTGATAAAAATGATGTATCTCATTTGTTTTCCGATATATTCACTACGTGTTATATTTTCAGGGTTCAGTTCGTCAAAAGTCATTTTAGTTACTTTATTTGTATTCAGTTTTTCTTTAGCTACCCTGCTGAATCCCATATCAAGAACTAATAATCTAATTCCTATAGAAAAATAAGCTTAAATAACTTATAGCAAAAACATCACTTGGTTCTAGTGGCTATTATTTTCAAGTTAAATGTTATCATAAACTACCTTCACTCATAATTTTATCTCGATAGCGCTATCCGCAGCTCGATATTTGTGCGCACAAACAGAACAGTTGAGTGTTTCGGAATTGCAAAATGAAGGCGCTTTATGATAAAATCACAAAGAGCAGGCATTGACGTGACGTCACTCGACGCAATAGCATAATGTAGTCTGGCAGAATTTAACCGACTTGCGAATGAGTATTGTGGACACGTATGCACGTTGACGTGAATAGACGCCCGCTCCGCTCTGCCTATACAGGGCAGATTTGATAGCTCTGTCATTTCATATCCATTCACTTAAGGGTACTCGTAAGTGTGGTTTAGCAAATTTAAATAAGATTCTTGGTTGCCATATAAAATTAATGTATTGATTACGTTAACTCATTGAAATTGTATATAAATACCTATTTCAGTTTTATACTTTTGAATATTATTATTTTTTAATCTTTTAAAGTTTGAAATGTATAAGAGTTTTAACCATATTCTTAAAATGTATGATAATAGTTGCGAATAAAAGCGGAGTAATTGATATGTGAATCATTATTATACATATTAATTATATTATGGAAATATTTTTTAATAAATCGCAAAAAATATTCAGAAAGTAAAAACACACAGAAGAAAAAAAAAAGAGAGGGACACTTGATCCTTATGGGAGACTAGGCACTCTCAATTTATAGAGCCTGTATGGGCAATATCTAGTTTTACAGTGGCTATGTCAGTAGTAAACGATACTGACATAGTAGTGAGTAGAATAGTCAGATCTGGTGGACGATAAATGATTTTTGTGGCAATCAACTTTTATCTTGTAAATTTTTATTCCGATTATTTACAACTATATTTACAGTTATTACTATATTCATGATGTATATGACACAAAGCAAATCCTTATATATATATGAATTTCGTTTAGTCAAAAAAAAGGTAATCTTAATCGACTTTAATGACACATTTTTTTAAAGCATAATATTACTTATTTGGTACAGTTATTCGGAGATACTTAAGTGATCTTGCGTAGGTCAAGTACCTCTAAAATATTTTTAATTGTTGATTAATTATTGAATATTCCATAGTCTAAGGTATAAAAAACAAGATAAGGTACAAAAGAAACTAAACCATAAAAATGATGCGTGAAAAATATTAGGGTGAAATGAACGCTAAAATAGCTTTTAGTGGTCTAGCAATCTATGAAGGTAAAATCAACGTTTTTAAGAACTTTTTTAATTTGCGTTGAAATTGCGTAAAGTAAAGTAAGTAAAGGGGGGCTTGGAGATTAAGTGTTCCTTATCGAATGGTGTAGTAAAATATCGTGTGATTTGTTTTCGTAAATCAATCTGATAAATTCCCGGCAGTTTTTTTCCAAGAGCAGTCGGTTTGATTTCTGGATAGGTTTATTATTAGGTATATTTTATATTGATTTATTAGTAGAATAGATTTTGTTCGCGACTTTGTATGCGCAAAAGTTAATTTTGCGGAAACCGTACATTTTTCCGCTATAAAATGTAGCCTATGTGCTTCATCGTGGTCTACTCTATGTCTCTGTCAAATTTTGCAATTTTCAATGCAAACAAACAAACAATAGACTACTCACTATAGATATAATATTGATTTATCAAAAATCTCATGATACAGTTTTAGTTTTAATCAAAATCGGACTCGCAGCTACGAGCTACGAGCCTTTTAGCATTTTTAACTATAGTTTTGGATTTCATCTACCATACCCAGTAGAAAAATTCACTTTGTAGACGAAAGATTTCAAAACTAAAGATAGGCGTGCATTTGACAGAAAAATCTTTATACAAGAAAAAGTTACGCATCTTGTTTTCACTATATCTCAAATGTCAGCCATCTTGATTTCACCATACCTCAAATGTCAAAATGGCCCTAAAAAGCTCCAAGAGGGCCCCACCATTTAAGTGGGGACAGTTTTTGCTTCAACATGCCTCGTCTATAATATATCCGTCTATGGTATCGACGTGTCCTCAGTTGTACAATTATATTGGTGCAATCCCTGTCTTTAGTTTTACTAGGTAAATTAGTATTTTTTTCACTGATATAAGTTATTCTTGTTGGTTGTCGCAGATTCTTGTAGCTAGACAAATTCCACGTATTCCAGTGCCAATGTTTTTCAAATGGGAAGTGTTGACCTAGTTTCCCCTATTATAAAAAACATCCATCTACTATAAATGTGAAAGTTTGTGAGGATGGATGGACAGATGGATGGATGGGTGGATGTTTGTTACTCTTTCACGCAGAAACTTCTAAACGGATTTTGATGCAATTTGGTATGGTAGTAGTTTAGGCTCTGGATTAAAACATAAGCTATTTTATCCCGAAAAAGTACAGTGCTCCCGTGGGATACTGTGTTTACGCGGGAGGAGCCGCGGGTAAAAGCTAGTTTTATATAGAACGATATGAAGCCACACGTCTAGTTTGTTGAAGGCTTCAGTTACATTCTAAAGTCCGCAGACGAAATAACGATTACGGTCCGGGCGGCTTACCCCGACTGCTTAACTTTGTAAGTCTGCCACAATTACCGCCACATCGCTTAATAAGACCAACCGAGTACATCGTGATTTTTAAACGTTCTCGTGCAATGGACCATTTTCCTGCGTGTTCCATACGCTATAATCCCCTCAATAAAGGTAATTGTGCGTTCAGTTATTGATATTGCTTTTAATTCTATAACATTGCTTTTATTAATAAACCCACCATTAAACCTTTTGTTTGTGATTGCGGAGGATAAAGTTTTATATGTGGTTATTTTCGATATATTAATTAAACAGTTTGCGTCATTATCTTCAGCATTATTTCCAGCCAATCAATAACTAGCTTTTACCTACGGTTTGATTTGTATTGACATCATAAACGTTTATTATATCATAAACATTTTTGGGGATGAATTTTTAAATAAATTCTTTACTCTCGTTTTGAAAAACAAAGCAAAGTAAATAACCGATTTTCGCCATCTGATTTGATACAATGGCCCCAAACAATTCCTTACTAACTACTTTACAAAGTTCAGATGATCAAATGACCCATAACTATCAGACAAAATAAGAGCGAGGCGAAAATTGGGAATTTGCTTTGCTTCCCGTTGTTTTTGCTAAGGTGTGTGTACCTACGATATAACGAATTAATGAAACACATAACAATAAATTAAAAATAAATTCCACCGAATTGGTAATGTGAAACGTCTTGCGGTGTTTCATTTCATTAGGTGTTGAGCAAGTCTGTTACACTAACGAGCGTACCTTTGTGCGGTGCCTGATCCCTGCCACTTGCCAAGATTATCCAAACAGTCATGCCACCTTCTTGCCACCCAGACCTGAGTTCAAATATTCAAACACCTGTACCAATCTATCAACTATTCTGCATTCCTGTATACACGCTTGTACGTCGCTTTAGCTTACGACGTCGGACGCGTAAAATAATAATCTATTCTTCAAGAGCCAAATACAGACTAAGTTGTGTTGTTTACTTTAAAAATAAATATAGCATTCATTATAATATAATATTTTGTTATCAATTTAGCTTACTTTTATATTATACGTAACTAGCATATTTTGCCCGCGGCTTCACTCGCGTGAAATTAGGTTTTAAACGCTACCTTTATAATAAAAAACTTTCAACCCCTACTGTAACCTCTTCGGGGTTGAATTTTAGAAAACGCTAAAATACGTAACTCAATCATACGAAACATCATGCAAATATGTCCAAGGTGCAAAACATTTATCCATACATTTCATACAAACTTTTATCGCCTATTTTACGCCTTTGGGGGTTGAATTTTGAAAACGACTACGTCATATGAATAATACGTGTGCAAAATTTTAATTTTCTTGTCTTAAGAGTTTGGCCTGTGCGTTGATAAATCAGTCAATCAGCTTTCTCCTTATATATATATATATATATATATATATATATATATATATATATATATATATATATATATATATATATTTAGATCGTTTGTTACACGTTTTTAAGCATAATTTACAACATTTTCATATTTTGTACGTGCTATTTTGATTGTAGTTTGAGTCGCAAATTTCTATGTTACCTTCTACCTTCTTCTCGCCGGCCTTGTTCCCAAAGGTGGTAGGCCTCATGTAGGACAATTCTATAAGTGTTATTTGATAACAAATATGGAAATAAAAACTTTGAGTTTAAGTTTATTATAACCATCTAGTTTTAAATCAGACTTTTTCACTTTACCTATGAAGCATTTTATGGGTAGAACTATAAAGTGCAATAGAAGTTTTATGTGTCTGTACTGCGTGTATACCGTGACAAACCGTATTGTACCAGATTCTAAGACGCAATACAACAGTCTTTAACTAAGATCGTGTTTACACTCGATTTGTAGATATAGAACTGAGTGCAACAGATTACCTACATTAAGAATCACACTGGAAAGTGTCTGTTTATTTTGTTTAGGTAATAACTTATTTTCTTTTGTATTTCATTTTGTATACTTTTTTATTTTTAATCAATTATGTAAAATTTACACCCGTTACCTCCGATTTAAATTAATAAAACATAAAAACTTATAAAAATACATTCAAGTAATAATCCTCCTCCTCCTCCATATAAACTTTAACTGTGCCAAATTTCATACTTCGCTCGCATACTTTTCGTAAAATGGAGTATAAAGTTTTTGCTTCACTTATTAATATAGTATTTTATGATATATAATACTACGTTGTAGAACTTTAATACTTGACAGGTACTGTCCCCAAAATAATACTGTCGTTGCTGGTAAATCAAATAAACTTCCTTTTTATGTGAATTTTACAAGGCATGCAGCACTCTTATTGGAGTCAGACACACTTGTTTATTCTCGATCCTTCGAGAGCCCTGCTCTGCACAGTATTGCGGCCCTCCGCAAGTCTGTGTTTATTACAGACGGAATGATTATTCAATCCATAATGCTAGTAATATTGTCGTTCTTAAGGAAAAGGATATCATACTAACTTCTGGTCATATACTTTTTCATTGATATTCAGATAGTATTTTGTAGTTAAATTATAATGTATTTCCGCTTATCTATACCAATATATAAAGGGGTAAAGTTTGTGACTTTGTCCCTGGATCTACTAAACCGATTTAAAAATTAGTTCACCAATAGAAACCCAATTTATTTGTGAAAGTCAAAGGCAATAATTACATTAACCCGAAAAATGAATATACTTTTTCGTGGTAGACGGATCTGCAAATTAAATCCGAGAAAAAACAGTCAAACGAAAAACGTTTCTTACAAACGCTGACTTAGCTATGTTAGATATTATATTACTAGCTGGTGCCCACGGCTCCGCCCGCGTAAATACAGTATCCCACGGGAACACTATATTTATTCGGGATAAAAAGTAGCCAATATTTTAATCCAGAGCCTAAACTACTACGATGCCAAATTTCATCGAAATCCGTTCAGTAGTTTTTGCGTGAAAGAGTAACAAACATCCATCCATCCTCACAAACTTTCACATCTATAATATTAGGTCTTTACCTATGAAATTGCCGTTTTGTATGAAAAAAATTTAACTAATTTTTTTCATGTACTTTTTATTTGTATTAATCGAAGTAATCACCCATGCAATCAATGCATCTTTGCCAACGCAGTGGCAGTTTAGCAGTGATGCCCTTCTTAAAGAAATCAGCTGGACGGGAGGCACCAAATTCTTCAAAGGCATTTTGTACTGCCTCTCGGGTATTTAATTTATTTCCCGCCAAGAAGTTATCCAAATTCTGGAAAAAGTAATAGTCTGTAGGCGCAAGGTCTGGTGAGTAGGGCGGATGACGGAGAGCTTCCAACCCCTGTTCTTGCAACTTGGAGACCGTCTGCTCTGCAGTATGAGGTCGCACGTTGTTGTGAAGGAGCAGCGGAGACGAGCGATTGACCAATGCTGGTTGGAGATGTGCCAGCTTCTCCATCATTGTGTTTAGTTCTTCACAGTACACATCTGCAGTAATGCTCACCCCGTTTGGTAAGAAGCTGTGATGAATCACACCTGCGCTAGACCACCAAACAGTGACCATCACTTTTCTAGGGGTAAGTTTTCGTTTAGGGCATTGTTTAGGTGCTGAACCAGGATCCAACCAACTTGTTGAGCGCTTGCGGTTATCAAACAGAATCCATTTTTCATCGCAGGTAACAATGCGGTTAAAAATTCCTTCATTTGTGTGTCTGTTGAGCAGTGCATGGCACGTCTCGACGCGTACTTCGCGCTGACGATCATTGAGTTCGTGGGGCACCCATTTGTCAAGCTTTTTTACCTTGCCAATTTGACTCAAATGGACCAATATTGTTTTGACGCTAACGTCGAAAGCTGCTGATAATTCAGCCGTAGATTGTGTATCATCAGCTCCCACAATCGCCTTTAATTCGTCATTGTCGACCAAAGTCTTCGGACGACGGTTCATTTTTCAGGTCGAAATTTCCAGAACAGAAGCGAGCAAACCAATAACAGGTGGTGCGTTGGTTTGTAGTGTTAGCTCCGTAAACGTCGTTGATGTTGCATGCCGCTTGTGCCGCGTTGCTGCCACGACGGTACTCATATTCCTTAATTACTCGAATTTTAACGTATCCATGATGACGAAAAATATTGAAATGCGATGAAAATGCAACACTAAACAATAAACAAATGACTACTTTTGGAAAAAGAATGACAAACAAAAATTATTTTGATTTGAAATGGCCAGTACTGCAGAACGGCAATTTCATAGGTAAACCTATTATTATAGTATATAGTATTATATAGTAGTATTCGATTGAGCTCTATGGGAAAAATTTTAGATCTTGATAATGCTTTACTACAATAAACTCAGTATAAAGTTATTTCCGCACATAATTTTTTCTCCCTTTTACTTGATTTAATTTGGAAATATGTTTAAAGAGATAAGGTCGTGCTAACTCGCACGGTCAGCTTCTTCAGTTGAATTTAAGGAAATAGAAATTTTCGGAATATGTGTCTGTTGCATGCCAATTTGGCTATATTATAAATAAAGTCGAAAATAATACGCACACTTTCGACTTTTTTTTATAATATAGCCAAATTGGCATGCAAATACATACATACACATACAGTAAAAATATAACCCTCCTTTTGGCAGTCAGGAAATAAATCATATCACTTAGTACTAACCGCACCACACTTATAGTTTCATCACAAATAAAAATGTTTAGCGCCCAACGAAGTACGAAATGGGTACGGGACAGCTGGTTAAAAATATTTTAAAGGCCTACATTAAATTTGTACGATAATATTTATTTTTACCCGACTACGGCGAAGCCAAAAGGAAGGGAAAATGTATTTGGCACTCTACGTGTATGTACGTTTGTATATGTTTGTTGCACCCTAGCACATGACCTAATGATCCGATTTTAATAAATGAAGTGTCAAAGGATTCTCAATAATGCCCGGGTAACATAACATAATTTAGGTAGTCGGGTTTTTATAAAAAAAAATAGTTATTAGTTTTACTTGTTTTAGATTATTTTGCTGACTGTACAGTACGACGTAACGTAATAATTTGGTATCGTTACCTTATTCAAGTATAATATGGTATTAAAGAATAATCTTATATATAAAATTCTCGTGTTACAGTGTTTGTGGCAGAACTCCTCCGAAATGGCTTTATCGATTTTAATGAAATTACGAGTAGCTAGAGTAAACGGTAGTTACGAGAATAGGTTGTAAACTATTTTTCATACCCCTAAGTGATAAAACCAAAAAATAAAATTTGTTTTTTAAAACGATTTAGCATTAAAAATACATATTACCCTACATTTTCACCCTTTAATACCAACCCCCATTTTGTAAAAGCGACATAACTCTTTTATGCATCACCTGGAGGTTGTAGGGGTGGTATAAGGTATAGTTAGGTAGGTGTAGGTAGTCGGTGTAGGTAATCTGTGTAGGTTAGTGTAGGTAGTTATATTAAGCGTCTCTTGGGACAGCTAATGCATACGCGTAATATTGTTAGCTGCACGCATTAATCATATTTATTAGTGCCTCGTAGCGACCGCTCCCGTGCGCGTAGCACTGGCGTAGCGTGTTACCATAGGAAATACTAATATCTACCATAGGAAATACTAACGTTACCATAGGAAATACTAATATCTTATCAAGTGCGAAAACTCAAAACATTTTAAGCAATTAATATAAGATCTTATATAAAACATAATATTAGCACTAAGTATAATTTTTAAAGCTTTTTTAGCTGAAGCAATAATAACATTAAACTCTGCACCGTTTAGTTGAACACCACATAAATTATTGAAATATTTTCCGGGCAATTGAGACAGTGTTTTACAGCGGACCGACAATGTTGTATTTAATGGCCATAACAAACATTTACGTTGCTAACATTGTTAAGGAGTTCGGCGTGTGCGCGCAACGGCCGGAAGTAATGTCCCCATGTTCCTCCATTTTAATTGAACCGAACTAATGGACCAGAGACAATCGCTTCTTTTAACTATGGAACGCTTTTTGAGTCTGTTTCCGGTAGTGGCAATTTTACGTTCCGTACGTAAAATTGCCACTACCGATATTTACAATACCTGTTCGAAAAAGGATAAGCTTTGAATGGTATCCAGAATATTCACAAGGAATAAAAAAATATTAAGGGGTATTTAAATTCTAATGAAATTTATCATTCTTTTTATGTACTTTAAATATTATTTATTGTTTACGTAATCTTTTATTCATAAATTTCCGTGGTTTATATGGAATATGTTTATACTGTGCATACAATTTTAACACAGCATTAAATTGACCTTTACTATCTTTTGTTATGTATGTATTCATACACGTAATTTATGATTTACGTAATGTAATTTGCGACCGCTTTCATACCACATCAATTTACTAAATAATAAACATACTGTCACGCGGGGGACAAATCTGCGGTTTCCCTGTCAATTAGCTCGTATCAGGGACTTAGGTTAGATACTAAAATGCTGCTAAATTGTATAAAGTAGTAATCAAAGCCTACTAACTTTGAAATGTAACATTATTTTTTAAATTAAATATATTAAAATGTAAGAAGAGCCGTTTAACAACAAGAGCACAAAAATCAATAAAGTTAAAAAAATGCAAACGATATTGAGTAATTTTGTGCGTTTCGTTCGGGTAGAGGCAATATTTTCGCTGTAACTCGTGTGTCTAACGTTCCCGGTTTCAAAATAAAAATAATTATTTGAATGGGCCATTGCCACACAGTAAATAAAATGTACTATACTTACATACAGAGAGACATATTTCGTTGAAGTTTCGAAATGGATTACAGTTTTGTAAGGATTTAATAGTTAAATTTACTTTAATCTTTTGAGACAGAGATTAGAGTAAATCATTTTGCGTGTCGTAGTAAAATAGTACGACAAATTAGGTACGATCTCACAAGACATTAATACTCAAAAATGAAATAAAGAAACGAAGTTTCGAAATGGATTACAGGTTTGTAAGGATTTTATAGTTTAATTATACCCTAATTTTTTGAGACATAGAGATTAGAGTAAATCATTTTGCGTGTCGTAGTAAAATAGTACGACAAATTAGGTACGATCTCACAAGACATAAATACTCAAAAAAAAAATCGCAAATAATAACAGCCGGCAGCCCTTTGACTGGCTTTACCGGATTTTTCAAATATCGCCACGTATGACTTATGAGATAGGAGTTCAGTCATGGTCACGCATACACACCCCGTATGCTTGTATTAGTGGAATAAAATTGCGATCTCAGTATGGAGCTCTTTATATGTTCCTCTTTAATCTGTACCACTACACTATGGAGTGTAGGGAAAAGAAGAACTATTTCTGTATTAAAAAGTGGCCTCTGAAATGCGTCAAATTAGTGTGGTGCTACAATAGCAACAGTTCAAAGTAAATGAAGTTAGCAATAAGAGATGGGGTGAAGTTAGTTGAGAGCTAGTTATTGCTTAGATATTTAACTCAATTAACTTCACTCCATCTCTTATTGCTAACATCATATCATACCCTCTTCTGACTCTAGCGCCACTATAGTCAGTTTTGGAACTGTCATGTGACTACTTTTGCTGGACACTTTTTAGCTTTTCTGTCTTAGAGAGATAGTCCTCCTTTCCTCTACACTCCATACACTACACCAAATTGAGCTCTTGTAATGGCTGAATATTTAAACGTTACTTGAACTTTGTGAAATGGTTTCCAGCTCACGTGCTGTCACTTCGTGTGCTTGGCGGTATGACAAGCATGGGACTCGAGGGCATCATATTTTAAGAAACGTTTTATCGGCCGTTACTTATTTGCATGGGCCACTGCATTAAATCGAGATCAATAAGTGACGTATTATTTACCGAAGCCGACCCAGTTTAGCCCGACCCTTCGACACCACAATGAAAATGATTTATAGACGGAGATCCTCTGCTCGAGAATACAATACTTTATTTATTGCGAGTCGCTGATTATAAACATCTGGCCGCCACTGATTTTATCGGGTGAGATGACAATGAATATTTTATTACGTATTTTTATTCCATAATAAACTTTCTGTAACTAGTTAGTGCTATTCTATTCTAAGGCTCTAAATTAGCATATAGGCTACTTTTTAACCCGAATAGGTACAGTGTTTCCCTGGGATACTACGAGTATATTTACGCGGGCGGAGCCGCGGGTAAAAGCTAGTATTATATTTACTGTAGGTATTTTGGTCATTGCCTTTTAATGAGACGTTAAATCCGAACATTGTTTTGCTGTTGAAGTTGTTGTGGCATATGAGGTGTCAACGTTTAAAATTTATTTTATTAGGTTTAAGTAAAGTATTCGTGGGTTTTTGAAGAATGCATGCAGTGTCGCTAGCCATTATTATTGGCTACATATTTGCGGCCAGGCGGCACCCGACCGCCTGCAGAATAAACTAATCTGAAAATTACACGCTCCACCCCCCCTTTCTCGGTCACCCCTTCCCCCTCGGTGCGCTCACGAAGCGGCAAACTGGACGTAACACTAACAAACGGGGGCTGTTTGTCAAGGCTTACTAGTTACATACTTTGCGAGGCAATTTTAAACGCGCCAATGAGCCGTGTGTAGTGTGGATATGGGCATTTTTGTGTTATTTTAAGTGACTCATAGCTATGAGGAAAGTCACAAAATATTTCACGTTCATGTAATAAAAGGCTTCACTGAAAGTTTTACCCTTTACCGTTTAAGCGCCGCGACAAAATTGTACGCAGTTTTGGTCACGACGCAGGTGTTCAAAGCATTAACTGTGTCGCAATCTTTTCAAACAAATAATAGCTTATTATTGTTAATTGACACGAACATAATATAATGAAAACTAGTAAGCAATTACTTGTGTTCAATGCTTATATAAAATATTATTGTGAGCCCTAACCATTTCATTTTCTCATAAAATATTTATGTAATAAAATCCTATAAACGTTTCCACAAAGTAGAAAAACCTACGCTGTTAGGTCGAGACATTAATTTCGAGCGAGCAATAAAGGACAGAGATGTCTTCACCGCGCCGCAGCCGCGCCGCACCGCGCGATGCTCTTAAACGCCGCTCTATAAATTTACCAATAAAACACTGCTCTCTTTGAAGTCACGCCAAAATACACCTTCGGAGAACTAAATAAAACACATTAGCGATCGCGAGACCAGCCAGAGATGCGTACTTTTGTAAACGGGAAATGAGGAAATAATATACTTTAATATGACACGTTATCGTGGCAAACGAATATGTTGCTTAACCCATTCCTTTAAGATTCAATATCGAACGTTCGGCCGGTCTGAAATATAATTTTTGGTAATTGATTTTAGCTAAGAGATTAACGCCGTGGTTTTGACCTCGGAGTGTCGTAAAATGTAAACGAGCCTTATTCAATTAAATTTAGCGACATTATAACAATCTCAGCAAGCTCATTTTGAGTTAACGCGTTGTCGACTCTGATATTGCTTGATTTTATTAACTTCATAACGTTACTGGCTTTCGCCCGCGGCTCCGCGTGCGTACATACAGTATCCCACGGGAACACTGTACTTTTTCGGGATAAAAATAACTTATATGTTAATTCAAATCCAAAACTACTACCATACCAAATTTTATCAAAATCCGTTTAGTAGTTTTTGCGTGAAAAAGTAACAAATCCATCCATCCTCTCAAGTATTCACATTCATCAACTATCAACATAACTATCAACGCGCAATAGGTTTTTTTTTAATTACTTCAAAAGTTATTGTCTGATTTTGGCCAAAATAATTTTACCAAAGAGTATTTAGCTAGACCTATCAGCATTGAAAGTAGAAAGATTATACCTGTTATAGTTTAGAAATCCAAGGGAGCGATGAATTAGCTCGCATTTAAATAATTAATAAGACTAGTCTTGAATTGTCTAAAATTATCATAATTATCTTTCATCCAGATGTGAACAGCGTCAGAATTTCCACGGCCTATATTAGGCGTAACAATATTCGGTGTTGATTAATAGAACTCAACACTGAGTATCTCCTGACCGCATCTCCCGCGTCATTGCAAACAATCGTAACGAATGAATTTACTGAACATCACTAATTGATGAACTACACACAAAAACCGTTTGTAGCGGTCTCAAATACCGTCACAATTTAATATGTTAAATAAGGACAGTTTACAGTATGCTGTTTCGCATAGTAGTCATACACCATATCGCCTATCGTCTAATCAGCATGACGCTACCGGTTGGATCAGTTAGACATTGACATAAACAATATAAACTGGCATGCCAATCCAAGTCCTTACACAGTCAGTTCAGTAGTGTATGGCTGCACTTTTGAATTTACATTATGTCCATTTTTAATATGATTCAGATAGAACTTGCTTATAGCTATGCCGAAAAACTATAATCTGGCAGAAATAAATGTTACAAATGTTGTCTTATCGGCTTAAACACTTAAGTGACCCCGTCCAATTCTTTACAAAAACATTTAACAAAAAGCATTTGCGAATACAATTTCATAGCGAGATATCGCTAGGTATATCTATTTAAATAACTTTTGCGCGCGACTTGGTCCGCGTGGATCCCCATTACAACCCCGTGGGGTAGGTATGTATTTCGAAATATCATTTTTAACGGATTTCTTCGTAATAATAACTATCTGAGTGGCAAAATTCAACACAGTCCGACCATTTGTAGATATAATTATTAGATATACTATACAAACTTTGGTCCCCCTTTCACCACTTTATTTCCAAAAAACTATAATATACGTACTCAATAATTTGTATTTATTACATCGGATGTTAAATTTCATGGAAATCGGTACAGATTTTAAATATTTCTCATACAAACATTCAACCCTTATTTTACATCCTCAGAGCGTGAATTCTAACAAACATGACGTATTTAATGAAATGTAACCACTGTCCAAATTTCACGTTTCTACCTTTAGCTGTGCGTTCGTTCGTATATATATATATATATATATATATATATATATATATATATATATATATATATATATATATATATGTATATAGATGTGCTTTTATTATATAAAATCTAATTTATTACTTATACAAAGGAAACAGCAGGCCTAAAAAGGCCACATCGGGCTATATTGCTAAAATATTGCTAAAATCATTTGCAGCATTCCTTGCAATTTTAGTAATATTGTCACGTTTTATAGCAACATTGCAGCAATTCATTTTATTAGCAGATTCATATCTGTCGGTTATGTTGCCACATGAAAAAATTATATAACCGTAACCAACCGAATAACCGCATATTCGGTATTTGTGTAAAAAAAAATACTAGTCTTAGAGGTTAATCTTGAAGAACTATTTTAGTACTTGGCATTTGCAGGGGCGTGCGCTCCATATAGGCAGAAATGCAGTGCTTTACTTGTCATTCACAGATATTTTAATAAAACGTTCGTACGTTTTAGATGACTTTAATGAATAGTAAATAAATTAATTAAAAAAATATAATAACTTTAAAACGCCTAATATTTTATAAATAGCAACTCATGCCGGTGCGTGCTGCAGGACAAATCATCGCATGTATGTGTAATTTTCATAGTTCGCAAACGCACACACCCATGAATATCGACATGATTTTAAAGCGTAACTCCAGCGGCAGGCGATGGCTCTCGGCTTCGGTTCGGCTATCCGATCGCTTCCGAAAACCGCCGAACTGGCTTGTCGGAAATTATTCGTTGCCTATAATCCGAGTAAAAAGAATAGGCGGAAATCGAATAAATCACGTATGCACATTAAGCATTTTTGTTTAGTAAGGTTTTATTTGTTTAAATAGAAGAAACGTTTTGTGTTTCGCGGGGGCCATATTGCATATTTCATGTGATAAGCATTGTTTACAATTTAATCGCTCCAGTTTATTTATAGTTTTCTTAAAAGATTTTTCATTTTAACATTTGAAAGTGTGTACATTTAACAGTTTCTTACTGAGTTTCTATAATAATTGTAGTGATTTGCTTTTACTAGTGAGTTAGTCGATTTTTTTTAAATGTTATTTGACTGTGAGGTTTTGAAAATGTGTGTTTATTAAAAATTAAAAATAACAAGTTCCCACAATTGTCATTCAGTGACACCCGACACCACAGTTACAACAATTAAACCAGCAAAAAATAATGTAACTCGAAAATTTCATGTTAAAAGTTATGAAACGTATAACTGGCTGTGTGGTTGCGTACACAAGATTAAATTATATTGTTTTCCTTGCATATTATTTAGTAATTTACATCGGGATATAGTAATCTCAAGTAACCGGAACCTTTAATATGTGAAAATTGAAGCTGACTGGTGAGTAGTTATAATATTTTAAAATATGCTTATTATTTTACGAGGGCTGCACTAAAAGTATCGGGAATGGAATATTTCCACTGTTCCTGTCATATTAAAATCTTTTTAATTTAAAACTCATTGGTTTTAAAAATCGAATACCGTTTATTTATTTAAAAAAAGATTCTCGGTCTTGTCACAAGGTCTTGTCAAACTTGTTTAGTCGTTGAGAAAATGGAATTGACTCGAGAAAATTCTAGAGCGATGATATTTTATTATGACTTTCGAAGTGGTTTAACACAAAAACAGTGTGTTGACCGGATGATTTCTGCATTTGGTGATGAAGCCCCATCCAAAACCACAATTTATCTCTGGTTTGCTGAATTTCAACGTGGACGTGTCAAGCTCAGTGATGATCCCCGTCAAGGTCATCCAAAAACTGCAGTCACCCAAGAAAACGTTGATGCTGTGCGTAAGCTGATTGAGGAAGATCGACATGTGACATACCGCGAAATTCAGGTAACTTTAGACATTGGCATGAGTCAAATACAAATAATCTTGCATGAACAATTAGGTGTAAAAAAGTTGTTTTCCCGATGGAAACCGCATTTGCTCTGTGAAGAGCAAAAAGCGGCTCGCGTTACTTGGTGCGTCAGAACTCTCGAAAGATTCCACGCAGGATCCTCAAATGCTGTATACAACATCGTATCAGGTGACGAATCCTGGATATACGCGTACGAACCCGAAACAAAAAACCAGTCACGAGTTTGGGTGTTCGAAAATGAGTTAAAGCCAACAAAAATTGTTCGTTCACGGAGTGTTGCAAAAAAAATGGTGGCCACGTTTGTCTCCAAAACCGGCTATGTTGCGACTATTCCTCTTGAGGGACAAAGAACGGTTAATGCAGAATGGTATGCTAACATTTGTTTGCCACAGGTCGTTTCTGAACTCCGTAAAGAGAACTGCAACCGCTGCATCATCCTCCATCACGACAATGCGAGTTCTCACACCGCGCACAGAACAAAAGAGTTTTTAGAGCAAGAAATCATAGAAATATTCGACCATCCGCCGTACAGCCCCGACCTAAGCCCTAATGATTTCTATACTTTCCCTAAAATAAAGAATAAATTGCGTGGTCAGATATTTTCATCACCTGAAGAAGCTGTGGACGCCTACAAAACGGCCATTTTGGAGACCCCAACTTCCGAATGGAATGGTTGCTTCAATGATTAGTTCCATCGTATGGAAAAATGTGTCAAATTTCGCGGAGAATACTTCGAAAAGCAATAAATACATTTTTAAATAGTAATGTTGTGCCACTTCCTTGATTCCCGAAATTTTCAGTGCCGCCCTCGTACTTATTAGAATTTCTTCTGCCGCGACGATCGATCGCTGTTTTGTCTGCGTTGCCGTAGAAGATGTACATGAATAGTAGTACATCTAAGACTTGCTCTGTTGGCATGGTTTCGACTTAGAGATCCGTCGCTTGGCTGTAGCTATGCTAAAAATCTATAAACGAAAAATTTTTTGTGACCGAGTACTTCGCCGCATACCCAGTGTCATAATCCTGTGCACGCCACTGAGCATTTGTAAATAAAAGTTTACAATAATATAAGCACATAAAAATATTTATATTTAAGGTAACCAATGAAGTATAAAAATATCGTGTTAATTTCTTGTTCTTCGACTGGCAACTCGTTGACGTCACGCCGAGTTTGGTTTGACGTTTCGCGTTTGTATAATATAATCAATGGGACCCTCGAAACCAAATCGCTTTTATGGTCAAACGCGTAGAATACCTTAAACAAAATAAAAAACTAATTGCTAATTGGTTACCATCCTATTATATTATAAAAATGTCATGGAAAACTGCGATAGTTATACATATTAAATTGAAATAATCGTAATAAGTAGTTTACTAATTTAATAATCGTTTACTTACTTTGGAGGCAATACTTTCCCGGTTTCAACTCTTGTATGAGCGACACAAGCCTTTATTGAGGCGAAATAATCCTATAAAATGAGGCTTCTGAATTGCGGAATTGTCCATTATCCATTTTTCGAAAATAGGCACTTTTTCAATGATATTTTTCACTAAAACGTCTTACACTAACACTAAAATGCTCTCAAAAGTTTTCATACAGTTCTAAATTTGTATTATATTTATTTGTATTTATATAAAACACATTACATACATATTTATTGCGAGATGTTCCTCGCGAGTAACTTTTTATGAATCTGCTATTTGACACTACTTGACACTAGAACAATTCTTCTTATGTGGACCATTTTAGGGATATTTAGAGATATTTCTCATAGAAAGTTGTTAAATGAATATATTTCTGCATAAGAATTGCATCCTAATCAAATTAAGAATTAGCGGTCAAGTTGCCCTTTTACGATTTTGGAGTAATTCATAAAAAGAATTGAACGTGAATCGCCAAAAGCGGCCTTTTTAGACCGACCGATCGACCAATCATTTACTGTTTACTGCGTTTTATAATAACTCGAGTTCTATAGAACACCAGTTACGAGTAAACTACAGAGTACATGCAGCTAAAGCTTGTTTAAGGTATCTTATTCTAGTTATTCTGAATGTAGAATAACTGGAATTAGATACTTCGCTATGTCAATAATAGATGTGGCCTAGTGTCGAATATCACATTTTTCATATTAAATTAAATTTTTGACGTCACAATCTGCCACCGCCATACCACAGGGTAGAAAATATATTAGGTCTTTACCTATGAAATTGCCGTTTTGTATGAAAAATTTTAAACGAATTTTTTTCATGTATTTTTTATTTGTATTAATCGAAGTAATCACCCGTGCAATCAATGCATCTTTGCCAACGCAGTGGCAGTTTATTGATGCCCTTCTTAAAGAAATCAGCCGGACGGGAGGCAACAAATTCTTCAAAGGCATTTTGTACTGCCTCTCAGGTATTGAATTTTTTTCCCGCCACGAAGTTATCCAAATTCTGAAAAAAGTAGTAGTCTGTAGGCGCAAGGTCTGGTGAGTAGGGCGGATGACGGAGAGCTTCCAACCCCAGTTCTTGCAACTTGGAGACCGTCTGCTGTGCAGTATGAGGTCGCGCGTTGTCGTGCAGGAGCAGCGGAGACGAGCGATTGACCAATGCTGGTTGGAGATGTGCCAGCTTCTCCATCATTGTGTTCAGTTCTTCACAGTACACATCTGCAGTAATGCTCACCCCGTTTGGTAAGAAACTGTGATGAATCACACCGGCGCTACACCACCAAACAGTGACCATCACTTTTCTAGGGGTAAGTTTTCGTTTAAGGCATTGTTTAGGTGCTGAACCAGGATTCAACCAACTAGCTGAGCGCTTGCGGTTATCAAACAGAATCCATTTTTCATCTCAGGTAACAATGCGGTTCAAAATTCCTTCATTTGTGTGTCTATTGAGCAGTGCAAGGCACGTCTCGACGCGTACTTCGCGCTGGCGATCATTGAATTCGTGGGGCACCCATTTGTCAAGCTTTTTTTACCTTGCCAATTTGACGCAAATGGACCAATATTGTTTTGACGCTAACGTCGAAAGCTGCTGCTAATTCAGCCGCAGATTGTGTATCATCAGCTTCCACAATCGCCTTTAATTCGTCATTGTCGACCAAAGTCTTCGGACGACCGCGAGGTTCATTTTTCAGGTCGAAGTTTCCAGAACGGAAGCGAGCAAACCAATAACAGGTGGTGCGTTGGTTTGTAGTGTTAGCTCCGTAAACGTCGTTGATGTTGCGTGCCGCTTGTGCCGCGTTGCTGCCACGACGGTACTCATATTCCATAATTACTCGAATTTTTAACGTATCCATGATGACGAAAAAGATTGAAATGTGATGAAAATGTAACACTAATCAATAAACAAATGACTACTTTTGGAAAAAGAATTCCATGAAAAATAATGACAAACAAAAATTATTTTGATTTGAAATGGCCAGTACTGCAGAACGGCAATTTCATAGGTAAAGACCTATTATATTATAGGTACTATCGTACAGAGAAACAGCTTTCATATATCGATCCAAATCGATCTAAATTTTTGAAAGAAGAGAAAATTTTGACGTCCGCCCGTGGGACGTTAACGGCCCACAATTTTTCCGCACAATCTTGGACACACCGTACGCTTGTAGTAGTGCAATCAAATCGAAAGCTAACTATGTATGTGTAGCTGTTTATCTGTTCGTCTTTCTTTAATCTGTGGCCATTGTTTAATGGCAAATGTATGGCGGCAGCACATCAAAAGCATGCCATCACAGGCCTATATATCGCTCTCTTTCTTATTGTAAATTTAAATTGTTTGTATCTTCGTTATTTTTTAAGATTTACGAGAATGGGTGTAGATTGTTTATTATCATGTTGTCTAACATAGAATAGACGAAAAACATTTTTTAGTCAACATGTCTATTGCGTAAACCTATAAAGCATTATCTCTGTAATGGCAGTACTCGCTAAGCACTAGTAAAAATAAAACGATTCAAAAATGTCAAGCAGTGAACAAAAATAGAATAATATCGTTTACCGAAATTGCCGGATTAAGGGAGCAATGTGAGGCGCAACAATTGTAGCAATTTGCAGACGGTCCGGACTACGTACTACCAACTATATACTACGACTGCGGACTATACGGTCTGTATCCACAGACTACTGACTATAATATGGACTATATCCAGACTGTGGACTATATCTAATCGATTTTGATTGTAACCGGTTACCGGCTCGGCGGTACAATTGCCCGCGCTCACCATAAAAGTTGCACACTGATATCCCTTAGGCTGGATATGAATTCGATGTAATAGCCTCCGTGAGCTTATTACAACGTCTGCCATCTATTGAGAACGGCTTAGGGATATCTAAAATAGCTTGTAGATGCTAACGCTAATATGTTTAATATTATCGTCTTTCTCATTTTCATTTTGTTTGTGGTGAATACGTGTTAATGTGTGGATTTAAAGTTTAGTATAACCCCGATAAAAAGATGATACTTTGCTGATTATTTGATTATTATGATTATTAGACGTGTATTTGCTACGTCGACAAAGTACTAAAATGAAATCACGAAAACTATATATTTTTTTGGTTCCTCCCCTAAAGTGGCGATGATTTTTTTTCTCGCGTCTATCCCATAGTGCGGGGTATTATCAGTATTATCTTTGATTTAGGGATCCGTTTGCGAGATAACTCTAGCGCATTTTTTGCTATTTTTTATGTATTTTGTTAAATCGTCCCTCTAACACTTGGAAAACGTCGTACAAAAATAGCGAATTAATAAGTAAACATGTAAAGTATTGGTATGATGTTACGGAACCCTACGTGTGCGAGTCCGACTCGCACTTTGCCGATATTTTCTTTGTAGCCTAATATCTAGTTAAACCGGAACATAAATTTAAATACTTTTAAATCCTTTATACCTATTTATGAAAACCGTTACTTAATTAACAAATTTCCTTATCATGAGATGGAAATTGAGGAATTCTTCGCATTGTTTCGCCGAAGAATTTCAATAAAAACAACGAAACATTCAATTTAAGTTGTATCCATTAAGTGACGTACTTAGCACTTGACTTGTTATGAGTGGAATACTAATTAAAGTGTTGTCAAGTTTGGCGGCGGCGGCGGCGGGTCAGGGCACTTCGCCTGAGGGAAACTTGTATACCCCTCGGGAACGCGGGAAATGCACCTCTTACAACTAATTGGTCTAAGACATTGATTCGAAAACTATGTATTTTAGTAATATATATACCACCTACCTTAGTATATGACTAAAGTTTACCGTACAACACTACCACTACTAAACCTATAATAATATAATTTGTGTCTTTATACTTGACCATATAACATATAACATGGCGTAGCCAAAGCACGCTCTTATCTATAAAAGAGTAAAGAAGGTCGATTCTGCCAAAATAAATCCTGCAGTAATACAGTAAGGGTCAGCGCAGACAGAGAGGAATAGTCCTCGCGCAGTCTCGGGCATTTTCTATTTTATATCGATTTTATATCGGGCGTATCTTCGAGGACGCACGAGAATTTTTTGTCAGGTTCAAGCATTTATGCACTTTAATGTAATAATTTTAAAGTTTATTTTCAAGTGCGTTAATAAAATCCTCTCCGCTGCGCTCCGTTCTGTCTGCGCTGAGCCTTATAATCCAGTCCCGCTCCCGATATGTTAAAACCGCAAAATGGTATTCTCATAAACGTCAAACCAACGTTAAGTTTTTAATAGTCCAAACTCCAAAAACCAGTTATGATATCAAGACAATTAATGTATATTTCAATAAAAGTTAAAAAAGTGTAAGATACGAGAATTGGGCTTCTGATGTAAGTACTTAGCTTATAATGTTTTGCTCACATATGTCGAATACTCGCTACTTTCCGAAAGCACAGTCTATAGCCTCAAAAGTATATATTATTAGTTGCTATCATAATATGACCATTACTAAATGCCAGTTGCACCTAGCATATTAGGTATACTTACGTTAATTTCCACCTGCTATTAAAGTGTGGCTTATGACAGGGTCGCAGTCAAAGTCCACCCACGTCACGACAATTTGCATCACTCGCCATTTACCGAGACCTCTGTGAATAACAAAAGCTATAAGCCGGACACAATTACAGAAATTTCCACCATTGACCGCTCGCATGAGCTTATACTTAGAGCTCTTTCATTATTGAGAGACGACAATACGTCCGCAGACGTTGGACGTAACACACAATACAAACCATTAGAAATAAACGCCAGTATCAGTTCGCAACATAAAATCGTAAATATAAACTCATTTTTGTAATGAGGATTAACCCTTTATAAACTACTAGCTTTTGCGGGCGGCTTTGCCCGCGTAAATAAAGTATCCCACGGGATGCTTTACTTAATTAGATGTATTATTTAGTGATAAATAGAGTACCATGTTTTAATCCAGAGCCTAAACTACTACCATACCAAATTCCATCAAAATCTGTTCAGTAGTTTTTGCGTGAAAGAGTAACAAACATCCATCCATACATACATCCATCCATCCATCCTTACAAACTTTCACATTTATAATATTAGTAGGATTCATAATAATAGTAGTAGGACTAAATATGAACCTGTTTTGACGAAAAAAACGTACGAAACAAAACTATGTCGCTGCTAAAATTAATAACAAAACAATAAACATGATTTCAATTAACTGAATTTAAAATTCGATGCTCAGTCTATTGTAGGCTATCAGCATGCAATATCGAAACATTTATTTTTATTCTCCAATTAAAAATGTCGGATTTAGTTTGAATTTCAAATAATATTTAAGTTTTATTATGTTGCTTACACACGTACGTAGATTTGGTCGGGAGCGGACTATTATGACAGCACGACACTCGTGTGTGTTATTTTCAGCTCTAATGTGTTAGAACAGAGTACTATTTACAGTGCATTCCGATTTTTATGCAGTGTTCCTACTCTCAAAAATATTTCTCACCAAACTTTAAAAAATAATAAAAAAATATGTTCTGTAATATTATTTCGTCATTTTTTACATAAAAATATACTTCTAAAAGTTTATTTTCTACAGGATGACTTTTAAATCGCTTGTTGATAATTAAAACAGTTCAATAGCTTAATTTAATTAAAAACAAGAAAATACCAACCTATAAAAATAATGCTAAAAATCCTGTACCTCGAGGATTTTTTTCCACATTTTAGGGAGAAACTCAGAAGTTGGCAACCAATAAAAAATAAAAAAAAGGGTTAAGAGGACGTGCGCGAGATATTTTTTTTATTTAATAAATGGCGTCGGCTTATAACCATTTGCCAGTGTCATGTTGAAAAGGCGGGAAATAAAAATTTCGTTAAAGTTTTCAACTCCGTATTTCTAAATCGTCAAGTCCAAAGTCTAGTCAAAGTTCAAATAAATAGTCAGTGCAGTCAATGAGTTAAGTTAGTCGATTCAGTAAAGTGGTAGAAGCATTACTGAAAGAGTTTTGGAGGAAACACAAAATAGTACGCTTTTTGTAGTTGTACCACTTGCCAACACTTGAGCACATCAATGAATATCTAATGGTTGATTAATATTCTACTAATATTACACATTATGAACTGAAACATAAATTCTGGAAAAATTACAAAAACAACAACGTCGCACATTGACATTCTCGGCAAAACTTGGTTGTGGAGATGTAGTCATCTATATACTGTTTGGTGAGATATATGTATCTCACCAATTATTATATACTAAAGCTAAGATAAATGTTATTGTAGAGATTCATGACCCCTTAGACCAGTGTAAAGTTGCAGCATAGCACAATTGAACAACGTTTATAGCACAAAATAATTAATCAGAAAGACCTCTAGAAAACAAAGATTCCCATACTAACATTCGGTACAATATACAAACATAATTATAAGTTCACAAATTTATAGATATGTTTGTTTAGCTTTACGCTGTGATTTATTGGCAAATTAATTAAAACATATTAAAAAAAATTAAATCACACGGAAAAAACTGTTTTGTCGCATACTTCGAGACGATTTTCTATGAAATACCCCTCCGGCTCTATAGCCCATGTGTCATCTTAATGCTGGGCGTATTAATATCAGTAAAGAGGCACCGAAATATCAGTTAAGAGGCACTGATCTGGAAGAATAAGGGGACATTGGTAATAACAGGGTTTATTGTAGAGTACATTGGGAATATGAGGTTACATTACTACATTGAGAAATAACTACCTACAATATTTTTTTTAAACTATAACCGACTACGTTAATTATAGTATGGATTAGTTGTTTAGGCGCTGAGGTGGAACAAACATATATACATACATACATACATATATACATACATACATACATACAAACAAACATACATAGACTGCAAAAATCATTACCCTTCCTTTTGGCTTCGCCGTAGTCGGGTAAAAAAGCTGAGTACTCCGAGGGACACACGTCGTCTCAGTGTCGCCTCGATATTTAAAATATGACATGTCATGTCTGTGATCCAGTTACTCGTTTGTGAGATTTGACGTGATACTTTCGGGTGTGTCGTGTTCAAAGGCATCCTCCTTTTTCACACGAAATTGATATATGAAATTCGTCATTTTTCTCAACAGAATATTGTTTCCAGTAACATTACCTACTTCTGCTTTATAGAAACATTTATTTTCCGTCACCGTTCCTAATGTCTTTCAATCACATTCTTCATGTCTTTCGGGAATCATCGTTTTTCCTACATCTTCTATCATTTCCATAGAAAAACGATGATTGCCGAGGAGCAATATATAACGTGCGGCTACATTATATTATGCTTAAAATATAATGTTCATAATCATCGAAATTAGATTTAAATGCGTCTTTATTTTGATTATTTTCTATTATTGTTTGAATCCTACATATTGTGAACCTTATCATGGAAAATAAGCCCTTTTTTATGATTTAATATATTATTATAATACAAACGAAGTCTCATTAAATAAATAAAGTTAAAAGGTGAAAAACAAACACACGGTATAATTAACAATAAATACGAAATAATAATTTACAAATAAAATAAAAATTCTAAATACATAAGCGAAGTAAATTGGTACAAGTGTTTCAAACACAAAATATTACCGATATATAATATATAAAAAATATATAAATATATTATTTCAGTAACAAGGCAACCCTAACAAAGTAGTTACACTTTTAGTAGGTCCTAACTCCTAATAAGAGAGAAAAAAAACACCATTTATTATATTACTTTCATCAAAATACATAGCAACGAATTGATAAGGATATGAAGTACGTACGTATCGTATATACGAAATTAAACAAGTAACACAATAAGGATCTTTGATCTTCGGCAACAATACGCTAAGGCTTTTTGTATGCTTATTTAAATGTACTTAAGAAATTTCACCCTCTGAAAAAAGGTGATAAAAGCTTTCAATGTCAACACGTTTTACAAAAAAGTAATCTTAACACTTTTCCCCCGCTCGCCTCCGAGAACGAGAATATCCTATTAGAAGCGGCCATGAATACTCCCGTACATACCTACAATAGTAGGAATCAGAACGTAATACAAAGTGGTTTTTTCTGAATAATGGAAATTAATAATTATGGTGTCTCTGTGTTGTGCCGGAGGGTTATGTCAAATTCGTAAAATGTCCAGATGGCTGTCTCAGAATAACCAGGTGGTTAAATGTCAAGATCTTAGAATGACCAGATACTAGATAATAATATTTTGTTAAAGTCTTGGAATTAATGAAATGGTGGCAATTATATGATTTCATCGTCGTCGATACTAAGACGTATTGTAGTCTGCAACTATGTGAAGTACAGAAAAATAGTGGCGAGTGCAGGTAGCTCTGATTTTTTAAAATATATTATATATTTTTAAATTATATTATTGTTTCTGTTATCAATTCTACCTTAACAAATACTATATATAAAACTTAAATAATTATTAAAATCACGATGGAATAATAATATAATAATAATATAGAAACCTACTAGTTATTTTTATTTATAAAATGATATTTTTATAAAAGCTCCCACAATCCTGACTTCTGCCAGCTTTAATTTCACCATCTACAAAATGTATTTAATAAGATATAATTGATGGCAGACAAGATTATATAAATTTTGAAGTTTTTTTCAACATATGTTCAATTTATTCTTTTTTAGCCGGAGGTACCTGAGCTCGCCATAATTTTCCTCTACTTCACATAGTTGCAGACTACATTTTACGGTTTTTAGAAAAAAATATACAACATGAGTTTTTAATCAGCTAACTAAAAAGCTACTGACGAACATATTCTGTCCAATCAAACTTTTATAAATCTATAAGTATTCACACACGTACGGATTTAGTCCAGAGCAGACCACGGATTTGGTTGCCAACTTAGGAGTTTCTCCCTAAAATTTGGAAAAAGAAATATTTTTGAGAGTTGGAACACTGCAGAAAAATCGAAATGCACTGTAAATAGACAGAGTACTAAACTGAACAGAGTGCTGTTCTATTACAATAGACCTGAAAATCAGACACACGAGTGTCGTGCTGTCATAATGGTCCGCTCCAAACCAAATCGGTACGTGTGTAAGCAACATTAAAAAACATATTATCTCTGAAAATGTTGACCGTGAGTGATTCATGAATAACTCAACACCCCTGAAATTGTTCTTAACGGCCATTACATCCAATTCCATATTTAAAAATCCTCTTCACGTTGTCGCAAATTATATTACAGCGTAATGAATTACGAAATGCAAACTCTTAAAAATATCGCAGCAATATCCAATTTGAGTTTAATTTTCAAACCATAAATTTAGTTTAGCTCCCCGAAGCGACGCTGGATTGAGTCGTGGACTCGCCGCAAAATTGCAAGAAACATTTTTTGATTGAACGCCCTTTGTAGTTGAGATGTTTGGGAAAAAATCTCTTTAGTCTTTTGTAAATTATTATTCATTTAAGTTGTTTACCGATACTTTGTTCCGAAAACGTTTAATGTGGATATTATTTCATGTTGTGATTACAATTTTCATGATAATTTATTTCGTCAGGGCGTTTTAAGAAGTCCTATTAAGTCTTGGTTAATATAAATTCTACTATTAAAAGAGTAGGTACAATACACAATACACAATAAGTCGCCATTTTATAATAGTTTACTATTTTGAATGATCATTATGGATATATGTACCAAGGCCATGGGCAAATTTGAAAATTTTAAAAATTTTCGTCGAAATCAGCACAGATTTAAAGATTTTCCATACAAACTTTGGAGCCCCGTTTCACCCCATTAGGGGCGAATCAATAAAAAGGCCAATATATTTAATCACTTGTATTTAGGTATTAGCCTGGACATTTAAATTCATGGAAATCGGTAAAGTTTTAAATGTCAACTATGCAAACTTTAACCCTTATCTCACACTCTCATGGGATGAATTCCAATAAACTCTAAAAGATGTATGTAATGTAATGTATTCAATAGCATGAATCTCGATTTTCATCGAAATAAGTACAGATTTAGAGATTTTTCATACAAACTACACCCCCCATTTTTCACCCCTTTAGGGGTAGAATTTCAGAAAATCCTTGGAGTATGCCTACGTAATACAAAGAACACACCCTCCAAGTTTCAGGTCTCTACGATCAGTGGTTTAGCCTGTGCGTTAATCCGTCAGTGATTCAGGCCATACATTTTATCTCATACGGGTCTGGTGACGTCACGATTATCCTTGCAACGCAACTTCAAAGTCCCATAACTTTTTTATATCTAGAGATATTTTACTGATTCTTTCACATGTTTGTTTTATTTTACTTTTGTCAAAAAAACAGTTTTTGGTAAACCTCCTCATTATGGCAATTTGACTTTGGTATGCGTCAACACTTATGTGTTGTTTTTGCGTTGTTGGCAAATTGGGTTCGAATCCCGGCGGACGAGGAATATTTTTGTACTTATAATTTTTTTTCTATCGTAAATATATTTACAAAGTCACTTTATATTTTTTTTAAACTAAATCAAGAAATAAATTCTCCAAAATTTATATTTAAATTTATATAAAATTTATATTTATTTTACCGAGATACCATTATATATTATATAGGTACCTGTTTGACTGCTGACTGACTGTTAGCAATCCCTTAATTTTTCCCTACTATTAGAACTCCAAGCAAAGTTACAAGCTCTTAGTACGTAGATATAAAAGAAAGTGGGTAACTCTTTATTATCTTTAGAAATATTATCCACTATAACAAGCGAATCGAAGCGTTCCCCTAAAACAAAATAAAATTTTCAAGTATATTTTCGTGTGAAAATAACATTATTTACATATTTGCGAGGTTTCTTTTTATCTACACTTTGCATCGACTAAACTAGCAACGACTCAAATAAATACAGCTATTCCGTGTATTTATTCCTTCACTTATGTGAGCCGTAATTTAAAGTTAAACCTAGTTAATATTATGAGCTCCTAGTAATTACAGACGAGCGATATGCTGGTGCAACTCAACATATCTAAGGTACATGACTGTAAGATAAGAGTAATATTATAAGTTTACATCAATTATGTTGTTAGCTACTCTTATTAAAACAAACCATTATATTTGACTAAATGGTAATACTAAATTTGACTATACCATGGCCAAACCATCAAAGCTATGTCGTCTATGTTAAATACAGCTACGACTTTCAATTTTCAGCCGAGTTATAAATGATGCACACAAATTTTTATCATTTAAATGATATTCGAGATAGTGCAGTTTAATATGAAAGGTGTATGTATGATTAGAAAGTTATTAAAAAAATTATATTAGCCGATCTCTCATTCGTATGTCGTACGGATTTGTAATGCGCGTTATTACATACGGCTCGCGCCGCTGCCTATTTAGAATACACACGAGTTAACTGGCTACATTCACGAGGTGACATTTAAATATGAATATGTCGTTGCGACGGCAACTGCTAATAATGTGCGATTTTTCCGCGCATCTGCACCCGGCCTTGCTCTAGCAGCCTGCGTCGCAATCTGCGACTTATGCACGGCTCACTTCGTTAAATTATTACCTGGAACTGTCTCGCTACATGCACTCTAATTAGGGTTGATGTCGTCTATAAACTAACGAAGGTCGTAAGATCTTGTATCGAAAGTTGTATCTACACGTCTTGTAAAAGTATTTTAGACTGCTACAAACCTTTAAATTATATTGTTCTATAATCTGAGGCTACAACAATTACTTTTACAGGAGAAATGCAAGTAGGCAATGTATGCTTTAGAATCAGTGACTTCTCATGATTTGAATAAGTTACATCAATTGTAAATTAAAATATACCGTTTACCCAAAAGTACCCCACACTTATAATTTAATGCAATTTTACAAAAGAAAAAGAATTAGTTACCATAGTAGAGTAAACCGCAAAGACATTCACGTCTAAACTTAAGATTAAATTTCTTAGACTAGATTATCAAACATGTGGGGTTGTAACTTCGCCAAGGGACAACAACTAGTTTACCAACTGATACTTTTGTGGTGCTAAGTTCAACTTGTGACGTCATGTGGTCAAGAATCGCTTGGAGGTCGGTTGCAGCTTGACGTAACATTATGCCTTTGATATCTACATCTTGTGGTACGACTCAATCGAACGATAACTAAACAGCAACATTTTACTTCAAGCGTGTCAAACATATAAGGTGAAACACACAGTTTCGTAAGTTGAGATAACAAGTACATGAAAGACATTTGTTTGGTTAGTAATTTGAGTTACCAAGAAGGCATTTCCAACAAATTGACGTCACCCCTCGCGAGAGAAAAGTTTTGATTCATATTTTTTTGCGAAATAAAACAAGACTTTTTATCTGGAACACGAGTGAATATACAACTTTTTCTAGCTATTGTGGGCAGAAGATATGATATGTTTTGCAATTTTATTGTCGTATTATAAGTGCCTATTAATTTTTCAGTTTTATTATCACAATAAAGTACCTAATTAATAATTATTTTATTTTGTTACAGACTGTGACTGGGCGACTGGATTGTCATGATGGAAATGAGCACTACCATACCTATATTCATTTCAAATCTTAGTAATCTTAACATGTTACATGATTAATCAAATTAGGAGTATAAATAATGTTCTAAATACTTTGAATTGTAAGTCAGTAGTACTAAGGTAGTTTAAACATTTTATTTAAATAATATAAGAAAATACTATATCTAAATGGGTGTTAAGGAGAAATGTTCGCATTGCACACATTTCATAACACTTTCTACGAATTAAACCAATACGAAACATGACATTGCATGAAAATAAATAAATTGTACTTTGCGTACCTTTCGACATCCAATAAAGCAATTCCGACCAAAAAGGAAGCAAGAAGATAACCTACTTACTGATCCGGCGTATTCTATTTGCCTGTAATAATCGCGATGACAGTCTGATATTACATAAAAGATTTGCCCTCTTTCGACCGAAATGCGATTTTCTCCCTTCGCAGTTATTGCCGGCTCGTCTCGAAATTTTTCTATTGAAAACGAAGCGCTACTGCTATTAGAAATTTTTGAATGTATTCCAATGAATACGAAATTTAAGAGGCACGAAGAATTCATACGCAAAGAGGTGACAAAGTGTGCTTTGAAGAATTTCATCAATATATTAAATTTAATAAAGTGATTTAATAAACCTTACAAATCTACTTACATGTATATATTATATTGTAGATACTATATAATGTTATTTAAGATGGACTCTACAATCGACCACCAAATAGCACGTCATTCCTAATTGGCTACATGTTTGGCAACGTGTATTGGATGCCAATTTTTTTCAAAGAGCTTCTCGTATAATAATAAATTTATTTAAAAGAGTTTTAATTTCGCATTTTAATTTAATTATTACAAGTAGCTAATAGAAAAGAAATCTTTGTTTTTCTATTTGATCCAATTTAAACGCTTTTTTTCACTTTAGTGACAAAATATTTAATTTCATTCTCTGACATTTGCATTATGACATTGCAATTTATTCTCACTTGTATATGGTATAAATAATTATTAGAATAACAATTATTATTATGGTATAATTTAGTATATATATGCCCAAGATATTAAAATTCTTCATGAAGCGGGCGACATTAACCTGCACAATGTTTTTGAGTTATTTTTATCACCTACTTATGTTTAATCTACCTTCGATCTACACCTGATGATGAGTTAATTGAAACCGGTCGTGTTTTATGTTTATATATAAATTATTATAAAAATCTAAGTAAAGTTGAAAAGTGTATAAAAAGTTGTGTGGTTGTATATAAGTATCTAAAATATAGAGCTAATTTAATTGTAGAAACAATTTCGTTATCTTAACCTTATTATATTAACGGAGCAAGTTGGAGCGGTTCCTCTACCTGATCTACCTACTCTGAAACTATAACACGTACTCAATTATGTATTATTATCTACCCTATCGGTTAACTAATAGAAGGATCCTTCGTCAAACAAACCCCCAGGCACACAATATTCAACAAATAGAAGTAGGTCTCGTATAATGAGTGTGTGACAATTAGGGCAGATAACGCGAACGAATTCGGGAGGCCGGTTAGCCGCGAAGTTAGTTCATTACGGGTTGAACAATGCGGCGGCGACGGCTGCGGAGGAAACGTGCGCCGACGCCGCGACAATGAGCCCGCCGCCTTATCTTACCGGATGCCCCGCACCCCCCGCACCGCCCGCACCTCCCGCGCCGCCGCGCCCCGCCCACACTTGACGTATGAGCAATGAATAAATGGGAAAAGTTTCAGCGCTCGTTCGCGAACAATTGGTCATTCCTGAATACACTTAACGTACGTCTTGGTAAGTGTAATTACTTTGATAGAGCGTTGTGTAGCGCTCATCTATGCGAGTGAAATTAGAGTGATCCACACGATTACCCTATATGATCGGAATTGTTTCTATAATAAATTGAAATACATTATAAACTTTCATATCAATTATAGATTTTTATTTATTTATTTAGCTAAAAACAGTCGTTTTACAACTTTGATAACAACACAACATACATTACCATTAATTGCTACAAGTAATTATGTACTTCGAAAATCATCGCACATGTAACAGTCTCCATCACAAACAGAACAAAATAAACTAAAATACTAAATAGTTTCAGAACCGATTCTTTAACTTGCACAGCTTTGAAAAGAATATGTCAACTTCGTTTAAATTTTTATTATAATATGAGCGAGAACGCCTGAGAGTTGTATTTTTTGCGTAATTTGTATGGCAGAAAGGAACATGAAAAGTAAATAACATGAAAAGTAAATAAAAGTAGAATAATATATTTAATAGACAACGTTGCTGTCTTTATCTGATGCGTTGGAAATGTCACATGATTGAAAAAGATGATAAGCAACGTTGTTTAAGTTATCCGTTGTGTAA
The DNA here is from genome assembly GCA_037179445.1 of Phengaris alcon alcon. NCBI lineage: Eukaryota > Metazoa > Arthropoda > Insecta > Lepidoptera > Lycaenidae > Phengaris > Phengaris alcon. The sequence goes on along the minus strand of JAYRCH010000055.1, from coordinate 3,414,391 downwards.
ATATTTTTATTAGTAAGGGGGTTACACTTTACAATAAATACAATGGACTGGTTTTATTTGAAATTGAGATTACTTTAAGTCCATTTATTTACTTTTGCATTTTTAAGCACTTACTTAGTTCATTTTTAAGTAAAGTAAGTAAAAATTAAAGGGTAGTTAAAAATTTGAAGAATTACAGATTTAAAAACTTCTTAAAGGAAACTAAATATATATATATATGTATATATATATATATATATATATATATATATATATATATATATATATATATATATATATATATACGTAAGTTATTATGTAAATAATAATAAATAATTCAGATAGAAATCCAGAAGTGCATAGGTACAAATATGGTCAAGGTAGAGCCGTGGTCGCACCCACTAATGCCATGTAAGCGTTCATTCACACCGAGATGCGTCGCGTCTAGGTGTGAGCTGACCCTAAGGCCTCGAGAAGTTTCTAGAAAACGTGTATACTCATCATACACATGCATAGCCCAATATATATGCAGACGGCTGCGATTTAACATCGACTGTTCCGATCCTTATAAAGTAGGTGCGACCACGGCTCTACCTTGACCATATTTGTACGCATTTCTGGATTTCTATCTGAATTATTTGCTTGTTTTGGCCTTTTTAGACCCCTTTTTACGTAGTCGGGTTATAGTTTTTTTAACTTATTTTTTTATTTTGTCATTTTCCGTTTCCCAATCAAACATATTTTTGGAATAAAAATATGTTATAAGTATGTATGTTATAAATAAGAGCCTCAACTTATTGAAAGAAAATAATAATATTATTATGATAACCTAGAAACGCTATTGCGATTATTCAACAGTCACACAAATTTACTTATTCGACGTACAATCATTAATGTAGTCGAATATATTTTATATCCTAAACATCAAAACTGAAAACACAACGATACTGCGATACAGAAAATGTAAGACTCGTATTGTGTATACAGTAGCGGGCTACGACCTCTTGATATGTAAGTCCTTCTTACGCTTGAGTGGTGATGATAATAATACAGCAACAATTTTTATATTCTCCTTTATAGGTGCTTAACACAGATACGTATTACAAATGAGATATGTCTAACACAAATACGTCTACAGTCTACACTGTGTGTGTACAAGTAAATAGGCTTTACTCGTGACGTCTGTCAATGTCAAAATAACATTGACAATTACATCTCTTAAACTTACTGTTGTCATTATGCAACATATACATATATATATATATATATATATATATATATATATATATATAGTGACATCTATCGAGCGAATTAGTAATTAAAGTGTTAATAATATATTCCACCTGCATTTTCTAATTAAAAAAGGAGAACCGATTAAAGCTGACATGATCTCGAGTATTCTTAGCTATAGTTCATCATCATCAGCTCGTTCATTGCCTGACAATTCAGGGGTCATTTAAATTTTTTATTTTGATAAGTATTTTCTATAAAAATTATATTTATAAAATAAAATATGTTTTATGAAGGTACAATAGGATATATAAATTATATATACTATCGTCTTATATTACGTAGTGTTCGGAAATTGGACAACTGGGCTCTACGAATTGTATATTCGCATTTCAAACGTGTCATTTGACTTAAACAGTGTGATATAATATTATATTTATTTACATATTTGTGATATGCTTGCTAACACCTATGTTTTGATACCAAACACGTGATGATTATCTTGTTTGATTTTTTTATATGTTAGAATTCAATTAAAATAAAGGTTCAATTTTGATATACAAAATTTTGAAAAAAAATGTTACCCGCGACATCATTACGTATCTATTGATTTCATCTCATTTATTAAAATCGGACCAGTAGTTTAGATGCTACGATGGAACAAACTAATATACATACACAGATTGCCAAAATCATTACCCTTCCTTTTGGCTTCGCCGTAGTCGGATAAAAAAGGACTATAAGGTAAAACGAATTATTATAAACTAATAATTAGTGTAAATTAAAAATTATACTTTTAAGTTTCAAAAATAATGTAAAATACTCTTTATTTAATTTGGTTAAGCAAAGTTGTAAATGTAAAGGAAAGTTAAGATATATATGGAAATGTCACTAAGAAGTAAGAAGGTAAAGGAAGCACAAGAAGAGACCGCACATAATTCGGGTTTCGTGACAATGTAGCCGTGGAACATATTTGGTTCGTTGTCGACGAAACCTGCAAAATGTGTGGAGAACTCCAACTTATGACGAAGATCCCAGAAATTTTTGTATGAAAGTGTTTTAATTTTTATAGCATAGCAGGTAGCATTTTATCAAAATATAGCTATTTAGCACAAGTGAAAAATATGAATTGGTCCGATTTTGATAAAATGATATGGTTTTTATGGATGGATTATGGTTTAATAAAAGGTATTAGAATGAAAAGCCCAGATTGTTTTTACAAGATAATTTTTCTAATTTTATCCCCCTTACTCGTAAAATATTTAAATCTAATAAATGATCCTTTTCGTTTCTAAGTCTTTGTCCGATTATTTTCGATTCTTTTAGGCTTAAACAATCTTACGAATAAGGGAGTTAGTGTACGAGCTATAATATGCTACTACCTCTCCGAGCGCAGGCTACCAAAATCAATATATAATATCCATGTTTTAATATCTATTGTATTTATCATAAGATGTCAAATCTGTTTTCAATTTTACTAATAATTTTAATTAATTTACAAAAAAAAACAAAAATGAAAAATTCTATCGTTTTTTAAAACAATATTTTAATGGCTAAACTTTTTTATTTTACCTACTAATTTAAATAATAATTGAATAAAGTATATATAAAATTATTGTTTTATTTAAACCTGTAATAAAGACTATTATATTTTTTGCTTCTATTCAATTTTAAATTTAACCTAATAACGAGAACACCAAGGTGTCAAAGATCAATACATTTAAATGAACTACAGTTAAATATCGTTTTTCATCTAATCAGAATATGTCTCAAAGCATTATTACATTATAAAAATAAATAACTTTGAAGACACATCTCAATTTAAAATTAGTACCTTAGTAACCGAAGTTTGCTTGGGGTAGATTTAAACAAAATTCAAAAGAATCACAAAATTATTTTACCGGGGTTCGAACCCACGAAATTCCGAATTTCCGAACAACGCAAAAATTAACCAAACTGCCAAACGGACTGACGTTAAAGAGTCGAAATTATTGATATGTTGCTGCACGACGAAGGAAAAATATATATAACCAAAATATGCGCGGAGTCCCAGGGATAAAACCTAGCTAGACCGATTTTTCTCCACTAAAAGTTTCTGCATACTAAATTTCATGTAAATACTTGCAGCCGTTGCCGAGATTATGATAGTATATATGTACAAGACTGTCTCGTTTAAAGTATGAGATTAACATTCTCATTAAAATGGTATACAATAAAAAAAACTACGAAAAAGTCTAATATTATATTTTTGGCTGATTTATGAAACTTTGCTGGTAGGTATACATTCTCTTGCTCGTGACGCAACTTTTTAAATAATACGTTTACTTGAAATTTTAAAGACAAAATATGTATAGCTTATCCTATCAACTTAAATTCCATCTTTGTTGACAGCATTGTCGCCAGCTTAGAAGTGTAAAAATCCTGTAGAATCTTTGAAAATGTAAAGTAATTTTGAGTTAGACTTCAAAGAACCATGTTATCTATTGACAACATAGACATATTCCAAGAAGACTATATAATTAAATAACCTAACCAAGCTTATGTCAAGACATGGCTAAGGATGGTTCCGTAAATATCAACGTGTAATAGATTTCTTTAAATTACTTCAAAAGTTCGATCTATCGTCCGATTTATCAGCCCGGAAGCTATCTGTTTAAATAGTTTAAAAATGCCTGGGGGGGGCGATCAACTTATAAACGACTTTAGAGGCCGATTACTCGAAAATGGTTGACTTTATAAAAAAGTCATGTATGGAAATTTACCTTTACTTAAAAAGACCTATTCGTCGATATCCCACACGATCGGGTAGAATTAAAAAATTGTTTTTCACTTCACATGTATGGAGAGGTACCCCTAAAATATAAAATGATTATTATTTTGTGATGCCAAAACCGAAATCTATTCACAATCTATAACTTTACCAAATTTCATTCCTTTATATTTATTAGAACAGAACTAAGTTAGAAGGGCGGACAGGCAGACACACAGAGTACACTTGTAGTAGTTGAAATATAATTTTCTTAAATAAGGATATTATAACTATAACAAATAACCTACTGGCAATCGAAAACTGGCTTTGTTATTAACGTTCTAGAGCAGTACAATATAAAAAACAAAGAATCGACTTGTTGTTATTTTTTAACACTTGTAGAGCTAGTTGTACTTTTCATAAATTAAGTTTTAGTTGAGTGTCCTATTGCCACTACAGAGCTAGAGATACATAGTTTACGGATTAATAATAAAATTAGCTTAATTTGCAGTTTTTAGAGACTACCTACTAAATATTGTCATAGTGAATAGTCTTCAGAACTAAGTCTATGAACGTCACGCGACGCGACGCTACGCACAAAAGGAAATCACAAAATCTAACCATAATGCTTACATTTTGTGATACTAGTCCTAACCTATATCTAGCTCATTAGGTGCTATTATATTATTTAAAACGCCGTTCTTTCCACTTGTCTAAGTCGTAGTAAAAGATTGACAATTAATATAATATGGAGAACAATATGTACGGTCGCTGACAGACCCGGTGTACTACATTTCGATTTTATTACTATCTCAATAAGGTCCAAAAGTGGTAAACTGGGTCTGTCGGCGATCGTACGTTTAAAAAGCTATCGAGGTATACCAATCCTACTAATATTATAAATGTGAAAGTTTGTTAGGATGGATGGATGTTTCTTACTCTTTCACGCAAAAACTACTGAACGGATTTAGATGAAATTTGGTATGGTAGTAGTTTAGGCTCTGGATTAAAACAGGCTACTTTTTATCCCGAAAAGTGTTCCCGAAGGATACTATATTTACGCGGGCGGACCCGCGAGCAACAGCTAGTGAAAAATATTTTCCGAGTTCACTGAAAAACATAAGAAAAATGTTTTCAGGTAGGAGCACAAAGTAAGGGCGACCTACACGTTGAATAAAATAATCTAAATATATTATAAACTACATTTAAATGACTCTTTTAATAATAGGAAATATAGACTTGCAATGAATATTCCATATGTCTGAGCCGATTTTGTACACATACTCTAAAAAAAATGTGAATTTTATTGCTAGGCGCAGTCAGTACTTTGTTTATCGAAGAATTGTTATTTTTTACAACTAGCAGCAATAATGTCTCTAAGTTTTTTACCATTTATTCTGATCCTACCTCGTACCTCGTTACTTGTACCTCGTTGGATAATTGTTTAAGCGTAGATGTTTCTCTACATGTCTGCAGAATAGCTGCCATATATTTTTTAGAAATTCCTCAAGGAAAAAACTACAAAAAATTTAAAAAATAATGTCCTTTACTACAACATAGTTTTCATTAGTTAGCGGAAACAATGGTATTATGAATAATAGAATAATAATTATTTAAAAAAAATAGCAGAAAATTGAAAAAAAAAAAATTGAAAAAATCCCCATTTAATTACCGAAAACACCAAAATCTTCCAAGATTTTTACATTTCTTTTAGCATAAAGGTTTCTATCGATTTCGAACTAATTACTATGACAGTAAGACCTAAATGTGGTATGTAGCCCATTGGGATTGTCAAGGTCTATAGATACATATAGGGCGAAGTCATATGTTTAATGACTTATTTTACAGTGATTTCCTCCATAGAAGTACTTAATATTACTGAGATTGAGGGTGACTCACCCGCAGATGTAAGCTCAGTGGAATTCTGCAGTACAGTACTAGGCTTCTACAGTGTCTTGACCTGAATAAATCTGAGGGCCCAGATGGCATTCCTCCCCTACTGGTAGTGCGATGTGCTAAAAGACTAACTGTCCCTCTTACTATATTGTATCAGCGGTCCCTTAGTGCAGGCGGAGTTCCACGTATTTCGAAAATAGCGTTTATAACCCCTATTCACAAAAAGGGTTCCAAAGATCAGATACAAAACTATAGGCCCATTTCCAAGCTCTGCTTGTTTGCTAATATTTTAGGGAAAGTCGTGTATTCGTTCGTGTCATTTATTAAAAATCGTAACCAGTCGGTAGTCTTAAACAGTTACAAATCAGCAGCGATATATATACCCTCTGGTGTGCTACAAGGCTCGCTCCTAGGCCCATTACTGTTCGTTATTTTTATTAATGAGACACACTTATGTTTCTCGTACGGTAAGTTAATACTCTACGCAGATGACATGAAAATACTATGTCCCAATTCCAATTTCAACTCTTGTATTAATTTACAGCAAGATCTTAATAATCTTCAAAATTATTGTATCATTAATAAGCTAGAACTTAACGTTTCTAAGTGTTTTTTCTGTTCGTTCACCCGTAAGCCCACCCTACTAATATTCTATTACAAACTGCATGATATCGAAATTAATAGGACTGACAAAGTTAGGGACTTGGGTGTCATCTTTGACTCCAAGCTGCTATTTGATGCCCATATCGATAGTATAATTAACAAAGCTAAAAGGCACTTAGTTTTATAATCAAATTTTCCAAAGGGTTCAATAATATAAAATATTCAAAATTCTTTACTGCGCTTTTGTCCGTAGCCATTTGGAATATGCTTCTCAAATGTGGAATTCAAATTATAGTTGTTATTCCAATAGAATTGAATCCATCCAAAGACGCTTCCTTCATTTTCTACAGTTTATAACTCTTATTTATGTGTCTAATTACGATACTCGTTGCAAAAAATTCCACATTTTACCCTTAAGTTATCGGCGACGAATTGCGGAAGTATCTATCTGAACTACTCGGCGAGATAGGCCTGGTAACACGCTCCATACTAATCCGCAGGCCCAAGTTGCTACACATTCCCTGTGTTAGCAGTAGTAGAGGCAGAATAGTTTTCTCATATGTGCCAGCAGAAATTTCAACGAAATTTCATGTAATGTAGACTAATTTAACGCTGAAGAAACGCTGGTAGTTTCTAAAATAAAAAATTGTCTTGCAACAAAATTCTTTACATTATGATTAATGTACTATGTGTTGATTGGGCTTGTACGCCTTCCACTTCTACTTTTAAGTTAACCACCGATTTCATCTTTGTTTTTAGTTCTTTTATTTATCTATAAAACCTTTTAACTGGCCTTCTTCTTTGAGTAATTCTAATTGTTCTTGTATGTAGCCGTAAGTTATCCGAATGTCAAAAATATTTAAAAAATATTGTAATTGCTGTGTGTTATGCAATCTAGTCACTTCCCTTTAATTTGTCCATATGAAGACTCCACGTCAATATAGCTAACTAAAAACTAGCATTTGCCCGCGGCTTCGTCAACTACTAGCTAGCTAACGTTTACAATAATTTAAAATTTTCATCCCCTATTTTACTCTCTTAGGGGTTGAATATTAGAAAACGCTGAAATACGTAACTCATTATTTTTCCTTACTTAATTCATTCAAAATTTTATGCAAATATGTACAATGAATAAAAAAAAATTTATTTTATTTTTATTTTACACCCTACGTAAATTACACCCTACATAATTTACACCCTACGTAAAAAAAAAAAACAAAATTTCAAACTTCTGGCCTTAAGGGTTTGACCTATGCGTTGATACATCAGTCAATCAGCTTTGACTTTTATATATAAAAAAACACATTAGAAACAAATTATTAGGATAATCAAGAGCTGCTAATAATAATTTTCCCTTAATCTTCTTAAACTAAAAATAGTCACTTCGGTCGATTCTGGTTTTGTTGACCGTGCCTTTATTTCATTGGGGAAGTGTTAGTAACTGTTTTGGGAGGAACACGATTAGGACCGTATAAACAATTGAAGCATTAAAAACACTTGGTACATAATTGATACTTTAAACCATTTAGGTATTCTAGGAAGTCTAGATTTTAACTAGTTTTATTACATCGTATTTCAATCCAAACCCTAATTACACCACAATATAAGTAAGTAGAAGGAAGTGAATAATAAAATTAGATAAGAAATACACTTATATGCTTTATATAAGTCTTAAATACTCTCTAGTCTTCTAGCTGTTTAATATTTTCTTTTATCAAATGTTAATGCAATCTTACTGGAGGATTATATTGTTCTGTATTCACATTGTAAGCACCTATTCAAAGACAGCACTGAAAGTAAAAACAAACGCACACAGAATTGGATAGTGTTATGTCTATGTCCGCAAGAGACTATTGTTCTATTAAAATCGAAAATACAATCCTTTGATTAAAATGTTTTCAATAGCTTAATGGGTCCAATATCAGTTTCAGCTTGCTTTATAACGGGAAAGAGAATTCAATTACCTCTGCACAAATTAAAACTGTATCTCCGCGCACCTTTTACCGAGTTATTTTGAATATGCGGGAGCTTTTTTTTAATTTGACAGGTGAGTGAGTACGCCTTACGTCGCCATTGTGTTGTAAAGTATCGGAATTGGACAGCGGGCGGCGGCGGGTCCATTCGGAGTTAGCGCCGACAATGCGAACGTTTCTCTGTGAATATCAACATTTCCCTCGAAATTACATTTAACCGGTGACAATTTTGCGTTGATTTTTATCGTGCCGCGTCGCCGCGATAAGTTAATTACACATGCCGCCATTTATTCGCTGTAATGAATGGGAACTGGACGGAGCATTTCATATTTCACTTTGCAGGACTTCTGTCTTTGTATTGAAATTCAAGACATAATTTTTTGAAAAGTCTTTTGAGGCTTTACGCGTCTATCGATTTTTAGAGCTTGATGGTTTTTATAGGTTTTAGAAAATAGCCTGTAATTTATTTTCATTTATTTCTTGTGGAGTATGAGTTTTACATAAGTAAGACTTCTAAAGAGACTACAAGAATTATCGTGAAAAAACTTATAGGCTATTTTTAATTAAAAGAGAGCCAAATTGACAGGTGAACAGGAAACACCTGCTACTCAATGCAAACAATAATAGTTTAACGTAAATGAAAGCTTTTGATTAATTTAATTATAAAATTTATTTTAAAATTAAATTAATAATCTGTAAATAAAAGTGTTTGTATTGTATATTGCTGTGTAAATAAAATATAAAAAAAGTTCTGATTTTTGTCTGTATTTCATTTCGTTTACATTTGTAGTGTGAAATTTTGCTTCCTTAAAAATATTTTTTAAATATGTATATGACAAACTAGATTAATTAATCAAATTAGATTATTTGATTAGATTTCATTAGATTGTTCTAACAGTTAACACAATTAAGCAAGTTCTACAGTATCAGCTAATCAATTAACATTTGTAATTGAATAATAAATTGTGATGTATCTATCAATAGCCGATTTAACGGTTAAGCCGATGTTACACGGTTAAACTTTTATTAAATACTAGTAGTCCCAACACACGTCGTTTTGTCTTAGCTATAAATCACACCTACACCTACAACCTACACCAGCATCTACATTCTACACCTACAACCTACACCAAAAACCACTTACAACACATACAACTACGCCTACATCTACAACTACACCAACATCCACAGCCTACATCTACACGACTACAACCTACACGTACATCTTAGGTTCGTAAACCTACTGGAGCCGACCGGTTAAAAATAAACCAAACTGGTAAACTGAATGCTCCTACAAATATTTGACAGTCAGTAAGGGAAAATTCTATCATCGTTTTGGTATAGCCAAACCGGTCCAGCCATTCTTGAATTTTAGCGAGACATGCATTGCAATCCATTTTAATATTATATGTAAGACTAAATGTTGCCCGCGACCTCGTGCGCGCAAAAGCAAATTCCACGAAAACTGTACATTTTGCCGCAATAAAAAGTAGCGTATGTCCTTCCCCGTGGTCTACTCTATATATGTGCCAAATTTCATCAAAATCAGTCCAGTAGTTTCGGAGCCTATTAATGCAAACAAACAAACAAACCTTTCCTCTTTATAATATTAGTTTAGAAGATAGCTTTCAATTTTATTGTCTTAATGGCATAAACACTTCCTATTACATTTGCACGACTTCGTTAAATGTATACCTTTCACTTGTAGCTTTCAACGCAATACAAGTTTCGTATCGATTGATCCGTGTGATGTCAGCTTTAGGCAGTCTATTGCTACACCTCGACAAATGGAGGCTTGTAGTGGTAATAATAGCTCCATATCAGCGCAGATCACGATGAATGGATGTCATTAGGCGGCGATCATCATTTGCATGGACACGACACACAGTTCTACGTTAAACTCTGACTAAACAAATATGACTGGAAATATTTACACCTATGTGACACACTGGCACAGTGGTCGAAGTGCCAGCTTAATAACCACGACAAACCTATGATAGTGGGATTAAATCCCACAAATACAACTACAACGTTATAGAATTTTTATTCATTTATTTTTTGGGTACATGCAAGATGGTCGACCCACGGAAGCCACCATTTAAGATGAAGAGCACAGAAGAAAACATCGCGCTGGTTCTTCTCTATTTCTAAAGTGGTAGTAGGCCCTTAGTGGTGTACTGAGTACGCTTAGAGTAAATCTCGCTATCTATATATACAGGACACTAGCTGAGGGCTTCTAGGAATCCAGATTGAAACTTACAAATTTTAAACTGTTCAGCGCCACTTGAGTGGACACTGGATAAATTATTCAGAGTGTTATGTCGTGAATGAGACGTGCACGGTGCAAGCGTCACGTCACGGACGTACCGCCGTCCAATTTCGCGCGCTAAATTGTTCATAACGGAAGTTCATATCCGGGCGCCGCCCGCCCTGCGCTCGGGGCGAGATTAGGCGGTAATTACCATTTCCGCCGGCGCAGGACGCAGACGCCGTCTCAGAAAAGTCACGGAAACGCACCGCGGGAACACCAAGATGTGTAACGCGGTTTTATTGTAATTGGATTGATGATAAATATATTATTATTGCTTATTGATTGTAATTAGTACTGGAAAAAAATATGAATATCTAGTTATTTTAATATATGTATATAATAGAGTATATTTAATAGTCTAAAAAGTGCAAAAATAAAATTACATTATAATATTATTAGTATACATATCGTTTGTGATCTGTATCGATAAATCGCCTAGTTTAAAAATGTTATTATTTCGTTGCAAGCATCTTGTAGAATATATGGAGTAGGTATTTGTTCAATTGAATCCCACTTGTATTTCCTTAATAAAACTAAAAGGTTTAAGAAAAAATATAGCTTCAGACAATGTTGAGTATGCCCTATAAAATAGCATTTTGAGCAAGTAAAACTGATTATGTAAGAATAGAGTGAGGCACTCGGATAGGCTGCGCGCTCGCTTCCGATGTGATTGAATAAGTGGGCACGGTGCTTCCCTAATGAAACATATTGAGCGTGTATCGAATCACTTAGGCGCGTTGCTGCGCCTCTGTGCACGGAAAATATCAACAAACGTAAGTTAACCCACAAATAGCATTACGCCCGAGTTTCGTTTTAAAAGAGCTGGCAAATCGAATTACTTAACCTTGAACGTCAAAGGAGCAACAATTTCAACTCGATTTTTGTGAATAAATTTGAATGTGCTAGGCCTTTGTCGCGGCGGCACTGTTTGCCGGAGCTCTGCCTCGAAAGTAGAGTGACCACCGAAGGGAGGCCTTAATTAATTCATGATTGTCAAAGCGATCGTGACGTTTGCGTCGTGTCCCGCACATTACGGCCCAGATTGTTAAGAAAACCGCCATTGTTTCCTCGTTTGTGCTCATTACTTAGCATTAAATAAATTTAAGCCTTAACGTTATGAAATGACAAGGAAGCAACATTTTACCTTTTTATGACAACAAATGTATTTTTATTTTCAGTAGAAAAAGCTTACTTAAAAAGATGAATATTTAGAAAAAAGTAATGTTTGGACCTCATAAAGTGGGTAAAAAATTGAAACGCGAGCACTGGAGTAGACAGCAAAGCTCTTTGAGCGTGTCCGCAGAACGCGTCGGGTAATCCCGCTTTGTAGCACCGCGGCTTCACAGAACTAACTTAGAGATCGTCAACTATTTTCCGAATCAATCTTTTACGTTTTTGTATCGACTTACTTTTTTGTTTTATAAACAAAACTTCATTTCCATATCTAGATTTAAAATAGGCGGATTAATCGCGTAACATACATACAAAAAAACATACACACGAATTGAAAACCTCCTCCTGCGTTTTGGAAGCCGGTTGAAAATAAACTGAGATAATAATAAACCTTCTTAATATAGTCAAAATCATTTTTATCATATCGTGACTATAGGACTTCTCATATATATTATATATGTACCTACGTAATCGTACGTTGACAAGAGTCGTGCAATATAAATTTATATATTAATTATCATGGCGGACAAAATTGTAGAGTCGTCGTCAAAAATCAGTGAGAAGTAGAGCAAGTAGGATGTTGCCGTAGCGGCTTGTGCTACGACACCGCGAAGCCAATGTAAGTACAAAAATATATTCGTTTTTATTCTAAAATGAGGGGTGAAAATATTGTTCAAAATTAAATCTATACTTCTAAACTTTTAAAATAAAGAGGAAAGATTTGTTTGTTTGTTTGTTTGCATTGAATAGGCTCCAAACTACTGGTCTGATTTTTATGAAAAATTACCCAGATATAGAGTAGACTACGGTGGAGGATATTGGCTACTTTTTATTGCGGCAAAATGTACGGTTCCGACGGGATTTCCTTTGCGCGCACAAAGTCGCGGGCAACATAACATTATTGCAAACAATGTTATTGATCTAATACTCTGAACGATCTGTTGTAATATTTTATACGACAAAAATAAATGATATTATAATGTTTAACGTCGTAAATAAAAATTTAGAATGAACTAATGTTTAAGAAAATTTGAAATCTTGTAGATGTACAAGCAGACTTTATGATTTAATATTTGTAGTAGTTTGTGTATGTTGAGTTCTCGACTGTACCAGGTGCCTAATCCAGCTTCTAAACTATTATAATATCAGCTTTACAAAATTACCGCATGCTATTAAAATTTGAATGAGCGTGGTTAAACGAAACCCGACATTAATAAAATGATAAATTTAATATCACGTGAAATTTTCAAAGCAAGTTTAATAACTGCGCTTAGCTCATAAACATTGTGACTGTTATTTCTATATGAGGTAATATATTTCTCCTAAAATACACGAAGCCTTTATCAAAATCATGAGAAGAGCCAGAAGAGAGTGGCGATTATAAACTTGTCCAAAAACGACTACCACAAGATTAGAATTACGACTGACAATTTTTACAAGAAGTTGGTTATTTTGATCGCTATACGTTTAAGGATAGGCCCATCACACCACTGCAACTCCTGTACAGCCAGGATCGATAGCGGAAACCAACAACAAAAACTCTATCATATGATCTCAGAGGTATCCGAGAGACATGCTAAATCTGTCTTGGTACCCGCAACGAAATTCATTAGAAGAATGTAGGAGGAGTACGAAGTGTTCCAGATTCCCTCCCAAATTCTTGTGACAAAAAAGTCAGAAATAAAAAGGGAAGCACCACGGGAATAAAAAAAATATGACTACACAACTAAATGATGACACTATGTTTTGATTTATGATATGCGTGTCATATGAAGGATAGTTATACAGGTATAGTGTAAGAGCTGCATTATTTCTGAAAAAATATTTCCTTCCCATACGTCTTCAATGAGCTAGATAAAACTGGTTCCATATTTTAAATTACAAAAGTAAAACTCCATTTTCACGTCAACTAGTTCAAACACAAACTTTATTCACTTGTTATTTACTAATAAATTATTGTGAATTGATGTTGGTCACGCCGCGCCGCGAAGCGCTAATGTGCTAGAGTACCTAGTCAATTGCACTACACCACTTCATGACGATTGCGTTCAAATAAATAAAAGATATTTACTATATTCATCCTTGTCTACATTTTGTAAAGAAACAATAATTAGATCAGACAGTATGGCAAGAGGATGGGTTAGTTATTACTAATTACTCTGAGTTAGTCAACAATTAAAAATCTCTAAGAAGGCGAGACTTTAATATGTTTTCTATCGTATTCGTCCATCATCAATAATAGTAAGTATTTGAAGTATGTAACGTAAATAATTAAAATTAAATCAGAGAAGTGTTGGAATAAAAATCGCACTTTATAATTCAAGTTCTCAGTCCGCCGCTTCACAAAAAAGCACAGATTTGCGCATAAATAACAAAAACTTAAGCCGCGAGATTTCCCGCATTTGCAACTGGCATTGTATAATGTATATTTACTGTTAAAACAGGAATAGAAATACATTTATATATTTTTGTTCTCATTAATTATTATTTGTCAAACACTAGATAATATAATTAAAGAGAGCCGACAATACTCTACAGTTTACACCTACATCAACGCCTCTGTAGGATAAGGCTTCTGTATTCCTTTACCTAGGTTAGAAATAACTAATGCAACTTAAAACCTACGGGTAACATCTTTTTTGCCTTTTAGTACTTGGAGAAGAGAGACCAAATACGCTTTGAGTACCTACTTATTTAAATAAATATACTTTGGATTTAAAATATTCATGTTATTCCCGTGGTGCTTCCCCTTTAATTCTGACTTTTTGTCATCACAATTTTTGCTGTCTCCCGCTTTGCTTGGGGAGGGAAACTAGAATACTTCCTACTCCTCCTACAATCTTCTGATTAATTTCGTTGCGGGTTCCAAGACAGATTTAGCATGTCCCCCGGGCACCCCTGAGATCATTTCAAAGGGTTTTTGCGGTTGGTTACCACTGTCGATCCTGGCTACACAGGAGTTGCAGTGGTGGGTAAGTGGGCCAAATGCCCGTTAAAAAAAATTTTAAATATTCAGATATATATCGTATAAAACCGAACCATCAAATATTGATTTGAACTTTTAGTAAAGGCAAACATCAGAAATATATTTAAATTTTGAAGCTTGCGTAATGTTTTAAAATCTTATTTGAATCCGAGTAGACGAAACCGCGCGAAGAAGCATGTGTACACACGGATATATATTGTGTTTCCGTTCCGCCGCAAGACGCAGTTACCTTCGGTATTTGTTAGCGGCTTTTTGTTTGCGTAAATCAAAGCGAGTTTAGAGTGCAGCGACATCTCGGGCCCAGGTGCGGTACACTCACGCAAATATTTTATGAAAATACAGACGATGTTGGCATAGGGATGTCCCTCCATCGATATACGATGTACACACGTTGTTACCAGTTAACAACTCGTGTCTCCGCTAATTACGTTCATTAGAACTTACAAGATAATGTTCGCAAATCATAATGGATATCCATTAAAAGGGAACAAAGTAATTTTACTTCAGATTATAATGAGTTTTTTAAATATCGACTACAATGTTAATATACATTACTAGAGGGCTGTCGCATGGCGGGCGTCGCGGCGGCATCCTACAGCCAAACGGTAAACACTTTGCTGTAATCTCGAGATGAGAAAACTTTCAGTTCTCTTAATTCACAAACTTATTCAACAACCTAACAACCTTAGAGCGGGCCGCCCGGCGGACGCAGGACAAACAAACTTACTCTTTAATCTTTGTCTTTATTAAAATAAACTTAAACGTGAAAACGTTTTTTACGAGTGAGTTATTGAGTTTTTGGTGAGTCTGTGTTTTGGGAATCGAAATTAAAATATGAAATATTTACGCCTATTTGTAATCTAACGATCGGCCATCGCAGCATCTCACTAAGGTTCTAACTACGTCGAAAACACTCAACACATATCTTATCTTAATGTGTAATGTTTATGAACTTTTGTATTAACTTCTCAACACGGGATGTTAAAGGATTACCATTATCTTGATCCAAGGCTGATGGCGTCACTGTACTCTCTGCGATGAAACGCGCAACAACCTAGTTATTCTTAGGTTGAAAAAAATGTAAAAGTAAAATTGCCGGAAGCAATTTGGATGTGCCGTGTCAATTCAATTACGAACGCTGAGAGCTCCAATATCTCTGTGAAGATTAGGGCAATGAAAAAATATTGCAGGGAAAAATCTAGAAAACATTTAATTAAGTATGTTTGTGTACAATGTTCAGTTCGCGGCTTAAGTCTTCATAAAAATAAAGGATTTTCTTTAAGGTGTTCCTTCCATTTGTTGTTAAGACAGTTCAATTTATGGTCGTTATTGTATTCATGTTGTAAGTTATCATTTTGTATGAAAAAAAAATGTTATTTTTACAATTTTGTTTGCGGTGGAACTTTATCCCGTTTTATTTGTACACCTTTTATTTATTTACAATTATTGTGGTAGAAAATACATATTTCATTGCCAGTTATGTATTTTAGGAAACTTTCAGACTATTGAGATCTTTAGATATTATCGTTTTTATCATTAAAATAGCGATTGATATAAAAATAGTCACGGTTATTGTAAAATAAAAAGCAGAATAGTTACAGAATATTCATATATTTTTAGCTTTTAAGCAGCGAGGTTGAAAAATGCAAAAAATTATTATCCCAACGATGTTGGATACTCTTTTAGAAATTCCTAATTTCCAGTCTGCTGGTTTTAGCCCTATGTCAATGAAAGGTCTATGTTAGGTTATTATTTTTAGGGCCCAGGTAAAATATAAAATGTGTTCCCAATGCTCCCGTGAGATAGCGAACTGACACGCGAGAAATTTATATCTCAGCGCACCACCATTAAATTATTATATTAGACACACCTTATGACAAAGATTATCCCAAACTGTTACGAACACTTCTTCATGTCTACGTTCAACCTATTTAGATAAATAATGATACTCCTCAGTCAATGGTTACCTCTTAGTCAACGTCAAACTCTATTTATGCAAAGAGACAAAAACTAGTTTACAATAATACAGTTACTAACAAGACCGCTTTATAGTGAATATGTTTATAGATGAGTCCGGGCAAGCGAAGCACACTGTGCGAGCCGAGCGACGCGCGTCCGGGCGTCACAGTCACCGACATGGATACGGTACAGGAAGAAAATGACGACGACAGGTGACAACCCTATTGTATCGATATAGTTCAAATGTGGAATAAG
Organism: Phengaris alcon alcon; assembly: GCA_037179445.1. NCBI lineage: Eukaryota > Metazoa > Arthropoda > Insecta > Lepidoptera > Lycaenidae > Phengaris > Phengaris alcon. The sequence goes on along the minus strand of JAYRCH010000055.1, from coordinate 3,397,277 downwards.
GTTTTTTCAGTTGATGGCGATGACAAAGAAATATCATGCGGATTAAATGTGCCGCATTTCAATTAGCGATTAACAACAAATATGTTGAAAATTTAAATCAATCAATCGATACATAATATAATAAAATCGTAACTGGCCGCTGTCTGTACATGAAAGATTTTATTATATTAAAAACTATTACATTTTATTGCTTTATGAACGAAATAGAACCCAAAACAATGATTTTTAGAATTTTATCTGTTTGTCTGTACGTTTGTGCGCGCTAGCATTAGAAACTACTGAACGGATTTTGATGAAATTTGGTATAATAGTAGTTTAAGCTATGATTAATACATAGGCTAGATTTTACCCCAGTAAAATGTACGGCTCCCGCGGGATTTCTCTTTTTGCGTACGAACACGTGGGTAACATTTAGTTTATAATACGCTTGTTCATCAGAATTCCAGTGAATTTTCATATAAATAAAACCAATTTTATTAAAATTTACTTAACTGTATTATGAATTTATTCATCTAAATTATACCTAACTACAAAACTGCTTTCAAAGCGACATAAGAAATACATGCTAGAGTTTAATTAAAGTTTCTTTTAAATATGAATTTCGTTGTTGACTCCACCGTTGTTGTTTTATCTCGTAAACGATCGCCGCTACGCTTTTCATAAAAACATTTATAAAAGATCAAGTTGAGCAATAACAATGTTATAATATTGTTGTTTCTTGACGCAAACCTTTGAACGCATTAATGATAACTAGAGGTCGCCCTGTGGTCGAAATTCGACCGTAATTCATGTTTCAATTATAAAGTTTCAACTTTTTTAGGTTTCTTTACCTCTTAGATACGCAATAAAAATATGTAATTTTTATTGCGTAGTATAGTTTATGAATTGTGAAAGAAAGATTGACACTTGTGACAATTGTGTCAAACCTACTGTAAGACATACAAAAATTTAATGTATTTCTGAGCGTTTTTTTAAAAAAAACTAATAGCTTTTGGCAGGCATTCCTCCACTTCAACTTTTAATGTGCCAAATTGAAACCTATGAAACTGCCGTTCTACGGTACTGGCCATTTCAAATCAAAATAATTTTTGTTTGGCTAAGAATTCTAATTTCAAATTAATTTTATTTTAAAAACATGGAATTCTTTTTCCAAAAGTAGTCATTTGTTTATTAATTAGTGTTACATTTTCATCGCATTTCAATCTTTTTCGTCATCATGGATACGTTAAAAATTCGAGTGATTATGGAATATGAGTACCGTCCTGGCAGCAACGCGGCACAAGCGGCACGCAACATCAACGACGTTTACGGAGCTAACACTACAAACCAACGCACCACCTGTTATTGGTTTGCTCGCTTCCGTTCTGGAAATTTCGACCTGAAAAATGAACCTCGCGGTCGTCCGAAGACTTTGGTCGACAATGACGAATTAAAGGCGATTGTGAAAGCTGATGATACACAATCTACGGATGAATTAGCAGCAGCTTTCGACGTTAGCGTCAAAACAATATTGGTCCATTTGCGTCAAATTGACAAGGTAAAAAATATTAACAAATGGGTGTCCCACGAACTCAATGATCGCCAGCGCGAAGTACGCGTCGAGACGTGCCTTGCACTGCTCAACAGACACACAAATTAAGGAATTTTGAACCGCATTGTTGCCTGCGATGAAAAATGTCTGTATCTGTTTGATAACCGCAAGCGCTCAGCAAGTTGATTGGATCCTGGTTCAGCACCTAAACAATGCCCTAAACGAAAACTTACCCCTAGAAAAGTGATGGTCACTGTTTGGTGGTCTAGCGCCGGTGTGATTCATCACAGCTTATTACCAAACGGGGTGAGCATTACTGCAGATGTGTACTGTGAAGAACTGAACACAATGATGGAGAAGCTGGCACATCTCCAACCAGCATTGGTCAATCGCTCGTCTCCGCTGCTCCTGCACGACAACGCGCGACCTCATACTGCACAGCAGACGGTCTCCAAGTTGCAAGAACTAGGGTTGGAAGCTCTCCGTCATCCGCCCTACTCACCAGACCTTGCGCCTACAGACTACTACTATTTCCAGAATTTGGATAACTTCTTGGCGGGAAAAAAATTCAATACCCAAGAGGCAGTACAAAATGCCTTTGAAGAATTTGTTGCCTCCCGTCCAGCTGATTTCTTTAATACATGATGAAAAATACATGAAAAAAAATTCGTTTAAATTTTTTCATACATAACGGTAATTTCATAGGTAAAGACCTAATATTAATGCGCCCAGCATTAAAATGACATATGGACGATAAAGCCGGAGGGGTATTTCATAGAAAATCGTCTCGAAGTATGCGACAAAACAGTTTTTTCCGTGTGATTTAATTTTTTTAAATATGTTTTAATTGATTTGCAAATAAATTTCAGCGTAAAGCTAAACAAACATATCTATAAATTTGTGAACTTATAATTATGTTTGTATATTGTACCGAATGTCAGTATGGGAATCTTTGTTTTCTAGAGGTCTTTCTGATTAATTATTTTGTTATAAACGTTGTTCAATTGTGCTATGCTGCAACTTTACACTGGTCTGAGGGGTCATGAATCCCTACATTAACATTTATTTTCTTAGCTTTAGTATATAATAATTGGTGAGATACATATATCTCACCAAACAGTATATAGATGACTACATCTCCACAACCAAGTTTTGCCGAGAATGTCAATGTGCGACGTTGTTGTTTTTGTAATTTTTCCAGAATTTGTGTTTCAGTTCATAATGTGTAATATGAGTAGAATATTAATCAACCATTAGATATTCGTTGATGTGCACAAGTGTTGGCAAGTGGTACAACTACAAAAAGCGTACTATTTTGTGTTTCCTCCAAAACTCTTTCAGTAAAGCTTCTACCACTTTACTGAATCGACTATCTTGACTCATTGACTGCACTGACTATTTATAAAGACTATTTATAAAGACCTAATATTATATGCACGTATGTACAATTCTCGTAAAACCGTACTTGAAATTTTTGCTTCACGTATTAATATAATGATTAACTTAATCGGATTTTATTTGCAAATAATTAGAAAAACAGTAAAATAGATATTCTATTTACGATAAACATTTAAATACTTATTGATCGGAAAGTTATTTTTTCTTGAAACACATAAGTATCAGGACAAAAGTAGTATTGTAAATAAAATAATACATTTTAGAAATCTCTCGGACGTTGAGCTACACAAAGCGGATGTTTCCGCTTATACCTCCGAGAAATACACATTTTGGAGATTTTGCGCTCAGTCTTGTAGTCCAGTTCAACAGTTCAAAACCATTCGTTAGAATTCCGTATATAAGGTACTTCGCAATCAATTACGTATTTTTGAGCATATGATCATGTAAAGACCTTTAGGCAGAAAAATAATTAAAATTTTCGAAAAAAAAAGTGGATAAATGACAGTACGCTCTTTACGGCGTTTTAAGGTCATTGACCTCACACATCTGATTGTATTGGAGCTATTTAGGCAGTCTTTGCTTCCCCCTTAAATCTGTTTCTGAGAGGTTAATGATCTCAACGCCTGAGAGAGCACAATGTAGTTTTATTCAGTATAATATTATTTTTTTATTATTATTTTCTGCCTTTACATAAGCAGTAGATTCTATGCCCAAAATATCCGTAATTGATTTTGAAAACCTTATATATACAGCGTAGGGTGTTTTATCTCTACATGTTTTAAAGAAGTAAATTATCTTCTAATCTACATTAAATACTATAGTATTAAATACTATAATTCAATCACAAAATTTTCAGAGAATCGTTCTCGGTGCTACTTATTTTAATACGAACCATAGTATTATCAATATTTTAAACCATATGAAAGGAGTTTTACCATTCAATATTTTTTATCACGCTGTATAGTGGCACGAGAATGCGTCGCAGATATAAAGGGATTCACGCGAACGGTGCACGAGGTGCGAAAATATTTATGACGTTTGATATAGCGCTTTGTGTCCCTTAATACATCTCATGCCTCAGATATATTACCAAATGAATATTTTTCGAGCTAGTCGCGTGTACAGTAAGAGACCATAAAACATACTTTTTATATGAAAATTGTTACTTACCAATTTATCTCCAATGACTATTCAGGAACAATCCTGCAACCAATTTAAAACAACAGTTACGCTATTCTATGTCCATCTAAACTTTGAGTCTTAAGGCGGCGTTTACAAATTTGATCTAAATACGCTGTTTTTCGGTCGATTTTGCGACCAAATGAAACCAAATCTTACTAATCTAACAATTGTCATAAATATTTTTTATCAATTTTTCTCAAATTGGTTAAAAAATAATATAAAATCATGATTTTTAGTGCAGCAAAAACAATTTTTCAGAACCTCTTCACCCAAAATTTACAAATAGATGTCGTGTTATTATATATTTTTCGGCTCGTATGTAGTTTTCTTTGTTTGTTTAAAAATACCCAAATATAGCGGATATACCTTAAAATTTGCTTAAAAATAATCAACAATATTAAAAATCTGGCAAAAGCATAAAAAAATTACGAGTTTTGCTATTATGCATGAATCTTAATGGATGGCGATAAGGCTTATTTTATTTTTACAGAACATTTCTAAAGAAATTTCTATCCGTACTAGATCGCTGTCAACCAACACAATTTGTGAGCACGGCCTTAAAAGCTAGATATTAATTTAGTACGCCAAACCATTTTAAGTGCAATCAATAACTTTTTGCAGTATCGAGTCCTCGTACTCGGACCTAGGACACCTAAGAGAGAGGACTAGAGCGATGCTGGGCCCTGCAGTTGAGCCCCTAATACAAAACTCGCACTCGCAACCGAATAGCCGCCGTGTGTCCAGCGACATAGAGGCGAAACTCGCGGCCAACCTCAACACCAGGTAAACTTATCTACGTCAGATCCTTTAATAGAGAAATGTATCAAGATTTATTAGTTCAGATTTATTTGAAAACATGCTATTTCATAAAATAAAATTTATAACAATGAAACAAAATGAACCCGACCTCGGTTAGAGATGCTCTTTGATTTAGCTAATCTTTGAAATAGTATTTACGAGTACCTACCTGTTCAAACAACTACCTGTAACAAAATTCAATTCTCTTCCTAATTAGTATTGTCTACTGTATTAAATTATTGTAGAGCCCATACACATTTTAGTTAGAAGGTTTTCTCCAACCTCCACCAGTACCTGTAAACTCTTCAAAAGGTGAAGCTTCAAATTGGTGACGGCATCCTAGTAAGCAAAAGCCAATACGGAAAACGTGCTCGATTGTACCACCTCGTCATGATTGGCCTTAATATAAGAACTTTTTCAGACGACCATCGGCTATAATCGCAGCGTTTCGTCGTCCGTCGCAGGCGCTAGCGCTGTGCGCGGCGACGCAGCGGCGGTTCCTGTCCGAGCTGTCCCCCAACTCCCGTGCGTCAGTCGCGTCCACCGCGCACGAGCCCCCACCTTCTGCCGCCGAGATATTGGGACAGTGAGTCTAAATTAATGGCTTAATAAGGCCCAAGGTTTTTTTTTAAATATATATATCTGTTGCTATTTAATTTTGCAACAACTTTGCTACTATACATAATGAAATATTCTGGTTAAATTATATTCTGGTTATTTATGATTTCTATTGAATCTATCATGTAATAATGATTAATAATAATTTAACTCTTTTTCACACACAGACACACCCACCCATCCACACACACATTCGCACCTACACTACACATTAAGTTACACAAAAACAACATATTTCCACAATCACATACTTGCAAATCCTGACTTAAGGTTATCTTAGCCGTTATATTCTTAGCATGTAAACGCATCAGGCGAAATTTCCGCGACAGAACTTTGTCGTGATTCTGCCTGCAACACAGTAGTAGATAGCAACACATTAGATAGAAATTCCATCGTGACGGAATCCAGTTTTTTCTTCGGAAGAATTTTTGCCGCTAAAGTTCCGTCGTGGAATCTAGGTACACCTATATAACATCGCGAAAATCTATATATTAGGTCCTTACATATGAAATTAGCGTATTGCCGTACTGGCCACTTTGATCTCAAATATACCTTCTTTGGTTAGGAATTCCAATTTTAAATTTATACCGCTATTTACTCATGCATTTGTTTTTCGAAAACCGTCGTTCATTTTTTTTTTGCTCTTTTGGTTTTTTCTTTGCGTCACTGTGTTTACAAAATGGAAAACTTGAAATATCGTATTATTTTCGAGTACGAGTTCCACCGTGGCACCAGTGCTGCAGAAACGGTTCGAAGGATTAATGATGTGTATGGCGGCGGTGTCGCAAAAGAAAACACAGTCCGTTTTTGGTTCCAACGTTTTCGTTCTGGAAATTTCGACCTGCAGAACAAGCCCCGTGGACGGCCGGAGACCAAACTTGATAATGAAGAATTGAAGGCTATTGTGCCGGTGTCGGTCACTACAGCTTTCTTAAATCTGGCCAGACGATTACGGCAGATGTCTATTTCCAGCAACTACAAATCATGATGGAAAAGCTAGCTGCTAAACAACCGAGGTTGGTCATTCGCTCTAGGCCACTGCTGCTTCAGGACAACGCTAAACCACACACTGCACAACAGACGGCTACCAAATTAGAGGAGCTTCAATTGGAATGTCTAAGACACCGCCACCACCGTACTCCCCGAACCTTGCTCCAACAGATTACATTTTTTTCGAAATTTGGATAACTTCTTGCAAGGGAAAAAATTCTACTCCGATGGAGCAGTCCAAAGCGCCTACAAATGTTTTATTGATTCCTGTCCGAATGGTTTTTTATTAAAGGACTCAATAAACTACCTATGAGAGAGCAAAAGTGCATAGATAGCAATGGTATATACTTTGATGAAATAAATGTATTATGTTTAAAAAAATCGACTTTATGTCCCTCCTTTACAAAACGCCAATTTCATATGTAATGACCTATAATAATACCATAAAATTAATGCGTGAAGCGAAAATTTCAGGTACATTTTTACGAGAATTATGCGTAGGGATGAGAGTGAAATTTGGCAGAATTAAAGTTTATGCTGAGGCATGCGAAAAGCTTAAATTTCTTAAAATAATGCTTAGAAATATATGAAATTAAGAAAAATATCAGCAGCACACACTACCATGGATTTGGTTCATACATAGTTACACCGAAAATTTCAGGTACATTTTTACGAGAATTATGCGTAGGGATGAGAGTGAAATTTGGCAGAATTAAAGTTTATGCTGAGGCATGCGAAAAGCTTAAATTTCTTAAAATAATGCTTAGAAATATATGAAATTAAGAAAAATATCAGCAGCACACACTACCATGGATTTGGTTCATACATAGTTACACACACGTAGTGTATTCATAAGTGTCAATCCCTATGAGTTTTGACGTTCGGTTTCATCGTGAAAAATATGAGTGAAATTTTATTCGTTTCGTAATTTTAATGGAACTGGACTGTCTTAATTACAGCTTACAATTATTATTTGCTACTTCAGTTAGCTCAAACTACCTACCGTGCGTTTGATATTTGTCATTCTGTCACAACATTTAATTTTTGTAACTTTTTTCTATCTAAAAGGCAAAATAATAAATAAGAAGGTTTCAATATAAAAATAATATAGCTGTCTCTCACATTATCGTGCGCGATAAGCGACATCGTATCGCATAACGTGAAAACGCTCTAACATACGTAAAGCAAAAATCACGTTTTCACGTTTTTGGACCTATTTTAAGTGCCATCCTCACGGTCCAGTCTGCAAATCCAGCACCAAAAAAATTTTTTTTTATATATTTTCATGTGTTATCTTTAAATAGTACTTAGTAAATATCCAGGCGGATTTAAAAGAAGGCTGAGTAGGCGAAAGCCTAGGGCGGCATATTTTATGGGGCGACAAATGTGGCCTAAGCATTTTTTTGTCTTACAGAAATATAAAAAACATTATTATTTGCATACAAAAATTATTCTCGATTTTATCAAAAAAAATTGTACTGTAAGTACAGTATACAACTACAGTAAACTCTAACGTCTGAATACAAAAAATACTAAGCGATCTGTAAACTATACTTTTTAGGTATAATACGATGCAAAATATATTAAAAGCGTTTCAATATTATAAAATACAATTTAATTTAAATAATTTTTAGATGAGAGCGGCGGGCAGCGGTGGTTTCTTTTGGTATTGAGAAGATATGCGACTCTGCAGATTTTGACAGTGTGTTACTGCGTGTCATTTGTTTTAGTCAATAGGAATTTATCCACTGAATCTTAATCTTATAGAAACCTGCAAAACTTGAGACATTTTTGCTCGCACGCTCCGCTCGCTCGCTTTCAACGTACAGAACGTAAAAATGTTATTTCTAAGATTTAGTAGTCTATGGTATATTTTGCGCTGTTGATTATTTCAAAAAATAAACCCTTTCAGATAGATATTTGTTACAAACAAAGATTTCAAAACTCAAGATAGGCTATGACGTACATTTGACAGAACAATTCTTCATACAAGAAAATGTTACGCCACCTTGGTTTCCACCATACTTCAAATGTCAGCCAACTTGTTTTCACCATAAATTAGAGAAATTTTTGCTCGCTCGCTCCACTCCCTCGCTTTCAACGTACAAAACATAATAATAGGTATTTACCTATGAAATTGCCGTTCTGCAGTACTGGCCATTTCAAATCAAAATAATTTTTGTTCGGCTAAGAATTCTAATTTCAAATTAATTTTATTTTAAAAACATGGAATTATTTTTCCAAAAGTAGTCATTTGTTTATTGATTAGTGTTACATTTTCATCGCATTTCAATATTTTTCGTCATCATGGATACGTTAAAAATTCGAGTAATTATGGAATATGAGTACCGTCGTGGCAGCAACGCGGCACAAGCGGCACGCAACATCAACGAGCGACGTTTACGGAGCTAACACTATAAACCAACGCACCACCTGTTATTGGTTTGCTCACTTCCGTTCTGGAAATTTCGACCTGAAAAATGAACCTCGCGGTCGTCCGAAGACTTTGGTCGACAATGACAAATTAAAGGCGATTGTGGAAGCTGATTGTATATCACAATCTACGGCTGAATTAGCAGCAGCTTTCGACGTTAGCGTCAAAACAATATTGGTCCATTTGCGTCAAATTGGCAAGGTAAAAAATTTGACAAACACGAACTCAATGATCGCCAGCGCGAAGTACGCGTCGAGACGTGCCTTGCACTGCTCAATAGACACACAAATGAAGGAATTTTGAACCGCATTGTTACCTGCGATGAAAAATAGATTCTGTTTGATAACCGCAAGCGCTCAGCAAGTTGGTTGGATCCTGGTTCAGCACCTAAACAATGCCTTAAACGAAAACTTACCCCTAGAAAAGTGATGGTCACTGTTTGGTGGTCTAGCGCCGGTGTGATTCATCACAGTTTCTTACCAAACGGGGTGAGCATTACTGCAGATGTGTACTGTGAAGAACTGAACACAATGATGGAGAAGCTGGCACATCTCCAACCAGCATTGGTCAATCGCTCGTCTCCGCTGCTCCTGCACGACAACGCACGACCTCATACTGCACAGCAGACGGTCTCCAAGTTGCAAGAACTGGGGTTGGAAGCTCTCCGTCATCCGCCCTACTCACCAGACCTTGCGCCTACAGACTACTACTTTTTTCAGAATTTGGATAACTTCGTGACGGGAAAAAAATTTAATACCTGAGAGGCAGTACAAAATGCCTTTGAAGAATTTGTTGCCTCCCGTCCGGCTGATTTCTTTAAGAAGGGCATCAATAAACTGCCACTTCGTTGGCAAAGATGCATTGATTGCATGGGTGATTACTTCAATTAATACAAATAAAAAATACATGAAAAAAATTAGTTTAAATTTTTTCATACAAAACGGTAATTTCATAGGTAAAGACCTAATATTATCACTATAATATATTTTGCGCTGTTGTTTTTATTTAAAGAATGCACACTTTCAAATAGCTATTTAGTACAAATTTCAACCAGGAAAATTGTAAAAAACTACAAGAAGAGCAATTTTGAGAAGGAAGTTTCGGGGGGAGGGTAAAAACAGAATAGCCTATGGGAGGCGAATGTGTAAATCCGGCACTGTAAATAAAACAAAACAAAATTTACACATTTTTAAGGCAAAAGTGCCCTAAAAACTAAATATAAAAAAAAAATATGGTCGAATTTCGACCACAGGGCGATCTCTAGTTTCTGTAAGTACGTAAGTTGTAAGTCGTAACACAAACCTAAAATTAATTAGAGTCTTAGAGAATTTAGAGGCTTCGCTATGATTAAACTAGGTAACGTCATAATTTAAGGTCCACGAGAATATAATCTCGGGATTATGTCTCGACGACGAAATCAGAAATATACTACATGAATTTTTCTTTTCAGCGAAGCCCTAAGCAAGGCACTCTCCGCGCTCTACGCGAAATTGTTAGTGGTGCTCGGGCTGGCTTTCCCCGTCACAGAAGTAATAGCCAATGGTGTGCCTGACGCGTATTACCAGGTCGAGAACTAAAAATATTAATGGTCAGCTCACACCGAAACGAGACGATTCGACACGCGGTGCGCGTTCTTTATTCAGGTCGATTCTGCTAATTAAATCCAGTTACAATCCCGTCCCGATATGTTGAAACTGCAAAATAGTATTCTTATAAACGTCAAAACAACGTCAAACCCGTTTTGATTGGTCCAAACTCCAAAAATCAGTTTCGAATATCAAGATTAGTTATTTATTATTAAAAAATCGGTTGTCTGTAAAGTCGGTTTACTGACGATACGAGTAGTTGAACGTGACAACGTCATTAGAAAATGGAACGCCTCAGAGCGAGGTAACGCCGCATGAGTCATGTTTTTTCGTGCGTGCAGCCGGCTCCATCGAATTATAAGACGTTGTCACGTCAAAAATTAGAATGAAAGTGTAAGTTAATTACGAGAATTGGGGTTCTGTACACAAGAAGATACACGTTTCATAGCATGAGCGGCGCCCGTACCGGGCTATGCAGAGCGGCGCAGTTTGTCATGTAAACTGTTGTAATTAAGCGTGTATCTTCTTGTGTAGTGAATCAAGTTCAACTTTGAATAGCTATATAAAAAAGGCAGCGCAGCGTCGCGTATTGTCTCGTTCCAGTGTGAACTGACCCTTAAATTTATCGAGATAAATAGTAGCCTATGTGTTAATCTAGAGCTTGAACTACTACCATACCAAATTTAATCAAAATCCGTTCAGTAGTTTTTGCGTGAAAGAGTAACAAATATCCATCCATCTGTCAATCCATCCTCACAAACTTTCACATTTATAATAGTAGTAGGATATGATTTATCATAAACTAATATATTTTTATAATTTACAGGGATTTTACTTATATCTGTATCTAGTGTCTCTACTGTTCGTGATATTTCAATACGCGAACCTGATGCGAGAGAAGGCGTTCAGCCTAATTATAAGCGATCGAGGTAATATATCCTAAACTACGTCTGGCCTCACTGAAATTCGTTTGTATGTAAACTGTACCTAATGAGTCGCATTTGCGTTACAAAATACGACATTAAAATCGCATCTCGTTTGCATAATTACTGCAGCGAAGAATATTGTCTTTTCTTTGTATTCCACTAACATTCTCAGTCGTTTGTTTAATTGCTGTGGATAGACAGGTAACATTAATATTAGACGAATTTGAAACATCTGTTAAAAGTAAAACGTCGTTGTTCTTTACCGTAACGTTATCGAATTTTAATTTCCAATAAAAAAAAAGATTAATAGCTAACCAAGTTACTTCAAAGCCTTTAATAAAATTAATTTCAGCCCAGGTGGAGAAAGAAGATAAAAACGGCACAGGCACTGGCAAAGCAACACCCAACGAGAAAACAAAACGAAAAGAAGTTATTTCCCGTTACGGCAGTTTTTATTTGAGGCTCGGCGCCATAGGTACGTTATCAATATTGGCTTATTGGCTTATACAGTGATAGATATGGACAAACAATACTATTGTTAATTTTCAGCATTCGGCATCGGATCGATGGTGTACAGTGGACTCGTTTTTGGGGAATATTTTGAAAAGAAAGATCGGTGCCGCTCCGTGCTGGCCGCGCTCACGCCCGCCCTGCGAATGGCTCTAACCCTAGTACAAATGCAATTCATTTTCCTCACAAACAAAGATATAGAAATAGGAAAGTATAAACTAATCCAACGATTCGGATTCATGCACATGATCGCGACGAATCTCTGCGAGTGGTTGTTCGTTTTGGTGCAAGAGACGAAGCATGAAATACATCATCTGGAGGATTCTATGTTGCTGGAGGAAGGTGGGAACCATAACGTAACGGAGGAACCGTGTCGAAGGTCGAACATAATGGGGTCACTCGTACAGAACGCCTCTCCGTTTTTATTTCCCTGCACTATTGAGTATTCTCTTATTTGTGCTGTCATCTTGTACGAAATGTGGAAGGAGGTAACGAAAAAAAAATGCTGTTTTCTCTTTTGCATTTCAAAACCAATATCCTATTAATATATTTAATAAATTAATATTATAAACGTGAACGTTTGTGAGGATGGATGGATGTATGGATGGATGGATGTTTGTTACTCTTAAACGCAAAAACTACTGAACGAATTTTGATGGAATTTGAGGTTAAGCTCTGAAATAAAACATAGGCTACTTTTTATCCCGAAAAAGTGCAGTATTTACTCGATAGTATATTTAAGCGGGCGGACAGGCGGAAAACAGCTATTCTTGCATAGTCAGATAGAAATCTGACTATAAAAAGTTGGTTTTGTGAGTTACAGAGTTATAACATTATTTTTTTTAGGTTAAATGTACTCCAGAAGATTTCGAAAAGAAATTTAACTATGGGGCGAAAAACAAGTCACGAAACAATTCTGTGACCCCCGAGAAAATCTTACAACAGTTTGGTAAATATCGTTTAAAATTGTATTACAAACTTTTATGTTGAAAGAAGTAGCGTCTTAGATGATCTTTCTGTGAGAACCGGTGTGCCACTTTTCGAGCTTATTACTTGGCAATAAGGTTCGAAGTTGGTACACCGGATCGGCCATTGTACAAGAGAATAAATAAATAGAATGATTAAACTTTATTAAAACTTAATTTTTTTAACACGGGACAGAAATGAAACGTTCAAAGTATGCCTTCTACCTCGAATGAGGCAGCTTGCATCTAATTTTCTAGCACGTCATATACTGTAGATATTTGTGGTTTTACTGCCTTTTTTGTTTCATTGGCGAATGTTACCGACTCAATATTTGTGACGATATATGGATCGTGATCCAGGATTACGATATTTATCGCGTGTGTATTATCGAACAAGTTGCCGCTCGACCATGCAAAGTGCGCACGCACGTCGCACACATACCTACTCAGTCTGCAGTCTTTGCGTTTAAATATTTTAAGGCTTCCTTGAGCAAAGGATTTTTTTAGAAATAGGTCGAGCTGGACCTTGTCATTATTGTACCTAGTATTGCGTATCACGGATCGTGATACAGATCACCGGAAGAAAAAATATCACAAGATTAATATCGCGCGTGTATCATATGCATTAGAATGCCAAATCACAACTAACTATATTTTTGTAGCGGGTATGCTGGGAGTCAACTCTCCCCTGGGCAGTCGGAACACCCTGCACCACTTTTCAGTGGACTGTTCTCATGCGCACAGGGGACTGATAGCTGGTATATTACTCATCGTGCTCACTATTATATCACTGATCATGTTCTTCGTGCTCGCGAACAACAAGAGCACTATTAATGTGAGTGTAACTTTTTGCTAAGCGCCATACTCACGGTCCAGCCTGCAAATCCAATATCACGGCCTTGAAACGGACTTGTAGGCAAAAATTATAAATTATTGACACTTTTGACGCTAATGACGGCTATTAGTACGAGTACAGGCTGGGCCGTGAGTAAAGCGCCATACATAATAATATGTTTTGTAACGAAGTGAAGCTTATGAGTCAGTTCATACTGCGGCGATACGCGACGCTACGCGGCGCTGCATTTTAAGATAGGTATTTAAAATTGAACTTTATTCTCTACACAAAAAGATACACGTTTCGTTTGACATTAGTCATACACTGCACATGTGCTGTGCAGCGCGGTGCAAACGTGTATATTCTTGTGTGATGAATAAAGTTCAATTTTGAATAGCTATCTTAAATATGCCGCGCTATGTCGCGTATCGTTTCGTTTCGGTGTGAATTGACCATAACCTGCACTTTTTGTAAGGATAAGATGAGATTAAAATGATTTCAACTGAAAACATTTCTTTCAGGATGCAATTTTTGAAGTCAACATATGCGAGCTGATTTTGTATTCGTTGTCTATAATTGCTTCACTGGCAGCCCTGAAGCAAATGAGAGTGCTACCGTACAAAAGAAAAACACAAGGTATATAATATTATAATAAGTCCTACACTTTATTAATTGTGAACAGTCCTTAATCTCACTACTATTATGAATGTGAGGATGGATAGATGGATAGATTTTTCGTCAATGGGTAACATACATCCATCCATCCACACAAACTTTCACATTTTTAATAGTAGGAGGATACCAAATACTGGCATTATATACTTAGTTTTGCGTACGGCTTGTATAGTACTACTTGTAGTATTCCAGATCAATTTTCAACACGACAACCGAGCACGATATTACACAGAAGTCTCTTTTCTGGTCTAAATGACTAGCACTTACCTACGACTTTATTTTAATTTAATTTTAATTAAAAAATTAAAAATTAATCTAAATAACTTTGAATCCTGTTTCTGTGTTGATTGTTCTCGCTTTGTTATCAGTTGCCTACGTCATAATAACAAGGGTCCACGTGCTACAATTATTATTCCTACCTACTTCCAAACTTTGACCACCTCAGTGGCTCTGTGGTTGAGCGTGTTAATGCTCAAGCCGGGGGTCGCGGGTTCGAACCAAGTCGAAGGAACAAAAAAATTTTACGTGTTCCCGGATCATGGAAGTGTATTAAATGTGCATATTATATAAAAGTATTACATATATTTCCGTTGTCTGGTACACGTAACACAAGTTCTTCGAGAACTTACCACGGGACCAGATTGACATGGTGTGAAGCGTCCATAGATATTTTTATTATTATTACAAACTTAAACTTTAAAGGAGTTCGGCTCCAAGCACTGTATCACAAGATTTAAATATCACAATGTTATTTTTGCAGCCGTACTAGGTCTGGACACGTCCCTACTGATCCTGGCTCAGTCGGGAATGTTTGTGTACTGTATGTTCAGCCTCATCGGCTGTCACCACACGCTGCACCACACGCAGGGGACTGACCTTACCGGGTTCTTCTCGGAATTTCTCTCCTTGATTCAGGTAATTTGTGAAATAAGTGTTTTTTTTTTTAAATAAAATGGACCAGTGAACAGAGGGCCTGATGGTAGGAGAATACCGCCGCCTATGGTTGTCCATATTCTTTACAATTGTGGGGAACGCAATTTTATGTGTATTTAATGTTATACCGTGTTTGGGCTTGTTTATTTATTTAGATATAGCATCGAGACGCACAAAGATTACTATAGGGACATTTTGTGAACAAATACGTTTTGTAATATAGACATTTAGACAATCCTATTTGTTGTTCATTATTTTTAGCCGACTACTAAAAAAAGGAGGCGGTTATACGTTCGGCTATATATAATATTATATATGTATTTTTTTTTGTATGTTCAACGATAACTCCGCCGTCTGTTGACCGATTTTAAATTATTTTGTTTGATATAAAGGGTATAATTCGAAGTTGGTCCCGTTGTCACCAAAGTGGTGAACTGATGATGGCAACCATGACGAATCGATGGAACTCCTCGAAGTTTATATGAAAACATAGTCATTTTAACTTTTTCTGAAGTAACCCAAGCATATGCTACCAAAAAAAAAGATTTTGCACCAAGAAAATACCCTGGATCCAAAAGTACTGAACAGAACTCCTGATTCCTTATATATGCATGTTTGGGGCTTTCGGCGTTGTTTAAAGAACTGCAAGCATTAACCACTAGATGTCAATTAAAGTAATCATCGTCATCATCACCACCATCATCACACCATACATCATCACATAATGATGATATAACAGGTACTTCTCATAGTATTTTACACCGACACGGATATCTTTGAACATTACTCTGCCATTTATGGACTGACTTTCAAAATTTTTTTTTGATGCACAGGGTATAATTCGATGTTGGTTTTGTTGTCACCAAAGTGGTAAGTTGATGATAGCATCCATGAGGAATCCAGGGAACTCCTCGAAATTTATATAGACACATATAGTGAAGTTACTTTAAAACCCAAGCATATACTACCAAAAAGTAAGATTTTGCCACAAGGTATACACTGGATCCAAAAGCACTGAACAGAACTCTTCAGTCTTTAAAGATACGCGTTTGGAAATTTTGCCACTGTTTAAAGAACTGCAAGCATATGCCATTATATAACTTACAGTAATCATCATCTGATGATGATGAGGCAAGCTTCCATTAGGCATTGTATACAGGGTGACCTGAAATTCGATACATTCCTTTAAAAGACAGAAAGTAGACCTCATTTACAGTAATATTTTTCATAGCATCCCCTATCCGAAAGTTGATATTTACAAAGTTATTGAAATTTCAAAAATTTTTTCTTTATTTTCGACTTTGACATGACGTATTTTTAAAAATGTTTGTCTTTTTAGTGATTTTTTTATGTATTTTAACCGTCAATGAGTCAAATATTATTTTTAAGGAATAAATAGGGACAAACTAAGCGAGAATTTTTCATTATGAGACATGAAACAGAATTTTCTTTTAAGAAAAATGCACATTTTTCTTAAAAACAGGTGATTTTCTTAAAAAAATGTATGATACAATGCGTACAAATATTCTAAATAACTTCCTTATCTCATTAGCTTTCCAAAAAGGTGCAAATGTCTACATAAAAATATGACGTTGTAGTAAACATATTAGAAGTAAAATGAAATAATGTCTAAATCGATTTATTTGCGATAAGGTTAAAATAAAAGGAAAGACTTGAATTTAATTACGTTTATTGTGTTTAAAAAACGTCAATGTTTAATTAAATTTAATAATAAATATTCTACTTTACGTCTTGTTCAAAATGTGAACCTCTGTTTCTGATACAGGCCCGTAGTCTTCTCCGTACCTCTGTTTTGATTATTCTGGTAGTAAGACTAGTTTTGATTTCTTCTGCTGCATTTCTTATGCGGCTTCTGAGCTTCTCTACAGTAGTTATGGGTGTAGTATACACCAAAGCCTTCATATGACCCCAAAGATAAAAATCACACGGGGTCAAATCGGGACACCGTGCTGGCCAAGGAATTGGCCCGCCTCGACCTATCCAGCGATGTGGGTCTAGCCACTGGCGTACGCCGAGACGGAAGTGGGCCGGGCAACCATCATGCTGGAAAATCATATTACGACAAGTTGCTATTGGCACATCTTCCATTAAACCAGTAATCTCCTCTCTTAGGAAATGTTCGTACATTTCACCATTTAAATTTTGAGGCAAAAAATGAGGTCCAACTAAATTATTATTAATTATACCCATCCAGACATTTAGACTGAATCTGGTTTGATGGGCCCTTTCTTTTTTCATCCTGGGGTTTTCTCCTTTTGGTGCCCAGTAATGTGTGTTGTGGAAATTGTTTATCCCGTCACGGTCAAATTTCGATTCATCCGTCCACAATATTCTTGAGAAGAAATTGCGATCCTCCATGTCTGCATTTATCATAAAACGGCAGAATTCCATTCTTCTAACCGGGTCTCCCTCTTCCAACGCTTGGACAGGTGTGTAGTTAAATGGATGTAGACGCGCTGTGTGTACTGTAAACCACACCTTCCATTGACTCAATCCAAGTCTTCTAGCTGCCGCTCTTGTAGAAATAGAAGGATCATTTTGAAAAAGTGTTAAAATTTCTTCTTCTTCTTCTGGAGCATACAAACGAGGTCTGCCTGAATCGCCACGTCTTCTATCAACACGGCCGCTTTCCCGAATTCGTCGAAATGTTGTTTAAAACACTCTAACGTTTGGCACTCGTCGATTCGGAAAACGTTCAACGTATGTTCTTCGTGCAGCATTACCATTACAAAGTCCGTAACAAAA
Organism: Phengaris alcon alcon; assembly: GCA_037179445.1. Lineage (NCBI taxonomy): Eukaryota > Metazoa > Arthropoda > Insecta > Lepidoptera > Lycaenidae > Phengaris > Phengaris alcon. The sequence goes on along the minus strand of JAYRCH010000055.1, from coordinate 3,379,130 downwards.
CAAGATGTCAGCGTATTCATCGTAATCAAAAGCAGCCATCGCGATACAAAAAAATCACAAGTAGAAGTAAGGGTGTAGTTTAAAACAACAATACGTCCGTACACGGCAATAGTTGACTTAAAACTAATATTAGCTACTAAATTTGCTCTCTAAGCCAGTCGGTAACTCATTGACAAAGGGCCGCGACGACAGTAGCCGAAACATCCCGAAGTTTGAACAAAGGAAATAATTGAAAAAAAAGGTCGCCTCAGGTAGAGTAATTCTTGAGATAACGTTACCTGATGATTGTTTTGTCTTTGTTTATTACATGTTCATATTTTTATGTACATATTTGTACCTTTTTTGGAAGCTTATGAGGTAAGAAAGTTATTTAAGGTATTTGTACGCATTGTATCATACATTTTTTTAAGAAAATCACCTGTTTTTAAGAAAAATGTGCATTTTTCTTAAAAGAAAATTCTGTTTCATGTCTCATAATTAAAAATTCTCGCTTAGTTTGTCCCTATTTATTCCTTAAAAATAATATTTGACTCATTGACGGTTAAAATACATAAAAAAATCTAGTGATTTTTTTATGTATTTTTTAGTAAAAGACAAACATTTTTAAAAATACGTCATGTCAAAGTCAAAAAGTCGAAAATAAAGAAAAAAATTTTGAAATTTCAATAACTTTGTAAATATCAACTTTCGGATAGGGGATGCCATGAAAAATATTACTGTAAATGAGGTCTACTTTCTGTCTTTCAAAGGAATGTATCGAATTTCAGGTCACCTGTATAAGATGATTCTTATATACAATACCTAATTGAAGCTTGACGCGTATTCAATTATACAGTCGATCGTTTATTTTAAACGTTCTTAAAATGTATTAATAGTATAACAAATATGACCAAAAATGGATTTTTTTATTTTTAAACAAAAAATTAAACCGACTTCCACAATAAAAATACATAAAAAAGTATGAAATAAATCTTTTTTTCTAAATAATTCCTCTTTTAAATTCGGCTAAAATTTTAACTACATATTTCTCTAGACAATCTTCATAATTTTGAACTCGGTACCAGCCAACTTAAACGTGAGCTCTATAAAATAACGATTTATCTGGATATTGTTTGGGCTGGTATCGACTTCAAAATAATGAAGATTGTGTAGAGAAACAGTTAAAATTTTAGCCAAATTTAATTAACATTTGCAAAACTAGATTTTTCTCCAAAACTATTGTTCTGTTCTCCAATCTCCATTATCGTTTCAGAGTTAGTGTAGTCGACAATTGTACCTAAGTATTACGCACAGTACCTAGTCGCGATTTTGTTAAATTTCCCGTAGGTATAACTGCAGTATTTACTGAATGTTTTAGGTGTTTGATGAAAACCACTTCAAACTACAGTACCAAATTATCCTCCGTCTTTAAAGCCAAAGACAACTTTTTCTCCATTTACTTCTTTTTTAAATTATTTTTCCCATTTTCAGACAATTCTCCAAACTCTGTTCATAATAGACGCGTGGTGGCGCAGAAGCAGCAGCTCTGAGCACCGGCGGAACAAACCCGGTAGACAACTGGTCACCTTCCTGCTCGTCGCCAACATGGCTATGTGGGCTATCAACACGTTGGAGAAGGTTTGTTCTTGAGCTCCTTTTGACTGCCACGCGAGAATATTACTACGTCGCAGCCATGTCGGTCCCTAGTCACTACTCTGATAATGTCTGCCACGGCCTTAAAACATACTTGATAACTTACATACCTAATAATTAATATGTATAGACACTTCACTTGGAAACATGGGGTCATATTTTCAACCCAAAAATCAAAGATTTCAATTACTTTCACAAACAAAATTTACTTCTTTGCGCGAATTAATGTTCCAAACAGGAGTTTGTTACCTACATGTAATGTATCCTACTCACAACTCATCAAAACCCCACAATGAACCAAATATAAATCGAAAATATTCTCGTATTTCGTTATAAAGTCGACTAAAGAATTGAAAGCGTACGCAAATGTTTGTTTTATTCAATGGTTTTCTCGTGCACAGATCTTGAGGAAATCGCAACTTGAATTGTGGCGAGATTTTTATACAGCGTGATATATTGCCATTGCTATATTCAATAATATTTTTATATCCAAAACTGTTATTAAGCTACTATCTTACAACCTATGAAAGAATTTTTTTTAGGTGTAAGTGATTTATTTTTAGAAAGTTACCTATTGCAAAAACAATTTAATACTATATAAGGAAATAAAATAAATAAATAAAATATCCCACATGAGTAAGACGCCATTAAAAGTATAAAAAACTCTACCGCGCAAGCCATGGCCATTAGCCATCTAATTTTTTTTGTTTTTTTCAGAACCGAGCGGAGTTCAGACCAGCCCACTTGGCGTTCTACGGGCCCTGGGCGTGGACCATCATCACACACGTCTCAATGCCCTTGGCCATCTTCTACCGCTTCCACTCCACCATATGCCTGTTCGAAATTTGGAAAAACAGCTTCAAAAATAAACCGATTTACTTGAATGTGTGACGAATGTTAATGTGTGGCAATTATAAATGCGATTTATCCTCTATTAAATAAAGTTTTGTTTAATACCCGCTCGATTTTTTATTATAATATATAAAAGCTAAATATACCTAACCTATATTTTCGCTACGTTAGCTGTATTAATAATTAAAATATTATGATAAATAAGTTGAATATGCGATTGTATATCTGTGAACACTGAACATCTTTGGCATATGAAATAGATCATTGGAAAATTGTATAAACTAAACTCAGACCAAATAAAAAAGTAAAGACAGAGTTCTGCGAACCACATAGTGAAGCCAGTCTAAACTATGCCTCGCCGTGTAATTACACAGTGTCGCGCACACGCATTAAACGAAACTACACCTTACCTTGTAAGGCGAGCTATCACGGTTTGTAGCTTTTTATGTATGTAGTGCAAAACTACACGCGCACTACATACATAAAAAACCGGACTCAGTTTTTGTGGGACAAAGCGTTGTCTTCACTTTTTATGTACTCTTAGCCTGTATGTAAGTAATAAACCATTCCTGACATCCCGGTAAATCTAGCTAGACTCTACTTGATGCAGTGAATAAGTGCTGATGGAAAAGATAAAATCAGATAATAACAATAAAGTATCATAAATATACGAGTAGTTTTAGTAACAAAACAATTCGTTTAAACTGAAAACGACGTGTGTTTCAGTGGTAGAACAAAATCAACAGGGGCCAAAGTTTTAAATTGTTTAGTCAAATTTCCGCGCAACGTGATGAGGCATTTAACGCATTGAATTCTGCCCTTTGTGAGTTGTGTGTTGTGACGCGACCACTGACAACAATACTCGCTAATTGTTTACGTTACCTCCTGTACTATAAATTGGTTCAATATTCTTTATCAATGCGTATGCGTAGTTAACGCAACGAGGATACTTAAAATTTAAATACATGACGCTAGCAATATAAGCACACAGCTTCTTCAATTTTCAAAGAATGCAAATGTTTTTGTATGTTAGCTATTTACTTACGCCCGAAATTTATAAAGTATCTAAATTCTTAGTTTGACTTCAATTTTAGATTCTCGAACAAATATTGATGTAAATGTGACGTGAATTTAATCCTAGGATCGTTGAAATGTATTGAAATCTTGATCTCAGATATTTAAATTGAGATTAACATTGATTGTTAATTTCGGACGTTAATACTACGTACAATGCAACAAATATACATAATACATATGAAAATTTACCTGTCAACATTCAGAATTATCTGTTTCATAACTACATATTTTTTATTAAATATTTGAGCACTATCAGGGGATCTAAATTATAAGCATGTAGAGTGTTCACATAATTTGTTCGTTTTATAATGACGACATGTAGTTAGGATGCAATTGTCAATCACATGACATTTTGATATCATATGACAAAGGTCAACCTACTTGTGAATAACATTCCCTGTTATTCATCAGGTGAACTATATTCAGTACAAACTCCTATCTATAATATTTTAGTGCAACAGTCGTATTGTACTTGCATTTTAAGGCTTTTTCTAGTTCCTCGAGCCGAAAACTCAGGTAGGTGTGACACAGTTAATACTAGTGCGGCTGCCGATGTTACCCTTATTGTCTACTTCGTGGAAATGTCTTTGTAATTTGCTAAATTATATTTTATGTTAATTAAGTTGAACAATAAATAAAATAGTGTAGTAAAGTAAATTAATCTCAACGATTAACACAAATCTTAATACCTGTACCAGTAGATAACAAAAATATATGATAGTCTTACTATGATAGGTAGAGCTATGATAGGTAGTTTCGAAATACGCATGTGGCGTCCTTTGTAGATAAATGGACGACGCGGATATTATTTAAGAAGACACAGTCGTGGTAAGTCGATTGTAAGTAACTAAAAAAGTCGAAGAAATAACGATTAAAAAACGTACCGGTTTTTTCAATGTACCTGTTAGTTTTTTGTGAAACTTTATCAGTACGCACACTGATAAAGTATCACTAAAAACTAACGAAAGGACGCCATCCTCTGACTTGGACTATAGATATTGCTTATGATGAGATCCCAGGCCCTCATGACTACCCTTATATTTTCACTGATAAAATGTATTTCATATTATAGTAAGTGTATACGATGAACGTATGCATAATCGCTATACTATATGCGTCCTAAAATATGCGTGACAGATAATAATTGACAATCGTAGCGAAGTTACCTAACGAAAATTAATTGATTGTTTAAAATATCGAATTAGTTCGTAAAGGATTTTATTTATCGATTTTAGATTTGTGAATTAAATTGCTAAGAAATGGGTAATTTGTAAATAAATAATAATAAAAGAATAAAAACTATTCAAATCGTTTATTTTCTTATTCACTGCAGTCGGAACTCGAAGATTGCGAGCTCGTTTCGGAATCGGAATCTTCTCCGACGGCAATAATCAATTGTTGGTCGCGAATTCGGTCTATGCGGATATATTTGTTCCAGTCTTCAATAATCGTCCTTTGTGTTTTTTCTATTATTTTCTTCCAATTATCTGGAGTTACATGTTCACAGGCTTCCTACAGCAACTTTAACATTTTATTTGCCGTAAACGGTGGGGCCATGTTGTTTTTCGCTGCGTAACCTTATAAAAAAAGAAAAAATCGATTAACGTGTTATGCATTTATAATATCATTTCATACCTAACCTTTTATTTCTTTAGTACGTACCTTTTATTTAAGCCCAAATTAATTCTATAGCATTGTACTGACAGTAGTATGGTGGTAATCTTAGTACTTGATGCCCACGTTCCTTGGCCATTTCGTCGAGCTTGTAGGTGGGCATCGGAGGTTTGTTCAATTTCATTAATTTGACCAATTTTTCTTCAAGCATCGTCATATCAGCTTGGATATTATTTCTTTGCAACCACTCTACCAGTGTGGCTTTATTATTTTGTGCCGTTGGTGGCTTATTGAGCTGCCGGGATTGATATTTTGCATTGTCCATTATTATTATACTGGGCTCGCTTAAATTATTTAATAAATTGGCGAACCACTCTTCAAATTTGTCAGCATTAATTTCTTCGTAGTAGTCTCCAGTTTTTTTTTTACTTAAATGCTAGAAGGGCATTTGGTTTAAACCCGTTTTCATTCCCCGCATGGCCATATTATAAGTCGCCCACCTTTTCCCTCTGGCACTTTGCTCCAGTTTTTAATATCCTTTGCCGATTCTAAAAATGTTATTCGTGCAAGTGCGATATCTCCTCTTTCCATTATTATTTTTCTTTTATTTACTTTCTTCCATCTAAATCCCACTTTATTTAATATTTGCCGTAGCGAGGTAACACCGCCAGTGTAAAGTCCAGCCTCTTTCAACGATTTATTTAGTTTCATTAACGTGGGATATTCATTTTTCTCATAGTATCCGTAAATGTGATTGCGTATTGCTTCTACATCAAAACTGTCAATGTCTGTAACGAAAGCTTTACGCCTGCGCTTCTTTGGAGTCGACAACTTTTTGTATTCCCTACCCGTTTCACCAAATTTTTCTTTGATTATTCGGGAAACGGTAGCTGTTCCGATGTCCAGTGCTGCCGCAACTCGGTCTATGACTTTGTCAATTGAAACGATCGGGCCTCCGTTTGTACGTTCTCGTTCAAAATAGTCCCTCAATCGAGTCACCAACTCCCGACTTTGTGAGTTTAAAACAGTCTTTTTTGGTTTTTTTCGGCATTGTTAGATCCGAACAAAAACAATAATAACAAACAAAGAACTTAACAAAAACAATAACAAAAAACTCAACAAAAAACAATAACAAAAGTCAAAATCAACAAAAACTCAAAGCAGAGGCAACGAAAACACAAATCGCATACAAGGCAGATACACTCGTACTGACATTTCCGAGTTGCAATACGATCACAAGATGGCCGCTCCTATTCAGCGATTTGATGTCGATTCAACAGTGTCAATCTCTATTGACAGAAGTTCCGTTCCATGCATCTGCCATTTTTATGACATTTTCTTAATTTAATTTCATATTTATATTTCACAGTTATTATATCAGATATCAGAATTAATAATAAGAATAATAGCAGTTTCATTTATAATTAAAGAAAATATTATTTTTTGTCAATGGAATATATACGAAGTATATTATATAGTTAGCGCGGCGCGGCGGGCCGATTCTCAGATATCGAGCGCCAGTACAAAAAATTGTACAAAATTTTCTTACAGTCTTTGAAATATACTATACTACTATACTACGCTATAGTAGAATAATGACAATTAAATATTACAAAGTGAAATTTGCATCGATTACTTATTTTTGTTCTAGTTTTCATAAAAATAAAAAATGTCAAATCATCCATGTAGAAATAAAAATCATTAAACTTCTAACCTTTATAGTTCACGCTAAGCTTAGTAGTTAAATAAATTTTGTTCTTTACCAAAAAAATAAGATTGATACTTTATCAGAATGTAAGTGAAGTGAGTACAATTTTCCGTAACTTTAGCGCCTTGTACCTAAGAAATGGGCCTCAGCACAAACTAGCGGGTATGCATACGTTTATTTCATACATATACACACTATGATTCCTACACTTATACAGCATGATTAACATTTTATCAGTAAGAATATAAGAGTACTCAGGCAGGCCTGGGATCTCAGTCTCAGTCAGTCGTGTTCCTGTTACAAGCAATGTATGTAATCCGTCATTGTATACAATGCCTAAAATCGTGAAATGTAATACGTAGATAAGTGCCGATTTCACCAACGCCTGTTAAAGTTAACCGTTGATTAAATATTATGTTTTCTCCTCGTTTTTAGTGTCAATGAAAGAGAAGACATGATATTTAGACAAAATATGATTAACACTACAGGCGTTTGCGAAATCGGGACTAGATATTATATCAGTGGGTATGTGTGATAGCGGTTCAAGGGGAGTTATTAGTACTAGATACTAGGTACGCTAGGTATCTATAAGAAATAATACATACCTTCCAAACAGTAAGTAGAAGAATGTTGTGATAGAAGATAATATTTGTATGATGTTACCCGATTGACTCAACAACACTCAATATGCGCTGAAAAAGATTTTACACCTGTCACAATATTTTAGTTTTAGCAGGTTTTTATATGTATATATAGTCTGTATGTAGTATGTGAAATTTTATGTGAATCGGAACATACATAAAAAAATACAATTAGTTTCACTTTAAAATAAGAATATAGATGACTCTGATTCTCAGTTTAACGTTTACGTATTTTATACATTTCCTAATAAGTACAATATTGGTATTATATACAATTGCTAGGAAATATATACATATCCTTTGCAATGTGTGTATTATAATCTTTGAAACAATATTTGATACATCGCCTAAATAGCTTCGGAATTGTATACAATGCCAAAATTGCATACATTTCCTGTATCATTCCTAAATTCGTGGTCAACAAACAGAACAACTTTTCTTAAAGAATGAGCTTCTTATTTCATAGTGATTATAATTTATTTTAGGATATGCAAAGTCATTAGGTGGGTATGAACACCACTCCCACCATCCTCTGCGGCAAACCAGCACCAGTTTAGTAATACGATCAAGACGCTAAGAACCTCAACCTGTATTTTATCTGGATTAAAACTAAATAATATTAGACCTCACGTTTTTTAACCCCTCGTCTCGCGCTGTCAGATGAACCTGAGACCGTTTTTCACTGGATTAAAAAAATTATTCGAATATCTAGTAAACGTCTTTCAACCCTTCATCTGGCGCAGTGCAAATGAACTTCAACCTGTATTTAGCCTGGTTAATATCTTTTTTGCCGTTAACCGATCACCAGTATCAGATCATTTAGAGGTAGACATCTAATTAATCCGCGGAGGTAAAACGGAGGGTGCGGAGAGGAGCCGGGGAGGGGGCATGTACCTCGTTAGGAGGGCCGTCTGAAAGTGACACCGGCGGCGCTAATTATGTACCCGTAAGGACATCTCGTAATCCAACGATATCAATGTGTATAATGTCATTGACTATTATTCTGATTCTCTATAATTAAGATACTACTGAAGACCGATGAAAATAAAAAATGTTATACTCAGGCACTTTTTTTTTAAATAAGTAATTGCTAAGGTTTTATTAAACACAATTGGATGTTCGTGAAGTGAACTTTCGTAAAAACTAATTATACAAACGGACTTTACATTCGTGAGAATTACACGTAGTCTGGGTAGAGTCAAAAACATACATATTTTTATTTTAGTTTTTCTTATGAACTTATTTTATTCTATTCATTATACTGGTAAGCATTAATTCACAGAGCTTACTAAAACAAACATCCAACATTATAACTAATCCCAATAACCTTGTGTACAATTAACAATTATTATTAAGTACACGTTTATGTGTAAGTTAGTCATGACACCTTCAGTACAATATTTGCGTTGCGAGCATTCGCATGTGACTTGCAATAGAATGTGGCCGCGGTGCAATAAGCAGCAAACTACTGAAAAATTATGAAAAATAAGGAAAAACCTAATCCAAACGCTAAGGAGTTGAAAGAGAGATTTGAACCGTTGGTCGCCGTGCCTGAGGATGAAAGGTCTGAGTGCTTCATTAAATCTACTCGATAAATACCCGCTAATATAACCCCTTGTGATATAAACATTTTATTTATTGCATAAAAAATTTCTGCTTAAATAATAACTTTGTAATGTTTAAAAATTGTATATTTTATTTAAGACTATGTATGTGCTACAAGATAAAACAAAACTATACTTTTCAATGTCAAGGCTCTAGTCTGTCTAAAGATGTTGCGAAGTAAAAATGTAATTAATTCTTTGTTTAGCAGAATATGTAGTGTTTCGTAATTAAATATAATATATAGTAGGCTCTCCAAAGTTCTTAGATAGGTACCTACGTTACGCATCGTATTTACGGATAAGTTTAGTCTCTTTGATGTTCAGAAATAAGACATTTTAGGTTTAAGCGAGTATTGGAATACGCGCTTAATTACTCTCTTCTTCTTAACACTCTCTAAATTCAGACGTTCTAATCAAAGATACTAAAAAGAAAGCTAATTAGAATTTAGTCAGTCAGAAGCGACACTTCTTCTGATTTAGGATGCTAATTAGGATATTCCTAAATGCTATTTCACGTGACTGAATTTAGTTACTGAATCATTTAGGCGCTTTAGTCAGACAGACAGAATACGTGTGATTAATGATTTTAATTTTGGTTTACCCAATTATTTTTAATCCATATTATATAATATTATATATTTTTTAATTTTTTATAAAATAAATGTGATATAAATAAATAAATAATATCTATGAACGCTTCACACCACGTCAATCTGGCCCCGTGGTGAGTATCCGAAGAACTCGTGTTACGGGTGGTACCCGTAACACGAGACAACGGGAACTAAACACACCGGCATATTTAGCGGAACACAAAAAAAGGTCCATAATTAAAAAAATATGGTTTTGTTTTAAAATCTACTTACTACACTTCTTTTGTTATTTAAAGTTTCATTTGTTTTACTTTAAATGACAAAGTCGATGTTCCTGAGCAAAAGTTAACCTGTTTGTACGATGATTTACCTCGAGCCTTGGAGCCTTGGCGGGCACAAATGAACCCAAACCAGCTTCTTCGAACCTTCTTCGTACCGTACGCTCACTTACGGTTACACCCCGCACTGCTTCTAACTCATGTCGGGCTTGGACGGCCGTCAAACGGGGGTTCCTACGTACACGAAGCCGAATGAAACGATCATCCCTACTCGAAGTGCGTCTTTTTCTGCCTTGTCCTGCTCTTCTCACATAAGTACCGGTCTCCCTGAACCGTTGGATACTGCGATGGATAGTTGAAACTGGTCGACGAAGATCTCTGGATATCACTCTGTAGGTTTGACCATTTCTTCGCATTTCGAGTGCCCTGGCAATCTCTGTTGGGACTAAGTCAGGCATAATTCAGTCCTCAACTCCAAAAAGATACGCGATTAAAAAAAACTAACAAAAAACAGTATTTCAATGAAATTTTAAATCAAACTCAGAAGGAAGAAATACTCGAAGTTCGCTCCAGATAAGGTGTATTTGAATAAAATTAAAACAATTGCATAAAATGTGATGTTCAGTTGTTTTCTTAATTTGAAAATATTTCTTTTTAAATTAAATGACGTATAAACCAGCCAGCAACCTTATATGATACTGATATCAAACCTTTATTTTATGTTCCGGTAAATATGCCGGTGTGTGTATATTTAATACTTTAATTAATACTATACATAAATTTAAGATGTATTTACTATATAATAAACATATTTACTACAAATCCATGACCCAGGAACATGGAAAACATTTTGACCCCTCGGCGGAATTCGAACCCGCGACCTCCGGCGTGAGCGCCGACGCGCTAAAAGTAAATAAAATCGGTCCTGCCGTTTCAAAGATTATCCGGAAAAGAACAGACAAACAAACAGACAGACAGACAGACGGACAGACAAAAAATTTAAGAAACTTAACCAAAACTTAGTGCCGTATAAACTTTCATTAGCATTAAATGAAAAGCTGTTATTTTAATATTACAAACAGACACTTCAATTTTATTTATTTGTATAGATATAGATTACAGTGGCTACAATTATTTTTTTTCGATAGGTCTTGCTTCAATAACAATCACCTACCTAATGGCTACATCTCAGTCTAATATACTCCGTCTTCAGAGAGCACCCCCCGCACTCCCTGCCCCGCTTGAGCGTGGTGCTGCCGTGCAGCTCCAACTCCAGCGTCGAGCGCGTCTACGTACAGCCGGAGAGAAAAGCGCTTTCACATGGCGAGTAAGTTGTTATAAGCAATAATATGATATACGACTAAAACTTGTACCATAATATAGTATCCTACTACTATTATAAATGTGAAAGTTTGTAAGGATGGATGGATGGACGTTTGTGACCCTTTCACCCAAAAACTACTGAACGGATTTTGATCAAATATGAGCTACTAATTAAGAAGTACAGTGTTCCCGTGGGATGCTTTACGCGGGCGGTGCCGCAGGCAAATGCTAGTACTGTTATTCGATTAGACATGCCGCTTTATTTAAGCGATTACCGCCGCCCGTTGATTTTTGTGACACCAGACAGATCACAAGATATATAATTACTTGTAGGGCAGAAACTTAACAGTTCAGTTCTATTATGTTACTACCCTACTGGTAATTATATATTAATTAAATATTATTTTATTTTTCATGCCTGCGTAACGGAGAACGCTGGTACCAGTTACCACTTCCCTACCAAGCGCAATAGAGAACATGCATTCGTCATGCATGCATCATGCATCCTTATATTTTCCGAATGGTAACATAAGTATGTACCTTAAAATGCAAAAATTACAGTAATCAGTTGATAAAATAAAAAGTTACAGGACTAAAAAAACGACGATTTTTTTTTGCTATGATTGAAAAACCAAAATTACTGTTCAAATCCTTATGTTATTTGTGACATTACAATAATATACATAAAACCAGTATTTATGTTAATAAATTCAATTTTGTATTTATCTTCATAAACTTTGAACTGCTGTGACGTCACTCGTGTATCAATTTTTTGTATAGAGCGTTCTTAATGCTCTCCGACGATCTCACTTTTGTGATGACTGTATTTCGTCAACGGTTGATCGTAGATATGCCTAATGCAAAGACAATATTATGTACTTTTCGAAAAACGAATTAAAAAAACTATGCTTGTTCGCCATTGGCTATGCTGTTGCCCCTGCATTTTTGTGCGTCTCCAATACAACGTAAGGGGTAACGTAAGGGGTCACATTAGTTTTAATTTTGAGTTCGAAAAAATTGTGTCTATATTATATTTTACCTAACTGCAAAGGGCAAATAATATTATGAGGACACTTGTAAAACTAAAATCTATGAGCTAGCAAAAACGGTCATATTCACAGTGTTATGACCGTTTTTGTCATAATGGCACATATCAACCTAATGATAACGCTACTCCAATTTATTGAATTCATTAGTAATTAATACTGGCTGTTTTAGATTAATTTGTTAATGAATTCGATAACTCATTTACAGCGAATCTATGACGGTTGTGTTATCAGCATTTTACGCAAAATTACTGATAGTGTTGGGGCTAGCGTTACCCGTGACCAGTACCATACAAAATGAACTCTACACGAATATTACTTCGGACGTGAGTTACAGTTTATTACTAATTCCTTATTGAGCAGTGGCGCGGGTGTGAGGTTCCTAATTCCTATAACTCCATGCCTATCGGCCAGCGTTAGCATTCGTCACATAATTATCGTACGCATCACATAATTGAACACTTCGTACGATCAAACATACAGGTGTCGTAATGTGACGAAATTGTACGATAATCCAACGTATGCAACATCATTTTGCGATAATTTTATTCTGTTCAAATGTTCCCACCAAAATTGAAATTTCACTATGCTGCCCTCTCGTATTAACTTTCTGAGTTTCTAATCGTCTACTTTCACTTGATAATAATATAAGGTCAATGGATTTTGTGTATACTTTATACAAAGTACAGTTCCAATCTGACTAAAAATTTTAATATTTTAGATTTTAATATTTAGATATAAGACTATTAATAAACGCAGAAAATAATGATTAATTATTTTCATACTTCGCGCTCAATAATAATAAGTGAGACGTCTATGCCTTTCTAATTTATTGAAAAATTAAATTATTTTAGAAAAAAAAATTGTTTTGTAATTAACTATTGTTTATTCACTATTTTGCTTATTAAAAATTAACATAGCTCACAATAAATAGGCTTTAAAAAAAATTTCTGTTTGTACGATAAATTGAAAAAAAAAACGATAATTTTACGGCCCTGAACACATAATCCTGTCGGCCAACAACGCCAACACTGATATCGGCTTCACTTACCACTTACCTTCTGAAGACCCTCATCCAAATCCCTACCTATTATACAGGCTAGGGCTTCCCTATGAAAGAGAACCAGCCTTCGCCACTGTTATTAAGTATTAGTGCATGCATGTGCCAATTTTAATATGTGACGTCTTTGTCGCTGTGATTAAGCTTTGAATTGGAACAAAAATACTAAAGTCCAGTAACCGCTAACTAATAATCTTATAGAGAATATTATCCTAACATCTAATTTCGTTACAGCATAAAACAAATGTTTAATTTAGGATTTCGTAAGGGTCAGCTCACACTGAAACGAGACAATACGGGACGCGGAGCGGCATTTTTTAAAATAGTGATTTAAAATTGAACTTTATTCTGTATTCAAGAAGATACACGTTTCATTGTAAAGGCTCGAATGTCAGGTGGCACCGCGCTGCACGGCGCATGTGATGTGGTGGTTTGTGTATGAATAAATTTCAATTTTGAATATATACTCGTACCTTTAAAATGCAGCGCCGTGTCGCGTCTCGTATCGCCGCGGTGTGATTTGAACTTTATGAATCTGTTTTTGTATTAATTTTCATAATTGAAAATGTATTCTTTTCCAGATATTTACACTGTACCTGTACATAGTCAGCATGATTTTTCTGGCGTACACGTTTTTCCACTTGAGAATAGCAAAACGCGATCTAGATGGTGAGCTGATCTTGTTATTAATTTACATAAATGGCTTAAGTAATGATTCGAATTGCTTACAAATAATACCTACTAATCGTGTCCAAATGTTAACCCCAGAGGAGCAATATCTAACGGCTGCTGTATATGCACTTTAATGATTACATAAATCATAACATAAAACCTTCAAAACGAAAAATACTACCGCATAAATGTGGACAAACCGTAAAAACACAGACCTTATTGTAATTTCATTACATTCTAAATTAATCATAAAATGTTTTTACAGAAAATATTAAAAGAACGCGATACGGCAGTTTTTACTTGCACATGGGGGTGGCAGGTTTCGGGGTGGGGACTATCATATATTCCTGCCTGCAGTTCAGCGAGTACTTCGACCTCTCCGGAGACTGCCAATTGATCATCGTCGTGCTTAAACCCACGTTCCGAATACTGTTTCTGGTTGCACAAACTATTTTCATACTCTCGTACACCGATGTAAGTTGACGTAAGCATTTGTCATTAGTTAATACATTGAACTATATGCATTAGGCTATGTGCACGTGTTGAATTCATTATCATATAGACATCGAAGACACGTCTTTAATATTCAAATTCATTGCAAATTCTTATCACAACATTTTGTAAATCACTTATTGACTTCTCGCATATTCAATCTAAGTTAAATAATAAATACACATTAAACATTTATATGTATTACAGATTCTAGATCCCATGCGAGGTGTAGTGATAGACAGGTTTGGGCTAATGCATCTCATGGCTACGAATGTGTGCGAGTGGCTTAATGTCGTGATCCAGGAAACGAGGGACGACATTATAGCTGTGGCCTACGACAGGCCTGCCCTTTTAAGATACACAAACATAACAGGACCCGCAAAAGTTACCTTTACAGATTCCCCAAGCAATACCTCACTGGATAACTCGACAGAACTTAGCGGACATGCAAATTTTTCATCAACAATTGTACCTTGGTCTTGCAATGTTTCCAACATGATAACGCCTTTGATTCGTGCTATGAACCCTTATCTGAGACCGTGCGGGGTGGAATATAGTCTGTTGTGCTCCATAATAATTGTTGTGATATGGAATGATATATGCACCGTGCCGGGAACGGTAATGTTATTACTTTTTCTTTATTACAGCCAGCTTTATTACTTGCCAGTTGCTGCGTAATTTTAGGCCTGCGTTCTAGCCCCGTAACTTTCATTAAATGAAAATATTATAAATAATATACCTACGTGTACAATAATCCTAACGATCCGGATAATATTAGAATATACAAGTAAAATAATAATACCTTCTTTAAAAAAAAAAATATTAATTAAGTTGAGATAAAGCGAGCGTGCAGATCCATTAACCGTTAACTAAAGTTTACTACTTGTGTACGTTGAAAGTCGACACTTTGTAAATTTTAGTACCTATTAGCTGATAAAAAGTACTTTCAGAAGTCCAAGACTCATCGTTCAAACCACAAACCGGAGGAAAGACAATGTTGCGGACAAACCAGATCCAGTAATCATTTCTCAGTGGACTGCGGCAGCGCCCACAAAGGCTTGTTTATGGGTATTGCCACGTTGGCGGGCACCATCGTCAGTCTAATGTTATTTAATGGCCTATTTCAAAACGATAAACACGTGGAAATTGCGCTCCTGCAGGTGAGGCTCAGTCATATTTAACTATGTACAGAAAAACAGCAATGCTATTTTTACACAATTAAGTAGTTACCTTAAAATTTCACTCTTGTTCAGTTTACAGTTACGGTATCGCTGTAAACATTTAAACAGCAATCTTGACAGAAATGTATTATAATAATATCGCACAACTGTTTTATACATTTATCCACTTTATTTAAGTGTTTACAATAATTTATATATAAACACGACCGGTTTAAATTAACTCATCATCAACACCTGATAAAAAAAGTTGTGTGATATTATTATGAACATGAATTTCCACCAAGAACCAACATGTCTTATGTCAAAGTCTTAAGTCCGGTACGGTCCAACCTACAGTCAATCAGTTATAGAAATGTATTATATAGGTGGTAATCAGTGTTCCAAATTATATTCTATTATTTAGTAACTAGGAGGAATACTATACAGTGCATAATATTATTATTATATTATGGTGAAATACTTTCTTTCTAATTTGGAACTACCGTTTCTTCTATATTTTACACTTTTCCCGCGGCTCCGCCTAGGTATCGGGTATCTCACATGAATACTGTACTTTTTCGGGATAAAAAGTGGCCTATATTTTAATCCAGAGCCTATATCAACTACTACCATGCCAAATTTCATCGAAGTCCGTTCAGTGACAAGTGTTAGTTTCGTTGGACTTGGTTTAAATAAAACAGCCTATTTATGTCAAAAATGCAAACGCATCCTTAAGATATTGCAAGCTTAAGTACGGTCCTAGGTCTACACTCTACAGTACTATGTAAACACCATAATATGGGGTACAATTAGTGTAATGCAATGAATTTTATAATATAATTATTAAAATTCTTAAAATTATAAATGTCCACAAGAATAAGCAATAAGCATAATTTGGAGCAACCCACAACGAAATTCGTTTCTGTCCTTTATTTTGAACGTTTGAGTTCCTATTATTAGGGATACCTAATTCCTATTTAAGCAACAAAAACAACATTACCTCTCCAAAAATCCTAAATGATATTATAACAATTATTTTTCTCTATAGAATATAGAATAGAGAGTATAGAGAATATAGAGTAGTCCTTATTCGATATATTTTATGCATAATATGATAGAATTTATATGAAAACATAGTGTAACTAATAAGTAAATAAAAACCATTGTATACGGAAGGCTAACAAATAATCTGTATGAATCTTATACTTCAAACGAGACAATCTTGTATGTAAAATCGGAATCTCGGCACCGACTCCAAGTATTACTATGAAATTTAATATACAGGGAGTTTTAGGGGAAAAAAACCTATCTATCTAGGTTCTGTGGGGAGAAACAAAAAAAAGCTTTCCTTTGGAAACTGGGCATTTTTAAGCTATAAAATATGTTTTTTTTTTTTCTTTCGTCGTGCAACAATATATCAATAATTTTCGACTCTATTATATCAGTCCTGATTGGCAGTTTGGTAAGCGTACCTATGTATAATTTTTGCTTTGTTCGAAAATTTGGAATGCGGTTGCGTTCGGATCCCGGTCAGATACATATTTTTGTTTCTTTTTTTAATTTACTAGAACTCCGAACAAAGCTCGGTTGCCCAGGTACTATAGTATTTAAATATCAAAAAAATATTTTAAAAGTCCACAGTTATTATGCAGGTTTCCACTGGGATCTTAGATGCCAGCTCCTGCCTCCTTCCATAATAACATAAAACATTACGCAAATGACACATGATACCATTTTGTTTTTAAATGTAAATGTGTATTTACACATTTACATGGTTATACCGTTTTTTGGAACTTCACAATCAAACCACCAATTAGTTCTATTAACAAATATATTTTGTCAATAGAACTAATTAATTATAATTTAATATATAATTGTAAATAAATAATAGATAATTAGTAATTTTTATTAACATAAAATACGATTATAAATACACTCATTATATTTAATTAAATAGTCATTGCCATACTGAAATTTTACTTTTCGCTAGAGTTTTGCCCACGGCTCTGCCCGCGTAAATACAACATCTCACTGGAGCACAGTAAACTACCTACTTCGGTATAAAAAGTAGTGTGTAAAATCCGAAGCCTAAACTACTACCATACCAAATTTCATCAAAAATCCATTTAAGATTATAGTTTTGTTTTAAATTACAGATCAACATTTGGGAGACAATATTATTCATCCTCATGACACTGGGGTCGGGCCGTGTGGCATCCAGCGTAATGCGTGCGCTTACGGTGCGGCAAATACCGTGCGGCATGCCGCTAGAACACGCTCTGCTGCTGGTCCACACAGTGCGGTGTGTACTTGTACTACTTGTTCCAGATCATCGGCGCGTGTTTTCTTGTACAAATGCATCCGGAAGGAAGACGGATAACAAGGTAAGTTCGCGAATCCTTATAATTATTTTATACTTATATCCTGTTTCCTAATCGTCTGAGTTTCCCTAAGCTATTTGTCACTTATTATTAGGCGATTGTGAAACAGGCCCTTAAACCATTTTTTATGTCGCGACCCACGAAAAAAGCCAAAAAGTTAAGTTAAATGTCTTGCGACCACGTCACTTTAAGATTATAATAATAATATTATGTACATAGCGCGCTTATTTTTATCAGCTATACGTTATATAAGCCTTCACTGGTTTGAACATTCGAACGATTTTTCCGACGTTCGATACAAAAGATTCGTTCGAAAAACGAATCTTTTGTACCTATAATATGAAGTTTTTATTTATTATTTTTCAACAGACTGCGACCCCCTTTAAAAACAAACTTAAAAAGGGTCGCGGACCCCCCCACTTGAGAAACGATGCCTTAAAACTATTATAAATGTGAAAGTTTTGTGAGGATTGGATGGATGGATGTTTATTACTCTTACACGCAAAAAACTACTGGACGGATTTTAAATAAATTTGGTGTGGTAGTTGTTTGAGGCTCTGAATTAATACATAGGCTACTTTTATCCCGAAATATACAGCATTCCCGTGCGATATTGTATTAACGCAGGCGGTGCCGCGGGTATAAGCTAGTAAGTGTTTTATCAATCTGACTGTACTATCAGTATCAACGATGAATGTAAGTTTGTACTATATAGTATGAACTATATCTGAACTATATATCAATAATGCAGACGTATGAGAAATGTTTAGCAAAGTTGACATACTTTTGTAACAAATATGCTGTTTCATGACTGAAGGGACTGAGGATAACACAACGACACGAATTTATAACACATACAAAAATTATGGGGACCAGAACTATTAAAACAGTAAACTTAACCCTGACCGTACTTTAGTTAATGCATAATCTTATGCGTTTCCAGAATCATATCACCCCTGTGCGCAGTGGCACAAAGTTCGTGTCAGACGTTGTTGTGTGTTTCGACGCGTGGGACTCGGCGCAAACCCAGGCCGGCAGGGAAGCCGCCCGGGGCGGCAGCTAGTCACGTTTCCTGCTCGTGGGCAATTTCGCCTTGTGGCTGCTAAATAGGGTCAAAAATGCCCGGGCTGAGTTTCATCTTCACAGGTTAAAAACCTTAAAATAAATCACTCAAGTATAAAACTGTTGTAATAATTATTAATATTACAATCGTTCGAATACTTAATCGGTATTATACACACACCGGCATATTTAGCGGAACATAAAATAAAGGTTTGATATCAGTATTGAGTATCATATAAGGTTTGCTGGCTGGTTTATACGTCATTTAATTTAAAAAAGAAATATTTTCAAATTAAGAAAACAACTGAACATCACATTTTATGCAATTTTTTTAATTTTATTCAAATACACCTTATCTGGAGCGAACTTCGAGTATGTTCTTCCTTCTGAGTTTGATTTAAAATTTCATTGAAATACTGTTTTTTTGTTACTTTTTTTTTTAAATGCGTATCTTTTTGGAGGTTGAGGACTGAAATTATGCCTGACTTAGCCCAAACGGAGATTGCCAGGGGCACTTGAAATGCGAAGAAATGGTCAAACCTCTGTAGGTTTGACCATTTCTTCGCATTTCTGGTCGACAAAGATCTCTGATATCCAGAGATCTTCGTCGACCAGTTTCAAACGATCCATCGCAGTATCCAACGGTTCAGGGAGACCGGTACTTATGTGAGAAGAGCAGGACAAGGCAGAAAAAAGGACGCACTTCGAGTAGGGATGATCGTTTTCATTCGGCTTCGTGTACGTAGGAACCCCCGTTTTTGACGGCCGTCCAAGCCCGACATGAGTTAGAAGCAGTGCGGGGTGTAACCGTAAGTGAGGCGTACGGTACGAAGAAGGTTTGAAGAAGCTGGTTTGGGTTCATTTGTGCCCGCCAAGGCTCCAAGGCTCGAGGTAAATCATCGTAGAAAACAGGTTTAACTTTTCCTCAGGAACATCGACCTTTGGAACACGGACCAATGGAGTAAGGTATTGTTTAGTGATGAGTGCAGAAATTCTCTTAAATCAAATTGACGGCAGGCAAAGAATATACAGACGCCAAAGGAGAACGATACATTCAGACAAATTTTAAAACTACAGTTGCATACGGTGGTGGATCAATAATGGCTTGGGCGGGCATTTGTTTGGGAGCTCGCACAGACTTGGTAGTGATTGACAGAGGGAGTCCCTGACTGCAGACCGCTATATCAGAGAAGTTTTTAGAAGAAAATGTCGTACCGTTTTGCCCCATATATCGGTGACGATTTTGTTTTATGCAGGATAATGCTCGGCCGCATACCGCTCGGGTAACTCAAGCTTATCTTAATGATATGAATATCACTGTTATGGAGTGGCCGGCGAGATCACCGATATGAACCCAATAGAGCACGTTTTGGGACTTGCTTGAAAAGAAAAGATAAGTCCAAAATTCCAGCTCCTGCCAACGTGGGTGAACTGCGAATCGCCGTAGTTGAGGAATGGCGGAGACTATCCCAGGAGACCATCGATAACATCATTCTCAGTATGCCTAGATGGATAGAAACTTTAATAAGAGCACGTGGAGGAAATACGCTATATTAATCACCATTTTTCTAATTTAATTAATTGTTATTTAATATTAATTTTCACTTTTCCCGGTTACATGAAAAGATCAAAAATGTACAATTTTTCACAAATAGCATTCACTCGCTAAATCTGTTCTTAATGTGATCTCATTTTAAGTAAACAAATGAAACTTTAAATAAGAAAGAAGTGTAGTAAGTAGATTTTAAATAAAACCATATTTTTTTTAATTATGGACCTTTTTTTTTGTGTTCCGCTAAATATGCCGGTGTGTTTATTTATAGGTACATATTATTTTTTAAAAATTTTAGCCCAATCGTAGGGCTATGTTTTTGAAGTTATACTGCTTTAGGCGCATTATGAAAAAAATGATGAGAGTGAAATTTTAAGATGCGCGCGCATCACTTTCAAAAAAAATTCACTAGGTTGAAGCTGCAAAACCGCTCATTAAGTCTCGGAAGAAAGCTACCAACAAAATAGAAATAGAACCTCTATTAGTTGCACATGTTGGCACGCTAGTCGCCTCTGATCACTGTTTTTATATTTATAATATTTATCCACATGTTTCTAGTTTCTACATTCACAACAAGTGTTTTAGTTTCATGAAAGTGCGAATTATATATTATGTGCTAATAAATTATATTCCAGTAGTGATTGAAATTGAATATTTTGATTAATATTGTATTGTATGTGTATTATTTATTGATATAAATTAAAATATGATTATTTAATATAATTAATACTAAATATTATTAAATTGTCAATGTTGAATATTTATTATTGGTTATTTAATATTTACAAAATAAAGAAATAAATTTAATTCAAAATTTGTGATAACAATGAAAAGTGAATATTAAATTAAGAAAATAATAAATATTCAAAAAATGAATAAATTTAAATTCAGTTTTTTGAATTTATTATTAAATCCATTTATTTACTTTTTTTATAATAGGTATTTACCTATGAAATTGCCGTTCTGCCAGTACTGGCCATTACAAATCAAAAATAATTTTTGTTTGGCTAAGAATTCTAATTTCATATTAATTTTATTTTAAATACATGGAATTATTTTTCCAAAAGTAGTCATTTGTTTATTGATTAGTGTTACATTTTCATCGCATTTCAATCTTTTTCGTTAAAAATTTTACGTTTAAAAATTCAAGTAATTATGGAATATGAGTACCGTCGTGGCAGCAACGCGGCACAAGCGGCACGCAACATCAACGACGTTTACGAGCTAACACTACAAACCAACGCACCACCTGTTATTGGTTTGCTCGCTTCCGTTCTGGAAATTTCGACCTGAAAAATGAACCTCGCGGTCGTCCGAAGACTTTGGTCGACAATGACGAATTAAAGGCGAAGTTGATGATACACAATCTACGGCTGAATTAGCAGCAGCTTCGACGTTAGCATCAAAACAATATTGGTCCCATTTGCGTCAAATTGGCAAGGTAAAAAAGCTTGACAAATGGGTGCCCCATGAACTCAATGATCGCCAGCGCGAAGTACGCGTCGAGACGTGCCTTGCACTGCTCAACAGACACACAAATGAAGGAATTTTGAACCGCATTGTTTACCTGCGATGAAAAATGGATTCTGTTTGATAGCCGCAAGCGCTCAACAAGTTGGTTGGATCCTGGTTCAACACCTAAACAATGCCCTAAACGAAAACTTACCCCTAGAAAAGTGATGGTCACTGTTTGGTGGTCTAGCGCCGGTGTGATTCATCACAGCTTCTTACCAAACGGGGTGAGCAGTACTGCAGATGTGTACTGTGAAGAACTGAACACAATGATGGGGAAAGCTGGCACATCTCCAACCAGCATTGGTCAATCGCTCGTCTCCGCTGCCTCCTGCACGACAACGCGCGACCTCATACTGCACCTGGAGTTGGAAGCTCTCCCGTCATCCGCCCTACTCACCAGACCTTGCGCCTACTACTACTTTTTCCAGAACTTGGATAACTTCTTGGCGGGAAAAAAATTCAATTACCCGAGAGGCAGTACAAAATGCCTTTGAAGAATTTGTTGCCTCCCGTCCAGCTGATTTCTTTAAGAAGGGCATCAATAAACTGCCACTGCGTTGGCAAAGATGCATTGATTGTATGTGTGATTACTTCGATCAATACAAATAAAAAATACATGAAAAAAAATTAGTTTAAATTTTTTCATACAATTCGGCAATTTCATAGGTAAAGACCTAATATAATTATCATAAATAAAATTAAACTATTAATTTACAATTTTAATACTTATTATTAATTTCTAATATCTAATTCTCTATAATAAATCTTAATCATCAATCTAATATTTTTTAGTTTAGATTTCCGTTCCGAAAAAGTTCCGATTCAATCATACATACATACTAAACATAACTTTTGCATAATGAGAGAATTTATGTTACACTTAATGTATGAAAATATATATTTTATGATTTAATTTTTCAAAATTTAAACTGTTTACTTATGTTAACTTATTGACTGTGTTGACTATAGTTCTCCAGTCCTTTTATTATTTTATTGTAATTAATTATTTGCATGCAATTAAAAATTGTTTTTTAATGATGCCAAAGAAGTATAACTTCTGACGCGCGTACATAATCAAAAAACCTATTTTACGGATAAAAAACTAAAGCCCGATATTGAAGATTTCTTGAGTTATTAATTAAAATATATAAAGTAAAAAAACCGTTATTTAATCGTTTGTAATGGTCTTATTAAAAAGATTTATAACTGAATGACTGAATAACCTAACCTAACTCCATTTATGTCCCCATCGATTATATATCTTCAATGGTTGTTATCATGTGCCAGTAATTTTTTAATGATGTTTTTTTCAGAAATCGGACCGTAAAAAATACGGTTTTTCAACGGCACATACCTCCGAATTTAGACACACAAAATTATTTTCTTACTAAGTAGAAACTAACACTACGTTTTTTTAATATTTTTAATGATTTTTAATATTTATGTTTTAGATGGAGTTCTTTGGTGTTTGGGCCTGGACGCTGATAACGCATGTGTCGGTTCCGCTATTAGTTTGCTACAGATTCCAAGCAACCGTCTGTTTCTATGAAATTTGGAAAAATTCATACAAAACAAGAAGAGATACTCACGAATTAAACGAAATTGAATTAAAAAAATTATCATGTTGCATAAATCCTTTTGTTTATTTACTATCTCCTGCATTATAACAGTCCACCTTCCAGTATTACAAAATAGGATAGGTGTAGCTCACACACTGCACTGTACTACTATTTAGTAATCTGTAACTGTACACTCGTACTGTAGGTATGCTTTATGCAGGCTGCAGAAATGTGAGGCGGTGGGCAGGACAGAGTACTTAGGGTTCTGCAACATTAAAGAGCCTTATAGCATTAACCAACTGGAGTAAGCCATTGTCCAGGCGTTTCCCGCTGCGAAAGGTACGAGACCGCCGGTTATACCGGATAATATAAAACTAGTTACCGCGCGTTATTGACGCATTCGGCAATTCCACAGTGAGGCGGGATGAACCGGAGCTAAAAATGATAAAGATCGGCAACTTCTGATAAACAAATGGACAACGTTACTTTACATCTGTAAGTATTATTTTGTCTAAATATTGACAAATAATGCAATAAACAAGCCAAAAAAAAAAAAACAACTCCGTCAATACGAGTAAGTGTTGCCACTGAATCGTACAAGATCCTAACTTAGGGTAATGTTTAAAAGTAGTCATTTATAAAAACTTCTATTTCATATTCGTTCTTGTTATTACTATGTATTTCAAAATGAAGAAACATAACTATTTGATTAGTATACTTTTGCAATTTTGTTTTTCTTCATAATATTATGTCACTAAACAAATTTGCAAATTATTAAAAATTTATTAGGTATTCAATTATCTTATCAAATTATTGTTTCAATTCGTTATTCTTCACTACAATTGTGTAAGCTAGGACTTACACATGCAACTTTGAGCTGATGGAAGTAGGTACATAGGTTAACGTGAGGGCTGGAGACAACTGGGACTGACCTTTTTGCTGAGCTGGTGGTTCTGGATCTGGGCGGAGGTTTCTTCTCACTACACTACACAGCTGTTGAGCGGATCATCGATAGATTTATCGCGGTTCACCGGCGAATTTGGTGTAATATTAACGAGCACAAATAAATATGCGCGTGTGCGCACTAAGAATTCGCGATCCGTTTGCGTTCACTAAGAATTCGGGATGAGCTGAAAATGCATCCGGCACGGAAGAGGTTCCAATTGCAAGTCCTACGTCACTCTCTGACAGCGCCCTCGAGTCGGTCGGCCATACTCGGGTCGTGATTGGCCGATTTGAATGTTCTGTGTGTTCATTCTATACGTCGCGCTAGTGTTGGCGCGAACATACTGCTACTGCTGAGCCCCATCTTGAGCAGAATCCAGCGGGAGCCGGGCAATCTTGCCAACAGGTCTCCGGCCTTGAGTGGTGTCCAAGTCCACAACTCTGATGACTCCATCCTTCCCAGGTAGCAGACGTGAAATTCTTCCCATCTTCCATTGTAGAGGAGGCAAATTATCTTCTTTAAGCAGAACCAGTTCTCCAATTTTGGGTGGAGAGGAAGAGGAAAGCCATTTGGAGCGGATTTGAAGGGTATGGAGGTAGGACTTGATCCAAAGGTTCCAAAAGCGCTGAGAGAGTGATTGAATGAGTTGAAAACGTTTGAGCGGAGATATTACTCTTTCATCTAGAGTCAGCTCGGGGAGAGCTGTGAGCGGACGGCCAATGAGAAAGTGGCCGGCAGTAAGGGGCTGTTAGTGGGATCGGACGAAAGTGGGCTGATGGGCCGGGAGTTTAACACAGCTTCGATTCTAGTGAGCAGAGTTAAGAATTCCTTGAAAGTGAGGTGTTGGTCACCGATAACACGGTATAGAAGTTGCTTTGTGGATTTAACATTAATCTTGTGGATACCTCCCATCCATGGGGCTTTAGGCGGATTAGGTAACCAAGTTGTTATAGTTTTAGTTGAAAGTTTATGAGAAATGGCGTCGTTATTGTCATTGAGAAATTGTTGTACCTCTAGTAGATGATTCCTAGCTCCTACATAATTTGTGCCACAATCTGAACGTATCAATACCGGAAGTCCGCGACGTGAGCAGAACCTTTGTAACGTTGCAATAAACGCTTCGGCAGTGAGCGATGAGACTGGTTCTAAGTGAACCGCCTTTGTAGTGAGGCAAATATCCTAAATTGCTGTCGTAAAATAGCATGTAGCGTGTCCGTGCCAGGGTGGCAGTGTATGCGATGATAGTGATCTATTATGAGGTCTACGAGCGGACTAGAACTAGGCAAAATGAATGGGTGTTGAGCATCGTATGTGAGTTCCGAACGAGTGAGTCTACCTCCTACTCTGAGGAGACCGTCCTGCGTAAAAGGCGACAGACGTTGTAGTCTTAATGTGCAGATTCTATCGGTTTGCAGGCGGTGAATATCCTCTGCGAATGCATTTTGCTGTACAGAGCGGATCCAGAAAACTGCTTCTCTACGTTCAGTTACAGTTAGAGGGCCTAGTTGTCACGAGTTTCAATTTAGTTTACAGTTACGAATGAATCGCCTCATGTAGGCAGTGACACCGGTTAGTTTTTCTAAAAAGCTGAAGCGAGTGAGTAGATCACTATCGACACCGGGTATCGAGAAATTGCATGGTACGTATTTCGGTTTGAGCCCTGGCAAGTCTTGTCGAGTATGAGCTGAAGGCATCTTGGGCCAGGTATCCTCTGGCAATTTGAGCCATGGAGGAGACCACCATAATAAATCTAATAAAAAAGAAACATGAGCGGAGAGAGCTTGAGCTGATAATCCCCTGCTTGCACAATCAGCAGGATTTAATTGGGAAGGTACATGACGCTACTTAAGTGTGAGTGAACTTGAGTTAATTTTTGTTACTCTATTTGATTCAAATGTTTGTAAACGATGGGGCGGAGTTTTTATCCATGCAAGCACTATGGTACTATCTGACCAACAAACGTAATCTGTAATTGTGAGATGAGCAGATAATTGTTGGGAGACACGCAACATGAGCTGAGATAATATAGTTGCAACAGACAACTCTAATTTGGGGATTGTGAGTTTATTTTTAATCGGTGCTACTTTAGATTTAGCAATTATGAGTTGAACGTTAACAGATCCGTTGTGAGCTGATTCTTGTAAATATATGACTGCAGCAAAACCGTTTTCCGAAGCATCTGCGAAGCCGTGAAGTGAGTATGTTGATTTGAATTTGTGTGGAGCTATATGTCTGGGAAAATGTATATCTGAGATGTGCGGAAGATCATGAGAGATGCGCTGCCAATCATCTGTAATATTATTTGGAGTGGGATCGTCCCAGTCCCATTTAATTAACCATAACCTTTGAAGAAGTATTTTTGCGCGGAATATGACGGGTGTAACCCAACCGTTTGGATCATAGAGAGAAGCTACTGTGCTAAGAATTGAACGTTTTGTAATGTGGGTAACTGGTGGTAATGAGATGTGGTATGTAAATTCATCAGACTGGGGAATCCATCTAATACCCAAAACCTAACTGATGGAGACTCTGCGCTGAGGTCAAAGTCTTTAGGCATTTCGCATTGATCGTCTGGAAATCTTTGCAAGAGCTGAGGTGTGTTTGATGTCCATTTACTAAGCTTAAATCCACCGAGTGATAACAGATCAATGAGCTGAGTTTGGAGTGCTGATGCTTCTTCTATGGTGTCATGGCCGCAAAGTATATCATCGACGAAAACATATTTGCGCAAAATTTGGGCAGCCTGAGGATAGCGATGACCTTCATCTTCAGCTAATTGTAATAATGTGCGGATAGCATGATATGGACTTGAGCGCAATCCGTATGTAACAGTGTTGAGTGCATATGTGAGCAGAGGTCGATCTGGAGACGATCGCCAGAGTATGAGCTGATAGTGTCTTTGGTCTGGTCTTAAGAGAATATTTCTAAACATCATTTTCATCATTATACGATGTGCGCGGTATGATATAATAATATCTACAATGTCTTGTTGAAGTGCTGGCCCTTTGTGCAGGCAATCGTTTAAACTGACGTCATTGGATGACTTACAACTGCCATCAAATACTGTGCGGAGTTTTTCAGTACCTGATTTTAACACGCCATGATGAGGAATATAATAATGAGGTTTATGCGTAAATGTAGACGGATGACACGGTGTCATGTGTACGAGTTTATGTATTCGCGTTCATGAATTCTATATTATAAGCTAAAAAGCAGAACTCGCAACAGGTAATACCGATCCCCCACCATCTCCCTATAAAAGCAGAGGCTCCAATAGGCGCGGGCCTATTTTGCTGCTCGATCGTCAGCCGGTAAGGTGCTTGGTTTCGGTATTGCGCGTTGTAAGTCTATCTAACGTTATTTTATATCGGTGCTTATTTTATAAAAGTGGTCATTGTGATTTATATTTGATTTGAATATTAACCTATTGTCTTATTGTAAAATAATTAATAAATGTTGATTGGTAAATAAATTACTTTTAGGTTGTTTAAAAATGTTTTTTTTTATATTTTATCACTTCTGATTCCTTAAATCAGAAGTGGGATAGGATTTCGCTCACAAATTAGCCTTTCCAATGTAGACAATCGTTAATTTTCAAAATGCCACGCGATTCACGTGAACGGACAAATAATACATCGCTGCTTCACTCTGAAGTTGAGGGTTGGTACGAAACCTCTCGAAATATTCAAAAACGATCGCGTCGAAGTAGGCTGCGCTCGAATTCACGTGATAGCAGAACTCGTTCCCCGCCGCGTCGAAGCCGAACGCGCTCCCGTTCGTATGATAGATCGCGTTCACGCCGTCCGCGTCGTAGGACTCGGTCTGTTTCGCGTCGTGGTCTAATCGTGGTCGTCGAAATTCTAGCAAATCTCGATCCTACCCTCAAGAAAAATCTGTAACAGATACTTTAGGATTGTCTCGTCTAACTGCGTCTATTGAGGAAAACACGGTTAATAGTTCGCATGTACCGTCGTCTCTCCGAGGTAGCACACCTCCTATAGATAAAAATAATGCTTCAATGACTCAGGCTCTCGTTGAAGCATTGGGTACATTAACGAAACCTAAAAGTACTAATTATTATGTGTCTAATTTCGATCCGGCTATTAATAACTTTGAGGTGTGGTGCAATGAAGTGGAGTGAGCTATAAGGACGAACCAGTGGGACGACTACGAGTGCTTTTCTCGCGTGGCCAACTGCTTAAAAGGGGACGCAAAAGCTTGGTTAAATGAATGGACCACTAATGAACGTTCATGGTCAAATTTCGTTAAGGAATTTAAGTCCCTCTGTCCGCGAAAGGTTAGTTATGCGCACATTCTTCATGAAGTATTAAATTCAACGTCCGAAAAATTTTCGTCGTATGCAGAATGTGCGCATCGCTCACTACTGCGCTTACGTACGGTGAATGAACTAAGTGAAGAACTTATGGTCCAAATAGTTATTTACGGCATTAGTGACATCCAAGTACGCGCTGCAGCCACTAATGCTGACTTAACAACGGAAAGTTTGGTTTCATTTTTAGCTACCTACATAAAACCTACCCGCAAACCTGACAATAATCGCAACACCGATAGAAATAAAATATTTAATTTTAATACAAGTAAAAAACGCAATTTTAATAATTCAAGTAGATTTGAAAACAAGTGCTTTGTTTGTGGCGAAGTAGGTCAAGTAGGAAGTGTAAAGATAAGTGCTCCAAAAGGCGCAACGTAACGGACAATAATATTAAGTTGGTTTGATCTTTTTGCAAAAAACGAGGACACAAAGAAACTGAGTGCTTTACTAAAGCTCGATCAAAATCTCAAAACTTTAATAATAATAAGCGTGCAGTCAATTTATGCAACAAGTTTTCAACTACAAAAAATAACCACGACATAAGCACGGGCGTAATTCAGGGTATTCCGGTGGATATTTTAATAGACAGTGGTGCACTCAATGTGTCTTTGATATCTTCTGCGGTTGTGAATTATTTTTCCGGTTCGCGCCGACCGATTAACTTTTCTTTGAAGGGGATAGGTGATAAAGAATTTGTTGTCAGTGAATACATCACTTTAACGGTTGAGCTCCAAAATATTGCACTTGAGGTAGATTTTGTAATTGTGCCCGATTCGTATATGAATACGCCAATAATAATAGGGACGGACGTTCTTAATCGCGATGGTGTTACGTTTATTCGTACAAAAGATAAACAATACCTAACTCACACGTCTAATAGGATACTGGAGGAAAATGCTGTTGCTACTAACGAGTCCGGTACGGTAAATACGCCTCTCGAAGGTGTGGAGCTTGCTTGGAGGCTGATGACTTTATAAAAAGAATTTTCTCCCTTTTTAATAT
The DNA here is from genome assembly GCA_037179445.1 of Phengaris alcon alcon. NCBI lineage: Eukaryota > Metazoa > Arthropoda > Insecta > Lepidoptera > Lycaenidae > Phengaris > Phengaris alcon. The sequence continues at coordinate 3,349,031 of JAYRCH010000055.1, read as the reverse complement.
CTGGCACGGCCACTACAACCGTGAAGACAGGCAAAATGCACATCAGCTTAACAAGTGACACACCTGTCGCATACCATCCGTATCGTTTGTCATATCCAGAAAAACTGAAGGTTCGCGAGTTTTTTTTAGGATCTGCTAGATAAAAAAATAATTAGGGAGTCCGATTCCGAGTACGCAAGCCCGATCATTTTGGGTCAAGAAGAAGGACGGCTCAGACCGAATGTGTGTCGACTTCAGAGCACTGAACCGCATTACTGTTAAGGATAGGTATCCCCTACCCTTGATTGATGACCACATTGATCGGCTTGGGAGCTCGATATTCTTCTCATCATTAGACATGGCTTCGGGATTTCATCAAATATCGATCGATGAGAGTTCTATCCACAAAACCGGTTTCGTAACTCCTGAAGCCCATTATGAGTACCTAAAAATGCCGTATGGCTTATATAACTCTCCAACTGTTTATCAACGCATCATTAGTAAGCATATTTAATCATTAGTAAGCATCATTATAAGCATATTATTCATTACGCCCTACTAAAATTAGCCGGAGTTGCTAAGATCTGGTACCAGGGCCTTCCAACTTTACTTTACTCCTGGGCAGAATGGAAAATAAAGCTTAGGGAATCTTTTCCATCTCGTCAAAATTACGCAGAGTTGTTGACGGAAATATTACAAAAGAGTCCGTTTTGGTGAATGACTCGAACTTTACTATTATGCGAAAATGAATCTACTTAACAGATGCGAAATAAATGGTAAAATAGCTGTTGATTGTTTAGTATTTGGAATAGATGACACAAGTGTTAGGTTAGGAGCACAGGCAGCGGAATTTAAAGAACCGGAACAAGTACTACATTTTCTAAAGTCTGTCAAGGTCGGTCAGGACAAGGTATCAAGTGAAGCTACAAATAGTAAGGATAGGCGTAGTAAAATAGTATCTAATGTGAATTCAACTAACCAATATAAAATGCAAAAAGATACTAAATTTGATAATGTTACGTGTTATAATTGCAACGAAAAGGGGCATACCTTCTACCGTTGTACTAAACCTAGATTGCGATGTAATAATTGTAAATTAATTGGACATTCGGCTGCTGACTGTTCTAAGACGACTCAAGGTAACAACGAGAGTAGTACCAGTAAAAATATATTAAAGTTTGAAGGTCTCGGGGATACTAGCTCAAAATATAAAATGCCTATAAAAATTAACGACGCTATATTGGATGGTTATGTGGATTTGGGTAGTGAAGGCACCTTGATCCGTCTAAGTAATGCTCAGCAACTGAAACTGCATTGGGACTCTACAGCAGGTCCTATATTAAAGGGTTTCGGCGGGAACCCTTACTGTCCGATTGGAAAAACATTATGCACACTAAAAATTCAAGGCATTGAAGAAGACGTAGAGATACTTATTGTAGATGATTATCTATTAAACGCGCCGTTGTTAATTGGACAAACGTTTACTGAAAGGCCAAATATTAAAATAATTAAGACTGGTTCCGATGTCATATTCCAAAGAATTCAACCTAATGACACAATTAAGCTTCATCTTATTTGTTCTACTAATATTATTGTTAATTCTGGTGAGATTAAGGCATTTCCAGTTAAGTGTAATCCAGTTTACACCGGCCGCGTTTATGTGCAGGGTAGCTTGAGAGGTCGTGAAGGTAAAGAGTATTATTTGCTGCCGGGTGAATATATTTTTACAGATGGTATAGGTTTTGTATTTATTCAAAATGTTAGCAATGATATTATTAAATTTGGCCTGGGTACGCTGATAACGCGTAGTTATACAATAGGGAAAAGTACTTCTTTAGACATTCGTAAAATGGACGTTCATAGTTCTCGGGATAGGTTAGACGAATCAATCATAAAACCTACCCTACCATCCCTACGCGTAGGAAATGGATCGTTGGCCCAGGACGCAAAAGACAAAGCCGATCTTCTGGGCAAGCTCTTTGCGTCAAAGTCGACCCTGGATAACGGGGGGCAGAAACCGCCGACCATACCGCGATGCACGAGCATCATGTCGGATATTCGGTTTCATCAGCGCTCAGTGCGAAAAGCCCTCCGTTCCCTTGATATCCAAAAGTCGAGTGGGCCTGACGGAATCCCTCCTATTGTGTTGAAAAAGTGTGCTCCAGAGTTGGCTCCGGTCTTTACGCGTCTTTTTCGGTTCTCCTACTCTTCTGGCATCGTCCCGGCTTCTTGGAAGACAGCCTTGGTGCACCCGATCCCCAAAAAAGGTGATCGCTCAAATCCTTCCAACTACAGACCAATCGCTATAACCTCTCTCTTCTCGAAGATAATGGAATCCATTATCAATAGCCAGCTTCTTCGATACTTGGACGACTAGGGATTACTAAGCGACTAAGCTAGGGAAACAATACGGGTTCCGTAAGGGTCGCTCGGCTGGTGATCTCTTGGCGTACCTAACTCATCGTTGGGCTCAGGCAATTGAGTCGAAGGGAGAGGCATTGGCTGCTAGTTTGGACATTGCGAAGGTCTTTGATCGGGTTTGGCATAAAGCGCTGCTATCAAAGCTTCCATCATACGGGCTGCCCGAGAAATTATGTAAGTGGGTCACTAGTTTCTTAGCAGATAGAAGCATAAAGGTCGTAGTTGACGGCGAATGCTCGGAAACTCAGTCTGTTGATGCTGGTGTCCCTCAGGGCTGTGTGCTATCGCCTACCCTATTCATACTGCATATCAATGACATGTTACAGACCAACGGCATGCGGATGATAGTACAGGTGATGCTGTATATACCGGCTCCCCCAATATTTCTCGGCTAAATGTCATTGAGAGACGAAACGAACTTGTGTCTAAAATAGAGAATTCATTGGAGAAAGTCTCTGAATGGGGTAGACGTAACTTAGTCCAATTCAACCCCGCCAAGACACAAGTCTGCGCGTTCACCACTAAAAAGTCACCAATGGTCGTATATCCTCGTTTCGAGGGCACATCTTTAACCATCTCCCCTAGCATTGAGATACTTGGCGTCAGCATATCGAGCGAAGTCCAGTTCCGATATCATCTAGAGGGTAAGGCCAAGTTAGCCTCGAAGAAGCTTGGTGTTCTTAACAGAGCGAGATAGTACTTCAGTCCGGACCAACGCCTACAACTCTACAAGGCGCAGGTTCGGCCTCATATGGAATATTGTTCTCATCTCTGGGCAGGGGCGCCAAAATACCAACTGCTCCCTCTGGATCGTATCCAACGAAGGGCCGCTCGAATTGTTGACTGCCATAGTATTTCAAACAGCTTGGACCCCTTGGAATTACGCCGAGATGTAGCTTCACTCTGCATCCTCTATCGGTTGTATCACGGGGAGTGCTCTGAGGAATTTTTCGGAATCATACCACCTGCAACTTTTCGCCATCGTCCCACGCGAAAAACATACCATCCTCATCACCTTGATGAGTGGCAGTCTTCCACCGTGTGCTTTTCGCGTAACTTTCTGCCGCGCACTGTAAAACTCTGGATCGAACTGTCACCAGCAGTATTTCTGGACCTATACGACCTGCAAACCTTCAAGAAGAGAGCGTATTCCCTCTTAAAAGGCCGGCAACGCACCTGCAGCTCTTCTGATGTTGCGAGTGTCCATGGGCGACGGTAGTTGCTTACCATCAGGTAACCCGTTTGCTCGCTTGCCCCCTTATTTAATTAAAAAAAAATGTAGTAATAGAGTCAGAGATGGTAATTCAGCTAGTTGATTCTGATCCGGTTGTGTATAGACCATACAGATTGTCATACAGTGAGCGACATTTAGTCAGGGGAATGATCAACGAGATGCTAGATAGTGGTATAATTAGGGAAAGTAACTAGCCGTATGCTAGCCCAATCGTTTTGGTTAATAAAAATTCGGGGGAGAAAAGACTATGCGTGGATTACCGCGCGCTTAATCGTAAGACAGTTCGCGAGCACTATCTTATGCCTCGAATTGAAGACCAGCTTGACATGCTTGTAGGTAGTTCTTTATTTATAACCCTTGACTTAGCGTCTGGTTATTACCAAGTGCCTATAGCTGAGTCTTCGCGGGACAAGACGGCCTTCGTCACACCGGACGGCCAATATGAGTACTGTAGGATGCCATTCGGTATTGTCAATGCACCTTCAGTATTCCAACGGACTATGAATAAAATCGTACAAAACTCTCCGTACCGTACCCCGTACAAACGTGCGGTCTTACGTGCTGCTGTATCCTTATACCGGCAAAATCATTTGAAGAGTCCATGATTCGATTGGAGGTGGTTTTATGTCTATTGAGGGATAGTGGCCTCACTCTAAAACTAAACAAATGTAATTTTTGTTTTGAGAAAATAGATTACCTAGGTTACGAAGTTAGCGCTGATGGCGTAAGGCCAGGCTCCATTAAAACAGATGCGATTTCTAAATTTCCTACCCCAAGCAGCGTTCATGAAGTAAGGAGATTTTTGGGACTTGCTAGTTTTTTCCGATTGCTTATTATAGTCGTCAGACTACAGTTGACGAACAAAAGATGCACTCGTCCGAGCTCGAAACATTAGCGGTTATAGCCTCATTAATTAAATTCAGGGTATACCTATTAGGGATTAAATTTAAAATATGAACAGATTGTAACGCGTTACGTACGACTTTAACCAAACGTGATTTAATCCCACGAATCGCGCGTTGGTGGATATAATTTTTAGAATTTAATTGCGATATTGAGTATAGGTGCGGAGAAAAGATGGCACACGTAGATGCTCTGATCAGGGGAGCTATCGAGGATGATCAGAATGAATTTCATGTACTTGACATATTAAATATTAATTCGGAAGATTGGCTACTACTCAACTTACTGACTACTGACTACTTATCAACAGTCAGATGATGAAATAAAAAGAATTGTTAACGTTTTAGGTGATTCAAAAACTAAAGAAACAGCTGATATTTTTAAAAACTATAAAATAAAAAATAGTCGTGTCTATCGGATTATTGATAATAAAATGGAGCTGTGGGTAGTCCCAAAGGGTGCCCGATGGCAAATATTAAAAAGCAACCACGACGATGTGGGCCATTTTGGCTACGAGAAAACTTTGTCACGTATAAGATCTTCCTATTGATTTCAAAAATGCGGCGTATTGTGAAAAAGTATGTCTCGGCTTGTTTGGGTTGTGCACATAATAAAGTTCCCAGTGGCACTTTGGCTAGCGAACTATATCCTATACCCAAAATAGACATACCTTTTCACACAATTCACGCGGACCATTTGGGACCATTTATTAGAACTAGACGCGGAAATACGTACATTCTGGCCATCATCGATTCTTTTACTAAATTCATCAATATTACGGCAGTGCGGAATACTAAATCTTCTACTACCATAAAGGTGTTACGCGAGCACATTAGTTATTTCGGTTCTCCTAGTAGATTAATTACTAATCAATGAACAAGTTTTACTAGCAGAGATTTTAAGTCATACATTAAGTCCATCGGGGTTAAACATGTATATAATGCGGTAGCGACACCTCACGCCAACGGCCAAGTTGAACGATATAACCGAACAATTTTGGCCGCACTCGGTGCAATGAATCATAGCAACAATTGTAACAGTGTTTGGGATGAACATTTACCACAAATTCAGTTAGGCAATAGACATAAATACCACCGTACATGCTATCACGAAAAAGACTCCAACCGAATTATTGTTCGGACGTACAGTAACAAACCCATGTCAAGGCTTTTTAAATGAGGTAATAAATGTCGATCAATCTAACTCGAATAATGAGGACTTGACCAAAATTAGGGCCGAGACGAATGACCGTATTAAACAACAACAAGAGAGCGATAGAGAAAGATTGAATTAACGTAAATTAAGGAAAACTAACTTTGCTGAGGGCGATTTAGTAAGAGTCATCAAGGCTAATACTGCTACCCATCAGGACAGTCTAAAAAGCTTGAACCCAAATGCCAGGGACCCTATAGAATTAAGAAAGTCCTTCCAAATGATCGGTTTGTAATAGAGGACACACCAATCACAGGGAAGGGAAAACGCTACGAAGCCGTCGTAGCCATCGATAAAAAATTTCCATGGTTAGTCTTTCAGACTCCATCTTCGGAATCCGATAATTCAGAGGACGACGACTGATAAAAACGATAGATTGCCCTATAGCTATTATGGGTTACTACGGTAAATATTAGGGTAGTATTTTCATAGAATTATTTTGTTTTGACATACTTTATGTTGAATCATTTTTAGAAGTTCAAGAATTTGAATTAGGTAAGGTTACAGTATTATAGAATTTATCTGATGTACTGGCCAGGTAACAGACTGTTCTCAGTTTGGATGTATTGAATTATAAATAAGCTGGGATCAGTACTGGGGTGTGTACATCGGAATGTGATTAAAGTTACGCCGGTTACGGGCGATTTAACAAGTATGTTTATACAATGCCAGGTCACGGGCTAAGCCAGGTCACGGGCTATTTGTCAAGTATAACTGTATAGTGCCATGATACGGGCTCAGCCAGGTCACGGGCTGCTATACATTTTGTATATCACAGCTAACCCAGTAATAGTAAAATTTATACAGTACTACAGAATAGATCAGACGGTTTACAGTTTTCATTACAGTGATTATAATTACAAGATTAAAGCCTAATATTATTATTATTTTTTATATTCAAGTTCTGAATAAGGATTTATGTATAATTTTAGTAAAATTTCTGTATAAATTATATTCTTAATTGTTTGTGATTAAACTAGTTAATGTTTTTCAGTAAAGTAAATTATAACTTTTGTATTTTTAGATTATCCATGAACGAGAGGACTCGTGTCAGAACGGATGGCCGAGTTGTAAGCAAATATTAAAAATTATTACAGATATATAGTATTTATTAACATTATTTGGACACTAGGCATCCGGCGTAGACCGGATGTCATTAATTTAAAAGATTAGACAGGAAATGCATAATAATAATTATTATTTTAGTCCCGGAAGTCCATAATGTTGATGAATAATATTTATACCGGAAGTCAAGAATACTGGGGGTTTTACTTGATGGCGGGCTGGGGTTCTGGGACGAGCTCATTCGTTTTTCGGACAGCCAAGCTGTTAAGTTGTGTGAATTCATATTGAGTGTTTTACTCGTATATTATAGCAGTTAAATGCTAAGTGTTTGAATTATTATATTGATTGTTAAGGTGAATAAATATAAAGTGATTTTACTAAGTGTGAAGTATTATTCCGGCCACCAAGGATCCTCTTTATATGTAAGACTCCTAAAAATCGTAATAAACGATGGCCAGTCCTCAACGCGTGAGCTGAATTTTGGTAGTTCAATTTTGGGCAGAACGGCAGAAGTGAGCTGACTTGACTCTGAAGTAGAACTTATATTTTCCGCTGCAGTTAAAATATCATAATATTCGGATAGCGCGTTTTCGTAACCGGCTGTATAAAATTTTTCAATTTCATCTGTAAGACTGCCGTCATCTAAAATTTCGCAGTATAAATTTTCTAATTATCGCATTAAACTCCGTTTTGTTAGATTTTGAGTCACCTTTGTCTAATGCCAATGCGATCTCTCTGAGCCGACTAATAGATTTTATAGTTTGCCTAAATATGGCCGCTTGCGATTTTGTAGGCATGTTTAAAAATATATGCGTGTAACTAAGTTAAATATTTAGAACTAATGAGAGAAAACGCAGAAAATAGATGCTAATAATGTGCCGAAAATGTATACAATTTAATCATAAAATGTGTACGAGTTAATGAACAAACGAGCTGACCGATCGCCTGATGCTAATAAAGTATTAGTGTATGTTTGATGAGCGGAGATTAATGCGTTAGAAGCCGTCTGTAATATTATTTTAATGCCCTGAAGTTTGAATATAAACAAATCTTAGCGGGCGCGTTAGAAACAAAATAACGTAATGAAAACAATGTAAGTAGGTATGAGCAGGTTTAATCTCAATAGTGTGCCGACATATTTAAAACAGCTGTAACGTAACACCTATAATATATTTGTATAAACACAGAACGTAGATAAGAATTCAATGTGAAGGTCACTAAGTATTTATTCTATGAAGAATACTTAATTGAGAATGAATGTAACAGCTGTTGTTTACGCGCGGGCGTCGCGTAGCTATTACCTACAGAATGCACAAAAATCAAGTTCTCTGTACCGAAGCGAGCCGACGATGTTTGTATGGGCACTTGAGATGTTATGCAACCCGTAACTATTAAAATAATGCTAAGTTAATTAATATTGTGTTTTAAAATTTGATAATATGAATATATAAACGTTATAATATATAGATTACTATTCTGTTATGAGCCGAACGTAATTCACAATATCACTAGTTATTTAAAATGCAAATCAAACATTAAAATATTATGTAAGTAATTAAGAGCTAAGAAAATTATATGAGATATTATTGGCACAAATTATGTATTAAGTACCTAGGGAAGTTCTGGAATGTTCGAGTTCTTTGTTCGACTATGAGCCGACAACCTACCCACTATTTTTTTTTCCTCTTGGGTTTTTTCCTATGAATTTATGGGCCGAAATATGCACAAAATAATTTAATTAATTAACATGTAGGTTAATATCAATGCAAGGTCAACCGGGGTAATTACGTCATAGTTTTTTTTCATATTTAATGACGGCTCACAAATTACTCGTAATGTAATCGGGCGATTTCAATAAGTAAGTCAATTTTATAGCTATTCTAATTAAATATACGTAAACTGATTTCTCTCCAGGTGTACAAACAAAAGAGTTATTTGCCTTGTTTTTTAAAAAGGGAATTTTAGACGCATTTAGCCCATTTGGGGCAAAAGCGTCTTTATTAAATATTTTTTAAACCAAGGGCCTTATAAGCCTGAAATTAATATACTTATCTAGTTTATTGGAGTCTTTTCTACTAAACTATGTTTTTGTTACTAAATTGAGCAAACAATTTAGATATTTTACACGAATGAATGAAAATGGGGTAAATGCATCCAATTTTTCACAGACGCATTTTCCCTAGTAAACTCCAGAGGTTCTAACATTTTATTTTTTGGATTACTTTTTGAAAATTACCTACTAAATAAAAGGCGGATATTAGTATACGGTTTTATTATAAAAAATAAAGAATTATTATAAAGTTAGCTTAAAAATCAACATAATTCAAAAAAAAATTTAAGAGAAACGTACAAATATAATAAGAACATAAAGTAAATAAAAATTTTAGGTGGACATAAATTTTAATAAACATTTAAATACCAAATTTTGTTACTGCTATACTTATAATTAATATGAGATATTTCTTAGCTAAAGGAGATCAAAGTTACAAATGTCTCTGTTCAAACATAGGTAAATAGCATAAATTCCAAACTTTTGGTCTTTCACATTACTTAACGGATAATGAAATACCTAATACTACTTACATATTTACCTTTGTACTTAAGTATCACAATTATGTTAGCTTATCAATCACAGTAAGTAGATACTTATTAATTAGTACCTATCAATTATATCTTAATGAGTACCTATCTAAGTAGGTGATCATATTTTAACAATCAGTTATAGAGTAGAAAAAACTATAGGTAGTAGAAATTTACAACAAATAACGAAGTAGAATTTAACAACAAATAATTGAATTACAAACAATATGTATTAGGAACTTACAAATTTAGGTAGAACTATGATATAATAAAGCTACTTGTCATATACTATATAGGTACCTCTAACGTATTTTTAAGCTAAGTGAGATCAAAATCAAACTATTTGTTCTAGTTTACTTAACATTTCAAATTTTAAGTAGTCGTATTCGATCTAACATTTATATAGCACCTAATTCACAACTCTAAAAAATGCACTTCTATAATGTTTATTTATCATACATTGTTTTCGAAAATAGGGATTATAAACGTACCTACTTTATTTATTTGCTTAAAATCTAAGTATATTATTAGGAAACCTAATTCTGTATCACAATAAACAATCTATTGAATGTTATAGCCTTTAAATTTTTCTCTAAAAATTATACAGCCTCTTCGGCTTATTTGGGGTTTGTTAAGAAATATAACAATGTCAGCATCATGTCGAACCACAGATACATCTTCTACGTCAGGATAATGAAATGAAACAATCTTGCTGTTTTTAATTTTTCTTACAAACTTCACTTCTGGATTATCACTTTTTAATGCAATCACATTTCCGATAAAATGTTTAATAGTTTTTTTAGTTGCGAATTGGACAACAACCCAGTCATTGATTTTTGTGAATCTTCTTCCAGGATTGGGTTCGTACTCTATATCATTTTCAATACTATTTTTATCATTTACGTTTTCATCGGTTTTGTTTTCTTTATTTTGAATTATATAGTTTTCTTTTCCATCATCATAATATGTATCGTTTTCTCTATTATCGTCATATATATCATCTATGTTATCATAAAATATATAGTTTTCTTTATCATAGTTAAGTATATTATTGCAGTATGTGTCATAGTCTTCATCAGAATCAGTGTCATTTAGCTTCAGTTGTTCGCTACTATCATCAGAAGATTCGGCAATAATCTTTTTTTGTTTTTTTAATTTTACAGTATTTATTCTTGTTAGTCTTTTTTTTATAAGTGTTTGTTTTTCAACTTTCTTTTTTTCGATTAGTTGTTTATCCAATTCTCTTTGTTTCAATATTTTTAGGTAATCCTCCCGAGTTATGACTTCACATCCATTTACTACTCTGGTTTTCTTTGGTTTTAAGCTACTATTTTCTTTTTTCAGTGTCGCGAGTAACAACGTTTCAAACGATATATTTGGTTCATTTTTAATAATCCTGTTTTTCAAAATTTCGATTTTCTGGCCACTTTGGCTATTGGTTGGTAATAGAATGTCCTTTGGCTTCAATATTTTTCTATTAGTGGTTTCAGATATTTTAGGCATGATTTGCTCACTGGCTAGGCATTTGAATATGATTTGCATTTAAAACCGGGTTCACAGTAATTACTAGGTTAGTGTGCTCATTATTGTTTGTATTTTGGTTTTCTTGAATATGATGGTTAAATATTTGTAAACATAAAAGCTTTAACGATAGAATTTCGTTTTGGGGTGGTTTAGCTTTAGCTGTTTGATATCTCTTTAAAGACTCTGGGATAACATGCTTATTTAAAGGGCATATACACACCTCCCTTTTTAAACCCGTTTCTTATAATTTGTGGATCTAGTTCCTTCCATACTTCTTCAATAATTTGGCTGAATTGATCTTTCTGTAATTTTGCACCTATGTTCAAACGCTGTCAAGCCAATAATTTTGAATCCCACTTGTCTTTCATAGACTTAAAAACAGCGAGGTCTAGGGGCTGGAGCAAATGACTAGCATGGGATGGAAGTTTTAATATAATAACCCCGTATTTTATAGCTTCTTCTAATATTTTAATCTGAATGTGTGTGGAATGACCGTCAAAAATCAGGAGACTTGGAGGGTCTTTGCCAAGGTGTGGTAAGATTGTATTGAGCATGAATTTCTCAAATACTTTAGAATCTATCCACCCATTCTTAGTTGCTGCGTAAGCGGTACCTTCATATGCGTCGATTGAGATCCACTGACCCCATACGTTCTTACCGCGATAAATAATCAGTGGGGGTAACTTTTCGCCTAAAGCGTTAATAGTAAATAATACAGTAACATTGTCTTTACCCGATGAAGCTATTGTTCGAGTGCTAGCAAAGCCACGTGTACCTACAACTCTAGTTTTTTCAGGATCCTTACTGAAGCTAGATTCATCTAAATTCCATATATTTTGTGGCTTATATCTCAAATCCATTTCATCGAGGCAAGTTTCTAGGGTATCAAAGTATTTTTCAATAATAAAAGGATCACAAGCTGCTTTTCTTGACATTTCAACGGATTGTGGTTTTTTAACGATAGATTATGTCTCTTGCGGAAACCAGCGAACCAATCGTAGCCAGGTAAATCATTTTCAAAATTGGTTTTAATTTTATTAGTTTTGACAAATGTGCTTATTATCCCAATAGTTTCTTTCGCAGAGAGCCCGAACCCGTACTTTTCCATTATGTGTAAACCAGATGCTAGCCGCTGTTCATGCTTCGGATTAATTATGGTGGGCTTGCCACGCGTGTCTTTAACAACTCCTCTTCTCAATTTCACTCTATCGACCAAAGTAGTACGCGGTATGTTATACAAACGTGACGCTTGATATGAGTTAATTTCGCCGTTTTTTATTTTACTGACCGCAAATTTTAATGTTTCCAGTGAGTACTTGGTGGTAGTTTTTCGTTTATATTTTCGCACCATTTTGCATTACTAATCCAATTTTGGATATTACTGAAACAAAAAATATTTAGGTAGTCAATTGATTGAGAGTTACCTACGTATTAAAATTTTCGAAATTCATATTATATAACAACTGAGGTTATAAATTCATATAGGTACCATATAGACATTCATATACATAGGTGGGTTTTCAAGCATTTCTGAAAGTATACCAACTTGAGTGGAATATTTGCATTAAAGATTTATGGAAGAAGTAGAAAATAACTTGTAATGGTGTTTAGTCTTGATAATTAATTTACATAGCAATACTCGCACTCATCTTCAGTAAAGTGCTCATAAATAGAGTAATAATTACAGGACGGACACCAAAAAAACGATTGTAGTAATAAAGCTTTACAGCTTCAGTATTCATAGTTAAAATGAAATGATCAATGAAATTAGGAAAAGTGTTGAAAACATGTCCGCATCCAAAACATTTGTAAGACAAGATAAAATGAATTTGATGCCAAGGCCAAGTGAGTATCTGGTCAATGTAATATCGAAAATCGTCTCGGGTAAAATATTTATCGATGTCGATATAATTCATTATCACCATTATTCTTCGCTTTTTACCTGAAATAAAAAATCGAAAAAATTTATAACGAAACCTTACTTAGAGAAACTCTGACTCAATCGCTTTTAGTTATTTAAAAAAAATAAAGTAAAAAATGCGATATAATATTTATATTTAGGTACCTACTTAATAATAAATGTAGGTAATTAAGCAAAGGTAAATTTATTTTATGGTTTTAAAATGACCTACTCAATATTTATTTAATTTTTTTAAAACCCTCTCATTAAAAAAATTTAATAGGTACCTACTATTTAATAAGCATATACAAACTAAAACGTTATCCACCCCTGAATTTGGGGCAAATGCGTACCAAAGACGCAATAGCCCCAAACGCACAGACGCAATTACCTCAAGTAATTTTGTTCGCGCCAACACTAGCGCGACGTTTAGAATAAACACAAAGGACATTCAATTCGGCCAATCACAACGCGAGTATGGCCGACCGACTCAGGGGCGCTGTCAGAGAGTGACGTACACTTGCAATTAGAACCCCTTCCGCGCTGGATGCATTTTCAGCTCATCCCGAAACCTAGTGAACGCGAACGCGTGTGCGCATATTTATTTGTGCTCGTAAATATAAGACCAAATTCGCCGGCGAACCGCGATAAATCTATCGATAATCCGCTCAACAGCTGTGTAGTGTAGTGAGAAGAAACCTCCACCCAGATCCAGAACCACCAGCTCAACAATAAGGTCAGTCCCAGATTTCTCCAGCCCTCACATTAACCTATATACCTACTTCCCTCAGCTCAAAGTCGCATGTGTAAGTTCCTAGCTTACACATAATTTAACCTAACATAAAAATAAATATTCCTCGTAGTATTATTAAATATACAATAAAATTAGAATATATGACAACAAAAACTCAACTAAAACTATATTTTTTATAGATTTTATTAACTCACCTCTTATTACGTCGCTTGCCACAAAACCACCGATTTTTAAAATGGCCGATATGTCACATGGAGTAGTTGTACCACCATCTATTGGTACTTTTGTAACGAATATAGTAAATTCACATTCCGATAGATGACAGCAGTAGTTCTAATTCCACTAGTTTCCGAATAAATTCAAAAATACGCAATAGCCCCATAGACGCATTTCCCTCAGTTGACCTTACAGAATAGGGGCTTAATGTTAAATGTGCCGAATTTATAATGGAAATGGACTGTAACTTGGTTTTAAAATGGCAGGGAGCCGCCTGGGCAGAATTAATTGGACAAAATATAGATAATCGAGCTGATTTTATGTGCAGAATTGGGCGGAGTGAAACTGTAGGTGCTGGTTCTGATCAGGCCCAACGCCGGTAATAGAGGGAAGGGCTTCACGAAGGCTCGATGGACCAAAAAATGTGTAAGCTAGGACTTACACATGCGACTTTGAGCTGATGGAAGTAGGTACATAGGTTAACGTGAGGGCTGGAGACAATTGGGACTGACCTTTTTGCTGAGCTGGTGATTCTGGATCTGGGCGGAGGTTTGCCTGGATATTTATTTCATATTATAGTACGTAATATGAAAATGTGTAGTATCTTAGCCGTCTGTGATAGTTCAAAGTTCAAACAAAACTGTATAGCAAGCGATATTTCATCATAACATAAAATATTATAATATCCTCGCGGTCTAAAGCTGAATCTAAAAGGGGAATCCTACTACTATTATAAATATGAAAGTTTGTGAGGATGGATGGATGGATGTTTATTACTCTTTCACGCAAAAACTACTGAACGCATTTCAATGAAATTAAAACATAGGCTACTTTTTATCCCGAAAAAGTACAGTATTCCCGTAGGATACCCTATACTATAATTACGCGGGCGGAGCCACGGGAAAAAGCTAGTTATTCGTAAAATAAGTTTTATTTCATACTTTTTTGTGCATTTTTACATTGGAAGTCGGTTTTTATGCTCTAAAGTCATAAAATTTTCGAAATAGTAATTTGTATGTACATTGTGGTAAGAATGAGTTTTATTCGTGGATGGTATAAAATTGAAAAAATAATGGCAATAGATTTTTTTGTATATATATATGGCATCGGATTATAACCATTTGCCAGTGTAAAGTTAAAAAGGCGGGAAATAGAACTTTCGTTTTAATTTTCAACACCGTATTCCTGGTATAGGAATATGTCATACGTCAAGTCTAAAGTCTAGTCAGTCCATGAGTCATGTCAGTCGATTCAGTAAAGTGGTAGAAGCTTTACTGAAAGTTCCTAGGGAGTTTTGGCGGGACACAAAATAGCACGTTTTTAGTAGTTGTACCACTTGCCCACACTTGTGCACGTTAACGAATATTTAATGGTTAATATTCTACCAATATTACACATTGTAGTTTTCCAATTACAGAGCATAGTGCAACTCAGTGGTGCACAATGCCGAATTATGCTGAAGCTTAATTGGAACGTGAATTAGTTTTCAAATGCACCGGTAGAGTGCGCTAAGTTCAGTGTTGAAAAAAAAATCATAGCGTTAGCAATAACCTCATTAATGTGTAAATAAAGTGGTATACATAATAATTGGTTGAAAACTATTTACGGTTATTTTAAGTAATTTGGATTTTGATTATTTCAATAACATTTTTTTGTTTAGAGTAATTTTTTTAAATGAGTTCTATACTTATACTATACAAAAGAATTATATACTTTTTAATTGAATCATCTTACCCAGATAATAGTGATGATGATTTATCGAGTAGGTACTCCGAGTTTAAATCAATCAATTAGTTCATTATCAAGTAATATATTTATTGAAAATATGTATGATAGTGAAACAGATGAGTTATTTGAGCCATTGATAAAATATTTGATGACAGGTTGTCGAAAGCGAAGAGTAGAAAATTATCTCAATGTAGTAAAAACTTGGACGGATGCTGAATTTAAAGAAAATTTTCGATTATCGCGAACTACTTCCATCATTCTCGTAATTATGAACAAATAAGATTGTGTTGTCTTCTTCATCTTGAAAAATATGTTATTTTCCACGAAAACATTGATGATTGCCTGCTTCATTTAATGATTCGATCAAGCCATTGCAATGTTTACAAAAGTATATTTCTGTAAAATAAATTTGTTTAAAGATTCTAATTCTAAAATGAAATTGTATTCACATTTTAAATCTGGAATATAAAAAAAAGTCAATGCTTGTACCTTCATCCATATTTATATTTTTTTTTAACACAGGTTGAATTATCTTTGAACATTTCCAAAAAACTACAACGAAATGAAAGCTTTAAAAAAAATTCAACAATAAATAATATTACTAAAGATAATAATATATAAATAAAATTTCGATCAATGCTAACTTAAAGAAAAAATACTTCTTAATTTTCTGCCACTGAGTTGGTATCGATTGCACGCATCATGCGAAAGCAGTACTTTGGAGAGTGCTCGATTGTGCGAAGCGTTGCTGTAGTTGAAACATTCAACGTTGAGCATTATGCCGCATAATGCGCTTTCGTGCTGCAATTGGAAAACTACCATTAAGAACCGAAATAACATAAATTTAAGAATATATACAAAAACCACAACGTCACCCATTGAACTCCCCGGCAAAACTCCAGTGGCAGACTTTTTCGCATAGAAATTAGCTGTCATTTCGTCTCCGTTTGGTTGGATGCTCTAAGTAAAGAGCACATACTAATATCTCATGGACACTGTCAATGGTTTTATGCTGTACTGACATATTAAAAAAAACAGAAACTTTTGCAGTCTATGGTTTAAAGTAAACTGTCATATGTCAACTTACTATCAAACATCGCAAAATATACTCTGAGGCCGCCATACTCAAAAAAATACACTAGTCCAACAAAAAGCTAGCAGGCGGCGATAAATTGACTTAAATTGTAGTTTTTTAGTTCCTTATTATAGTAATTTACAGTTAAAAAATGGCTTCTGCAATGGATGTCGACGAAGAAGAAATAGAATTGGCTTCATCTAGTAGCAAAGGAGACAAAAAAAGATTTGAAGTTAAAAAGGTATCTAGAACGATAAGTTATGCTTCATCATTGTCTAACGCATTGTGTTCATATAGCTAAATTATTTATGAAACTAATTATTAATTTTCAGTGGAATGCCGTTGCACTGTGGGCTTGGGGTAAGTCCAAGTTTTGATTATTAGTTTCCTCTCATTTTCTTCTTTATTATTTGAACACATTGACAGCCAACTTACCTACAAAATATAACATCACAAAAATGTTTTTACTTCATGAAATATGCAGCATTATTATATTATATTTGCTCGTTTATGGTATACCATACTTAATATGACTGAAGTAAATGCCAACCATATTAATCATGAGTATTTACATTGCAGATATTGTTGTGGACAACTGTGCTATTTGTCGCAATCATATCATGGACTTGTGCATAGAATGTCAAGCAAACCAAGCTTCAGCTACAAGTGAAGAATGTACAGTAGCCTGGGGTGTTTGTAATGTGAGTATTTCAGATAAGATTGTTGTGGCAGTTTAATAATCATCATCTAATTACTTACTCTTTTGTTTTAGCATGCTTTTCACTTCCACTGTATATCACGTTGGCTAAAGACTCGTCAAGTTTGTCCCCTAGACAATAGAGAATGGGAATTCCAGAAGTAAGTACTACTTAATAAACTTAATTTATTCAAAATAAAGTATTTGCTCCTATGAAACTTAACTTTGAATGTAAAGATTGATGTTTATCTAACATCTACATAGAAGAAAGGTTATCTAATAAACTTATCTTATTTTTCAGATATGGACATTAAGTCACACAATATGTTGGAAAAATAAAACAAGAATCTAAGTAGGTAATACATAATGACTACAGTAATGTCACTGCATACTTTTTCATTAAATATTTACCACCTAAGTTTTTATTAATTCGCTTACTTTATAAAAATTAACCCTAATTTTGTGAAAAGAATGAAAAAAATTGTAAAACCAATTATTGAGTATATTATTAGTTTTCGTTCCTTAAGTTTGTCATACAGGGCAATATGGTGCAGCCCACCTACCTAAACCCTAAACACATGAGATCCTGCACCTTAAACTGCTGTAATTTGTCTGTACTTAAAACTACATAAAGTCAATATTAAAGAAAGTTTAATATAGTCAATTGATATTAATGATAAAGTTTTGCTGAAGTTATTGTTCCTTTTATTCACTTTATTAACTCAATTAGATATTAATGTTTTCAAATGTTGTCTTACTTGACTAAACCAAATCCAAAAACAGCTTTCACATATGGCATTAAAAACGATTACCTATGTAGATGAACTGAAAACCATGGATGACCTAGTATGTCTATGAAACTAGCCAGTCTAGTACACTGTTATTTTGATCCTTAGGATGATGCCTAACGAGCGTAAATTTGCTGTTTCGAATAGGACTTCATAATCCAGCTGTAGGACACGCTGACACCGCGACTGGTTGGGCTAACCTACTTTTAACGTTATCTTACCAGACCAGCAGGTCTAAAATGGCCACAATAAGTGGCCATTTTAGACCTGCAGAAACTTTGTGAAGTTCCATTCTTATAGGTATTACCAGTACCTCGATCAAGCTTAGGCGAAACATGATTTTAAAGAACTTTAAATACCTTTTCAGATATGAATATGATGTTTCTAACCCACTTAGGCGAAATCGACGAACTAGTCACCATAGACTGAATGGCCATTAAAAAAAATAAGTTTAAAAAACTAAGTATAACAGCATATAGACAATTTAATTTAATTATAATACAGGAAATAAAATATTTACAAACTATAAAATTAGGTAAGTACTAAAAAAAATAATAACTACTCCAAAACTTAAAATGCTACAAAACAAAGAAATCTCCCAGGTCGTCCCCACTAGGCAGAGTACCTAAAAGGCTCAAAGAGTTTCCTCGCTGGATTGCGATACTTATTCTCTGGGCCAGGTAGGTGCCGGCTCTGGGGTCTCGGGTGGCCTCAAAAGAGTTTTTTGGAGATTTCTCTGAAAAGTTTGTGCGCACCCAGATCCCATGTACCTAGGTTTCAAACCCTAACGGTTCAAATATGAGATCCCCACTAAGGTTCTCATATTTGCGCCGCTTGAGGTTTTCACCTGCAGAACTCGAGGTGCCATGGACATGGGATGGAGCAAGTGTATCGACGCAAGTAGCGTCCCATACAAGAGCCCGTCCCACTCTCCAAGGGACCAGGGTCATATCGTCTGGTCTCTTGCCATCGTCGCGCGCCAAACCAGAGGGTTCCAGCACAGCTGGCACTCCGGCGGTGACAAGAGCCCGACGGATGAGATCGTTCAGGCAGTGATGTCGGGAGATGCGGCCGGCGCTTCGTTGACAGGACAGCCCGTGATGTCCGGGGCTGTCCACGTTTGCGCCACAAACACAGCGATGGGGGACGACGTGAGGGGTGCCAAGACGCAGGGAAGTGGCTAACCGGAAAGCTGTTCTATCCAGCAATGTGCCCATATTGGGTGACGGTAATGCTTGTAGCCAAAGGTCCGACTCCCACTTCTCCGCAGCTAACAGGCGAGCCTGCTCCACAGGACTGGAGGACGTATTAAGAAGATTATTCCGTACCAGTCTGCAGAGTGGCTCGTCCCAGAGCCTTTGTGAAAAATTATTGTCAGGCAATTCGCTACAAGCACTAGTTGCGCTCCAGGCGTCCTTGGCCTAGTATAACCCAGCTACGTAAAACAGGGGTCTAAAAAGGCCGAAACAAGTAACTTCAGATCGAAATTCAGAAATGCATAGGTAAAAAAATGGTCAAGCTAGAGCCGTGGTCGCACCCTCTAATGGCATCTAAGCGTCTGCGTCAGTTCACACCGAGATGCGTCGCGTCTAGGTATGAGCTGACCCTAAGGCCTAGAGAAGTTTCTAGAATTATACCTACCCCAAACCCCACAGACGGCTGCGATTTTACATCAACTGTTACCCGAGCCTTATAAAGTAGGTGCGACCACGAGAGTATATTAACAGTAGGTGTTGCTTTACCTTGACTATTTTTTTACCCATGCCTTTCTGGATTACTATCAGAATTTACTTGTTTCGGCCTTTTTGGACCCCTGTTTTACGTAGTCGGGTTATACTTACTTAGTTTTTCTAACTTATTTTTTATTTCATAATTTTCCGTTTACCAGTCACGAACATATTTTTTTGGAACAATAAAATAAATATCTAACCAAAGCACTTGAAATTAAAAATGTTATCTTCTTCAAGAGGGCGGAGCGAGCCAATTTTTTTCTAGATTTAAGGAACGATTAACTATAATATTATAATATGAATGAAATATTATTATATTTTATGAAGCTAAAACAATATATGAATAATATATTTTTGTCTTGTATTACCTACGTAATGTTTGAAAATTGAACAACTGGGTTAGTACAAATTCTAGGACTGCATTTTAAACATGTCGTTTTTTGTGCAAACACACGATTAATATGTAAAATATATATACATATTTGTGGTGTGCTAGCCAAGACCTTTCTTTTGATACCAAACACGTGGTGATTATTTCGGTAAAATTTTTTTAGATGTTAGAATCTGAGTTTCAATTTTCAAAATCCAAAATTTAAAAAAATGAAATAATTCATAGCCTATGTTACCCGCGGCATCATTACGTATCTATTGACACCTCATTTATTAAAATCGGACCAGTAGTTACTACCGCTAGTCCGCTACGACTGCTACGAGGGAACAAACATACATACCTACATAGAATTTCAAAATCATTACCCTTCCTTTTGGCTTCGCCGTAGTCGGGTAAAAAGCAATTATTCGTATAATAACGCTGGCGACTCAATCATGGTAAATGCTGAAGACCATAATACTTAAGGCTCTGTTATCAGGCACCCGCTGTAACCGCAACTATGCTATGCTAGTTTACTAAATAGTATGTATTTAGCAGTGACGTGGGGTTCCTTTAACTCCATTCCTGTCGGATTCGCTTACCACTTACCTTTTGAAGTCGCTTAACCAAATCCCTACCTATAAATAGGCTAGGGCTTCCCTATGAAGGAGAACCAGCCTTCAAAACTGGTATTTAGGATATTAGGTACGTAAGGTGTAAAAATATAAGCTATTTAAAAATACTGTATGAAAAGAGTGGGGGCATTTATTTATGATTTTAGATTTAAATGAAAATATTTCATAATGGCTAACCTGATAACAAGATGCAAAGTAATTAGATTTTAGATATACTATCCTTGCATCATATTTAAGCTAGTGTTCTAGCATTTTTTACAAATAGGCAATTTATTTACATTATTAACAATATATCTATAGGTACTTAATAATAATTATACGTTTAACAAATGACGCGCATTATACAATTGAAAGCCTCTTTTAAACATAGGTTTGTTAACAATTTACCTTAGCAAAAATTACAAATTAGGTACTTAAAATATAGTTGAATTTGTGATATTGAGATCATTTAGTTTAAACATGTACTGTGTACTAAGGAATACAAGAACATCTTGATTTTTTTATGAGCAATAGAACGCAAACCCATATTTATTAATCTGAGAGGCAAACAACTTTCCAATTATTTAATAATTATAATAAAACACTCAACGCGAGGAGAGTTACAAAATATGTGGTTCCGGTCTTTCAAATTTCATGATTCCTGAAAATGAAAGATCTCATACAAAAATATATTATTTGTATTATAGGGCTTGCGCATCAGCTTAATACTGTATATTTTATTCTGGAAGACCAAATACAATGTAAGTTTGGTTGTACATAATTGTTAAGTGATGAAAAATTACTTGTATGAAAACAGATTATCACAATTATTACTTACTTACTGCAAGTCTTAGGTACTCTGATAAAAGGATTGAGGATCTGAGGAAGGAAGGACCTTCCATCAGCTAAAAGACAAGGTGAGAGAATCGTCAACTTGGATTTTCAATTTCCTGGGTTTATTCTGTATTGTGTACTAGTATACTGTCTGATAAGAGCAAGTACCTTAAGGTCTTAAGTAATTTACTGTGTAAGGAGCGGCCCTTAAATATAGAGATTTTTCCAGCGAATATGTACGGTCGCCTATAGGCCGGTGTACCATTGTACACGGGTCTGTCAGCGACCGTACTTGAAAGAGATTGTAGTATGTACTTAGTTTATTTTGTTTTAAAAGACAACATGCGCATCATTTATTTCACAAATACAAAAATTAACTATAATATGCAGAGTGATCTGTACACATTCACAGAACATATTTTGCGACAATTTTTATAATATTATCTATAATTATAGGCCAGAATTACATTTTATCCTCATAATGATCATAAAGGTATAGTAGAATTTGTAGACAAAATGATTTTGACAAACTATACAAAGTATGCACTTCAACCCAAGATTGCTACCAATATAGAAACATTGTTATAGATATTGAAGTTGACTCAATCAAGCAGAGTTCTATAGGCATCTACTTATTATTACTATTCATGGATAGAACTTAAATATTATTAAAAACCCTTAAAATCAATCTTATAAGATTGATTTTCTATAGGCATCTACTTATTATTACTATTCATGGATAGAACTTAAATATTATTAAAAACCCTTAAAATCAATCTTATAAGATTGATTTTAAGTTTAATTACTCTGGATCAGAAAACATGTTTTAACTTTAAAATTTATAAAACCATATATTTTCAAATGATATATTAATTTAAAATGTAATAAGCATTTTGAATTATTAATGAGTACCACTAATCACTGGGTTAAAGGCTTAACAAAGACTTCAAACTTTCAGCTTTGCAAAAAGAAAGTAAGTACATAATATTGTTATGTCTATCTTTAAGTAAAAAAAGACATGGAAATTTGTACCTTGTGATGCCACTACCGGCTATATATGTTTTGCATATGCTTAATTTACATTCCTGTCTCTATCGCACAGTAGCATTGCCATAGGTATATTAAATAAACCATTTATTACATATTTGAAGCATAATACACAATATCAAGACATAAAAGAAGTTTTGATCAATCAAGACTTCTGTTAAAAACAGAAGGGGGTACCCCCTTACTAATAAAAATATTTACAGAATGGATAAGTTAAACAATGTTGCTGTCTTTGTCTTATGCGTTGGAAAAGTCACTTAACAGACACAGACAGCAACAAAGTTTAAGTTATCCATTGTGTGAATATTTTTATTAGTAAGGGGGTAAAAATATAAAGGGATTTTGTCACATAAGAATAATGATAATTGGGTAATAATGTAATTCCAGCAAAACTCCTAAATTACATTTAATTTATTATAATACTTTGCATTTTACAAAATTTTGGCTAAACCATTATTAACATTTCACATTCTATGCCTCTACATGAGTCAGAACTAAAATAACTGATCATATTAAATAACATTGTTATGTCAAAATATTATTAACAGTAGTGAAAATTAAGTAAGGTTTTCATAGTTGAACAAGAATGTTTGATACATATTGAGTATACTGAATAAAGCTTAAGACTCATGCTTTCCATGTGATACTTGTAACAATTTTATATTGTGATATTATATCTCAGCTTCCAATAAATTTATGTTAATTTTGTGCTAATGAAATAATATATTTTGAAGTCTTAAATATGAATGGAATAAATTTATTTAATTTAATATGAAACCTATCACACAATACTTAACCTGAACCTCACGTCACAATAATAAATACCAGATAGAATAATCCTAGTCAGTTACAATAATATTAAACTAATAATTGAATAATAACGGTGGAAACATAACCGTAAGGTGGTTGCGTCTGTCAGTCTACTGACATGGCAGTGGGTAAATCTATAGTACGGCTTTCATTACCGAAAATTAATCTTAAGCGTTTCATAGGAGGCAGGGGACGGATAGGACTGTGTTTACGATGACGCTCCTTTGATCTGCGTCTCTTTTTAAAACGTCGTGCTGTTTCTGGGTCTACTCCCTCAAGCCGGAGGACCTCATATTCCTGCACTTCAGAGACGCCACCGCCACAATCCATGACTTCCTCAACTACTGGACTTCTTTTAACTCTCAATGTTAACTTCAAGCCTCTTCTAGGAGGTGTACATGGACACTCACTACTTTTATTTGAACTGTCAACTAACCAAGGAGGTGGAGCATCAGATTCCTTCTTAGCTTCCTCAGTCCTACTTGAAATATCACCCTTGTGTTGCTTATTATTAACTTTATTACTTTCATTACATTCACTTGGGTTTACATTTTCTCTAAAGTCACTAATTTCACTTTTCAAACATTCAACTTCACTTACACACTCCAGATTTTCAATTGAATTTTGTTCATTTTTTTCAATCTCTGAAGTTTTTGTATTTGTGCAATGTGATGTTGGCGTTTCGTCTTTACATTTCGTCAGAGATTCTTTTGTATCACATTTTTCTGAAACATTGGATGAAATTATGTCATCTGAACTGCAACTTTCAGTAGGTGACTCTTTTTCCTGCTCATCTTTCAATACTATTTTATTTCCGTCCACTTCACACACTTCTGGTTCCGTTTTTATTGAACAATAATTATTTTTAATTAGTTTTAATTCAAAGTTTGATTTTACACTATTTTTACTTTTAGTACTAGAGGACTGTAAACCATCATTCAGACGTTTGTGGCTTCTCAAAACTATGCCAGAATGTGAATCTCGACTGCTTCGTGAACTAGTGATACTACAGCAGCGTGAGGATGGTGCTCTTGTCTGTGTAACAGTAGTACTTGTTGTATTGCCATTCATTACTTTACTACTATCAGTCCGTCTACGTAACCTTCCACTTCTACTTGAAGCTGATGATTCTCTACTTCCTTGACTGTCTTTAATAGGTCCATCTATTACATCAGCTATGCAGCCCTGAGCTATTAGTAGCTCTGCATCATATCGCGTGAGCCCCTTTTGCTTCATTTCCTTCATACTTAATGGCGATACTATATTCGTTGAAACCTGTCTGTTTGATAGTCGAGTTTTCTCCGAATTTTTTCCATTTACCTGTTTCTGGGTTTTCTTAGCTTTAGTCCTATTAATTCTATTGTCAGTTTCTCTAAACCTATATCTCGAAACTTCCTCATTGTTAGATGAGCTCTGTACAGAAAATGCACCTTTACCTCTTCTTTCACAAGTTTCACATTCACAGTAACAATTGCCATTACCAAAAAAATCTTCACCATAAAAACAAGTAATTTCTTCACCAACTTCAATGTCTCTCAGTACACGAACAAAAGCTTTTCCCCTGTCAGTAGCTTCAAATGTACAAGTTGGCCTGCAGTCATGGTTGATGTAAGCAGCTGGACCCAGCCATAATTGTGCACAATTTTTTCTGCAGCTATACATCACTGAAAAGTCATTTTTACCTGGATGCAAGAGTTGCTTCTCCTCTTCTTCAGTCATTTCTGCTATGCATCCAACTAAGAAATCAATTCTTTCATGTTTAAAAAACTTTTTTGTTGTGGAAATTTTAGCTCCCACTCTTCCTTCCAAGGAGTACCTGTAGCATGGCTCAATAACAAATCCAGCTTTCTTGTCAAACACCCGAAGGTATCTATAAATCTGAAAAGGATTTGAAATTAATTATGGCCAATTAGTTAAATGTAATGAATTTAAAGGCACCCAAAACTTTGCAACTTACATGTTCCCTCAGTTTGTTTTGTTGATGTTTATTTTTACTAAAGTGTCTAGGCATCCATTCTCCACCTGCTAACTTGTTGTAAGCTTTATTGTAGTCTTGTGTTTGAATAAATTCCTTGATAATATTTTTTAATTCCTCCTTGTTTGTTTTGAGAGGCCTATATCGAATGTTCATTTTGTGTGTTGTTATGTCGAGATACGGATCCACTATCAAGGCGGTTGCCAAGTCGTCATATTCAGACAGCTCACGAGGAGTCATACCCATGGGCTGCATTTTGTGGAGTGCTTGCCTCCCTGGATAGGTATTTGATCCAACAACCATTCTGAATACCTAAACAAAGGGAAAATCGGGATGGTATTAGCACAAAACAATTTTATCAAAAATCTTCATAAGCCGACAGCGACGTAAATCACATTTTTTTTAAATTATGTCATTATTTTAAAGACAAGAATCCGGTCCAAAACAATTTTTTTCAAACAATATAACATCACTGAATTATAAAAGGACAAACATGGCGGACGAAAACGAATATCGAAAAAACGACACGTCAAATTTAAACGCTTATTTTAGCAAACATGTATCACACAATGGTTAAAAGATATTCTTACTAAATATACTAACTTATATATAATCCAATAAACTTACTTAAATCATTGAATGTCCATATAAATCATCTTTAATTAATGTAACAAGTCATTGACGCTTAATGCTCACAAGACTGACGCTCACAAAAGGTTATTTATTTTCAAAACATACATTAAACAATAAATTACTGACAACGCATAAAATACATTTTTAAATCCTTATTAAGGTGTTAGAAAATGCAAATAAATATAAGTCTGAAAAATTCAAAGAAATGCTGAAAAACAACCATGTTTTCGTGCACTTCATTCATATTTCATATCACCGAACATTTACAAAGAATCATAGGCTAATTTTTTTTTAATTTATTGATATCTGAAAGTTAATTAGTAGCAAGGAAATATTACCAAAATAACAATCACTTTTTAAACTTATTTTATAAAATGTAAATAATTTAGATATAAAATAATATTTTAAAACTTTCTTCGTAAATGTACCCACATATTTCAATTTTCTTGTCTATTTATTTTCTAATGTTCTAACTTGGTAGCAAAGAATATTTTCACAAGGATGAAACATATTTTAGTATGCTTTATGGCTGCCTGGTTTCTGAAGTGAATTTATCGGTAGATAATCAATTCAAGAGCGCTTTTGATTAGTTTAAACAAATGGGGAGCCAAATATTATGTTGCCATAAATACATTTTTTCTCTCTATATGAACTTTAAGAGGAGGAAAAATAGGCCAGAACTATAGCATGTATTAGTCTGAGGGACAGAGGCCTGTTTTGTTGCCGCGTTGCAATCTTTGAAGGTATATACCTACTCTAAGGTTGTAAAGAAACAACTTTCTGTGGTAAAAAATATCATAGCATTTTTGGCGAAATTAACATCGAATGAAACACCTGAGGAACACCATCATGGAGGTTAGAGAAAAAGAGACCGATCGCAAAGTGCTACAGCATAGGGATAATGCGTTGTAGTGTCGTATCACATTTTTAAAAATTAAAAGTTGCCTAATTTTTTTTTGTCTATTCGATGTTAGACAACATGGAAATAAACAATCTCGAACCCATTTTCGTACATCTTAAAAAATAACGAAGATATACATATGAATGAAGATAACAATATGAAAAAGAGCGATATGTCGGCCTGTGATGTCACAAGTTGTATCGCCCATACATTTTGTAATGACAAAAAGCGTGATATTTTGTGTTTTCTCTAAAACTCCCTAGGAACTTCCAGTAAAGCTTCTACCACTTTACTGAATCGACTGACTTGACTCATTGACTGCACTGACTATTTAATTGGACTTTGACTAGAATTTGGACTTGACGATTTAGAAATACAGTGTTGAAAATTTGAACAAAAATTCTAATTCCCGCCTTTTTAACTTGACAATGGCAAATGATGATAGGCCGAAGCCATTTATTAAAAAAAAACGGACAAATTGTAAACAATAGAAAAGTCAAAACAGATGATTATTTTACAGAAATCGTGTACAAGTTGCAGATTATTGTGAGTTTTAGGTTATCTAGTTGTCACTCGGTAAAGATAAGCTCTTTCACAAGCACGAGTATTATATTTATAAATGTAATTATATAATATAGTTAAAATATGAGTCGTATACGAAGTTAATTGCAAAATCTATTTTATTTTGTTTGTGCAAAACTGAGTGGTTTTTAAATATTATATTTCATGTAAGTACATAAAGAGATGAATATTTATAATTTAGCAGATTTGAATTTATTCGTATGAGAACAGTGCAGTGTATAAAGTATAAACCATACCTTTTAGCCCATATAAGGCCCATATAAGGTCAGGTTGTCTTGTACATATACTCGATTTTTCAAAGAGGCAGTGTCAAGTACGAAACTGATCTAGATACTAAAACGAAACTCCTCCAATGTCCTAGTGACTACTGATTAAAGGAGATTCACTCTCAATGATTATTTTATGAGTGTCTCTTTGAATGAGTATCTTTTAAAACTGTAATCAAATATAACTGCCATGTTTTATGGTAGATTTTGCTGCATATTGCTTGTGATTCCAATTCCATTCCTTAATTTATTATAACAATTGACATTTTTTATTTGAAGAACCTCTAGACAAAAGATGGACGGTGGGCCCTTGATCATCACATTTTATAACTAAAAAGCATACATGTACACAATCAAAAGGATTTTTTAAAATATCAATTTGATTTTTTTTATTTTAGATCAGCAAAATGGCACATTCTTCAGAAAATAGCGGTAATTTGAAAAGTGGCGTGATTGATTTTGTTGCTGGATCATTGGGTAATTGCTTTGTACTTTTAGTTTAAAATAATCATTTAATTACAGAGTATTACAATTTAAATTAATTAATAATTTTAATTTAAAGGATTGAAATTTAAATTAAGTTTAAATTTAAATCCTTTAAATGATACTGAGGTAATTTGAATATTGCAAGAAATCATATACATTTAGAAGCAAAGGAGATCTTACTTTATATTATATACATATATGCACAATATGCAGTTACTCTTCGTTAAAGGCATTACAGTATAAACATTTTATTGACAATTGAAGTTACTTTTATTCAGGTTTAATTTGTAAAAATGCAACTGTCCATAAATAGAATAAGGATCAATCACTTAGTAGCAAATCTGATTTTTACTAAGTACATTGTATGTGTATTAACTTAGCATTTTATTTTTTAAATTATTAAAATCCGTCAAGAAATAATGGATTTATTAAAGTTTTTCTGAACGGCTAGTTTGCAATGCGCGGTTCCGCTGAATTGGTTACGATGACGTCATCTGTCGGGATCCGTGCGACAACGGCTTGATTGTACTCATACTTCATAGGTATTTATTATGTATTCATTCTTCGATTCTTCACTCTTGTGTCTCACGTGCAGTGGTTTTTCTTTACGTTAAATATTTTAGTTATGTTTAGAAAGGAGGTGACAACGACAGATGACGTCACAGCGCTTCATTTTCGGGCGCGTTTTTGGAACTAATGCACTGAAATTGCTGTATCTTCGTAATTTTTGGTCCAATTTAAATAATTTCTTTACAGTGTTTACTGGTTTTATATCGCCATAAGTCTGCATAATCCACAAAACACATGACTGATCTTTATTGTAAATAAACATTTATTAAACAAAAATGTATTTCATAGGTGGTGTTGCTGTTGTGTACGTTGGCCAGCCATTAGACACAGTAAAAGTAAAAATGCAGACATTTCCACAACTTTACAGAGGAATGTATGACTGTTTAAAGACGACTTTAAAAAATGATGGTGTTATTCGCGGGCTTTATGCAGGCACTACACCTGCGATTATGGCAAATGTTGCTGAGAATTCGGTACTTTTTGCTGCATATGGTTATTGTCAAAAATTGGTGTGCCACATGACAGGTACTGAGGTAAGCAAGTCAACAATTTCTTCATGTAATGCACTACGCGACAGCGAAACTACGCAGTACCGCGCGATAAAGTAGACCAACTCAGCAACTTTGACGCGTCGAGCTGTGGTGCTGCGCGTAGTTTCGCTGCTGCTAGTGAAGCAATGCTAGTACTAGTGCGGTATAGCGTACTGCGCGACACTTCACAGTATTCAAGTCATATGTTTGTTTTGGTGGGTAAAACGAAAGTTTATTAATGAAAATGGTATATTGGACAAGAAATAATTAATTATTATACTTGTTAGTCAATATCCAGACATATAATATGTAACATGACGTACAGAATGTGTTCATTAAGTACCACAAGCAATTATTTGGATGGAGATTGCTAAGTTGGGAGTGAAAGGTGACAAAATTTTGTATCTTTTTTGTAAACGGGTATCATCAATGTCATTATACGAGTATTGTATATATCACATAGTACGTCTATCATGCTCAGACGATGTCGAAAGGCTGAAGAGCACATTTTGCCGAGTAGTGTCGCGTGTGTGTGCGGCACGAGTAGGGCTGTGTGATGTGTCGCGTCGTGTCGCTCCGCTGCCGTGCTTAACGCTTAGTGCGGTCTTACCTCTAGAAGCAACCTATCCAGATCCAGCAGAAGCTGTGTCCTACATTTCACTCGAACCATTAAGTATATTAGGTGTCAAAGTGTAACAAATAAGTTCTTACAAACATAATCAGTAGTTATACAGTGTAATATAGATAAGACATTAGATAACCCTAATGTGTAAGGGCAGGTCAGAGGCGATTGTAGCTCGTATTGGAGAGCAAGTAAAGCGAGTAAAGTTTGCCGAATTCAATAGAATCAACCTCTAGGCACAGATTACTAAATAGTTACTACTATTCTAGGCTTTGAACACTCATGTTGATGTGCAATCGCCGACTGCGCGGTGTACCAAATTTCATCTTATTACTATGGCAATACGGTCCAAAAGCGTACACCGGGTTTGTCAGCGTCTTTATTTATTAATGCAAAATACATTTTGGGTATGGCATGCCATGTAGAAAATAAAACATGTAAAAAAGTGTATTAGTAAAATAATAGACGCAGATACGGAATAGGCTACTTGACCCTTTTTTATTTTTGTCCTAAACGATTAATAATTATAGTTCCCCAAAAAAAAAAATAGAATATTATTTTAAAACCATAAAAACCCACAAAAATTAAATTTAAAAATACGCTTTCAAAAACAGCTGAAAACGCCGCCCGCCATGTTTGTGGATAGATAATCTGTGCTCTGACGTCATACTAATAGTACCAATAACCTAAGACTAATAAACAATCACTTGACAGTTCATTACACTATGCACGGTTGACAACTATGACAAGTGACGTTTATTTGTTTACTATAACTATGACGTCACATCATGG
The DNA here is from genome assembly GCA_037179445.1 of Phengaris alcon alcon. Taxonomy (NCBI): domain Eukaryota; kingdom Metazoa; phylum Arthropoda; class Insecta; order Lepidoptera; family Lycaenidae; genus Phengaris; species Phengaris alcon. The sequence continues at coordinate 3,318,193 of JAYRCH010000055.1, read as the reverse complement.
CCGATTGCACAATGCACAGATAATAGTGTTTTCGTCAGTTCAATTAAAAAATCTTTTTTTTTATTAAGTTATCTTATTATTATAATTACTAGTTAATATAATTTTTTTTATTTTATTTATCCATCTTGTTCTTTTATTTCATGATTTCGCTTTATTACGTTTCCCTAAGCCAAGTACTAAAGGAAATACTCATTAAATGTATGAAATGAAGTATGAGTCAAGTAGCCTAATAATGCGATTCATGCGCTTGGCCAGTTCTTGTTTTCAGCAAGTTATATAGTCTTATAACGGCCTTATTTTGTCATAAACAAATAAGTAATAAATTAAAACGTTTATCGTTTCAGAGCGTCGATAAGCTATCAGCGCTGGGCAACGCATCCGCCGGGTTTCTGGCGTCGTTTTTTTCATCGTTCACGCTCTGCCCCACGGAGCTTATAAAATGCCAGCTACAGGCGATAAGAGAAGTCAATGTGCAGGGCTCTCAAACAGCTGTATGAATCTTGGGTATTCTTCGAACATTTATCGTTTGTGATTCTGCTATACTTGTAATCTCATATTGGTCAATGATACGCGCACGATATTTGTCACGATATTTCGATCGCGACCCAGGATTCCGATATTCATTGCGTGTATTACAGCGTATCAAGGACCGTGATACGGATCGCCGAAAGAAGCAAATATTATCACAAGATAAATATTGAGCGTGTACGAGTATTATTCGCCATATTGACATAGATCGGTAACTCCTCTAGTGTCTGTGTGATGGGTGGATCATCAGGCGATACATCTGCCTGTTTGCCGATCCTGCCCCTCGATCAATAAAAAAAATGTTTATTTTTCTATTAGCAACTCGGAAAAAAATATAAGTACCAACTTTTGTTTTTTTTTCCGTTTGATTTGCTAATTGCTTACAAATATAAGAACATAAGTGCTCGCTCAAAATTTATTTATATATTGAAATCACCATTCTGCTTTTCTATGTTTTTGTGTCATGTTTCATAACTATTATGTTTTGTGCGTATTTAAATACAGTTTAACTATGCGCATGATGAGTGTTGTCAATTTTATCGTATAACACTTCTCATAATATCATGTATGATATGTCCATTGTTTTTTATAAGGATTATAATTTTCTAGATATCCTAGTTTCCTGTCACCTTCTAATCCTGTGTTCCCTATCCTTTCTAATAAAGAAGTTAGAATAATAATTAATATGACTTAAAATAGCCATGTATAGCCATTCGCAGTTTTAGCCTTAGAAATCAAATTAATTAACTGCTACTCTGTTATCTGTCATTATATATCAATGACATCATATCATTGAAAATTATCTATTCAATAAATTTAATTACAAATGGCCAGGCCCCCGTTGCTATCTAATGCTGCTTAGTGCTTGATAAATAACAAATATTTTTTATATTGTCAATCCTCATCATAACTTTGAAGTCATAAGCCTTATGAAAACTTAACAAACAACTATTGGCGCTTAAATATTCTTTACTCTAACGTCGGTATAGGTATAAATCGAATATCGTTACTAGTAATGAAAGTGAGGGTCAATCCATACTAGCGCACAGTCGAAGCACAGTGAAAGCAAATAAAATTGAAGGACGTAGTTATTTAACATTCTTCAATTTCTCATATGTTTTTTTTTAATTTCTAGGCGAAAGTGACACCACTTCAACTTACCCAGCAAATATTCAAACAGTATGGCATACAAGGTCTGTTTAGAGGCCTTGTGCCGACTATTATGAGGGAAATGCCGGGATATTTCTTCTTTTTCGGGGGATATGAAGGTATGCCGCATGAGTGCTAAATCTTATATTACACTTACTCGACTTGTTAGAATAGATAGACATTATGTACACCCACGTTACCATTCAAACACTGTCTTTGGAGTTCTGTCTGTATATAACACTTACTCGATGGGAACTTTTCATGTACAGTCACAACTAATTATTCTGTTTAAACTTAAAAATTTAACATTCTGATAAAACAATATTTTAAAGAACTCACGTTCAAGTTGGCTGGTACCGACTTCAAAATTATGGAGATTGAATTGAAAAACAGTTAACATTTTAGCCGGGTAAAACATTTTAAAAGGGTAATTATTTATAAAACAAGTTTTATTTCATACTCTTTGTGCATTTTTAATTTGGAAGTTGTTTTTTTTTGTTTCAGTATAATAATTTTTCTCTCGTTAGTTATATTATTATTAACACATTTTAAGGAAGATATGAATACAATGAATACAAACTGGATTGATATCTGTGTATCTTAAACAAATAAATAAATAAAAAAACCAAGCCTCCGCTATTCTCACTCTCTTGGCAAAACAAACGTAAGTTTTATTTTATGCCAGTTTTCTGAGAGGCCGTGGTATTTCCTCAAATTAGCATTACCGATCTGTGGACCTACTAAACAGTCACCAGTGATGAAATTGATGAGGTGCTATATTATTAAATAAATCGGTATTTTCCTGTTTTTTTTTTATAAAACGCCTCATATAAAAGTCGTACTACACATAAAATCCTAATTCTTTTTACTTTTATCAAGATGTAATACCAAATTTATTAAAAAGAAGTAAATTTTTACATGTTGTCAAATACCTAATTATTATTAACACGGAGAAAATGTAGCAGTAAGTAATAAATAAATATGATCACGAATATAATTTTAGCAATAGCAAAATTTCAAATGGATAGATATCGGTGCACAGAACTCTGATGAGTAGTGAGTGAGTACCTAATACCTATGTCATCATAATAATATTTCTTGTGAAATGGTGGTGATGATGATGATGATTACTGTAAGTGTTATGATAGCATATGCTTGCAGTAAATTTTGAGGGGTATCCGCCACTCTCACGCCTCGATTCCCCATGGATCCCATCTTCAGGTCACTTTGGTAAAAATGGGAGCAACTTGGGTTTATACCCTTTACATCAAAAAAATAATTTTGAAATTCGGTCCACAAACGGCGGAATTATCGTTGAACATACAAATATATATAACTGCCTCCTTTTTTTGGAAGTCGGTTAAAAAGATGTGTTGTGTGTGACCCGTCACACACTAGACCCGCAGTCCGCGGGTCTAGTGTGTGACGTGTGTGTGTGTTGGCTAAAAGAAACCGCGGCAATTTGCCAAATGGAAAAAAAGGAGAAGCTTTTATTTTTTTACTGATACCGACTATCGCAAAAATTACAAATCTTGCCGCGGCAGAAATTGGCTAATTTTGTGATCTACAGTTACTCGTACATCGGTATTGGTCGTTAATAAGTAAATCCCACCAAAAACATGTTCATGTTAAAATATTTGCCAAGACGATACCATATGTCTCTCACTGTCATAAAGTTATCAGATCTTATGTAAAACCAAGCTTCTGACTCAACTCGCCCTAACTCTACAAGACTAACTTCACAAACTCTACACCTTTGTGGTACACCAAGATATGTGTCCTCGACGGTATCTTGGCAAATATTTTAACATAAATATGTTTTTGCTGGGATTTAATTTCTTTTTGTAAGTTATATATTTAATAAATATTTTTCTTGTGTCGCAAGTCCATGTCAAATACGTGTGGCTCAGCTAATAAGCGTCAGATTTCATAGTTTGCGTTGTTGAAAAATAATTAGTCGTGAGTTTGAATCCTGGTGAGATGTATAGCCTGTCAAAAAAGGGTAGAAGCGGAACCATTTTTTTAATAGCGGCAACATTTTCACAAGAGTGACATTTCCTGCAGTTTTATGTAAACAAAACTTACAAGTTCGTTTATATTAATAATATAATATTAAAATTGTGGCAAATTAGGTTAAAAGTTAATAAAAATGAATCGAACGATTCGAAGTTCTGCCCGGGAAGTCATATATATATAGAGTGAACAGAAGAGGTTTTTTATAATATATATATATATATATATATATATATATATATATATATATATATATATATATATATATATATATATATATATATATATATAATAAAATTAAACTGTAAATTGAATTGAAAAAACTAAAAAGTATGTAACTGTTGTAACACTGTAAAATATTAACATGTTGTTTTTTGACACTCTTATTTACTTAATTAATAATCGTTTTGATGATAAATCATAATATTTTTTATTCTTTGTTAAAAGCGCCATCTATCGCGTATGTTATAAAATATGTCAGTTATGTACTTATATCGTAGTTCGTCGCTTGGATTAGAAACTAATTGACGTAATATTGAAATAATTATTTCCCTAGTATATAATAGTCATTTAAACGGAGAATTATACATAAAGGTAACATTCAAATTATTAAATGGACGTTCGCACAATATTATTTAAGATGAAGTACATTAAAATATGTCGATAAAGATTAAAAACACTTATTGTGTTTTTTGTTGTTAATATAGTTCACATTTCAAATTTCATTTTAAAGGTTCAAATTTTGCCAATTATTATGTTAATTGTGTACTAATTTGTTGCAATTTGCTTACATTTCGTACGCCAAATTTCAGGTTTCTAGGACATCCGGAAGTACCATATAATTTTGTTGATCATCAGTGAGTCGGTGACGAAATCAGGGGTTTTTAGATATCAATAAAATCTAAAGTATAAGACGTATGCAATCTAAACTTCATACGTTTAAGAAGTCCGCTACTGGGAACATATCCTGAAAATTTCATTTATCTGGTATAATTCAAACCCAAGTTATGAAGGTTTAAAAAATCGACGAAACGCTTCGATAAAAGGTGGTCTTGTAGTGCCCTTGCGCTTCGCTTAGCTCGTCTTGGCGGGGGCACTACCGTGCCCCCAGATGACTTACACTGAGATATTACATTTAGGCTTAACAATTAATGTACCGTACTTGAAATAGCTTATCAGGAAGTTTTGTCTCTGTGGCTCAGTATAAAATAAGCAGCGACAAAACTTCCGGATAAGCTATTCGACACTTATTAGGCGATTGTGAAACAGGCCCTAAATGTAATTTTTAATAATATATATGGACACTTCCACACCACGTCGATCTAGTCGTGTACTAAGTATCCGAGGAATATTAAATACTTTATACTATACATATACTAAAGATCTCCATTATATTATACAAAACTTTTTGTTTCTTCGGCGTGATAAAAACCCGCGCACATCTTCCGGCTTATGCGCCGACGCGCTTACACAATACACCACTGAGCCACAGAGATCGCTGTACATATTTTACCTTTATTTTCTCTTTCCCCCGTACAGAGAAAGTGTGTAGACGTTGATCCGCACGTTTTAAATTTATTTTGAAATTAATTCAGTAAAGGAAAAGGCTCATTTTGGGCCAAGAAGTCATGTAGCCGGCCAACGAAAAAAATAGAGGATGTAACACATTCACACAGTCAAATGGAAGTCCTACATCGCTGCTCAAACTTGTATAGTTACTATTGAAATTAAGAAAATACCCCGCGAAGAATAGTAAACAAAGCTTACTATCATAATATTATGTATAATAATATTTGCACCACTCTTGCAATCAAGAGTTCGAAACTAATTTATATATTTAAAACGTTTCAACACGTTGCTAACCCACAAGTTGTTAAGCAGGTTTATCACGCCCTATGTCAGTCTATTCTTACCTATTGTAAAGACAATTCTTGGAGCAGAGCACCTAAAGCTAGTCTACATAAACGGCGTTCGACGGCCTCTGTGGCTCAGTGGTTAGCGAGTTGGCGCTCAAGCTGGAGATCGCGGGTTCGAATCCCGCCGAGGGGACAAAAAGTTTTCTATGTTCCTGGGATCATGGATGTGTATTAAATATGTGTGTAATATAATAAAAATCTTAAATATATGTACAGTATAAAGGTAATAGATATACTTCCCGTTGTCTGGTACCTGTAACAAAAGTTCTTCGGATACTACGGTGTGAAGCGTCCATAGATATTATTAAACTCAAACGAGCGCAAAGAGCCATCGTAAATAGCCCAAGAGCTACTAGGAAATTTAGAGCAGGTGTTTGAGCTGAAAACTCTCCTATTGTGGCAATGTTAAAGTTCCGACTAAATGACCTGGCTTTTTTTCCCTAACTCCTTAAACATTAAACACTAACACTATATCAAAATTTCAAATTGTCTCAAACATATTTTTTTTTTGGGATTAAAAAAAACACTTCAAAAATTTGTATACTGACTTAGCCCCGCTTTTGACCAACCAGACCTGCAGTCTCGTTTTGAGGTACAATAGGAGAAGTATAAGATAAGGTTTCAGCATGCCTCGAACACCTGCTCTAAATTTCCTAGTAGCTCTCCATCTAAAAGGTAAGCACGTTTAGAAAATATACACCTACCTTCTCTACAACCGAACTGTATCAAAACTACAAAATGTTGATAGTTAAGGCAACACTATATATACAGTAAACTAATTAGTTAATATCTTTTAAATGTACTGTTTTAATGTCATTATTTTATGTATTTATCTGGTGTTGGGAAAGGGATCGGTGGCTTTATCACAGGTTACACTGTAAGTTGTAAGTGCCGGTTGCGATCCGACTACGCGTGTACATACTTTAAAACCATTGTTAGTTCACACTGACTATATGCCTTAGATTAAGGTTTTATATTGTTTGTATCTCTAATAAAAGGAGGTCCAACAGATGGTTACATCGGCTATCGACAAAGTGAATAATGTGGTGTCCCAGATCCAGATAAACGTCAATTTGGTGGAAAACCGGGTGACGACATAGGAATCTAGTGTTTCTGGTATAGGGAAGGATATGCTGCGCCTGGAGACTGTGGAGAAGAAGGTGCCGCATCTGGAGACTTTGGGAGTAAAGTCGATGTCAGGTACACATGTTACAGCCATACCCGGTCCCAACGTAAAAGTTCCATCTTACGACGGCGTCTTGGGCTCCTTATAAGCAGCAGTTCCAGAATGTAGCTACCGCTAACGGGTGGACAGATAAGCAATATTTCACGGCTCTCACTGTGGCGCTCAAAGGCTCTGCTTTATCAGTTCTGGAGGCGCTGCCTACATCAGGCTGTGAATTCAATTCAATTCAAAATTCAATGAGACACGGTGAACGCCACCTGGAACATGTTTTCCGAGCTAAGCTTCGTGACAGAAATCAGCCAGGACTAAGGGGCGGGTACTGAGTGGCGTAGAGAAAGCCCCCGCAATTGTCGTATCACAGGCGCACAATGGCAACAGTCTGGTGATATGCGGATCAGTAGACAGGGTAACTTGCAGGGTGACATTGGACACAGGCGCCTCGAGAACAATAGTTAAGCCAAGGCTTGTGAAAGCGACAAGGGGATGCAGAAACGCTAATTGTCGCCTTCTTTCAGCCTCTGGCCAGACAATACCTGTCCTGGAGTAGATGACAGTTACGATGTATGTGGGAGAGACTCCGTACACTCACGATGTCATCGTAGCTGAAATTATAGATGGCTGCATATTAGGTTTGGATTTTATGAAGAAAAATAACTGTGGAATTGATGTCACTAATGGTGTTTTCAAATGTGGTAATGAAGAGATCTTTATCCTTTGAGCTACCACAGGAAGAGTGACTTGCCTTAACAAGATTATCATTCCTGGACGAACACAAGCTCGGGTTATGGTAAAACTACCTAGAACGAAAAGAACTAGGACAAAGAAATGTGTGTTAATTGAGGATACATCGCACAAACTAAAAGGTGCAATACTTAATTACAAGAACCCTAGTCCAGGGAAATAAACTGCTGTAGTAAGGAGTGGTAAACCTGGACCTCAATGAAGTCACCTTAAATGAAGGACCTCTCCTTCATTCTTGGGAAATGCGAAGAAGTTATGTGGATGAAGAGATGTCGATCAATACGGGGTTCAACTCTATCTCAAGATGAAGCAATTAATGAACTTCTGGAAAATAGTAAGAGCAATCTGAACTTTTCGGAATTTACAAAAGCCAAGAAGTTGCTACAGAAATTTTCTGATATTTTCTCTTCTAAGGAAGCGTATATTGGAAGGACATCATTAGTTCAGCACAGAATCGATACTGGAAGTGAAAGGCCTATTCGTCAACGAGCAAGACGTACCACATTGCCAAGGAGAAAGAGGTAGAAGATTTATTGAGGGACAAGGAGAAAAATAAGATTAAAGAACCATCTGCAAGTCCGTGGTGCTTTCCTGTTGTACTAGTCAAGAAGAAAGATGGCAGTACTCGATTTTGTGTGGATTATCGCCGACTGAACGATGTCACTGAGAAGGACAGCTATCCTCTTCTACGAATTGATGACACATTGGATACTCTAGGTTGAATGCAATGGTTCTCTACTCTGGATTTGAAATCGAGATTCGGGATACTGGCAAGTAGAAGTTCATCCAGAAGATAAAGAGAAGACAGCTTTTTCTACTGGTAAAGGATTATGGCAGTTTAATGTTATGCCCTTTGGATTATGCAACGTTCCAGCTACTTTTAAACGGCTTATGGAGTGCGTACTGGCTGGATTGGTGGGAGATGATTGCTTAGTATTTGGATGACTTCATCATCATAGGCAAAGACTTTGAAAATAACCTGCATAATCTCGAACAACTCTTGAAAAAGTTACGAAGAGCAAACCTAAATTAAATTAAATCCAAAGAAATGTGATCTGTTCAAGAAAAAAGTTAATTACCTTGGACACGTTATTACAAATGAAGTTCAAACTGATCCTGACAAAGTTGAAGCAGTGCAGAAGTGGCCAACCCCTTAAGACAAAACTGACTCGACGTACGAGCGTTTATGTAGTGCGATTACTCTCTGCGAATTACGATCACGAAGGCTTACGATTTGGACATTTCGGCGTGTTGGAAGACCAGTCCTGTGTTAGTGTGGAGATTCGTAGTGAATAAACTGCCTCAGAGTAAACTGGCGTTTTACTCTGAATATCTGACCATAATCCCGTAACAATATATAATATTATTGTAATAAATTACAAGTAATTAGACTTATGTACTAAACTTTTGCTAATCCCTATTTCTAGGCACAAGAGAGCTACTAGCAAAGCCGGGCCAATCGAAGGACGACATTGGTTTCTTCCGGACAATGGTGGCAGGCGCAGTCGGGGGACTCGTGCTATGGACGGTCATATTCCCGTCCGACGTCATCAAGTCCCGGGTTCAGATATCGAACAAAAGCCAAAAGTTCCTCACAGTCGGAATGGAGATAGTCAAAAAAGAAGGTAGAGTACGGCCACCATCTCAAATGTCTTTCGAGAATCGTCGTTTTTCATACATCGTCTGTCATTTCCGTAAAAAAAGACGACTGCCGAGCACCATTAGCTATTTGGTTTTACTGTACGTTTCGAAAACTGAGTTGGGTGTAAGAAAATAGGTTTTCGTTATCGTCAAAAAATAGTGGCGTCATATTTAAAACTTTTCGGACGAGCCATGCTTCGTGACGTGGTCGTCTCTATCGATGCAATATCACACTCTCATAGGTACATAAAACTGGCGTGATATGCTTGTGTTTTGCAGAGAATGTATGTGAAGGTACCAAATGCCTAAGCATGATACTTGAACAGATTCAAGTAGAAGGCCCCCCGTGTCCAGTCAGTACATGTGTTGTGTGGTGTGTCTGTCTGTTTTTCTGTCTATGTGATATGTCTGTTTTACCTACTACTTATTTTTTATTACCTGTGTGCCGCGGGAGCGCTGGGGAAGAAGAGTCCCGCCCGACACATAACTAGGTATCTTCTGTCCCATTCCTCAATCGTAAACCGTCTTAAGATACGCGAATAACGAATGAGACAGGACACAGGTCGTAGTCAGGTTTCCTGTTCAACCTCAGAGCGGTCGCAAGGTGAGTTGGTCAGCTCTTTCATTCCCTAAGCCCTGCGTGCGCCTTATTCTAAAACAGGGAGATCTCCCGCCTCTGCAAAGCAGCTTTTCGGAGGGTTCCCCTTGTTTGCACTTGCAAGTGGCCTTCGTCACTCCACTTTTATTACTACAAGCTACGGTTAGGGGACTTTGAGATGGCCGGCAAGAAGTTATATCTACTTACCTACCATAATATATTTTTGTTAAACCGTTTTTTTTTTAATTCGTTGAATTCTACTGTAAAACGTCATGAAGTTAAGTAATGTACGTATGATTCACTGTCTTCTTAACGCAAATAGATATAGTGAGAAATAGTTAAAGGTTCCCCAATCCCCTTACGAACTTACTGAAATATTTCAGGTGTGTCAGCGCTATACAACGGACTGAAACCCACTCTCGTGCGAACTATACCCGCCACAGCGGCCTTGTTCGTTGTCTACGAATACTCTAAGAAGTTTATGCATCAATCGTTTGGAGACTGAACTGCAATTATGCTTGACAATTAATAAAACTTGTAAATATTTCTTAGTTTTTATTGCAACTCGTACAAATCGTCGCTGCGCCTGCCAATTTCCATATTACCTATGTTATTTTTACATGGTTTTAGAAAACAACAAAAAACATATTTTGGACATAAAAAATACTAAACTATGAATGCATTTTTAAACTAAGAATTTTTTCGTGAAAAAGTACACGCAACAGGTTTGCCACAGACCAAAAAAATTCAGTATGTACATTATATTTACACTTGCAGGATTTATCAGTACATATTTGTAAATTTAAGGTTTGTCATTATGTGATCAATTATTATACCTATTTTCTCTCTCAAATCATATAAACATCTGGCTTTCTAGGTTATACAAACTTGGAGATGCTACATATCTCTGCCTGACACCCTTTTAGATATCAAACTTCTTTGGATTCTTATAGATCATAATTCCATATATGGGCAACACCGACCATAACCTGTTATAAGCCTTTTGCTCAAGAGCTAATGGAGAAAATCATGAAATAATTTTTATACCTAAACCAAAACTAATACATATCTCTATAAAATAGACCAACTAAAATGGAGGTAGGCAGGTCATATCTTACGAGATAGAAAGGAAAACTGGATAGATAATATAATCAGGAGTTACTTTACGGAATCCATAGCATGCAATTTAATTAATATTATAATACTTATCTAGCAATAAGCCTTCGAAAAATATTTTAATTTATATTATTCCGATTTATTTTACGCATGCTCATGGGTTCACTCACGCATTTTCTTGCAGGTTGTGGTTATTTTTTCGCAGGATATTGCTAGATATAAAATTAAATAAATTGTAGGAAAATTTGAGCAAAGTCGTCACGCTCTGGTACCGCATAGATAGCAAAAGCAACAGAGGAAGGCAATACACTAGATAGGAAGACGAGCTAACGTCTGTAACGAGTTTCAATTGATAGAAGTCAATGAAAATCATTAGAGGAGCCCTATGTCATGGGACTCACTGAGCTAAGAGGCATCCTGTAATAACCCTCACAGTAAAGAGAAGCTTAGGATAATAAGGCTATATAGATATATAGATAGATTTTATATAGAGATTTTCCAGTTCTGTGAAAGCACAAATCATCGCTAGATTCTTCTCGCAGATGTTAAGGAAGGAAAAGACGGACATTCCCTTTCTTTATGATCATTAGAAGACGACCCACTCAATAAGTATCACATGCAAGTTACCTGATAATGCTAAGGAGACTGATACCTCAGCCGTTCTTGCAGCCTTGCTGCGCCCCTTTACCTTTACAAAAAGATCCGATGATAGCTCTACTCTAGAAATCTGGTATTTAACCACTGCGTCAACAGTCATTTTTAAAGCAAGGATGGTTTATCAAATACAAGACCTTCGCCAGTCCTCAGCATATTGACTAAAACCCTGTCATAGCCCGAAGCCTTACTTGAATTCATATGAGTTTTTATCGCATCCAACATTTATTTGATACTTATTTTTTGTTACCTTGTCTCAAAGTGTCAAGTCTTATTTATTCGTTTCCAGGTTTTCATATTTTTCAAACATGGCTTCACAATGTTCTTTCCAACTCCCCCCTCATCATCATCTCATCGTTCATAATCACTCTTGTTGCCCATTTACATGAACCATCACTTAACTCTTTCCAAAACATTTTCCCATTTTGTTTCATTCACACATATGATATGACTATATAATACGACTAGCTTTTGCCCGCGACTTCGTCCGCGTAGGAGTTGAAAAAGATTGTAATAGGATTTTGTATTCGTTTTTTTTAACATATTATAAATTAATAATATGTTTAAAATGTTTTTATGGCCGATTACGGTAACAAAAAAAATGAAAATGAAATTTTATTTTATTTTATGTCACAAAGCATTTGATTTGGTGAAAGTTACACGGGGTGATACTTTTTTACAACGAAATAGATATAAAGAAAAAAAAGAGAGATCGAAAATTGAAAAAAAAACCTTTGTAAAAAATATTGTGTAAGCAACGATAATGAATCGTTGAAAAATATAAAATATTGTTTACAAAGAAATAGTGCAGTAGTACCGTACTCAGTAAACAATATTTTATATTTTTCTTTCGGGTGATAGAATCACCAGGCTACACGGTGCGCTTACACTCTTACTTATAAATTAAATTTCATTTTGTAGTATAAGTGTGTATAATGAAAAAACCTATAAATATAATAAAGTGTAAACCTATAAATAATAAATAAAAAGAAACCTATGCATAGTTCATTTCCGCTATTTTCTGCGGTGGGCGCCAAAAGTACGAAAAAAATTTACTTGTATATAAAAAGTGTAGTTAGGCGGGCCTCGGCTCTCAGGCTATATTCATCATTCATCTAAACTGATTAACTTTCAAATACGAATCCAGTAAATGTTGAAATTGTAAAGACTAAATCGATCGATCGCTTGTGAGTGGGAGCTTTAAATCAAAAGCACTAAGGAGTATTGATATCAACTTTAATTCAAATCGCTTATCGCTCCCAAACAACTTTCTTTCCCTTTTTTAACCCCGTTAGGGGACGAATTACAATAAACTATGATACACATATTCTATCAATTATATTACAGAATATTTGTGCAAAATATAAAGTAGATTGGACCAAGGAATCACGTTGCCCCATACAAAGGATTTTATATATATATATATAGATCATCTTGCTTATACCATATTACACAATTCATCTACTTATTTTATTTTCGAGAAACGGAAACCTCGCCCTCACAGAAACCTTGCGTGAAAAGCAGAGAACCGCGACGTGGTTATTAATGGAGTTAATTACATTTTGAACATCCATTTAGCTCCCAGAACTAGCAGGGAAATGCAACGTCTGGGATCCACAGTGCCCAGCATGCCAGATCAAGGCCAATACATACTCAGAGTTACCAAATGACTGGTGGAGCGGAGCACTTGCAGCTAGGCTTGTCCCTAAACACACATCCCTAGGGAGGGTGGACATTGGATAGCCTGACTGAACTTAAAAAAATAATATTATAATCATAATATGGCCTGTCATAGTATAACTGATATCGTCGTAATAAAACTATACGTATATTATTAGGATAATATATTATAAATAATTAATATGACGGAATATTTGTGATTTTTTTTACTAACGGTCAAAACACTTGTGGAATTTCTTTAGTTCGTTTCCAGTGCTAAGATTCCAGATTATAACAAAAAGAGTTTTATGGGCACATAGAGAATCAAACGAGGATCATTTTTAGTGCAAAAACCAAAAATAAAATAATGCACATATGAAATTTGGCAGGCGCAGCGACGAAATACGATCTACAAAGCCATTACCTGTCTGTCACGTTAAAATAACTAAGTAACTAGAACATTTTTAGCTGAAACATGCACGAATGGTTGTTTTCCTTTTCTAAATATCTTTAAATATGTAGATACAGATATCTGTCTTTTTCTTATGCACGTCTTTAACCTAATCTTGTCTTAACATTGTTTCGTAAGTCAATAAATTGCAGTATCGTCACTAATTTTCCTTGAGTCGACAGCTAATAAATTATCAATGCAAACAAACACTGGGCTGTTGAATTTCCTTAAATGAGTTCCACAGGAGGCCGACCCGAATAGGATACCGATGATAAAAGAAATAGCGAGGAGAAGACCTTGTACACATACACGTCTGTTCTCGCCAATCACTACATCTCTGAAGAAAACCAGGAAATCGTATAAAGACCTAAAACATAAAAATAGTGAAATTGGTAGCTGTAGAAAAAAAAAATCAATGATTATTAAAAAGCTACAGCCAAAAAAGTTCATACGTGTATAGGATGTAAGTGCCAAGCACTTTAGGATTTGTATGGACTTTATGCCCATAACTTTTCTAAGACGCAAGAAAATCTCACTGCAATGGTTGATGCTAATCAAGCCAAGGCTTTCAGGTAGGTATCTAAAATGTACCCTGTGTTCGGGGCTTTGGCGACCCGCTAACCGCAATTAGGAATACTTACCTACTTCGATTGATATAAGTTGCTTCATTAATGTTACGTTTTAAAACGAAATTTGTAATCACCTGGTATGTGCTCCGTTGTCGAAGAAAATCCTATCAGTCTCATCTATGATTCTTTGATGTTGTTCGTGAGCTAGTGCTATTATAGGACATTTCTTATGGACTATGTCGTCAACGATTCCCTTAGAATCCATATCACAACTACACACGGGTATAACAGTGGCATTGTTATTTGGTACTTCAACCCCTCTTGTCTCTGTGAAAGCGTTTACGTAGCTGTTGGCTTCAGTTTTGTATGATTTTCTTGAATATCTATAAATGTTTTTAACGCTATACTCATCGGATGACATTGAGACAGCTAAGTATTTGGGTCAAGTTGGATACGGTTTGATCTATCAAGTGCACAAGTCACACAATCGTCAATCACTCTCTATGGTTCCATGATCTAATGAGTATTCATTTGTTGGAAGAAATAATATTTAGGTACTTTTAATATACCGTATATCGGGAAAATTTCGAAGTTTGACATCAATTTTTATTGCTTTTTTCTGCTCTATCTATCTATACAAATAAATAAAATTGAAGTGTCTGTTTGTAATTTTAAATTTACAGCTTTTCACATAATGCATATGAAAGTATATATGCATAGGTACCGACATGTATACAAATAAATAAAATTGATGTGTCTGTTTGTAATTTTAAATTAACAGCTTTTCACATAATGCTTATGAAAGTATATACGGTACCGACAGTAATTAAATCAATTTTTTAAATTTTTGTCTGTCCGTCTGTCTGTTTGTTTCGGCTAATCTCTGAAACGCCTGGACCGATTCTCACGGGACTTTCACTGGCAGATAGTTGATGTTATAAGGAGTACATTAGGATATTTTTATCCTCATCATCATCATCAAAAAATGTTTGACGCCTAACGAAGTGGGCACGGGACAGCTAGTAGGTATATCTTATAAAAATCTTATTTGCTTTCGGTAGTCTGTATTTTTATTTACAATACAGTATAATGTAAGTTTTAAACAGAAAATCTACAAAATAAAAAACTACTTTGACCCGATTTGCCTTCGCTCTGCGGTTAATTGGGTCGTGTATGGGGTTAATCGACAGTTTTTTTGACAGGGCTGGCACATACTTGAAATCGATTCAAAAAATCCTCATAATAATACTTATATTATGAGGATTATCCTCATATAATGAAAATATTCGCGTAAGTTACGCGAATATGTATTCTATTCGCGTAAGTTACGTAGGTATAATGTTTTCATTAAGTTGTCATGTCATTCATGTCTTCATTTATCTTATTACCGTGATATAGACCATGAGATATATAGTGAGGATGGCCATCCTCACTATATATAGAATATAGGAGAAATATTTGAGGAAAAGAGCATGCATAGATAAATGATTGGTTGCGGCGCTAGACTTGGTTGAAGAGACCAACAGTTTAGATTTTATGTAGGTACTTAGTTCATACCTAGTTACAAAAGTTAGGTATTATTTTTTGAAGTACCTATAAAATATTTGTCAAAGTGGAAAAAAAGTCCCTTTTCACAAATTTTCATGAAGTTAAGTAGTGAAAACAGAACAAGGCGTAAATTATGGCTAAGTAAGTAGTTTCTAAGAAAGTAATAAAATAAATTATTCAATAATGTAAAAAATATTATTAGCCATAATATGAGACCCTTTTGATGTGTGTAGGTCGAAAATAAAGATTTCAGTTTTATTCAAAGTAAAGTACCTACACCTTTCATCTAATATTTGCGATGTCACATTGCGGAAAAGCGGCATCTATTATTTGCGATGTCAAATACGTAATGAAATAACTAGTTTGTTTGGAAACGCAATATGCTAACAGATAAATGATAGATGTCGCTTTCACGTTACGAAAACCAAAAACATAATAGTTATTTTTCTTAGTATATAAATAGTATAGAGGGATCTATTTCACACCACAAGTATTTTTTTTTTATAAAACTAGTACGGAACTGCTGAGCTATAGAAAAAGAAAATAATTTTATACTCCAATTAAAATAAATGTATCTACTGGGCCACTAGATAGAGCTTTTACGCATCAAATTGACAATTTACAGCATGATAACCATAGACTATATAGATATGATGACAACGATTACCACAGATAAGTAGGTATTTTGCACATCAATTCTCTGATATTCAAAGATTCATAACTTTTTATTCCCAAGTCCTAAAAATATAACATATTTTTTATATAATAACTTTATAAGTACTATAAAACCACATATTATGTTCGAAACTTAGCCGCTCTTGAAGGAAAACAAGGCAGGATTCGTCCTTTACACCTACCTAGCAACCTACCTGCTTACAAACAGCAGTTACCTACTCACACCTGCTACCTACACCAACAACCTACACCCTACTCATCAATCTACATTTACATCCTGCACCTAGACTACAAAACCTACATATTCGACCTACACCTACTTGCTACAACCTACAACCCACACCTTAACCTTACACATTAGGTAAAAAACCCTAAAAACATTTTAAATAGTGTAAACAGAAGTATATTGCAGTGAGCAGATTATTTGCTGAAGAAGATTGTTCTCCAAGAACACTATTACACATAGGCAAAGCTGCTTGTGTTTAATAAGTCTAGCAGATTTATGAGAGCATATTCTGAAAATTTTGCTTGTCTGATAGAATCCAAATTCAGTTTGAGGGTTCAAAAAAATTACGAAACGCTTTGAGAAAAGGTGGTCTGGTAGTGCCCTTGCACTGAGATATTCTATAAAACACAATGGTGCCATCTTCAATGTATTGTCTGGTGTCAATATTAATATACAATACAACATAACATTTACAATAAAAACATAACCATCACTTCATATTGCTTATATTATTTTCAAAACATCAATGTTTGTGTTCTTTTAAAACCACTACAACTGTGCTGGGTAAAAATATCTCTGAGGCAAGAAATAAATTTTTAGGATTTTTGAAATTATGTTAGACAGAGATGTCATAACCAGCAAATTATTAAACTAAAAGTTAAAGCCCAATATTTCAATACATAAATTATTGTTAATTATGAAATCAATTAGTGTTAGCCAGAATTAATTAAGTAAATTTTGCATAAAATATTGAGCAAGTATTAAAATGTTATTATTATAATGATTAAAAATTACAATAAACTGGTTACATTTTTTTTAATAATCTATTGTAAGACAATGAAGGCAACACAATGTGCAGGACACTGGTGATATAAGTAATCACTTCTCCTCACACCACTCATTTTCTTTACGCACTTGCTCCTCTTCAGCCGCTGTAAAGTCATTTTTAATGTTGAAAGTTTTACGTATCTCTTCCGGTGTCTTGCCTTTAATCATGTTTGCTACTGTTTTGCAAGTTACATCTAAGAGTCCCTTAATGTCCAAATAATTAGCAGCCAAAATTAGTTCAAATAATGTTCCTTGATCTACTTTGAGAAAATCTGCATCCCAAGATGAAATATCATCTGTTCTTTTTTCTTTATTTTCGTCGTCTTCGGGTAACGGAGGATCATCTTTGTGGTATGTTGCCCATTGAATGACCTTTTTTAAGATCGCAGAATTTACGTTGGGTAAAGGAACAACTTCTTCCTCGTCGTCATCCATACCCAAGTCTTCTAACATTGTTTTTATGGTAACTGAGCATTTGGCTATTTCCACGTCAACATCGAATATTTCCATATCAGATGATTGTAATTTTATATTCGGCATCTAAAAAGAGAGATAGAAATCATTCATAAAACTCAAACGTCGAAAGCCGACGCCATTTTCGAGGTGATTTATAAATAGGGCTTAACGATAGGTACAAATTTTATCTTACCTTTAACTATAGTGGAGATTAATGTATCCGTGAAATTAATCTTCTGGCTACTATTAAAATTTAAAATGGGGATTTTTATTTTGGTAATTACTGGATTAGGTGTTTGATATTGATAAATATAACAATGTACAAAAGATGCGAGGAACACATTTCCATTCGACAGTGTCAAATGTCAATGACATTAATGACACTTCATCCTTTTTTTTAATATGGCAATATAGTAATAAACCTTTGCCAGTGTCAGGTAAAAAAATAGATTGGTAAAAAATAATTTTCGTTTAATTTAACAACATCGTTTTTCTAAATCGCCAAGTCCAAAGTCTAGATAAATCGTCAAGTCAGTCGATTCAGTAGCGTCTGAAGCTTACTAGTATGGAGGGTAGAGGCCCTCCATTCTTATTAAGGAGTTTTGGAGAAAACTCAAGATGTGTAAAGAGGGTTCCGTAACTATAAACGCGTAATAGGTTTTTTTGCAAATTATTTCAAAAGTTACTGTCCGATTTCGTACAAAATAATTTTCCTAAAGAGTATTAAGAATGATCTATCAGCATGGAAAATTGCATATTTCTAAGCCTTATTGTTTAGAAATTCCAGGGAGATCAACTTATAAACAACTTTGGAGGACGATTACTCAAAAATGGTTGACTTTGTAAAACAGTCATGTATTGAAACCTTTGCCTTTATTTTAAACTAGATGTTGCCCGCGACTTCGTACGCGCAAAAGAAATTCTCGCGGGAACCGTACCTACACTTTGCGCAACAAAAGTAGCATATGTCCTTCCCCGTGGTCTAATCTTCATGTGTACTAAATTTCATCAAAATCAGTATAGTAGTTTCGAAACCTATTCAATGCAAACAAACAAACTATTCCCTTTTTTATTAGTACAGATGACCCGTAACCCATTCAACGATACCCCACACAATGGAGTAGAATGTAAAAATATTTTTCATCCCCATTTCACATGTATGGAGGGCCACCCCTAAAATATAAAACTATTATTAATTTATGCTCAGATTAAATATTTTTTTATCATACCAAAACCGAGATCTAGACACAATATAGACCCATCTATAACTGTGGATACGTTATATCCTTACAAAAGTGATAAAATTTCTGTGCCACGACACACATTGACATTTTTCATTACTCTTAGATTTCACTCACACAGCAAAAAATCGTGAAAGGGATAGAATGCTTCATTCAATAGCAAAAAAAGATGACTAGTGTATGGCACTACCAATTAAACATATTATGAAATAACCGCGTACCTATATTACAATGTCGCGAAGACGCAGATGATGGTTTTCGGGCTGACAAAGGCCCGGAGAGGGTCCCGCCGGTTTATTTGGATGGTCAAATAGTAGAAAGAGTTGAGCGTTTCAGATACCTAGGACACATCTTGACTGAGAATCTTTCTGACAATGAAGACATAGTCCGCGAAAGACAGGCATAGGCTGTTCGCTGTAACATGCTCGCGCGCCGGTTTGCGCGTTGTAGCGTGTCACACGTGTCAGATTTGGGTCAGCTGCTCTAAAACCGCGAGGAGCAGTATCAGGGTGCAGTACAATAATGCATACCGCATCCTGATGAAAGTGAAACTGCCTAGAGTACTGCAGTGCATCGGGCATGTTCGCCGAGGCCAGAGTTTACGATTACTTCGCCGTTATTAGGGCACGTGTCGCAGCGTTTTGGTATCACGTTCGTTCTTCTGGTAACGAGATCCTTACTGTGTGTGCCGGGTGTCTGGAAAACCCGATTCTAAATTACTGGCTGACAGTACATCGCGACAAAAACAAAACAGGCTGATTTATTTTACTTTTTTTTTAAATATGTATGGCGTCGGCTTAACTTAAAATCATTTGCCAGTGTCAAGTTAAAAAGGCGGGAAATAGAACTTTCGTTTCAATTTACAACACTGTATTCCTATATCGTCAAGTCTAAAGTCTAGTCTAAGTCCAAATAAATAGTCAGTACAGTCAATGAGTCATGTCAGTCGATTCAGTAAAGTGGTAGACGCTTTACTGAAAGTTCCTAGGGAGTTTTGGCGAGAAACCACAAAATAGCACGTTTTTAAATATTGTACTACTTGCTCACACTTGTGCACGTTAACGAATATTTAATGGTTAATATTCTACCAATATTATACATTAAGAACCGAAATAACACAAAGTATGAAGATTTTGGCCGACCTACTGTCCGCCATTTTGTTTTTTTTTTTATGAAATCGCGTTCACGAATAATTCTTTCAAAAATGGATAGTTAACATCAATACAAACAAAAAATAATCTTGGACAAAACCGCGTAAAGTGTCACATTTCGAAGATATGAGCTGCCAAAGTTTTACTATTGGAAATAAATAATTTAAGATAATATTGCAACTCTAAGGCATGGTTATTCCAAGTGGTTTCTCGTCTGTGAAACAGTAGCCACTCTGTAACACGCCGTCGCGTGATGACAAAGTGCAATCTAGCTCAAACAATATTTATCAACTACCTAATGAGAAACTACTACTGCAAGGTCTCAGTTTTGACGATTCAGTGCTTTTCCGATATTTTTTATAATAAAACGAAATCAACGGTACACTTCTCTGTATAAGTTAACATACTTTACGTTGAGAAAATAAATATTATACCTACTATGTATTATTAAAGATATTTTTTATGAGAAATACGGTTTTATTTTAAAATATACAGTAAATTATCTGAAACTGCTTTAGGGAGTAAAAGAAAAGACATAAACTAGGAGTTAAAACAATTTAACCTAATAAAAGTTAAGAGTTTTTTATAATATTAGCATAGAACATATTGTGTTAAGCTAGGTACATATTAGAAATACAAAAAATATCAAAAACTACTTGTCATTAAAAAACACAGTATCATAATTATTATTATCGCATAATTAATCATAATTCCAACGACTCTTCGTCTGATTCGAATAAATTATCTAAAAAGGCAGCAGGACATTCCGGCGGGATGTCTTGATGGCGTGCCCATGCCAAGTACCATATTATGCACATAACATGGGCACAGCAGCCAAGTGTACGTTTTCCCACCAAGCAATTACAATAGTGTTCTATGATTTTATTCCGACCACGCAGTTCGTCGTCCAGTAAAATGTATACAAAATAAATGCGACTGTTCTGGTGACGTGATTGAATTTTGGCCCTTACTAGCCATGGATCCGATGTCAAAATACCATAGTGTCTCAAATTGACGTCAATAGCTCTGTCTTCGTATACATCTATAAGAAATGTGCCGTCCTCTTTTACATGTTCGGCGTAATAGCTACGCGCTTGTTGCACCTGATATGGTCCTAAGGCTATGACAATCAGTTCGTCGTATAGGGAATGTCATATAGGGAATTGATTGAAACCTTGAGTGGCATCAATTGCACGAAAATTAGCTCTACGCTGGTTAAAATTATTTTGGATAATTAAGTCACTCAGGTTATTCGGTGCGTCACGTTTTAAATGAATTTCATTGATTATTTTACTGGCTAAATCGTTGTCAACCAGCCGTTTGCCAAAAGCATTTATTAGCGCACATGCTATTCGTACCTCGTCATACATATGTGGCACAGCTATAATATTTGAATTTTGGAATCTCAGTTGCCTGAATTGATTTTTTAATCTTCCATTAATAGTTTCGACGACCCAACGACAAAGTGTAACCTTTCGTGAATTATTAGCCTGTACCGTTGTCAGTTGGCGTTGATCTTCGTATTTTGTATCAGGCAAATAAGCTTTAAATCCCATTTCAAACATTTGTATTATTGTGCTTTTTGATAGTATTGATGTTGTGGTACAAATTCCGCAAAGAAATAAAGGACGGCACACATGAAGAAATTTATTTTTAACAAAATACTCCTTTTAAACCAAGCTTTGTGTGAATATAACGTCAAAAAAGTAGTTTGTTAAAAGTAACGTTTAAACGTAGTTAAGTTTTCCAGAATTTGTTTCTCATTAGACTAACTAACCATGAATCTCTTTTTATGTAAAGGGTAAGAAATAGGGCTTGCAAATATTCGAAAATTTTTGATATTCGAATATTCTATTTTTATGGGCACTATTCGAATAATAATAAAAAACTATGTTTAAAAAAAAAGTTTTTATATTAGGTAAGTTTTTATATTAGGTAGTCCTCTTTCACTTTGTATATCACACTAATATTATAAAGGCGCAAAAGTGTGTGTGTTTTAGAAACCTTAAAAAAATTAAGATTGATAAACTTATATCAAATAAAAGTAGCATTTACTTTAATGTTACTGTTAGGCCCTCAGTTCGTTCTATATTATTTAACATCTCACAACACACTTTTTTGTAGTATAACAATTTTAAGAAGTTAATATTTATTTAACTGATTGAACGATATACTTTAATTATTTTCGTCAATCTTATCAAAATATTTTTAAAGTTAGACATAAAATAAAATAAGTGAACGGTCTGAAATTCTGTACAACTAATAACATTCGCTTCTGTAATATTACCTACTCTATGACAGAAATGTATGCATCCTTTAGATTCACAAAAAGTATATATTGACATTGCTTTCCTTTTTTCTTACGTCATAAACTGTCAAGTATGTTTTTTTTTCTATATGGCATCGGCTTATAACCATTTGCCAGTGTCAAGTTAAAATGGCGGGAAATAGAACTTTCGTTTAAATTTTCAACACCGAATTCCTATATCGTCAAGTCTAAAGTCTATTCAAAGTCCAAATATATAGTCAGTACAGTCCATGAGTCGTGTCAGTCGATTCAGTAAAGTGGTAGAAGCTTTACTGAAAGTTCCTAGGGAGTTTTGGCGGGAAACACAAAATAGCATGTTTTTAGAAGTTGTACCACTTGCCCACACTTATGTACGTTAACGAATAATTAATGGTTAATATTCTACCAATATTACACATTAAGAACCGAGATAACACAAATTTATGAAATATTTCAGATTCCGCAACGTTACCCATTGAACTCCCCGGCAAAACTTGTCAAGGATGTTCTTGCAATTATTTATTTTTATGAACATTTCCTTTTAAGAAAATACTTGTCTGATGGCATTGATAGTAAGGCTGGGACTATACTACCGAAATCTCTCCGGTCGAAAAAAATTCAGTTTTTCGGCACGCCATCGACTACATGTGTCTTGATTGAGTGGTGCGTAATTTATTTTGGATACTGAGCCCTTTGCTCACGTTCGGCACTCTTTTGACTCACAAAAACATCAAAAATCGCTACAATTAGCCTGCACAAATTTAGCACCCTATCGGAGGATTTTTGAAATCAAAATGCAAGGTCATCAATCGATAGGTCTACGTTAGGTCTGTATAGGTCCACCATCATTTTTGTTAGGTCACCTATAGTTTTTTAATAAATATTTTTTTAAATTTTGCAAAAAAAATTTGCATCTTAGCATCTCATTTAAACGGAAACTGATTAGGTAATCTTTATATTTCTGCATTCTTTATCGTTAGGTCAGTATTGGTCTATAGTTTTTGCTTTTATATTATTCATTTAATTTTTTTTATTAATAATTATAAATAATTGATCACTGGCGCATGCGCTCAACGCACCTAGTCATAACATGGTGCGAAATTTAAAGTTTTCCCGTTCCGTTTTCATTGCGTCAATTAAAAAAATTATTTAAAGGCAGAGTAACATAAAATATGAACTTGAGGATTCTAGAGGAAAACTAAAAAATATTTTTTATTTAAAATATTTTTTTTTAATCAATAATTGAAATATTTATATTTCTCTATACATTTATGAAAGTGACTTAATGATTTCGCAACTTGGTGTTACTATTCATATTGAAGGTGATGAATGAAAATTTACTGCTTCGGCTAGTCGTGCACCGACTAGTGACACTAGAGAAGTATTGCGTACAAATTCATTTGAAGCAAAACAACTGTAGATTAAATATTTACTTACGTAAAGTGATACAAGATTCTTACTTAAGCATGCTTAAGAGTCCAGCGTAAAAAAGTTCGTCAGCGATCAAGTAATCAAACCACCCTTAGATGTGTAAGCACACGTAAGCTTTAAATATCAATGCCTGTATCAATGCCTACTCCAATTCACCAAAATGTTCACGCGAATTTCAAAACTTTTTTTTATAATCTGCCATTTTGATAAATTTCGATTCGTTTTCGTTCGGGGATCATGATACGGGTAACATCTTCTAGTTTCAGGGACTTTTTAATTTTTTTTTATTCCAGGCTCTGTAAATGCCAATCACCGCGGCAGTATTTTAGAGTATTATAGATATAGTATTATTAATATTTATAGTATTTTAGACTTTATTTTAGAGCCTTGTCCGATTGCGAATCACTGGTTGAAATTAATTTTTTTTTTAGTTTAGAAATTATATTTTTTTTTATTATATATCTTAACTTGTATCCTTAAAAGATTAAGACACTACGTGCAATAGTTATGATTAAAAACCAAGTTCATAAAAATTTCTTATCTTTAAAATGGTCATAGTAGTGGTGGCCAGTAATATACCAATTATTCAGTTTTTACGTGAAATAGCTAGGAATTATACGCTATGAGAGCAGTTTGTATTTTAATTTATTTATTTATTGACGCAATGAAAACGGAACGGGAAAACTTTGAATTTCGCACCATGCTATGACTATACTCGGCGCGGCGAACCTTGATCCCTGTGAAGTTCGTGTGAGTGATGAGTCGTGTTTTTATAGGCGTGGCTTGGCTTGCATTCAGCCACGTTGGTAAACATGTTTTGAAAAATATTATAATGTGCATTTTTAATGTATATTATGTTGTTGTTGTATTACTTCGCGTTACTACTTTACGTTCGCTACTTCAGTACGAGTGCTAACGCCTTGTATGCGCCACGTGTTTTTTTGTTATCGGAGTGTTGCTTGTTATTACTGTTTTTTGTTTTTGTTGCTGTTTTGTTATTGTTGGTATTGAAAAATGCCGAAAAGACTACGAAAAACTGTACTCAACAGTGAAACGCGGGAGTTTGTTGTGCGTTTGCGAGATTACTTTGCTCGTGAACAACAAAATGGCGGACCTATGTTGCCACTTGACAACGTACGCGACCGTGTTTCTGATGCTCTAGGGATTGGCAAGGCTACCGTTTCCCGAATCACAAAGGAAAAGTTCGGCGAATCGTCGATGGAGGAGAACAAACTCTCAACTCCAAAGAAGAAAAAATGTAATAGGGTACATCCCGTCACCAGTCCTGATGACTTCGACATGGCTGCGATACGTAACCATATTTACGGTTACTACTTCCGAGGTGAACTGCCGACTTGTAAAAAGTTATTGACGTCGCTGAAATCAGCCAGTTTATTTAATGGCGGTATGACTTCGCTCAGAGTAGTCATAAAAAATGCGGATTTCGGTATGGGAAGTGTGACAATTATTAATTACAAGTATTAATGGAGCGTAAGGTGAGAGCATTGATGAGGTGTGATTTTCTACGGAAAATAAAGAAAATCGAGAATTGGAACAATGTGGTCTATCTGGACGAAAGGTGGCTTCACACACACAGTCTCCAAAACATGGACAGACGATACAGCGAAATCCTGTATCAAAGCTCCGGAAGGCACGGGCCAGCGTTTGATTATCTTTGCCACGCTGGTACAGCCAAAGGTTTTGTGCCTAATTTCTTGTGGGCCTTCAAATCATTTAAAACAACAGATTATCACGAAGAGATGAATTTCGAAAACTTTAAGCAATGGTTCATAAAACTTTTGGATAACCTGCATGAGCCCCACCATATTTTGATGGACAACGCCCCATACCATTCCGTATAAGTAAACAAACCACCCACCAGCAACAGTAAAAAAGGTGAAACACTAGAGTGGTTGCAACGCAATGGTATGGTGGCTGACAGTCAACTGTTAAAAAAGGAGTTGGTCAGATTATTGAACCTACAGAAACTCCAAACAAAGCGGACATATTTTTTGGATGAAATGGCAAAATCCAAAGGTCACACAGTGATTCGGTTACCGCCATACCACTGCCAATATAATGCCATTGGATGATATGGGCGCAAATCAAAGGTGGGTAATTTGTATTTATTTTAACTTTTATGTACAAATTATGTACTTTTACTTCAATCTCACTCTTTTTTTTCTTTGCATCATACTCAATCTAAATAAATATTGTTTCAAGTTGTGCAGCCAGGCTTAACACCACTCCGCCATTTACAGCCAATAAAATGCTGTCATTATTAGAAAAAGCTTGTTAGCGAATAATTTCTCTTCGATATTTTTGTGGACTGTATTTCAGAAGGTATCTGGCGTCGCCAGGTGAAAAAGCAGTAATAATTAGATGAAAATGGAAAGGTATAAAGGTACGCTTACCGAACTAGCTTCGGTGAATGGCGTCGTGCAGCTGGAGTTTTTGTCACTTCCTTCTGTTCACAACACTTTAGTCATTCCAGAATTCTTATCACGTTCCTATAGGAATATATCTCACTTTCGTGGGCGGGAATTAGTAGCGGAAAAGTCCAATAACACATGCGGCGTCGGCCATCGCACACGTACTCTTTGCGACGACTTGCAATATATTGCAGTCGTGTATCTTCGCATTCCTTCGGTTTGCGTCGGAGAGGAAAGGGAGGGGAAATACTGCTTATCTATTGATATTATGAAATGCCATTCATAGTGGCGTTCGACGCTCATAGATGGCACTACCATTTCCCCCCGGCCTTAAAGAGTTGCCTTTAAAAAAAAATTTAAAATAATAATAATTTAGCTATATTTTTAGGTGTATCCATTGTCGCATAACCTATCCATAGACTAAGACAGCGGTATTTTTAATTAACTAAAGCGAAGTAATAACAACTAATCTTATTATCTAGATCCCAAACTAAAGGAGATCCACTACATGATCATGACGCGGTAGAACATAAGGATGCTTATAGTTGTACTGTTCGTTCGAATTCGACAGACGACCACCACTGCGTATTACGCCGTGCTTATCAAGGAACGGCTTAAGTTTAAGAAGCGCGGGTGACCAAGACTTATTATTTTTCAAATTTTCAATATCGTTACTAAAGTAAACCGTCTGTACGGCTCGTAATAATCTATACTCCGCAAATTCAAGTTCGGAACTTGAAATAAAAGTCCCGTTAGGTAATAACCTAAGAAACCTATAGAAATAAACGATGGCGCGTAGTAATTTAGACCACGACGACATGCGTAGTGCGAGTGTGTATAGTGGGGATTCCACAATTTCCACGACTACGGGGTGAGACATAAATTTCCGCTCGGGTACGTCTTTGTTTTCCGTATCGTGGTCAAAGGGTTCAATGGGCCACTCCGATGGATCATGGGAAATCCAGGTGGGTCCATGATGCCACAATGAATGATTTAGAAGCTTATCAAGAGTAATACCGCGAGACAGGCAATCGGCAGGATTTTCAGTACCTGCGACGTGATTAAAACAAGCGGGGGCGATGAGTTCAATTATCTTAGTAACGCGTTTTGCGACAAAGGTATGCCAGCGGTGCGGAGAAGAACGAATACAAGAAAGGGCCACCTTGGAGTCCGTAAACGCGTATATTCCCTTAATGGGATAGTGAGACGAAACTGTGTCCTGAACTCTGCGAAGTACTTGAGACAACAGAAGGGCCGCGCATAATTCCAGCCTCGCAACCGAAATAGTTTTAACCGGCGAGACTCTAGACTTAGCACAAACCAGCTGAACAGCGTAGTTAGAACCAATACAGACCTGTACATACACGACTCCTCCGTAAGCGCGTTCACTAGCATCAGCGAAACCTATTCAGTTAACAGTGCAACCATCGACCAATCCTAGATGACGCGGTATATTAATTTGGTTGAGTAGGGGAAGCTCAACGCAAAACTGCGTCCAAGCTGCGACTATGTGATCGGGTGGTGCTTCATCCCACTCGCGCTTAGATAGCCAAAGCTCTTTTATTAAGAGCTTGGCGTACAAAATGGTGGGAGCCACGAAACCCATTATGTCCCATAGTCGAGCCACTGTGGACAACATAGTGCGTTTAGTGCACTTACCATCAGGTGTCGCGACGTCGAACCGAAAACTATCACAGGCTCTGTCCCAGCGTAAACCAAGAACCTTATGCGGTAAAGACTTCTCAAACTCAATGTCTGTAGAAGCCTTGTGCGACTCAGGTATTCGTGCTAGAACGTATTGAGAGTTACTTGTCAATTTGACAAGGTTAAATTGGCCTCGCTTGAAAAGCTGAATAAGCTCTTCACAAAGCGAAACCGCGAGCGGAACGTTCATGACGCTACAAACAATGTCATCCATGAATAGAGCGGAAGGAGGAGCGGTAACAGAAACGAGAGCGGTAGCGGTAGCAGGTGCGGTAGCGATAGCGGGCGCGGCAGCGATAGCGGCAGCGCGCCCGGTAGCGGTAGCGGGAGCGCGCGCGGTAGCGATAGCGGACGCGGTAGCGATAGCGGACGCGGTAGCGATAGCGGGAGCGCACGCGGTAGCGGTAGCGGGTGCGGTAGCGGGAGCGCGCGTGGTAGCGGTAGCGGGTGGGGTAGCGATAGCGGGAGCGCGCGCGGTAGCGGTAGCGGGTGCGGTAGCGATAGCGGGAGCGCGCGCGGTAGCGGTAGCGGGTGCGGTAGTGCGCGCGGTAGTGGGAGTGCGCCCGGTAGCGGCAGGGGGTGCGGTAGCGGTAGCGTACGAATCGCCTAATGAATAAGGGTCACCTTGAAACGGCAACGCGACAACATACCTACCACTGTCGTCGCGAACAGTGGTAGCGCGGAAATGTTCTTCACACTCGAGATCCTTATGACTCATCGAGGGCGATGCTGTCACTTCCTCAAGCTCCCAAAATCGCTGGACGAGAAAATTAATATTATTTTCTTTAAGCACAGAGCAACAAGACGTAGTATAATGAGACGTATGCGACGTAGGTACGGAACCCATAATCACAAATCCAAACATCGTCTCAATAGCGGGAGGTAAATCATATTCATAACTACGTACTATATTAGGTAATAGCAAATGCGGGAATACTGAAGCCCCAATTAGAATATCCACATCACCCGGGCGCGAAAAGTCAGTATCTGCTAGCGGGAGAGCTTCCAAGTGCGTTAACAAAGACACGTCTACGTTAGCGTTCGGTAACTTATCGGTAATATGTTCCACGATAAGCGGAGAATTATTAAAACTAATATTTTTATTTAAGCGCAAGTATAAGACAATATCCACGGAACCCTTACGTGACTTTTCCGAACCCCCAATTCCTTTAACTATCAAATTAGTATTTTTAAGTTTATTCAAAAGCCCTAGACGATTATAACATTCCGATGTAATGAAACTACTATGTGAAGCGCTGTCTAGTAAACATCGCACGACTATGGGTTGTCATTTACATCCAAGTATCTATTTACTAATTTACAAATAGAATACCTAAGAATATATGCGGTTTAATTATTTATTCCTATAGGCAACGACTTTAAAGCGGTTTGAAAATATAATAGCGTTTGAATAACAATTCCAATAAGAAATCTCTGTAGGTTGCCACGTTATATCGTGTATTACCTACGGCGGTGCGGTTCCCATGTAATGGGTTTAGAGAAGCGTAAATATGTATTATCACTGCCTAGTTAGGCACTTTTAGAAACTACATATGCGAGAAATTAAATAAAATCTGGATATAAATCCGTGATGGAAATGGATTAAAATCCGGACCAAATGTGGTCCGGCTCGAATGAACCAAACAATGGCCACGCGGGCCACCTTTGCCTGGCGTTTAGCGAATAATTTCTCTTCGATATTTTTGTGGACTGTATTTCAGAAGGTATCTGGCGTGGCCAGGTGAATAAGCAGTAGGTAATAATTAGATGAAAATGGAAAGGTATAAAGGGTGTAACAAAAGTAAGTGATAATACTTTAGGGTGTGTATGTGTCCCTTATATAGAGTTCACTGGCAAAGTAGCAGCGCTGAAAGCGAAAATTTTTTTTGTGATTTGTATGGGGAAGCTCATGTATGTCGCTGGGGCGCTTCCCCATACAAATCACAAAAAAAAATTTTCGCTTTCAGCGCTGCTACTTTCACAGTAAACTCTATATAACGAACACATACAAACCCTAAAGTATTATCACTTAATTTAGTTAAATAAATTTTAAGATAAAATAAATAATCGTTAAACAGCTTTTGTTTCATTTCGTTTTGTCCTATAGTTATTTTTTTAATTTTATTGGGTATATAATCATGTGTGTATGTATGTATGGTATGATCGTAATCTTCTATTCCATTCAATAATAAATGAACTAAAATTTAAGTATGGAAAAAAATTGTGCACTCGTTTCCATTATCGACATTTTTTTATCGATACTTGCCGCACTAGTCGATAAATGTCACACGACGTAAGTTTTGCAGGACGTAAACGTAAATTCAGATTGAGATAATTTTTTGTAAATGTTAAGAATTGTTAAAAATTCCAACGGAATATCATTGTAATGGCATAAAGCTACGTAAAATTTATAAATGGCATTTTTAGACGCCTCCAATATGATCCTAATTTAATGGTGACGCCACTACAATGTTATGTCGTGAGATTAACTGTCAGTGTCATAGGGATCAAGGTTCGCCGCGCCGAGTATAGGTGCGTTGAGCGCTTGCGCCAGTGATATATTATTTATAATTGTTAATAAAAAAAATTAAATGAATAATATAAAAGCAAAAACTACAGACCAATACTAACCTAACGATAAGTAATGCAAAAATATGAAGATTAATCAGTTTCCGTTTAAATGAGATGCTAAGATGCAATTTTTTTTGCAAAACTTAAAAAAATATTTATTAAAAATCTATAGGCGACCTAACAAAAATGATGGTGGACCTATACAGACCTAACGTAGACCTATCGATTAAGGTCATTTTGATTTCAAAAAAATAAATTTGTGCAGTCCTACAATTACTTGAAAATCCCCCTAAAGGAGACATTTTTTCCATTACATCTATGTAATGGCTTAAGATATGGTTTAAAAAAATCGTTTAATAAAATATGTTGTCCTAAAATATAAAAAATCAGCGCAATTCTCAATCTGGGAGCTGAGAAATATCGTCCATTTATTTAATCGATTTCAGTATTACAGTTAATATTTTTTGCACAAGTCATATAAAATTGACAATTTTGTCATAGACCGTTGAGGTTGTGACTTTTGATTCACTCGTTTCGTTTTTTCTAATGCGTTTCATGTTGTTGCGTTTTGAGTGCCTTCCTAAATAGTTTTATTTTCAACGACTACTTCTTTAATTATAATAGAATCTGAGTCACAAAACTTGAAAAATTATTTTAGTCTACGGCTGTCGTAGAAGAAATACAGCTATTCCTATTTATGTACGCTTCTATTGCAATTGCATAGTAATTAGTAAGCAGACGAACTGTTGCAGCCTGCTGAGTGCTCAATTCTCATGTTACGTGTATCATAATATTATGTCATAATAATATTGTCCAGTCACAAGGTATCGAGATCATATTGCTCCACCTGGATAATTTCTTGACGACATTTTAATATTTATAGAAGATGAATAAACTATATTATACTACATTAAAATTTGTTGTGTTTTCTGTTTCCTAATAATATACCAGTAGTATATACTAGTATATACCAGAGCGAAATTATTTTCAATAACATAAGAGCACAGGTTTTTGTTTTTCAGCGTGCAGATTACAAAAAAAAACATTCATTTTGGAATTTAAAAATGGTGGCAATATTTTGTAAAATTGGTATAGTTTTCCGTTACGTACGTTTCCCTACGTTTAAATTTCTGGACGCGCTGAATTCGAAAATGACATCCATTTTGAAATTCCAAGATGGCTTTCATATTTTATTTAACGTAAAACGAACTCCTCAAAAGACTCAATTCATTACAAAAAGTCATCCACTTCAAAATTTAATGGCATTTCAAGGTTACCTTGAAATTTTTAAGTTTTTGATGTGGATGACTGACAATCCTGAATTTTTAAAAATTTTCATAGCATAAGAGCCATCCCGGCCATCCAGCGTTTTTTTTCTATGATCGCTTCTATCTCGGAACCGGTGCATCCTACGGAAAAAATAATAAAAATCAAAGTATATACCATTACTATCTATGCACTTTGGCCACAACATAGGTACTTTATTGATTCCTTTACTAAAAAACCATCCGGTCAGGAATCAATAAAATCTTTGAAGGCAAAGCGCCTTCGGACTGCATGCCCACTGACTGCCCCATCGGAGTTGAATTTATTTTCCTTGCAAGAAGTTATCCAGATTTCGAAAAAAAAATGGTAATATGTAGCTCCGGACGGTGGATGTCTTAGACATTCCAATTGAAGCTCCTCTAATTTGGTAGCCGTCTGTTGTGCAGTGTGTGATCTAGCGTTGTCCTGAAGCAACAGTGGCCTAGAGCGAATGGCCAACCTGGGTTGTTTAGAAGCTAGCTTTTCCATCATGATTTGCAGTTGCTGGCAATAGACATCTGCCGTAATCGTCTGGCCAGGTTTAAGAAAGATGTAGTGAACGACACCGGCACTAGTCCACCAAATGCTCACAAGTAACTTTTTTTGAGTCAATTTTCGCTTAGGGCAGGATTTGGCTAGTTCGCTAGGGTTCAGCGATTGCGACGAGCGTTCCCGATTATCGTACAGGATCCACTTTTCATCACAGGCAAAGATTCGATTTAAAATCTCTTCATGATTGTGCCGGTTTGGTGCACTCAATCCATGAGGCCCTCTTTCAAGCTTTTTCTCCTTCCCAATTTGCTTAAAGTGCATTAAAAAAGTTTTATCACTAACACCGGAGCCTGCAGCTAACTCGGACGTGATTTGTGATGGATCTGCTTCCACAATAGCCTTGAATTCTTCATTATCAACTTTGGTCTCCGGCCGTCCACGGGGCTTGTTCTGCAGGTCGAAATTTCCAGAACGAAAACGTTGGAACCAAAATCGCACTGTGTTTTCTTTTGCGACACCGCCGCCATACACATCATTAATCCTTCGAGCCGTTTCTGCAGTACTGGTGCCGCGGTGGAACTCGTACTCGAAAATAATATGATATTTCAAGTTTTCCATTTTGTAAACAGTGTTTGTAAACAGAGTGACGCAAAGAAAAAACCAAAAGGGGAAAAAACAAATGAATTACGGTTTTCGAAACACAAATGCATGAGTAAATAGCGGTATAAATTTGAAATTGGAATTCCTAACCAAATAAGATATATTTGAAATCAAAATGGCCAGTACGACTAAACGCCAATTTCATATGTTGAATGACCTTATATTATGGTTGCTTGACAGACTTATTGGTACTGGAACCGTTTTCTCCCCGGAGCTACGGATTCCGGTGCCGCATAGTCCTAGATTACTAAATGTTGTAAAGTTACATGTGGAATGAAATTCCTTGACTTTAGACTTTGAAGTTTAGTCTTTACTTTTTGCGCGCTGATACCATATAATACATCTATGAATGTACCCCTATTTCATTACTTTATATTATAATAATTACAGAAGCTAGAAGAGCGGACAGACAGTCAGACGGATGGACAGAGCGAAACTATAAGGGTTCCTTGATTACGACGGAACCCAATGTCTCACCAAAACTCGAGAACGACTGCGTCAATTTGGCTAATTTTGGTCTTGAAATAATTGTGGAAGCTCAGGGTAAGTGAACGTTGAGAAATATTGAAAAAAATTGCGAGGAAAATATTAAAAACGACGATTGAATTTTCACATTTTATCTGATCACCGTGTTCAATTTGTCACTTGATTGTCTGACAGTTAAGTAACTGATGATATTTGACAGTCAAATATTAGACGGCCCCAGTAGGTGTATGTAGTATGGTAGGTGTAGACTGCAAGTGTAGGCTGTAATTTATATTGTAGTTGTTGGTGTAGGTTGTAGGAGTAGTATTAGTTATAAGTTTAGAATTAGTTGTAGGTGTAGTTGCAGGTGCAGATATTGGTGTAGGTTGTAGGTGCAGGTGTAGTTATTTATCTATTTCAGTTCATAGTCAAGACAGAACAAAGTCAGTCGGGCTAACGAGTTTTTAACCGACTTTCAAAAAAAGTATATATATTTTGTATGTTCAACGTGTGTCCAATGTGTCCAATATGGTGATTTAGACTTTTTCTGAAGAAGTCCAAGCATATGCTACCAAAAAGTAGGACTTTGTACCAAGGTATCCTGGATCCAAAAGTACTGAACAGAATTCCTGACTCTTTATAGAAACATGTTTGGGGATTTTGGCGTAAGAACTGCAAGCATATACCACTATGTAAATTACAGTAATCATCATCATCATCACCACCATTATCACAACATACATCATTACATTATGATGATAAATAATAGGTACTTCTCATAGTATTTTACACCGACACGGATATCTATGAACATTACATTGCCTATTGTGAATCTATTTACAAAATTGTTTTGTTGGCGTAAATTATTCGAAATTTGTCCCTTGGTCACTAAAGTGACGACCTGATGATGGGATCCATGATGAATCGTGAGAACTCTTCGAAATTTATATGGATACATATAATGATTTCGACTTTGTCTGAAGTAGTCGAAGCATATACTACCAAAAAGTAAGATTTTGCACCAAGGTATACCCTGGATCAAAAAGTACTGGACAGAACTCCTGAGTCTTTATAGATACATGTTTGGGGATTATGGCGTTGTTTTAAGGACTGCTTGCATATGCCATCATACCACTTACAGTAATCATCATCATCATCACCATCTTCACACGAAACACCAACATATTATTAAGATGACGTATGTACTAACTACTCATCAGTTTTGTGCACCGATATCAATGTCTTTGAAATTTTGCTATTGCCACAATTATATTCGTGTTCATCATCATCACTATAGTATATTAATTAATGCTTACTGATACGTTTTTCCCGCCGACTATAATAATAGAATTACATAATAATTATTATTTAATAATATAGTATCTAATTATTATCATCACTGGTGATTATTTAGTAGGTCCGCAGATAGGTACTGCTTATTTGGGGAAATACCACGGCTTCCCAGAAAACTGGCATGAAATAAGCTTGAGTTTGTTTTGCCGAGAGAGTGAGAATAGCAGAGACTTTTTGTATTTATAACTTTTTGAAAATATGTTCATAATAATCTAGAACTAAAAAGAGAAAAATTATTATTTTTAAACAAAAAATTAAAACCGACTTCCAAAGTAAAAATGCACAAAAAGTATGAAATAACACTTATTTTCTAAATAATTCCCCTTATAAATTCGACTAAAATTTTAACTACTTATTTCTCTACTCAATCTTCTTAATTTTGATTTCGGTACCAGGCCAAACAATATCCTACAATATTTTATAACACTCACATCCAAATTTGCCGGTAAAGACTTCAAAATTAAGAAGATTGAGTAGAGAAATAGTTAAAATTGTAGCCGAATTTAAAAGGGGGATTGTGTAGAAAATAAGTCTTATTTAATACTTTTTGTGCATTTTTACTTTGAAAGTTTGTTGAAATTCTTTGTTGAATTAAATAAAACACAATTTGGTATACATTATATTATAATTTGGTTAGACATGTATTACGTACCTATATATTGTTATTACACATATTTTAATAATTTTAAGCACATCCATATCTGTATATTATCTATTATAGTAAATTCCTTACACTATAAAAATGTTTGGGGGGGGGGGGGGGGGGGGGCAATTCTCGTAATTATTATCCGTTAAATCTCGTTCGGATTTTCTGACATTATCTAATGTGCGAGCGGGACAGTCAGAAAATCCGCATATGCGACCGAACCAAGATTTTATCGTAAATAGTTAAGAGAATTGGGCTTCATATTTAAAAATTATACGAACAATTCATCCATATAATATTATGTTCATAGAAAAAAAAAACATAGCTAGATGTTGCCCGCGACTTCGTACGCGCAAAAGGAAATACTTTTTTTTATATTTTGCTGAGATAAAAAGTAGACTACGTGTTAATCCAGTCTAAACTACCAAATTTCATCAAAATCCGGTCCAGTAGTTATTGCGTGAAACAGTAACAGACATCCATACATTCATACATACAAACTTTCGCGTTTATAATATTAGTAAGGATTAACCAGCAAGCTCACGAGGAAACAAAACTGACACTTTGACTTTGTCTCTATCATCCATAGGCTTTTTATGGACGCTAGACATCCTTTAACAAAAAAAATCGCAGTGACAGTTTTATCTTGCGTGTGCGCATATTTTACCACCATCCATAATTATTGTAACATTTTACAGCCATAAAATGACTATTAGCACTCATATTTGGCACATTCTTTTCTTGCTGTACTTAAGCCATGTGATCATAAAAATATTTACACAACGGCTAGGCTACTCGATGTTGCTGCCTTTGTCTGTCAAGTGTATTTTTCAACGTATCAGACAAATACAGGAACATTAGGTAAATACCATATACGTTGGGTAAATATTTTTAATAGTAAGGGATACCCCTTTACTTTTAACCACAGTTAAAACTAAAATTAATATACAAAAATTATTGTTTTCGAAGCAGACAAATCAATAAATTAGGTTATTAGATAAAGTATACCATGTAACTCGTATATATAAAGACTAGGATAAATTGACTGTAACAGGGTGTAGATTGTAATCGTCATTTGTCTGATTCCATGTCTCTACATTAACAAGTTATAATAAATACATATAATATTGTTTGTTTATAAGTAGTTACAGT
This sequence comes from Phengaris alcon alcon, assembly GCA_037179445.1. Taxonomy (NCBI): domain Eukaryota; kingdom Metazoa; phylum Arthropoda; class Insecta; order Lepidoptera; family Lycaenidae; genus Phengaris; species Phengaris alcon. The sequence goes on along the minus strand of JAYRCH010000055.1, from coordinate 3,281,349 downwards.
GTGAGATCAAAAAGGAATATTTTCTATTTGTTAAACATAATATTACATAAATTATCTTAAAAATTAATAAGTCCACTATCGTTCAGATTTAAGATACCGTAATAAAGTGCTATTTAATAAATAAAATAAAAAAAATTAGACAATGTTAATTAACTAAAAAACAAAACTAATTTGTAAAATCAGGTAGGTACCCTAAATTTACAAATTAGTTTTAAGCGAAATACATGTTATATACAAATTCAGCACAAAGTTCTGTATATTTTTTTAGGTTGATAAAAAGCACCTTAATATTATTATTTATGTAAAATAAGAAACATTTTTTTTCTTCAATTGATAAAATATTTTTATAACAAAATCAATTTCCACCTTTCCTTTTGGCTCGCCATAGTCAGATAAAAATATTAGATCAGTTTTTGTAGAGTTTAATTGTATAAAATTGTATATAAAATATTATTTATCAATAGTCTGTGCATATGGGTCGGCTCACTCCAAGACGTGAAGAGATTTATAAGATAGCCGATATATTCAAAGTTGAACTTTATTCAATTCCATTCGTTTGGACTGCCGGCGTTTTACATATTATTTGCGAGTCCGCGGAAAAAACTATGCAAAATGCATTCGCATGGACATGCTAGATCGGACTGTCAGCACCGCGCATCTACGTCATGATCGTTTCGGAGGGTTGGAACGGCGCGGTTGCTATGGTGTGATCTGACTTCTAGGGCCTTGACAGAGTACAATAATAAAATGTTATGGAAGCTAGAAAATTATAAAATGGATGAGATTGGCATATTTCGACACATACCTATGAGATCTGCTGTTAAAATCTCTTAACCTCGAGATAACACACACAGTATATGTATATATATACACTGTATATTATGGGCGAATTTCGACCACCTCTATAATTATTATTTTATGATGCAGAACCGGGCGGACAGACGGACAGAGGGACAAACGGACGGAGAGAGTGAAACTATAAGAGTTGTCTTAGACCCCAGAGGCCAGAACACAGATGATAGTCACCAATATTTTGTAACAGCAATAACAAATAACATTAACAAAAATAGTTGTAAATATAAAAAATTATCACTTAACTAGATGTTGCCCGTAACTTTGTCACCGCAAAAAGTCATATATCTCGCTTTGTCGGATTCAAAAGTAGGTAGTAGCTATAGCTATAACTGGAAAATAGCATAGGTATACCTATGCTATTTTCCATGTAGTCTTTGTACAAAATTTCAGCCTTCAGTAAAATCGGTTCATTGACTTAGGTGTCTGATTGCGAAACAATTAAAACAAAGTTATTTTCGCATCTTTATAATGTTAGTAAGGATATTTTTAACCCAGCTACTTATGTGCATGTACCTACTATGTTATCAGTTATGTGTAAAACCCGCACAATTTATGGCAATAAGAGGAAGATTGTGCGGGTGTTCCAAAAAATTTCCGACTCAACTGATGTCATTTCGGCCTGAACGGATTCGAACACATACACGGAAAAATCGCATCAGTTCGTTCTGGTTTGCCGCGAGCTACGGTCGTCTTTATTAAGTAATTGTAAACTCACTACGCTACGTAAACGATACACGCCCGCACGGCCGCGGCTCTGGCGAGAACTGAAGCGATTTGTCACACATGGTCCGTTCAGTCTAGAATTAATGTTGCCAACTTAGTTACTTTACAAAGTTTTATTATTAAATTAATTATTTTATTCCCTTCTTAGTAGGAATTTAGTTGTTAGTAGTGTTTTAGTAGGAAATAGCCAGACAGTAACCATATGCAAAATGGCTTGGGCCTGGGACCTAGGCAGAAAAAAAAATTGACACCTATGTCATAATAATACATGGTAGAATTCGTCTGTGATTTGCTTAAAACTAACCGTTTAATTACTATATACGTAATATGTCCTAGTATATTTTAATTTAACGGTAAAATTTATAATAAATTTAAATAAATACTAAAATTTTAATATAACAAAACCTAAAATTCAATAGTTTTTTTGGGGGATTCAGGGATTCCTAAGTTTAGTAGCTTTTTTGATAAGTGTTTCGCAAAAACAGAGTTGGCAACACTGGAACGAATCGCTTCAGTCCTTCCGGCCGACTGATGCGATCTCGAAATTGCACACAGACGATACGATTTTGCATCCTTTCAGGCCGAACTGAAGGTAAACCTAACCGTATATGGGAGCCCTTGAGTGAATGTTTCATAGCACGATTCACTTTTTGTGGCCATTTTAGACCTGTTGACACCACTCCAAAGACTATGTCGCACTTTGGCACCATCTCGACTCTCCTAAGCTTGTTGAGCAATTATGTTTTTGAGGACATAATATTATGAGCTGATTGAATTTTATTCAAAAGGTCAATTCTTGTATTTAAAAATGTCGAATTCACAGTGTGAGTAAGACAAAATATACTGAGCCTGGAGTCATACTGCGAATTGAATTTTTTTAATTATTGTAAACTAGAATTAGCTTTCAGGTGAAGGCCAGCTAAAAAATGGTTGCCAGTTTTTTCAGTTAAAAGTTAAAGGAAAATCCAAGCTGGTTGAACAAATATTTAAGTTTTTCTTAATGTAGCATAACATAATGAATACCTGGCTTTTTCGCTAAGATTCGTTACAATAAGTTTTCAGAAATAATTTACTGTTTTAATTAATTAATTATAATCATACACAATTTACAATTATTATTGTTGTAAGTATTAAAACATTTTTTATTTTATTATTGTTTATCTTAAAAAGTATATAATAGATACTTAGTGAATTTTATAATACAAATTATATATTTTTTATTTGTGTGATAGGAATTATATTATATTGTGATGACAACAATTTGGCAGTAAGATCATTTTATTTTGATATGTGTTGTTGGATGTTAGTGTGAATTATAAATATTATATTAAAAGCAATAGCAGGAACAACATGGAGCAGCAGTTTAGGGGAGGCCTTTGCCAAAGGGCAATCAAATGTAAATTAGTTAATTAATGTAAAAAAAAGTAAGGGTATCTGAATAAAGGCTTATTTTATTTATGATTTATGAAGCTAATTGCTTTGTTCTATTTAGGGTACTTATTGTTTTGCAAGACGAAGATTTGGATCCCGATGCCAAAGTAACTACAATTTAGCTACAATGTATTACATGTAGCTCTATTTGAAAATTACCAGTCTATCCATAGAAACTTTGACACCTCCATAAAAACAGACCTATCAAACAACGTATGGGAAAACATAATATTTTGATAAAAATTAACCCTTTCCTTAAGTTTGATGCATGTTATTGATTTATGTTATATCATGTTTTAAATAAAATATTACACACAGTGCTGCTCTCCAGTTAAGTTAGCTAGAACTTGGCTTGAGATGCTACTGCATGTCTAGATATCCTACTAAGCAATAGTATTTTACATAGGTATACTTACATCTTTTTACTTATTTAGAAATTACATTTTTTAGTATAATAATAATAATAAAATAGCATATTTTTCTCATATACACTTTGCTCCAAAATCAGAAAGATATATCTTTATACACTTAACAAAAAATACTAAACTACAAAAAAAAACTTAGAAAACCTATTAACAAAATAATTATTTAAATTTTGGTTCAATAACAAAAATAATCTATATTTTATAAAACAAATTTTAGTAGTTTTTTCAGATTATTGAATATATGTACTCATTTCTTTGTCACTTTAATTAATTAGAACACCCAAGTCGTTCTTTTATGCGAAAATAAACTTTTAGACTTGGACGCAGTATAGTAAGTATCATAGTAACAAGAACCAGAACTAAACTAATATAACGTAAAACATCTCCATTTCCAGATGTATTCCACCAATTTGAAAAACACCCCAAAATTATTGTTATGATTCCCAAGGAAAATGTCAGCAGCCCTACTGAAGAATGAATTATTTTGGTATATAGGGGGGCTATGTAATGTTTTAATTTTAAGCTGTACAAAGCTCCTAAGCCTCCAAAACTTGTGACGATCATGAATATAAAGGAAGATAGTCCGAATTTTCCATGTAAGGTAACAAAGTGATCTTTGCGATTTATTATTTTATTCGAAAGTATTATAAGAAAGCCTATAAGTATAATAATTATAGCAAATACTTGAATGACCCAGTGTCTTGCACTCCTTAGCCGAATTGGCATCCACTCTGTGGCCAAATCCCCTGGCGTAATAGCATTTACGGCAGACGTCATCAAAACAAGCCACTGAAAAAAAACATAATCTGAACAAAATGTATGAAATGAATCATGGATACGAGTTTAATTGTTTAATCTATTTACTAGCAGCTAGTGAAAATTATCAGAAGTCGATAAAATGTATAAAACTATACCATTGTGAACGTAAGCTAATAGGTCACTGTTAAAATAAAAACATATTTCTTACCCCAACAGACATGAATATAGGATGAAATGAAAATAGTGATATCCCATTTTTAAAACAACAATAAGTTATTATTAAAATAAACACGATCGCACATATGTTACTAATTAAATTTATAAAGCTCGGTTTTGTTTCTTCATTTGGCGATATCAATTGAGATCTTTCAGAGTTTCTTTCGGCTCCTGGCATATTTGTTATATTATTATTCTTTTTTGTTCTTTCTAACCTCCAGACTACTCCAGACTCCACTGTGTTAAATTTGATAAAAAAAATCTAAAAATTTCAGATGATAAAAAATGTGAGAATGAATCTATCAGTAGTTATCTGAATAACAAATTCCGAATTCTGTACTTGCTAAAAAGAACTGTATTTCAAGGTGTTAATGTGCATTTCACAATGCACGTAATACGGGTAAATCCGAGCCGAGCGAGATAGCCAGAGGCCGAGTGTCTCGTTCTTGTATGTTGCTATCCAAAAAATATTGGTGTTAATGAAAAATAACTTTACAAATCTTAGTTAACAAGTGTACTTTATTGTTATTTTACCAAATGTTTATTATATTTATATACATTATATTTTAATTAAAAAAGTCAGACCAAGAGCAGTCAAGTCCTTTTTAGATGGTATCATTCACAAGACAATAGATACGCTGCTGAATACCCGGATTAATATAATATCAGTTTTTATTTCTAACTTCTTTTCGTCAATCTTATAACAAAATAAAGATATTATTATATCTACTTCATGTTAGGTGGCACTTTTATTTAATTATTTCAGAAAAAAAAAGATTTATGAACTAGTTAAAGTATTTTATATTAATTATAATACTATTAAAGTTTTATCAATTATTTGATGATTTAACAGTCAAAATGGTAAAATAATGTTGTGTTTAAACTTGTCGAAGTGACAGTTATGCTGGTTGCAATATTTCGTTCTATAAGTAAGTTATAACATTGTAATATTAGTCTAGTATTTATGTGTTATCATTAAATCAAGTGACGTTATAAAGGGTTTTATCTTTACTACGTTTTGTTATAAACTAGCGACTCGCCTAGAATTGTAGTGAGTACTGATAGGCCCTTATTGATAATAATATACTGTTTGTACAGATTTCCTAACAATGTAAGGCAGAGAATTACAAAAAATTCTGTTGTATGCAGCCGTCACTTCGAACCTTCATGCTTTTACACTATTTCATGTTGTCGACTTTTAAAAGTCACAGCTATAATAAGTCATTCAGTGTTTCACAATATTGACTATGTAGTTTGTCTCACGCAGCAGAAAATATAATTGTCACCCTATTAGAAAGGGACACACGGCCTCTCGTCCAAGCTGTCACTCTGCTCGTTTTTTGGCTCACAGTACTAAGTCCAGTTTTGTGCCCTTTTTTGTACTGTAGATCCCTATGCATCTCTTCCTTATGTACAGAGGACACAGTAGCTGCCTATATTGAGGAGCATGGCGAGAGCGGAGTCGGACTACTAGTATGGTTCGCTTACCTACCTGGTAACGTTCCGGACCCCACTACACAAATCCACTAATGGATCATGTCGGAAAGCAGAACCAACTTATCATGGGAAGTGACTACTCCCATCATACAAGTTGGGGTAGCACTGACACAAACTCCAGAGGTGAGAAACTCTTTGATTTCTTATTGGAGGTAGTTGGCTACAAGCCTTAACAGCCTTTAATAACGCGATAAGTTTGTAATAGTTATCGATAAAGATACGAATAATAAGTCATTTCATTGGCGTAATGTTATGTAATCTTTGAAGACAAAAGGCATTCTCAATGTGTTTTATGTGATTTTAAAATAAGATTACAGCTTTTGATAATTATTGTTCTAACCGAAATAATTAGAGATATGATAATAAGTAATACTTGGTTTTATATAGGTTTCCAAAAAGTGATACAATAAGAAAAATATTGTTAAAAGCCAAGGGCGTACCCAGGATTTCAGCTGGGGGGGGGGGGGGGGGGGGGGGCAGCTTATACCTGTTTCGAGAAGATGGTCGGTCTGGTATATTGAAAATTGGAAAATTGACGTTTTATCTTCTAGGGTACGCCCATGTTAAAAGCTATAGGAGAATAAAATATTATTCCCCGTCAAGTGAATCACATAGACATTTTTGAACAAACTAATTTTATTTAGAAAAGAGTAAGCTTATTCGTTTGAGTATAAATAAGTGGACATATTTCTTTGTTTTTTATTTGTACCCCACCTTAGATAAAGTTGAAAAAGTTTTTAGTTCCAACAGTCAATGCCACCAGGACTTACTTGCCAAGCTGTAAAAATGTAACACATATTTATTGTAACCATATTATCACCAAATAAAGCATCATTTTATTTCATAAACCAATTTAAACAGCTAGGTCAGTTCGTATACAAATAAATATTTAACCATATATATCATCTATATATATTATATCATCTGGGTCCTACCTATAACTAATGAAACTTAAGCGTGTTGAGTTCAATAAAGAACTCAAGTTCAAGAAATGGCACTTCATATCCCATGGTTAATAAAGGTAAACAAAATAAAAGGATCCTAAGCATCGAGAACTTTTGGATGTCGGTTAAAAGATACTTGCGACTGATAAAAGTAGCTGAAATGTACAATGTCAATAATAAGTTTTTTATTTACGTATACAATATACATGTAAGTTATTGTAAAACTAGCAAAAATTAAAAATATCGATACTGTTCTATACACTTATATTGGGCACGTTTTTTTTATTGCTAGAGCCGCCCGGTCCCGGTCATAGCTATGATAAGTACTACCATAGATGATAAGTACTACTACTGCTTTCAGGACTTTCTCAGGACAGGACCGGGACTTTTCCCGGTCATTGTATTCAGATCATTGATTTGACACAATATGCACAAGTTGCCAGCCACACGAAGTTGCCCGAAAAAAAAACGACTTTTGTTCGTCACAACGCACAGTAGGTACTAGGTACCTACAGTCTACACTCCGTAGTAATAAGCTGTATGCCTCAAAAATCCTTCTACCTACTACTATTATAATTTATAAATGTGAAAATTTGTGAGGATGTGATGGATGGATCGGTAGATGTTTGTCACTCTTTCACGCAAATACTATTGAATGGCTCTTGATGAAGTTCAGTATGCTAGTAGTTTGATCTGGATTAACACAGAGGCTACATTTTATCTCGAAAAAATAAAATAGTATTCCCGTTGGATACTGTACTTATTCACGCGGGCTGAGCCGCGGGCAAAAACTTAGGAGCTTACTTTCTTGGGAAAATATGTTATTTACGAATTATGAATTTGAAATTGAAGTAGGTAGGTACATACAAAAATTTAAAATCAAAAGCACAGGTATATACTACACACACCGGCATATTTAGCGGAACATAAAATAAAGGTTTGATATCAGTATCATATTAGGTTGCTGGCTGGTTTATACGTCATTTAATTTAAAAAGAAATATTTTCAAATATAGAAAACAACTGAACATCACATTTTATGCAATTGATTTAATTTTATTCAAATACACCTTATCTGGAGCGAACTTCGAGTAGGTATTTCTTCCTTCTGAGTTTTATTTAAAATTTCATTGAAATACTGTTTTTGTTAGTTTTTTTTTATCGTATCTTTTTGGAGTTGAGGACTGAATTATGCCTGACTTAGCCCCAACGGTGATTGCCAGGGCACTCTAAATGCGAAGAAATGGTCAAACCTACAGAGTGATATCCAGAGATCTTCGTCGACCAGTTTCAACGATCCATCGCAGAATCCAACGGTTCAGGGAGACCGGTACTTATGTGAGAAGAGCAGAACAAGGCAGAAAAACACGCACTTCGAGTAGGGATGATCGTTTCATTCGGCTTCGTGTACGTAGGAATCGCCGTTTGCCGGCCGTCCAAACCCGACATGAGTTAGAAGCAGTGCGGGGTGTAACCGTAAGTGAGCGTACGGTACGAAGAAGGTACGAAGAAGCTGGTTTGGGTTCATTTGTGCCCGCCAAGGTTCCAAGGCTCGAGGTAAATCATCGTAGAAACAGGTTAACTTTTGCTTAGGAACATCGACTTTGGAACGCGGACCAATGGAGTAAGGTATTGTTTAGTCATGAGTGCAGAATTCTCTTAAATCAAATTGACGGCAGGCAAAGAATATACAGACGCAAAGGAGAACGATACATTCAGACAAATTTTGAAACTACAGTTGCATACGGTGGTGGATCAATAATGGTTTGGGCGGGCATTTGTTTGGGAACTCGCACAGACTTGGTAGTGATTGACAGAGGGAGTCTGACTGCATACCGCTATATCAGAGAAGTCTTAGAAGAAAATGTCGTACCGTTTGCCCCATATATCGGTGACGATTTTGTTTTTATGCAGGATAATGCTCGGCCGCATACCGCTCGGGTAACTCAAGCTTATCTTAATGATATGAATATCACTGTTATGGAGTGGCCGGCGAGATCCCCGGATATGAACCCAATAGAGCACGTTTGTGACTTGCTGAAAAGAAAAGTTAAGTCCAGAATTCTAGCTCCTGCCAACTTGGGTGAACTGTGAATCGCCGTAGTTGAGGAATGGCGGAAACTATCCCAGGAGACCATCGATAACATCATTCTCAGTATGCCTAGACGGGTAGAAACTTTAATAAGAGCACGTGGAGGAAATACGCGATATTAATCACCATTTTTCTAATTTAATTAATTGTTATTTTAATATTAATTTTCACTTTTCCCAGTTACATGAAAAGTTTAAAAATGTACCATTTTCACAAATAGCCTTTACTCGCAAAATCTGTTCTTAATATTGTGATCTCATTTTAAGTAAAACAAATGAAACTTTAAATAACAAAGAAGTGTAGTAAGTAGATTTAAAAAAAAAACCATATTTTTTTAATTATGGACCTTTTTTTTTGTGTTCCGCTAAATATGCCGGTGTGTTTAATTAGGGATGCCAGACGTCCCATATTCCCGGGACGACCCGTATACTAAGTATTAATTAAAACGTCTCGCCGCGCGCCGAGACAAGCGCTGACCCGTAAATCGAGCGATCTAGGATTAAAAACTAAAAAGCATCGCTTAAAGATAAATATGAGCTCAAAAACGCTCGGTCCTCAGAAAAATATTTAAAAATTTGTCACTAATTAATTAATTTTGTTATTTTCTTTTGTCCCGGATAAAAAACTGAAACCCCGTATTTTTTTACTTATATGTAAGCTTTTGTACCGTAGAGAGAGTATAGGTATAGAGGAGCTAATAGCGTATACAACGCGAAAGAAAAAATATCATATACATACTTTGTAACTATGTATATTACGAATAGTATTGCTACAAGGAAAATTTTCCCCCATTTTGGGGGTAAAATAATGTACTTAGTATTTACAGCAGTCCGTTCAGATATTTTGCGACCTTTTATGCCGATAATTTAAGGATCATGCACAGAGAAACTCTGAGATACAGCTTGGTAAAAAAGAGTATGACGCGGTGACAGGTAGAACTAATAAATTATTTGACTTCTTCTATCCATATTAGATTGAAATGGCGTTATAATAAATTTATTTATTATATTTGAATATATTTAAATTAAATATACCATTAAAATTTATTATGGCTAAAAGATGACACAGTCGAAAATGTTTTTAGTTTCTCCTGTCACCGCGTTATACTCTATTTTGCCAAATTGTAAATTATCTATGAACGGACTATATTAAGGGCCCGCGAGACGATCACACGGTTTGACTCAAACCTTACGTGTTTGATGCAACCGTTTGACGTCGGTTTGATCGGTTTATCAAACAGTTCACTTCACTGTCCAACAAAACAAAGTTAAGTAATTCCATTAATTGAGCTTTAAATCCGTACATGTTTGACAAACCGTTCAAACCATTTTATTTTTTTACATTTTACTTTGTAAACGATAAAATTGGTTTAACTCAAACCAAAATTTACGTGTTTGAGTCAAACCGTTTGATCGTCTCGGGGGCTCTTAAGGTTGTTCAAAATCTATTACGGATAATTTGAGCATATGATCTATTGTTTATGTAAAGACGTTTAGGCAAAACTATAATGGATCATAAAAAGGAATTGTACATACTTTATAAAATACATTGCGTTCTTTGAGGCGCTGACGTCATTAACCTCACAGAAACAGGTGATTTCAAGAGGGAGCTGAATGACCTTAACAGCGCCGTAAAGAGCGTAATGTTATTTCATTAAATTTTTTTTTCGAATCTTTCAATTATTTTTTAGCCTAAACGTCTTGACATAAGTAGTAGGTTATATGACCAAAATAATCGTACCTAATTGATTTAGAACAACCTTATATTTAGGATGTTTGACTTACCAGAAATTACCGGATCCGACTGCTGGAGCCACGCTTGCATTGTGTTTTGACGAGTTAGTGAGGATGCCGGAGCCCAAAGAGGCTTGAGGATTTTAAGGACCTGGAACGCACTTGTAACAATCTCTGGTGTTGCGGGTGTAAAATTATTGTATAGCATCAGACTGTGCGCTGCTCGTTTACGATCGTTACATAATAATTATAAGATATTTCTTATGTTAGTTGATATTGACATTCCAGACTGAAACACTTAAAATAATAATTGAAACCAGATTATCCGTGACTGTGAAGACAATTAAAACTGGCAATCTTGACACCAGGGTTTATCTAACCCTTTATAAATTATGATCAAACAGATAAACCCTGGTGTCAAGATTGACAGTTTCAATTATCTTCCCAATCACGAATAACCTTGTTGCATATTATATGTGATTCGGCCTGGAATGTCTATAAACTAACGTGAGAAAATTATGTGTTAAAAGGAAGGTAAAACACACCGATATATTTTTTCCATATTTACTATAGTAAATATACAATAACAATATCACATCTAAGTGAAAACAAAACCAATTTTTATTTAATAGTTTATTGTCGCGCTGAGTTATAACAAAAATAGCTACCATTAAGCACAGCACATACAAAATAAGCCCAGCCGCATAAATAGTGAATTTGAGATCCTTAAATTAATATTCTTATATAATTAATATAAAATTGTGTTGGCTATGCACAATTTCCTTTGATATCCTTTGTTTAAAAATTGTCCTAAGCTGTATGATCCTAAAATGTGGTTGTGTCGATCTGAAATATTCAGCATAAAAAAATCAGCATTCAGCATGTGTATGGAACATACGTGTTTTGTATACAAACTTGGAGTTTCTTAATTAATAATGTTATTACAAACTATACAATATAATAAAACCGGATATAACATAAATGTATAATATGTAATAATAGTGATAATAGTTTGCCCTGTGTCATCACTCATCAGAACTAAAGAGGAGAGGCCTGCCTCGGAATTAAACATTTAGTACCAAGAGTGGTGTGTGCGGAGTGTGTGCGTGTGTGTGTTAGCACCATATTGACCGTTTGTTGCTACTGGCCTTTAAATAGAATTAGTTTATTATAGAATACTCTTACGTTATCAGTTTTTTCGGATAGTTTTCGAGTTGCCTGATGAATACGAACTTTTAAATATTTTATTATTACAGCCTTAATCAACAGCGAATAATGACAGTCGATAAACGATTTGCTAGAAAAATGAGGTTCGCGAGAGAATAATCTTAATCCCAAACAACAATTCAAACACTCTTGTGTAAGGGTAATTAGATTATTTTTATTGTTAATGCCTCGATTTTTGCGAAATATTATTTCACAAAGTTCACAAATTTTAATCACATCAAACGTGGGATAGCAAAGTCCTCCTTTATCTTTTTTTAATTGAAGGCTTGGGTATTTTGTATTTGAAATGATAGCAGATACGCATTCTTCACACTTAAGCTCTTCTTTCAACTTGCTTACAATAAATCCAGCAATGTATGTAATTATGTGTTTCGAAAATTCAGTCAAAATACTTGGATCGCATAAATAATCGTGATCTTTCATTTAAAAAAATCCGTTTCTCTGGTATTGACATCTAAGTTATCTGTTAATCTACTTTTATCTGATGATCTATTTATTGCTTCCACAGGTTTTGTTAGAGTTAATATGTTAATATGTTGTAAAGGAATACAATTTCCTGACGTTATATGTTTTATTTCGCCATGTACTAACATTCTTTTGAAAGCCGATTTAAATTGTCTTGCTGAGGGGTTATTGTTGAATCCATCTTTGGCCCTAATAGAACTGAAAAAATATTCTAAATGGTCCTGACTTAATTTGTAGGTGCTCAGAAATTGAAGATTATTATTATCAACTAAAGATTCGTATAAAAAAAATATACTTTTAATGCAAATCAAAAATCCCAAAAATCCTGTTTTTCTATTACAACACATTACGTTCTTATTTCCTAATTTCAAATGTTTAAGGTATATAATCATTTCTTCTAAGAAAGGCTTTATTTCAAAAAAATTATCGTTCGAAAGGGGTTTTTTATAAGCGTATGCTTTTAAATTTCTTGAATTCATTACATCAAAGAGATTATTAATTTTTCTAATAAAATCAACAGTTCCAGCAGAGTTCTTAAAAGTGCTAATTTTGAGTTCTGTACAACAAAATTCAATAGCATTTGCAACAGAATCACTCATGACTTGTGCAGCCAACTTGACTTTCATTATCTGTTTGCAAAAATTTATATGTGCTTTATTTAATTTATTTCCTAAGTGCAACCCTTCATTATCTTGGAGCTCAACCAGAGATTTTATATGTTCCCAGGATACTATCTGACCTTGTGGATTAATAATTGGCCCCTTTTCTCCCAAAGTATTTCTTATTAATTTCAGCATATGAGATGGGTCTGGAAATATAGCTATCTTGTTATTGCCGACAGTGAAACAAGGATCAATATTTTCATCTCCCAAGTTGCAACCTAAAACTTTCGCCATGGCAAAATTTGTAGGACAACCATCAAAAGTAAGGGAAATAATATCGATTCCACAATCTTCGCATAATAAATTTATACAAGTAGTAACCAAATTAGCTTTTTGTTCTGCACTTATTCCGTCAATCAAAAAATACCCCAAAGGAATTTTCCAAGACCCATTCACACATGTTAGCATAAAAGTCAGTGCATCTTTAGCTAGTTGATCGTTATCAACATTATTGCCAAAATTAACGTATCCTATACAATTTATACCATCAAAATCTAAGCCTTTTCTGATTGCCATTTCGTCAAAACTAAGGGCACAATAAGTTTTGTGTGATTTATTTTCTTTTTTTTTAATTTCATGCAACATTTTGATTGCGTTTATGGATTCTTTGGAAAAACCGGGTTCTCCATCGATGCACTGGTACCATCGTGACAGTGTACGCGGGTGAGGCAAACAACTGTTAAAGGTTTCTCTTACAAAATTATAAGCTTTAGGACTAATATAATGCAGGCTTAAGGCAAATTTTCGTAACTCTGGCGTATATTTGCGTTGTGTTGATTCTTTACATAAAACCTTTTTCCCTGTTCGTGACGTCTATTGATGACAACAAATCAGCAGTTTCTTGGTTAATCAAAGAACAAGTTTTCAATTCTTCAATAACATTAGTTAGCTCAGCGGTTTTTTTCTGTAAACGCCATGTCTTGGATCTTAATGCGGCAATTTTTTTTTTTATATTTTCGCCTATAATTGTTTTTTTCGCTAGTTTTTTTATTAGCTTTTGCTTTCGCGGCGTTATTTTACTCATCAATGCTGATTGTGTCTCTTGAGCCTGGAATAAAAAAAGTCCTTGTTAAACTACACACAAAACCTCAAAAAGGTCACTCATTGAAGAAACATGTACAGTTATAATACACTAGTATTGTGTATACCTTGTGAAGTGAGACTCGAAAATAATTTCCCATAAACCAAGTAATTTCCCTTTAATTGTTATTATTGTTAAACATCATACAAAAAAAATCTACTAACTGAAGTGCTTTCAATTTCTATCTTCATAGCAACTTCGACGGGTCAAGTTGTTGAGGAACCACCAAGCTGAAAAACAAAAAATATTTTTAAAAATTTATCACTTTAATGATATGTAATATTCTCGTAAAATATCTTAAATAGTATTATATTAGTACTTGTTTTAGATGTGTATGTAATACTAAGAACATATTGTAATAGCAAAGTTATATACCAATTGATTAAATATTATTTATAGTAAAAAAGGGGTAAATACCGATAGTTCCTTTGTTTTTATGCTCGTAGCGTAAGATTCACATTTAGAGGTACTCTCTTGATCAACAGTTTGGTTTTGTTGATGTTGAATCTGTAATGAGGAACATTTGATAAATATGGGGTGATTTAGTCTAGAATAATTGAAAACAATCAAAATCACAGAATATGACTAGTCAAAACCCTTTGTTAAAACTAACCAGGTATTGCAACAAATATTGATGTCTGTTATTGTACAACATGAACATATTAATATCGGTTTTAAAGAATATTGCCTATTACGGCAACAATTTAAAGTTCCCTTCAATGATGTTATAAAAGGTTACTATTTTATTCACTGAAGGTATAAAAAATAATATTTTCATTATCTTACTTCTATGTGAAGAGTTGGAACAGAACATGGCTTAATGTTCATATAAGTTTTATTTTTGCTCGGTTGGAAGGAATTTGACTTAAAATGTCTTGAACACATTCGAGAGTGCATAGTTGGTTGCCAGTTAACACGACCTGTACACTCAATCCATTTACTTCTATATAGTAGTTCACGAGGAAAGCTAAAAGGAAGTATATTCTATTAGTAATTTTCCAGTAGTTCTCTTGAAGGTGCATAGATAGTGCTATACTAATGTATAGTAAGCAATTGTTGACTTTTGGCCATATGGGCTTTAAAATATAGTAATTATAATTTACAGCTAGGAACAACGTCTTTTAATGACCAAAAGAGTAGATTAAAATTTCCATGCACTGATTCCTCAATAAAATAAATATATATAAATCACATATTAAAGTAATAGATGTATCAGATAAACCAAAATAATAGGCGTGCATTTGTTATTATTTGTGGTAAAAATAGTGAGAAGCTGGTATCCCTGAATGTGTATAATCCAACCATATCAACATGTCAAAGAGTATGAATACGCTTTTATATACATCAATGTCATACGCACTTTTGTAGGATAATACCATTTATTTATTGCGATTTTATCATTTAAAAACTTTAAATTCGATGAAAATGTGAATAATACTAATAGAAAATAGATGATAGTTTTATACCCTGTACGTATATTTAGATTTACATACAGCGTCTAATCAAAAATGCAACTTACCGGTGAAAGGTTATATTTGCTTCCTTTCGCTCACTACGGCTTTTACAGCCAATAACACTGCAATTCACCATAATTACAAACTAATTGCTGCGATTACAACAATAAATATCACGATTTCAAAACGAATAGACGCGACTAAACACAAAAATATTTTCACACGAAAAGTGTCTGCCACCGACGCATACCGGTGGCAAACAAAAATAAAACGATATGCAAAAAGAGACAAAAAAAGTTCTTTCGTCCTGCTCACACCTACAGATTTTACATTCGCATTTTCTTACTCTTATAATTATTATTATTTTAGCAGCTCTTCTATTCTATTCTCTGTCTACGTTTTGTCCCTTATAGGCTGAGAAAAAACCTGGCAACCCTAATACTAGTAATCAAAAGTGCGGCCAAAATAGTTTCGAAGGATGGCATCTCTACCGTGCAACTTGTGCAGTGGACTTTTGGCGGGAAGTCGAAAAGAGCGGGTGTTTAAATTTTTCACTGTTTTGTAAAATATAATTTTCTAGTTTATATTACTGTAACATTGTTGTAAATAGTAGTTTTTAATTGAATTAAATATAATAAAATAAAAATGAGTGAAGATAGCGACGGGGGTCCGCCCCCTGGAGATACTTCCAAAAAAAGAAAATTGGAGGAAAGTACGGTGGACTTCAGAATGTTCACAAAAACTAATTACAAAAGACAATTCCCAGAAAATTATAGTGGAGATTGTGTCGTATATGTGGAATCGATGAATAATGAAAAATTGGGAAACAAAAATCCCATTACTTTAACAAAATTATTTACAGAAAATGTAAAGGGTATAGTAGGAGTACATCGAGTGAATGCATATAAAGTTGGTGTAACTTTTAAGAAGCCTGCGCCAGCTAATTGTTTTTTGAAAATGGACCATTTCCTTATTAGAAATAAACTAAAAGCTTTTGTACCGGCCCACCAGTCGGAGATTACAGGAGTTATTAAATATGTACCGAAAGATCTCTCAAATGAAGTTATATACAAAAATATTACATGTGACACAGAAGTTATTTCAATTAAAAGATTTTTTAGAAAGTTGAAGGAAAACTTACACCGTTGGGTACAATAGCAGTTACTTTTGCTGGTACAATTTTGCCTCAACATGCCTATATACAAATGTTTAGGTATCCTGTACATTTATACATACCACCATTACTACAATGTTTCAAATGCCTTAAATTCAACCATTCTGCAAAAGTTTGTCGTGGAGAGCAAATGTGCTCCTCATGCGCTGGACGCCATTCCTACAAAGAATGTGACGTAGAAGAAATTGTATGCATTAATTGTAGCGGTAATCACTTGGCCATCTCGAGGGACTGTCCAGTGAAGCAGAAGAAAATGCAAGAAAAGAGGAAAAAATATGAGAATTTTAACCGTAGTTTTGCCACTGTGGTGAGTAGTGTCCCATTGCTCACTGACCCCAAATCTTTTCCAACTATTTCACGACCAGTTAATGTACCACCTGTTAGTAATACCAAAACAACTTTTAATGTAGAACAAATCATAAACAATGATATTATATTGAATGCTTTAGTAAAGTCTCTTGTAACCCTCGGAAATGACAATAGCAATAGTCCAGTAACAAATAAAAGAATTAAAGATATATTATTAGCTAATTTAATCAATTAATGGATACATATCTTAATATAACACAGTTTAATATACAAAGCTTGCAGAATAAGAGAGCCTTATTAAAAACATTTCTTTGTGAACATAATATAGACATATGTTTGTTGAATGAGACATGGCTTAGGAGCTCAAGTTTAATTCCAGATTTTACACCATACAATTTTATATGTAAGGATTCAGTTAATTCACATAACGGTGTAGGTATATTAATTAAACAAAACTTGAAATATAACATTATAAATACAAGTTTTTATGAAACAATTCAAAATCTTTGTATATCCATAGAAACTTCGATGGGAACAATATACATTCTTTGTGTATATTGTCCACCTAATAACAGGTTTGATACAAATAAATTAAAAAAGGTATTACTTGAAACACCTAAACCATGCCTCATCATGGGAGATTTTAATGCACATCACTTATTATTTGGTTGTCACTCGAATAATAATAGAGGTAACAGTTTGTTCAAAATTATAGATGAATTTGACATGTGTATATTAAACGATGGGAGTGCCACCACTATTCAGGTTCCAAATAGAAATCCCTCTGCAATTGATATAGCTCTTGTTAGCCCCACATTGGCTCCACTCTGCGAATGGCGTGTCCATGATGATCCAATGGGCAGTTACCACTCCAACTCAGGTAACCCTTAATGTGAAGCCGTCAATATATGAAGTACGTCCTGTGGAAGAAAAATATATTTATAGTAAAACAGATTGGACTAAATATAGTAAGTTATCAGAAACTTATTTTTCACAATTAAATATAGATTGTAATAATTTGAAACCACTCGAATTATATGATAATTTTATCAGTATTTTAAATAATCTAAGAACAGTAACAGTCCCCAAACAAAATCCGAAAACAGTTTCAAAACCAATGAGGAAACCAGCTCCTTGGTGGAACCGAATATGTGATGATGCAGTTCGAAAGTCCAAGGAAGCTTTAGTTAATTATCGAACTACACCCAGCATTAATAACTTTATTCATTATAAAAAGATAGACGCTCAAAAGAAAAGAATATTAAAAGAGGAAAGGGTCAACTCATGGCATGATTTGTGTAGTAGTTTTAATAGAATGACACCTGTTTCTAGAATATGGGGATATATTAAAAGATTTAAAAGAATAGGTACTTCTCATAATAGATTTTTAAATGATGAATGGGTACCACGTTTTTTGGATAAGATATCAGATTCATCTCAGATCAATGAAAGCAATTTAAATAATATATTCAGCCATGCCATTGAAAATGATAGTAACTCCTTTATAAATAGACCATTTACACTGAGCGAATTGTACATATCTCTAAAAAGTAGGAAAGATACAACACCAGGTTTGGATAATATACCATACATTTTAATTAAGAAACTACACCCTTATGTTTTAGAAATACTTTTAAATATTTATAATAGGTTATGGAATAGTTTAGTTATACCAGAGTCATGGAAAACTCAATGTGTCATTCCCATCTTAAAACCAAATAAATCTGCTAATAACCCATCCTCATATAGACCTATTTCCCTATTATCATGTTTGGGTAAACTTTTCGAGAATATGCTAAAACTGCGGTTAGATTATTTTGCTGAATCACAACAAAAGTTACCAGATATTCAATTCGGATTCAGAAGAGGCAAAAGTTGTTCTGGAAGCTTTGTATCCTTTATACACGATTTAAAAAAGGCAAAACTTAGTCACTGTAATGTTATAAGTGTATTTTTAGATGTAAAAGGTGCCTTTGATAATGTAAACATTGAACCATTAATTAAGGTTTTACAAGAAATGGGATTTCCGATGAAAACTTTAAAATGGATTTTTAAATTTTTAAATAATAGAACAGTTTATGTTAGATATAATAATAAATTATATGGGCCCAAACAGGCCAATAAAGGCACAATGCAAGGTGCTACACTCTCGCCGTCATTGTACACATCTCAAATCCATAATTTTGTACATATACCTGGAGTAAAGATTTTGCAATTTGCCGATGACTTGCTTTTGTATAGTGTAAATCAAAACTTAAATATGGCAGTCAATCATATAAACAGTGCATTACATCAATTACAACATTATTATAATAATATATTAGAAATCAGTACAGAGAAAAGTTCAGTGTTAATATTTAGTAAAGATCAATCCATAGAGCCTGTTAACATAACTTATAATAACAACATAATACCTATTGTGAATCATCACAAATTTTTAGGGGTTATAATAGACCATAAACTTAAATTTGATAAACACATAAATTACATATGTCAGAATGCCATGAAGAGCATAAATATAATGAGAAGTTTAGCAGGAACATTTTGGGGCTCTGACCCAAAAACTCTTAACATGTTATACAAAAGCATAGTCAGAAGTCATTTTGATTATAGTTTGTTAGCTTACATGAATGCAAACACAACATTACTAAGAAAATTGGATGTTATACAGAATATGGGTTTGAGAATTATAAGTGGAGCCATGCGCACCACTCCTATTGTGTCCATGGAAGTTGAAAATTGCATACCTCCACTGTCCTTGCGCCGCCTACAACTGGCTGAGAGATTTTGTCTTAAGGAATTGTCTTGTGATGATAATTTTATTGTTGATAAAATTTTACATTCTACAGAAATTGTACAGTCAGCTGCAACATCCAACATCACACCTAATAACCTCATTTCTGCTTCCTTACCTGAAATATCAATATTAATGTTATCAACAAAAAATCTTACCAAAAATATGTATACTAGTAAAAAGTGGCCAATTTACCAATACCCATATGAAACTATTCTTAACTATATTGATGTTAAGTGTCATTTAAATTCTGTTACAAATAAGTTTGACTTTTTACAATTTTTACAACATAAAAGGGATTTTTACACATTATATACTGATGGTTCCAAAAGCGAGCATGTTAAAGCTGCCTACTATGACCCACAAATTAAAGTAAGTAAATGTTTTAAAATCCCGCATAATTGCAGTATTTTTACAGCAGAGGCTTGGGCAGTATTAGCTGCTTTAACTTATATACATACCAATGTAAATAATGTAAATATTTTAATTATAAGTGATTCTAAAAGTGTTCTATGTTCTATATGTAATAATACTTTTTCCTATAAACAAAATTATATTGTGTTTAGAATAAGATATATGTTATCAAAGCTGATAGAAAAGAAAATAGAATTTGTATGGGTTCCCTCCCACAGTGGCATACTGGGAAATGAAGTAGTAGACCAGGTCACCCGTAGAGACCATGATGTGGAACTTCTAGACAGTTTTAAAGTGCCTTTTACCGACTTCTATCAACAATTTAAATCTTCAAAAAAAATGTTATGGACAGAATATTGGAAGACTGTCGCAGCTGAAAAGGGAAGATGGTACGCGGATATTCAAAGGGACTTACCAACAACACCATGGTACTATATATTTGAGTACGTTAACAGGAAGTTCATAGTTTGCATCAACCGCTTGCGATCAGGCCATTGCCTAGTTGCGACGCATCTCCACAGAATGAATATTTTGGACGATAGTAGATGTAGACATTGTTTTGGAGATGACGAGAACATTAATCATCTGATGTTTGAGTGTCCAACGTTTGCCATACAAAGGTTGTTGTTAGACAATGCGATTAGTGGCATAGCAGAAGAAAACTCACTAAGTGTCCCCCGCCACATTGAAGGATTATTAAAAAATTCTGTTTATTTTGTTCCCATTTTTAAATATATTGTCAATACTGTTGGAAAGGTTTAGATCTTTAGTTTAGATAAACACATTGTGTAATTTATAGGTTATATTTAATGTCATTTTGTAAAATGTTATACTTCTCCTACTTCAGTTAATAATGTCTTATATGTCAAAACTCTAAATGTATCCGACTGAAGGACTTTGTATCCATGGTCATGAATAAATTAAAAAAAAAAAAAAAAAACTTGTGCAGTGTGCTCGTCGCACGATGAGCAAATGACTCAGCATCCAGCTCACACCAATAATATTAAAAAAAACTAGTGCTCGAACTTGTCGAGACTTGTCAGTCGCAACTCGTTGTTTGTTGAATCTTGTTGTTTGCTGTCAAGACACATGTATTTAAATAAATAAGTTTATGTTCGCTAATTAATTTTATCAACCAATCAAATCGCACAAAAACCAAAAAATTAAAAGGCATGTCATTACATTTATTGCCTTAAGTAAATCAAGATAAAAAGTGATAAGTGTTCACTGGTTGCAAGTTGGAGTTTGGACGTTCAAGAGGTGCTACATGACTGTTAAAACTTTGTTGATAAGTTTTATTCAAATTAAAAAAGTTGTTTTTTGTGTGAAGTGATTTTAAGTGAGTTTATAAAGAATATCAGTAAACAGCTGTAGTGTTATATTGGATTCAATAGCAACAATAAATCAAGATGTTAAGGTAAGTTTAAAAAATATTTATGAGCCGGTATTTTTAAAATAAGAAAGAGGACTAATCTAATAGGAGTAACTGTAATAACTATACCCATTACTTGTTTAATTAATTTGTAAATATTAATATCATTAATATACTTATAGTACTTAATTTATTGAAATAGAAAATAACAAAATTATATCCCTACTTTATATGAATAAGTATTTAAGACCTACAGAAACCAACTTTTTTTTGTCTATAACCTATTCACCGTCGCCGTACGCAATTGGGTACACTTACAAATTTAAATGTAGAGTGAAAATGTGAAATTTAATTGAAATGAAAAAATTTGAGATTATTAACAATTCACTGGATAAAAGGACAATGTTTTACGTGGATGATAACAATAAAATAGAAATATAATTATGATTATTGTCGCTAGCCTTAAACAAAGTTGGTGGCTTTAGAGCTGTAAGATTACTGTGTCGATTTTTTTGAATGCTTTTTTTACCATTACCATTAGTTTTACCATTTCAATTTATAAAATACACCCAAAAGCTGGTAATAAAAAAAAAAAGATAAATTGATAGCTTTCAAACTTATATATGCAAAGATATTGTCTGAGTTAATGTACTTGATTGAGTACAACGGCCAAATACATACAACAAATTTTTTGAATGTTTTTATTATTATTAAAATAGTTTTTATAATTAATGATTGAAAAAACCTTTCATAAGCTGTAACAAATATTATTAAATAAGACTAGATAGGTGTTGGCAGTAAAACTACCGAATTTTGATTGTGGCCTCAACCAATCAATACATTTTCAGAAAAGAATGTTCGTTTTTGTAATAGACATATTAGTTAGGTCGTTCAAAAGCCTGCCTCTCATGTGCCATGAGTTGACACGTCAAGGGAAGTGGTGAGAAATTTGAGCAGGTTTTTCGATTTTTGTTCAAATTTATTGGATGAAATTGACACAAATTTTACTTAAAATAGGTACTACTTTTTACTAAATTTCACTTGAAGCTTTGAAATCAATTAATAAGTGTTTAAATTCTTTAAAACTGTCTATATTTTTATTTTTTATTATTGTGTTTATGTGGTTTATATTTAAGTAATAAGAAAATGTACATTTTATTCATTTTACTTTGCTGCCTTTATTTTTTTATTAAAAAAAGTATCAAGACTTAAATAATTTTTGTTATATTATTAGAAAATTCGAAACTGTGCACAGACAGATAAAAATTCATAATTGTTGATACGAGGCCGGCACTGAAAATTTCGGGAATCAAGGAAGTGACACAACATTACTATTTAAAAATGTATTTATTGCTTTTCGAAGTATTCTCCGCGAAATTTGATACATTTTTTCCATACGATGGAACCAATCATTGAAGCAACTATTCCATTCGGAAGTTGGGGTCTCCAAAATGGCCGTTTTGTAGGCGTCCACAGCTTCTTCTTCAGGTGATGAAAATCTCTGACCACGCAATTTATTCTTTATTTTAGGGAAAGTATAGAAATCATTAGGGCTTAGGTCGGGGCTGTACGGCGGATGGTCTAATAATTCTATGATTTCTTGCTCTAAAAACTCTTTTGTTCTGTGCGCGGTGTGAGAACTCGCATTGTCGTGATGGAGGATGATGCGGCGGTTGCAGTTCTCTTTACGGAGTTCAGAAACGACCTGTGGCAAACAAATGTTAGCATACCATTCAGCATTAACCGTTCTTTGTCCCTCAAGTGGAATAGTCGCAACATGGCCGGTTTTGGAGACAAACGTGGCCACCATTGTTTTTGCAACACTCCGTGAACGAACAATTTTTGTTGGCTTTAACTCATTTTCGAACACCCAAACTCGTGACTGGTTTTTTGTTTCGGGTTCGTACGCGTATATCCAGGATTCGTCACCTGATACGATGTTGTATACAGCATTTGAGGATCCTGCGTGGAATCTTTCGAGAGTTCTGACGCACCAAGTAACGCGAGCCGCTTTTTGCTCTTCACAGAGCAAATGCGGTATCCATCGGGAAAACAACTTTTTTACACCTAATTGTTCATGCAAGATAATTTGTATTTGACTCATGCCAATGTCTAAAGTTGCCTGAATTTCGCGGTATGTCACATGTCGATCTTCCTCAATCAGCTTACGCACAGCATCAACGTTTTCTTGGGTGACTGCAGTTTTTGGACGACCTTGACGGGGATCATCACTGAGCTTGACACGTCCACGTTGAAATTCAGCAAACCAGCGATAAATTGTGGTTTTGGATGGGGCTTCATCACCAAATGCAGAAATCATCCGGTCAACACACTGTTTTTGTGTTAAACCACTTCGAAAGTCATAATAAATCATCGCTCTAGAATTTTCTCCAGTCAATTCCATTTTCTCAACGACTAAACAAGTTTGACAAGACCTTGTGACAAGACCGAGAATCTTTTTTTAAATAAATAATAATAATAATAATAAACATTTATTTGACACAATGAGACATTACACCACAAATAAAACAAAGATTTACATACAATAAAGGGTATTCGATTTTTAAAACCAAGGAGTTTTAAATTAAAAAGATTTTAATATGACAGGAACAGTGGAAATATTCCATTCCCGATACTTTTAGTGCAGCCCTCGTAGTATGACCAAAAAACTTCACCAAATGTATTTTTTTTTTAATAATAATCTACTTTTCGTGACTTAAATATTAAAGTTAAGTAAGTAGGTAGACATAATATGTTGTCACTGACTTTTTTGTAGGCATTATCAAGCTACAACTTTTCCCTATAACTCATTGCATACAATTAAACACATTATTTTTCGTTAGATTATGTATGTACTATGTACATATAATAAAAATCTTAAAATAAGTATAGTATAAAAAGTATTAAATAGCTACATTTCCGTTGTGTGGCTCCCGTTCTTTGAGTTAAACACAAGTTCTTTGAGAACTTACCACTGGACCAGATTGACGTGGTGTGAAAGAGCCCATAGATATTATTATCATTGCGTGAAATAACGTTTCTGTAGTTTGTCGATTAGGTGAGGGAACCGCCTAGTAGTGTTGGGGTTAAAAAGATCTGCAACGAACTTCCGGTCTAATATATTTATATTCCGTAAAAATGGGTTAGGTTCTTTAAATATGAAAACACAGAAGCAATCAATATGCAATTTACCTGAATTATAGACAACACGAGTTTCAGCCATCTGATTAAACGTTTCGTCGCGCTCAATGAATTGGCTAGTTGTTATTCATCGATTTCTTCGGATGCCAGGGTATGATGAAAGGCCTATGCATCCCATTGTCTGGCGAATTTAATTAGATGGCTTTGACATATAGATAACATGACCGTATGTCCCGATATCGGCAGGACAGACCAAGCTATTAGACTCGATCCCACTGTTCCCAGCCAGAGCAATTATAATGCCCCCTTTTACAGACATAATTCAATCACTTAGAAGCAAATCTGATTTTTACTAAGTACATCGTATGTGTATTAAACTTAATGAGCATTTTATTTTTTAATTTATTAAAATCCGTCAAGAACTAGTGGATTTTTTAAAGTTTTCTAGTTTGAAACGCGCGCTGAATTGGTTACGATGACGTCATCTGTCGGGGTCCATGCGACAACGGCTTGATTGTACTCGTACTTCATACTCAAAGGTATTGCTTAGGTATTCATTCTCCGATTCTTGACGCTTGTGCCTCGCGTGCATTGTTTTTGTTTAAGTTAAATATTTTAGTTGTGTTTAGAGGGGAGGTGACGACGACAGATGACGTCACAGCGACTTGATTAATTCTCGGGCGCGTTTTTGGAACTAATGCACTAAAATTGCTGTATCTTCGTCATTTTAGGACCGATTTAAATAATTTATTTACAGTATTTACTGTTTTTTTGTCGCCATAAGTCTGCATACCTCACAAAAACATGAATGTTCCTCATTGCATTGAATCGCACGAACAGCAAGTAGAAAGACTAACATCAACAAATCAAGTAAATAGTTCCATTCCTAATTTTATAACGACTTTTGTTTTAATGTAATCGAAAAGCAATAAATAGTTTCGAGTAGTTGACCTCCTGGTTGATAACCTTGATGGTTTACTATGAATATATACTATGATAGATAGCAGCAGAAACATAGTTTTAATCTATAAAAAGTATTGCGCCACTAACATCGGACAGGAAAGCCGCCGGTGAACCTTCGGTAATTTAATTCTGCGGTTATTAATTTATGGCAAATGCTTTGTCATAAATTATTTACCGCAGTCATTTGTAATTTGGCAATTTACAAAACACACCCATCAATGAAGTGGGTGCTGTGTGTTTTTTATGCAGTGTATTGTTTAAATCCATTCCACTCATATAAAATCTCCAAGTCATACAAAATCTCTTTAAGAGCGAGCAAAGGGCTGCCCCTGCTATGTTCATAATGTATTGATGTCCATAGAGAGCTTGAGTTATCTTCAGCAACTCTACCACAGTATGTACATAAAGTTTCAATAAAAGGAGTATTTACAAAACACAAAACAGATTTAAGGTTGATAGGGCGAGGAATTGTAGGAGGGAGGGATCATATATAATGAGGATTGTTTTTTGGGCAGCGAAAAAAAGTTCTGCTGTCAAGTGTCAAATCAAGTCAATAAAAATCAAATAGGTAATTCGTTTAATATAAGTATATAAATAAAATCTAAAATATTTCTACAAATACTCGACACTGTCAGAATGGTGCAAAACATTTGCAACCGCGATTACCAAAAAAAAGAAGAATAAGTATCAATAAGCGTCTTTTTTTATTACTTTATTTTGTGTTGAGTATGTAGTGTAAATTCTGAGTTTGTTTAATTATAAGTATTTAGATTTTAATTAACATAATTGTAACACACCCAAAAACACCACAAATAATAATGTACTATATCCCAATTTCCAAGCAAGCCGTTCTCAAGTCAAGGTTTGACTGTACCCACGAAACAGCGTCTCAAGTAACGTCTCAATGACAGCGTACTTGACTAACGAGTCTCGTTTATTAATACGTTCGCACTTACTTGATACGCCGTACCTACAGCTGTACTTAAGTACGGTCTATTAATTAAAACAACATCTTAAGTACTTTCTTAAGAATTGTCTTGAGAGATAAGAACGCTTTACGGGCCTGAGAGTCGGAACGAAAACGGAAGTACCGTTTCCATCTTCCGAAGCAACACTTTCCCAAATTCCAATACGCACAGTGCATAGTCACATCAATAGCACACAACGCGCGTCTTCAACGTCGAAGGCGAACACCTTTATGTGGCGGTCTACCTCTCCGTAGGCCGGAGGAGCCACTTGAGAGGCACCCGCGCTATCAGATCTAATAGTCGTAAGTCGCGTCCCAGCTAATAGAGATTAGAGGCACATTACGTTAGTGTTGTTCAAGGGCTGTACACTAAACCCTATGGGTTTCTTAGCGCTCTTGTTATCTTAGTTCCGAAAATACAAATTGCTAAATCATCTCTCCAAAACTTCGTCCGACCCTAATGGACATTTGTTACACCACGTCTGCTACTACTCCTATTGTTATTGCGGTTTAAAAATAGTCTCCTTGGTGTGATAAGGTACCAATAAGATATTTTAACCCTATCAGTTTTTATGAGTATTACCATTATAAAATATCTAGTTATTATGAATTTTCCTTGTAACGCGAGCGTATCAAATACACCCGGACCG
This sequence comes from Phengaris alcon alcon, assembly GCA_037179445.1. Lineage (NCBI taxonomy): Eukaryota > Metazoa > Arthropoda > Insecta > Lepidoptera > Lycaenidae > Phengaris > Phengaris alcon. Next base: position 3,254,002 of record JAYRCH010000055.1, on the reverse strand, counting down.
TGTATAGTAAAAAGCTAATCTGTTGTCGGTTAAAATGTTTGTTGAAAGTGAATGTTTTTTACTTTTTGCGTGGTGTATTTTGGTGCCAGGCACTAGAATGTCGAGCTGCCGGTACAGGGTGAGTCACCATCGCCCATGCTGCCCGCTGCCCGACCGTAAACAAGATCACTAAACTCTACCATAAAATTAACTTCAACAAGTGCGTGCTAGGTTTTGCAGATAAAACTTACCTATTAGTTATCATTATCTAGTGCGTTACTTCCAAAACTCTACAACTCTATACCTTTGACTGTACTATATAGATTTAATGATGTTTATTGTCCCATAACATAGCATTTTATCCCAATTGATTCGATCTGTTTTGGTCATCATTAGTAATTTAGTAGATAACAACAGGGACAAAATATAGGTACAAGGGATACGTACGTACAAGTTTCAACATGGTCGGACTTCGGTCTAAAAACAAAGGAACGAACGTGGCGGTCGCGCCTTGTGTCTTTACTTTTTCCGCCTAAGCCTTCAGAAATATTTTACTATCTTTATAGAACTAATTTAAAACCTATCATGTAAATTGTTAATAAATTTAATAGTCATTATAATTAATAACGTTCTTTATAGTTCACACATATCAGAATTGTCAGGTTTCCTATATCCATGTCCCATAGACCTCCCATTTAAATGCGTTCCCTACAGTCTACATACCACTTTCGCACTATCCACAGGTCGATACATTTGCCGGTTACGGGCTTTCAAACATTGTACTAAAAAGCCCAAGGAATTTTTCTACCTATATTACCTTAAAATCCTAAGTTGAAGGAAATATTTTGATGCAAGCCCGTGTTGCAGTGGTTGACTAACTTTCCCCGTTAGGTGTTGCATCACCGTCCGTTTTAGTCCATCTCGAATAAAGGACACGTGTGGATTTAGTATAAATTAAAATAGTACAGTGAATAAGCAGATCGGTCGGCACTCGGCAGTCGGCGCTGCTCCTCTCGCTTACGTACCGATATATTCCTTGCTCTATTATCCTTTCGTCTTTTTGTACACCTCTTGCCTGCTTCTGTTAGTCATGTTTTCCAACCGCTTGCCTATATTTGGTTCGTTTGTCTTGTTTTATCTGAATTTAACGTACGCAGCATTAAGTAGTTACTTAGCATTATGAGTATGTCCATTAAAATACTATTTTGCAAATTGATGTTTTTGCACAAAAAATATCACTTAGGCTGGAATTGTTTTCATGTAAAGCATCTAGGTACTGGTCTTAAGAGATGTGGCGTGAACATCTAGAACTAGAGATGTTTGAGAACTAATCTTTTGACTTTATTACATGTTTAACCTTTAGAATTTCAATGCCCGTCCTACGCAACGTCGTTGGACATAACGACGTTGGTAAGGACGGGGGTTGAAGATCTAGTTCTAGGGGTTCATCCTTGGTTTAAGACGGAATAAACCGGTTTTGTAGTCATTTAAAATAGTGCTCTACATGGGTAAGAATTTTCTCTTATGAAGCGTCCTGGCGCTATCAGTTGAATTAACTATTAATATTTATGTGTAAAGTTTGGGTTACTTGAAATCATATCAACGTCTATAAAAATTGCAATAAAATTGCAGTTAGGTACGGTACCTAAGATATCAACATAATATGTCACTCACTACATATCACATTGCAACACCACAGCCGCAACATAATAAATAATAATAAGTTTAATAATTATTACTACGCACATGTGGATGTGTAATTTACAGATAAGGCCGCTGGTATTGAAGATCATGCCATATTATAACGTAATCGTATTATTTACAAGCCACTTGCGAACCTTCTAGCAAGGTGTTTGTCACGTCATAATGTAAAGTATAAACAGTAAATACTAAACACTCTTGCTTTTCATATTCTGGTTATAGGATATGCTTGTCATATGATCTGACTTGTGATATGATCATTTTGAAATAGAAAATCCCAATTAGCTGATCTAAAGCCCTGTAATTTAATTTTTCATAATATGAAAAAATAATATGATGTGGGAGTTGCAGACTATTGCATCATAAAGCCCGCAAGTAAAGCTCAAAGCTTTTATTTGATCCCATTGAGTATTGTGCATTAGTGTTTTTTTTATTATTCACTGTTTATACACGTAATATCGAGGGCGATAGAGTGCCTAAATTAAGTTTATGGAGATAAAAATTTGGCACACTTAGATCAGCTCGTGTATGTTTATTGTTACCTTGAAAATAATTTTGTTCGTCGTTTCACTGCGGGGTTCAAATTCACGAGTTTGGTATGAAAATAAATCGTTTTTGCGCTAAAACAATTGTAACGAATTACGATGTAACTATGGTAGAGATCTTACTGAACTCTATGTAGTAGCAGAGATTACTAAATAGTGGTAGTACGCCAGTGTGGAATGGTAATGTTTATCATATAATATGTTAATTGTTTTAATTTAAACAACGCAACATTCTAAGTATTTTATACATTTAGCAAGTGCATCAATGTAAAAGTTTCTGCTGAATCTCGTTTGTCTAGTAACTAGTTCCTCTTGTCGACAGTTTACCAGTCAAAGATACAGACAGACAAATGCGTAGGCCGAGTAGCCACAATATGCTATTTTTCGATATGTTGTTATCATAAGAAACCGAGCTGTATGTTTAAATTAACCTTGTATCTTTTGGTGAGTCATTAACTTGTCGTTTGCTCATATAACTGACGCTGCGCGCGTTGTTTTTTTTTTCGGTTCTGAGACAATATAATATATTTTAATAGCAAAAGTTGAATAATTTTATTAAAAAGATAACAATGAATATACTGATAATGTATGCAAAATCTTGGCAAAATCGAATGAATTATTAATTATTGAAAACGGGAGAAGTACATATATTATTATCATACATAATAATGATTGCTCGCGATTCCCTACTTATGCCCGGTTTCAAAGGTGAATTTGTCGGTAGTTTATCTATTGATTAGCACTATTAATTCTATAACGGGTTCCTGATACAAAAATAAAATAAAATATGTTTAACATTATTGACTAATGGGGTCAGTTTATCGATTTCTCGTAATAGACATAGGTACTGATAGATGGCGCTGACTCAGAAAGGAATTTTAAAAATACAGAAATAGGTTGTTTTTCTTAGTTAAAGTATTTTAAAGATCCATTTCACTCCCAAAATAAGAAGTGTTTTTGCAAATTTTGAAAAATTGCAAAACAAAATAACTTCCTCGAATTCAAAAAAGATTTATCTAGCGACTACTGTACAACAAGACACTTTTAGGATTCGGAAACTGCGCCATTAGAACTTAGTTTATCTAGAGTTTATGTAAAATTTTCCGAAAATGCAAAGGGCAAATGCCTAATTAATATTGGCAAAGGCGTCGAAAATCTACACACGTGCAGTAAGAACTGTACATTTTGCCCACAGACTAAAACAACATTTTTATTTTACGAAGTAGCAGATAAAACATAATAATATGTCATAGAAGAATAAGTTATTAATAAAAACAATCTTTATGATTATTTTCCATTGGGATTTGGTAATCAATTCTTTAAAGTGTTTAGAAAACTCCATATTTATTTCAATTTTTAAAATTAATATTTACTGCTTTAAAAATATATTATATTTTTATCGACGTAGGTACCCATTATTACCGCCGCTCGAGTAATCTAAGAATTATGAGCGGAGACCTGCTTTCAGTGTTAAATTAAATAAAAAAATAAAGGAGATAGAGTTCTGTTAGTAAGTTTTTTGTTGGAAATAACATGCTCTTATTCAGTATATTTTTCGAATTTCTTAAATATAAATAGCGTATAAACTATTAATAAAAATCCAAAAACACTCTTTTTGGCCTCTTTAATTGTTTATAACTTTCGCAATTATTTATGTGCTAATATGCACTTCTAGCCCAATTTTCTAGACGTGATTCCGAATCCAACGAGGTATCACATAGTTGTAGGACCCGAGCCTCAATTTGACACGAAAATCAGTTTGTACAATAGACTAAACACTTGTGTTTATATTACACCCAAATATGCTTAGTGCTTACTGACCTACCATTGTCCTTGTTGCAGGGTGCTGCTATGCCTAGCGTGCGTGCTCGTGTCCGCCACGCAGGCGCAGCCGCTGTGCAGCGACGACGTGCACTGCCAGGAGGGCTCGTACTGTGACACGGAGACGCACCTGTGCACCAAGTGCCTCACCTGCGAGACGCATCGTCGCAAGCCACCCGAGACAGCATCGGCGTGCATCAGGTCCATCACCGAGTGTGGCCCGTGTATCGAGGAGTGAGTATTTATCAAACGAGCTGTGAGTCTGACGTGGTTCCAGTAACCCATGGACACACGCAACACCAGCTATTCAACACACTCTGACATTGGCGATTCACTAATGAGCCATTTTTTAAAAAGAAGAAAAAGAAAACCAGCTACAAGTGCATTGTCAACCTTTCCAACTCCTTATGTCAAGTTGCCAAAACAGAAGACCAAAAAAAACCTTTCAAACTCCCTCCCTTTAAGCCTCCGGTGCCCTTAATAACTTTATCTCACGTTATTTTAAACCCCTGTCTTCTGTAAGGTGGTATCTGTACGGCCGACCTTGCCCAGTGCCGAAGAGCTATTAGCCATGTTTCTTATTGCCGTGTATATACATTTTTAACCGACTTCCAAAAAAAGGAAGCGGTTATACGTTCGGCTGTATATATACAAATAGACCGTACAAATGCAAGTACGAAATACTTACTGAATATTACGTATGTTTGATTGTATTTTGTAATGCTTTAAATACGTAAGTGATAATCTCGAATAACGGAAATGGCTTCCTTTAATTAACAAAATATCTTGACAAATAGATAATTTATAAAATGGCTTATATAAAGCAGAGATATTAGTAATGAGAGAAATAAATAATTCTTAGAAACAATGTACTCACACAAAATGCACCAAACCATTTTAAAGTATGTCGCACTAAGATCGTTGAATTGGTAAACGTCATGTACCTACCTAGTGATCCTTCCTTATCCTTACATACGAGTTCATTATAAACTAAAGTCCTGCCAGTCCACACCGATTCCGTACCCTATGGGTACGGAATCGGTAGGGTAAAAATCCCTATTACTGAGACTACGACTGACTGACGCTGTCTGTCCGCCTGTCTGGCACCAGGCTTGTTAATCGTGATGGCTAGACAGTTGACATTTTCACAGAAAGTGTACCTATTTGTTGCCAATATGACAACAAATATTAAAAACGGAATAAAATAAATATTTAACGAATGTTATTTTTTGCCGTTTTGTACGGAAACCTTCGTGCGTGAGTCCGATTCGCACTTGGCCGATTTTTTAAATTTCATTTCCCTATTCTAAGTTTAAAAAAAATAAACACAACATAATGTGGTATTTTCAGAAGCTATTTAGATTTTAGATGGATACAGTATTACCTAATCCTTATCAAATTAAATAAGTTATTCACTTTCAGCATTTCATACATATTTTAATAGCCCTTTAAATTAGTATCTTAGGAGTTATTGTAAAATTAAAAAGTACGCGTGAAAAATAAATTGCTGTATCCCACGGCGCGTCTATTTTATAATATAATTACGATTAGGCTATAAATTATTTAGATCGTGTACCACCCTATTGCCAGTGGGCGAAGCCGCAGGCAAAAGCTAGTTTATCACTATTTTAAGAAACGCTACAATTATTGTTTTAACCTTAAATCAGAAAGGACGTTATTATTATACTTCTTTAATTATTTATTTTGAACACAATTTTTTATATTATTTATTTGGAACACAAATTAGATAATACATAATTGAAAAAAATTAAATTCTACCCCAACCCTTCGTTTTAAACAATTTCGTGGCAAATATTTTAAGATACCTTAAGTTTGTCTGGTTGTCTTTGTCACTTCTGAGATCATAATATCAAAACACCGATGCCGATTCAGGCCTGTAAATACCTGGTAAAAACAGTTTTTTATTTATTTTACAGTATCAATAAAATGTTGTACATATGTGGGCCTAATCTTAAAGATAATACAGGGAGGCGGTGAAGTGCTTTACTATTTTGGTTATTTCACGTTGTTTCAGGGGCGACGTTAGTCCCGAGTGTATGGGCACCACGGGCGGGGACGCGACGCCCGCGTACGTGTGGGGCGCCGTGTTTGTGGCGCTGCTGCTGCTGGCGTTCATTGTGTTCATCGTCGTGTACGCCGTGCGCAACCTCGGCGACTTGAAGATTAGAGCGTGTAAGTTTTATATTTTATAGGAATGTGGCGGTGGAAATGTGGTATCGTGTGATGATAACCGATGAACAGACATATACAATAATAGTGAATTTCACCACACAGGCGGGAAGACGAACCAGCTCGTTGGTTTCCTGTCTCATAAAAATGTTCAAGTGAATTTCTGAAACACTTGCATGCCCAGTTGTGGCTAAATTCACTTAATCGGAGATGTTATGTGTTGTCCGACCAACCCGAATAAGAGGTTGATGCTTTTTTAGGCTGAATGAGAGATTTCAAAGTACTACATACTGGACAGTTTTAGAAACTGCCATGTAAAATACATCTTTCTTAACCGTGAGAATCGTGCTTCGGCATGATGAGTAGACGGCCAAGTGAGTGATACCGAAGGGAGTTGTTCGGTTAGGTTAGAGTCTAACACGCGTTCATTGCCACTAGGTGAATATATGAATGTGTGTCCAGTCGCGAGCGCGTCGGTGCAGCAGCCGCCGCAGTTCTCGGCGTCGGCACCGCAGGAGTGCCCCCCGCCCTACGCACCACGCCCCTGGGATGACTACGCCCCTGACTCCCAGCCCAGCTCCGGAACATACGTGCCGCAAGATGGTATGTCCATTTTAATATTATTAGATGCACAGAATAGAAAACAAGTGGAAGTGTGAAGTAGGCGTGGTTCGCGTGCCACGACTAAGCGTTCATACGCATACATATTTTCATTAAATATTCGTCAAATTTCATTTCACTTAGAACACAAAACATCGTAAGTACTTCCGCAGTATAACAAAATACATTGGTGTAGGGCACATTTTCAAATAAAACTTTTTACTAAGATATAACGACCAAACAAATGAATTCTTTTTGTGGCTTGCGATGTATGATTATTATGGGTGTATTTGTGTAGGTTCGATTCCCAGGTTGTGGCTACACGCCACAACACCAATGAGACTTTTTTAGATCTCAAGTACATTATACAGGCGCTCTAACGGTGAAGAAAAACATCGTGAGGAAACCCGCACATGGTTGGCCCCAGACGTATTGAGTATTGACCAGTCATTCCTCTGGACTAGGCTCACTATGTTCCACTTGTTTTCTGTTCCGTGATTAAACATAACAGTGTACCTACCTACACGTGTGTTGATCTTTCATCCGTAGGCAATAGTACAATTTTCACGATTAAAAATAGGATTGTAAAACCTAATTACCCAAGTGTTTTTGCGCGAACAATTACCACTATTCATACAAAATTATTTTTTTGTTTGTTGTTCTTAATTGCATTATTAAAAAAACCAGCTCAAAACAACGGTGACACAAAAACTTTCAATGTTGCTTAGAATTCCCTGATTCATATTAAAGGTCGTTGGTTTCACGAATGCTTTATTTATGTACGACATGGAAGCTAATTAACCTCCACCCACAATCGCAGAAAAAAGCAAAATATAATGACGCATCTTATCGACCTTCGGTATTACACATTGCGCGTCATATTATGAACCATATGTACACTATAATCGGATATCTAAAAATAACTCGATAAGCTATTTTACTAGAAAAAAAATCGTTTAATCGGCCCAAGATATCGTGGTAGCAAATAATCTAAAACCCATTTCTTTATATCTTATTATTATATTGTTATTTTTACAAAGGTAAAAAGAAAACTTTCAATACGTAAAGGGCCATACTGACCATCCAGCCTGCAAGCCCAAGGCCGCGGACTTGTAGGTAAAAATTATAAATGATTGACACTAATGGCGGCTATCAGTACCGGTGCTGGATTTGCTGGATGGGCCGTGAGTATGACGCTAAAGGTGACCGCACTGGGCGCAACTACGCGACACGACACGGCCAAATATTCGTTGTATGAAATTGTATGACATACAACGCACTCCGCGGCAGCGGAACTACGTGACGCGGCACTGCGCGACAAAGTTGACCAACTCACCAACTTTGACGCGCCGTTTCGGCTCCGTTCGCGTAGTTCCGCTGCCGCGTTGTGCGCTATAGCGAGCGGCGCGACCCTTCACATTTCAGCAACTTGACAAATAGAGTGTATTGCGAATTAATTATTAATTCGCAATAATGACATCTCAACAATATCACCAATTATTTAATAAGTTAATTTATCAAGTTTATACGTAGACGTTAATATTTTGGACCGAATAAACAGTAGGGCGTCGATTAATGACGTCATTAGCACTGGCCAGTATGCTGGGTTATATTACGGAATACATCCATGATAAGTCATATTATGTAACAAGTTTGTTTAGGTGGGAAAGCTTCCATCATGCTCAGACGTTGCCGAAGTACTGAGCATATTTTGCCGCGTAGAGTCGCTGAGGTGTCGCTCTAGTGCGGTATAGCTAGAAAAGTGTCGTGCCGTGTCGCGTCACTCCGCTGCCTTGTAGTTACGCTTAAAGTGCTAACACACGTACGGATTTGGTACGGAACAGACCACGGATTTGGTCCGCTCCGTGCCATAAATAATAATAGCGTGAACCGAAATAATTTTTCTTTGTGATATAAGATTGACTATTCATCAATAATTTAATTGATTAAAATGTGTTTAATAATACCGTATCGTATGTTGTTATTAGACTACCCTATGTTTCATGTAATACACTGTTTTTTGGCGCTTAACAATGAAATGATATTCACACGGAATTCAACATACAAATAAATGTATTATACAACACATAGGTTTTTACTATATGACATTTAAATTTGTGACATTTTGGCAATAAAAAGCATAATATCACAAAATCAAGACATGATAGAAAACGAACCGATCAACGGGAATAGATTCCGAGCATTAAGATCTTCATATTCATGACATATTTTTATACCAAACGGTACCAAATACTCCTAGTACTTATTTGGGGGTCACCTGTGCCCATGTGATCATGCTGTATAATAATTTATCATTATTTATGGTTGAATCGCATCGTTGTTGCAGATTCGATCCACCCGTTCATAAGCCGCGACACAAAGGGTCGCGCGACGGGCGCGTGCGAGTCGGACGAAAACCAGGCGGCGCGGCCCTACGGCTACCCAAACTACGTCCGCCCACCCAGGTAACTTCTGTATGGTATAGGTTACAAACGAGCAGATAAATCGCCTCATGGAAGGCAACTACTATGGTCTATGGGCATCCGCAACACCAGAGAAGTCATAAAGGAATTGCCGGCCTTTCAAAAAGGACTGCGCTCTTTTATTCGAGGTCTGAAGGATTAAAAAGAAACTGCACTAGTTTGTAGTAATAATATGGGCTATCCTCGAGTAATATTTATTCCAATTTTATCTGAATTCAGGGCATATACTTTATCAAACATTCAAATCCTTTCACCATTATAAGCGTGAAAGAGTGCGAATCATTAGATACAAACATAAACGTCTTCACAAAGTTGTTGCAGCTACGACCACGAGCCGTCACCACCGCGCGATTTCTCGGCGACTCCCACCTACTCCGAGGACATGAGAGACTCCAGAGACTCCAACGGAAAGTATGTCGCAGGGCTGGTGCCCCTTCACAATAATTTATTTCACATTTTTTGTAAAAAGAAACCATATTAAGCTTTCTAAACCGATTTTTTAAGTACATTATTGATTAAATAAGAACCCTTGAACGGTAAAGAAAAATATTGTAAGGAAATTGGCAGATGGCTCCAGACGTATTAACGAGCCATTCCTCTATACAGCCTGTTACAGGCCCTACAATATTTAAAGAGTAAAATGAAAAAGATAATGTTATGTATTGTATAATGTTTGAAGGTTAAAATCAAAAAGCTCGTAAGTTATAAATTATAAATGAGTATGAATGTTAGCAGCGCTGTTCATGTGACGTCAGTGGGTGTGCCCGCGGGCGGCAGCGCGACCGTCAGCGACGCGCTCGCGCTCCCCGCCGACCGCCGCCGACATCAGGTACGAACAATAATATCAACGGTAGAGTGATTTTTGCTTATTGACGGTTAAATAAATAACTAGATGTCTGCGATAACGGTCGCGTAGTAAAAATGGCACCGGGGCGGCCGGTGACATGTGTCGTATGGGAGTCATCGCCGGGCCGTTGCCGGAAGATATAATTATGCCATATCATATATTCATAGTATGAATATATATATGAAATCTGTATAATACATTTTTGCTCCCCCGGCAGACTGAGACAGACCATTCGAATGGCGAACCCAACTTTATTAACCGAATCATTGTCAGTTCCAGGACCGCAATAATAACGGCGGCGGTAGCTGCGCGCCCCCCGCGCCTGCGCCCGCGCCCCCGCCGCCCGCGCTCGTCATCAACGTCATGCAGACTATCAACGCGCTGCAGCAGCAGAACAACGTCAACGCCCGTCCTGTGAGTCCGTGAGAGTGCGTTCACGTACGTCGTACACGCACGCCCATTCCTGCTAGTCCGTGAGTGTGTGCACGTATACGCACGCCAGCCCCGTATGTATGTGTATGAGAGCGTACACGTACTGTACAGGAGTAGCCTGTGAGTGTGCGTATACGACGCTAAAATATATAAATATATTTTTGGCCACTTATATTGGCAACTTATTTTGATCTGTTACTCATATTTTTTGTAATATCGCCCCATATAGTAATTTCAATCTTTTGTTGTTATAAATATATGTATTTTTACTGAAAAACAAAATGAAAAGGGGTTATTTATTTGCGCGCCGCTATAGATGTTGAACCCGGCGGCTTAAGACAGTCCCTGAAATATAGCTTATTTTTTTATTTAAATAATATATTTAATATTTTAGCCTGAGATCTGTTCTTTTACTGGCTGTATTATATTTCTGTCACATTCGGATGTAGTTATAAGTAAAATTAATTTATGTTAAATAAAATAAAAAAGGTTGTTCATATTTTTAATTAGGGAATAATAATGCCAAAAAGTGAAAAAAGAGATTTCAGATAAATAATTTTAACTTGAACTGCTCGTATCAATTTATTTTTTTTTCATTTATTTAAGGTCGCTTGGAACTACATAGGTTATCAGCGACCACTATTACATTATTTAAATTAAACCATATAAATTACAATATTTGAGGAATTTTAGATTATTACCACACATATCAGGATCAGTTAATAATACATATCTGTCATTGGTAAAGCCAAACAATTGTCTTTCGGAATCATAACTATTACAATCTATTAAAACATGACTAACAGTGAACGGTGAGCTACATCTAAGACAAGTCCGAGGAGTGCTTTTCGCGAACAAATGCGAGTGAGATGCGTTGATATGGCCAATTTCAACTCTTATTTGTACTTCAGTATTTTTAGACATTAAGGTAGAGATAAACCATTTTAAAAATTCACGCCCTTCCACTACGGCTAAACACTCATTGCAACCGCATGTACACTCGTTGCAACCGCGATCGCGGTAGATGGACGTGTATTATAAGAATAGTTTATTACTACTAAATAATAAGAGTATATTTTATACCTTGGTACTTTTATGTTTTAAGTTGTTCTGTGAATACAGCCGCTGGGTTAAGTCGAGAGAGATGTTCTGCCATAGATCTCGGTGTACACTGCCGACCGCGTTACCTCGGGCATTTTTTACATTATGCACGCATTACACATAACATTAAACATTTTATCTGAAAAATAATGACCCAAAACATTGGGACTATTTGATAGATAATTTTTTTTAAAGTTTTGCCTAATGCGCCTATTATTTTATTATAAACGGTTTGTTTACTTATAGAGTAATATAAGAATAAGATTCTTGTTGTAAAAACTTTATCTATGTATTAATAAACTTATAAAAAAACAAAAAAATATATTATATTTATATATATAAAATTCATAATTATGAGACAGAAATTTTTCTTCACGAGCATTGAGAAATAAAAATGAAAGTGGAATTGGCTATTTACAAAATATAATTGGTGTTAGGAAATAATGAAGGATGTTTTTATAATTCCTCACTTATAAACTCGTCTTTGCATTTTTACTGTAGAAATACTCTCGTTTTTTTACTATTTATCACCTAAGAATATATTTTTAAGTTACAAGACGTATGTATGTAGTATCTCAATAATAATATTAAAACTCGCCTTATTATATTGTGATTTTAAGATAAATATAGATATTTTACTTTATATTTTTTTAAATATATTGTAAAACTATTCGATTTAAATTAATTTTTTGAAACGATAAAATAAAATCATTGGATGACCCTTAAAAAATAAGTTGTGAAGAGATTTTCAATATTATACCTGTACCATTGATATTTCTACATCTGTTTGAATAAGTTGATTTTATAGGCTGCTAAAGTTCGTCTGTTTCGAGTTACTTTTAGTTACGACAGGGTTTAATACACATGCCACATAATACGTTTTTATGTATTCTTACTACGGAAGAATAGACAAAATGACAGATTGACAAAAGAAAGATGCCATTTTGTCCATATTATCTGTCACTATGTCTATTCTTGTGTAGACAAAACGCATTTCTTCGGAGGTCATGCTGAGCGTGCAGATATGTTTATTAAATTTATATTGTCTTCCATGATTTTATAGTTTTGTTGTGGGAAAAACGTTTGTGCCTTATCTTTATTATACTCTTAACATAGTGTTTATATTATTGTCGCTATTTCATTGTAAGGGTTATTGTGACTGTTAAAATATATTTTTAATTACCCTTAAATTATAACCAAAACAGGTTTTTACCAGTCACAAAGCATAATAATAATTGAAAATGTACAATAATATCCTACGTGCTGTTGCTCAAAATTGTAGATGTTTAAGTGTCGAGTGATATATTAGCCTATTTATGAATACCTACTAATATTACAGCGATACTTTGCAGTCATTCTTTATACAGTTGCAGTACTCTGCATGTATTTTTACAGTTGGCAATCATGACTACGATGGTACTTACAGAAAAAAGTGCATTTTAATAATGTTTACATGCTCAATAATTTAGTATCGTATATAATTTATAAACTCTAGTTGTACGGCTAGGTTTCATGGTGTTTCAACAAATATGTTATGTTTAACGTATTAGCCAAGTTTTTATGTGATGAATTGTAGGAAAATTTCGTAAATATAATAAATAAGCTCCCATTAAGCTTAAATTATTATGTAATTACGAAAATTTTCCTATCATGATTTTAAACTTTTTAAACATTTGAAAGACTGTTGAAGAATCTTTTTTGTGAATCTTATAAGAATAGTTCTTATTTTTTGTCTAATTTTCTAAATTACTTACTTTGATGACTCAAAACCCCAGGTATATGATATTGCAGCTATTGTATCTATTATATTGGAACCACTTATTTTTAACAAATGCAGTATAATATTTATTTAACATATTATAGTAAATTTGTATTAACAGTTTGTGATTTGTGAAGATTGTAATGTGTTTTTGTGCATTTAAATAAAAATAAAAAAATTCCAAATCGTATATATTTCACATTGAATAAAAACTAAAAGTATTATGTTTCAAAATTTTTGTACAACAATAATATGAAACTCCTCTAACGATGAGTAAATTTAATTTTTGGCTATATTATATAGTACTAGCTGTCCCGACACACGATGTTCTGTCTTAACTATGAACCGCAATTTTTCCAATAGTTCTCACCGTTCAAACCTTCCCTGAGCTTCCACAATTAGTTCAAGACCAAAATGAGCCAAATCGGTCTAGCCGTTCTCGAGTTTTACCGAGACAATTGGAATTGCAATCCATTTTTATATGTAAGAAGATTTAATGTTGAAATGAAAACACTTTTATAATGAACTTGGCTGTGATGCACTTTGTTTTTAATTATATAAGTTTTTTATAATTCTGAACTGTAATGTTAGGCATTATATTGCATTGTGTCTAGTCGCAGCTGTGGCTGCTACTCAAATGCCATGTTAGTTTTTAATATTGATTAAATTTTTAAAAATATTTTGCATTTCATTTACAAGATAACTAGATGTTGTCCGACACTTCATTCGTGCAAAACGACATCCTAAGGGAACCGTTCATTTTGCATAAAAAATATAAAGTAGACTAAACTACTATCATACCAAATTACATCAAAATACGATCAGTACGTTTTATCGCAAAATAACTCGTGAAAGAGTAAAAAAGAAATACTACTGAAATAACTACAACACCTGAAATAACTACAAGGGGGCTTCAGCCTGATCGAGCATACCGTCTCGCTCGGTCGGAGATCTCCCTTTGAGGCTTCCAGTTATTCCGACAGATATAAGATAATCTCTAAGTATTCATTGAGACTTGAGTATTTACTTTAATATCTATGTAATATCCTGTACGTGTGGACTGAGGGACCTACCTGAATTTCCATAAGTATAGCAAATTTTAGTAAAGTGTAAGAAACAATTGTAGAACAAATCTGGGAATTTGTAAGATCTACAGCCCTCATAGTGTGGTCCCTCAGTTCACACACCGCTATTTTCCAGATCTCGAAAAAATTATGGTTTTTTCACAACAGAATTTTAGTAGAACTTTTTTTAAAGTTTTTACAAATTTATAGAATACGCATCAGTAATAAAAATATATAACCACCATAAGTGTGGTCCCTCAGTTTACACAAAAGTGATATATTCATTTCGCGATATATTAGTGACTTTTTTAATTATTTTTCTACGCAGAATTTTTGTACAAAATTTGTAGAATTTGTAGACCAAATTTCATAAACATCTATCGGCGCAATTTGAAGACATCAACCATTATGTTGTGCCCCTTAGTTCACACACTGGTGTATAAGTTTTACTCAATTAACTATTAAACGAGAAAATTATCAGAAAGTCTAATATACTGAAATTTTTGTAGAACATTTTTTTACATACATAATTAGCACATAAAATATTTAATTACTTGCTTCCTAGCTGAGATAATGTTAATTTTTTGAAAATATGAAGAGTAGGGTTACCACACAACAGGCAAAATAAGGACAGCACGAAAGATTAAAATGTAGTATTATGACAGTATCTAATATTTATTATATTTTTAATTATAAATATTTATTAAATTACTAATTACGAATTACACACATTTATATTAATGATTATTCATATTCTTTACATGAAGTCGAGTACTAAAAAAGGTAGGTAATGTAACTCAAAACGATTAGACAGATTTTGAGGACTACTTTGTTGGATTGAGTGTCCCGGTCTTAATTAAAACAATTTTGTAAATTAAATAGCTAATTTATAATTGATTCGACCATTGAGACACCGATTCAATGGCCAAAGTTACACTTTGTTGAAACCTATCATAATTTACTCTTTGCGGTTTTCTCCACAGTAGGTACCTATAATGCAAAATAAAAACCTTTGTTCTAATTAATAAATCACTTTTTTGTAATTTCAAATTAATAACTTCAGTAAATACAGATGGGACAGTGCAAGTATTACGTAAGACCATAGGGTGTGTGGATTGTCTTTGCTTTTTTGATAACGTATTATGTAGATGGTGATTATGTCATTAGAAAGAGGTTACACGGGTTGATTTTCACCGTGCGGCTAGTTGCTTTGCAAATTACCTTGTCATTTTTGTTGGAAAATCGCCTACCAACCGGCTTAAATTAAATCAATCAATAGAGAGAACAGATTACATTAATCGAAAATGCATAATATTATATTATCAATGTTTACGTAAGCACGGGGGGGTGGTAAAAATTTTGGTTACTTTTGCTGGCAAGGAGGACAGAGAGATGGTTGTACAGTGTACTAAATTAGAGGCCCAGATCTAGTAAAAAATCCGTAAATAGTAAAGTTTCGCCACGGTAAAGGAAGAACAGTAGAACATCTTCATACAAACGTGCCGCGTTCGGTTTGAATGTTGCGTGCGCGCCGGGCGCCTATCCGCACGCAGGCACACACTTTGTTAATAAATTAATAAACGATTAAAATTTTTGTATTTTTCAATTTTGCGTAAAAAAAGACGTAAGTCAGCCCGAACGGATTTAAAATAGGAAAACACAACGTATGTCACAAAAATTGTTTAAATTACCAATTTTTATAAAAAACTAATGATTTTTTAAAATTAAATCTATTATGAGGTGTATACAAAATACAAAATAGTACTGTAATTTTTCACTCGCCTCAAAGTGACTATCTTTGATATATGTAGTGTTAAAACTTAAGCGACGATATTATTACAAGTGGCCAACCTCTAATGTATATACTAAAATACAAGAATAAAAAAAAACAAAATGGCTTTTTACAAAACAGAATACAGTATTTTATTGGTTTTTCTTGTTTAATATAAGTAAGAAAGTCGAGAAAAGAAATCACCATGAGCTTAAAGATGCATTTTTGGCTGCAGCCACCCCACCCACCCAACAGTAAAAAGTAAGTAAATTTATTAAATGTTGAAAATGTATTGAACATAACCTAAAAATAGTAAGTCGACGAAAAATGGTTAGATTTTATTTTGTTTAAGTATATTATGTCAAATTAAAGTAGTAAAAAACACAACAGTAACAAAGCATTGCTCGTTTACTATTTTAATACAATCCAAAAATATGACATGAGGTGTAAAGATAAGACAGGTTGGAAGTTTTCATCATCATTTGCAATCGGTGATTAAAATACAATATAGATTTTATCTTTACAGTTCAGTCTATTTCCTATCCTCTTTTAATATTTATATATAAAAGATCCTATTTTAATATTTATATTTTCTTTTAGGGTCAGGTTGTACATCGTTTCCCTAATGGCTAATCGACTTTTTAGTGGTGACTTGTAAAGTGGGGATGTTTTGCCATTTACCCCATTATTTGGGGTATTGTCGAATAGGCTTAGATATAAATTAAAGGCGAGATTTATTAGATGTGACAATTTTATTAAAGATTCATTTTTTATCCCACTAGCATAAGAGGTACTAGTTTGTAACTTTCATGCTTATATATCATGCTTAAAACTCTTGAGGAGGAGGCTAAAATAGGCCATAACATTTGAAGAATTTTAAAAGCATATTCTATGTTCACAGTTATGAAACAATATTTATGAGAGTCCATATTATGCGCTTTAAATTTCTATCTACATATTATGTACAATCCAGAATACATCATACAAAATAATACAGATACATCGACTCGGTGATCACGACCATCAAGAAGCGTTTCAAGATTCCCTCCAGCCTGTCGGGGCTCATAGCCAGCAGCTACGAGTTAGGCAACATCATCTTCGTCTTTTACCTCGGCAGTCGGAGGCATATTCCCGTATGGATCGCAGTCGGTAAGTAGAAAAGAATGCTTTTAAAACAAACATTCATTTTATTGATTTTTACAATAATTTTTACGGTTCCGTACCCAAATGTTAAAACGGAACCCTATTACCTACCACTACTTTGCTGTCAGTTCGTCTGTCACCAGGTATCTCATTAACCGCGATAGCTAGACAGATGTATTTCTGTTGCCGCTATAACAACAAATCTATACATATAATAAAATCGTAACTGGTCGCTGTCTGATGAAGGTGAATAAATTATATAAGAAAAGCTTTATGAACGACATAGAACCCAAAACAATGATTTTAGAATTTTTGTCTCTCTGTTTATCTGCTTGTCTGTTTGTTTGTATGCGCTAATCTCAGAACTGAACGGATTTTGATGTAATTTGGTATGATAGTAGTTTACGACTCTGGATTAACACAGGCTACTTTTATTGCGGAAAAATGTACGGTTTTCGCGATATTTGTTTTTGCGCGTAGGATGTCAACGGCTTAACCGATTTGAATGCGGTTTTCACTAATGGTTTCAACTTAACCGACTTCCAGAAAAGGAGGCGGTTGTACATCCGGCTGTTCATAATATATGTATATTTTATGTTAAACGATTAATCCATCGCCTGTGGACCGATTTGCTGTAAAGGGTATAATCCCCAATTGGTCTTTTTGACACCAAAGTGGTGACCTGATGATGGGGTCCATGAGGAATCGTGGGAACTCCTCGAAATTTATATGGACACTTTTGTGATTTTGACTTAAAAAAAATAGTCCAGACATATACTACGGAAAAGGAAGATTTTCTACCAAGGTATCCCCTGGATCCAAAAGTACTGAACAGAACTCCTGACTTCGTATAGATTTGTATAGGGATTTCGGCGTTGTTTAAAGAAATGCAAGCATATGCCACTGTGTCAATTAGAGTAATCATTATCATCATCACATTATGATGATATAAAAGGTACAAGGTGAACATGAGTTCTATATTAAATATTGTTTGGCTGGTATCGACTTCAAGATAATGATTGAGTAGAGAAATAGTTAAAATTTTAGACAAACATAAAAGGGGAACTAGAAAATAAGTTTTATATCATACATACACCTTGGAAGTAGGTTTAATTTTTTGTTTAAAAATATTTTTTTTATTGGCTTTTCAAAAAGTACATTACAAGCTGGGAAATATTGTGCTTGCAATGATCAATCGTTTACGAAATACAGTCATAAATGTGAGATTGCTGGTAACATTAAAAACGGTCTATATTTTATAACAAAAAATAGTAACATAACTACTGGGTTTATGTATTTATATTATGATTGTTATAAGAATGAATATAAATGGATAAAATTTGGTAGGTATAAAAATGTGATGGCTAAATTGGCTATGGCTACTGCCCTTAAATTAATGTATAAACATAATTCCGCGCTATATATGAAGATGAGCTATATATTCATATAGTCAATTCAATAAGTTTCAGGAACTGTTCATTTCGTCAAAATCCTAAAAATAAAATCGTATTAACTAACCTCTTACGCCATAATACATTTCTAGATTTTGCTATAAACTTTTATTCAGGCGTTTACGAACAAACATCACTGAGCCACTTCCTTTTGCCTTTTATTGTTAACTTAACCTGTTTAACACTAGATACCTAATAAATACCGATATTTTTATTGACACTTCTTTAAATTTATTTATTCACACTTGGTAGGTACAGAAAAATAAATCGAATTCTTCAAATTCAAAAGCTGTTTCGTCAAAACTATAGTGAAAAGGAAAAATTTACAGAGTAATTATAAAGTATTCCTTTTTATTATTGTGCTATTTTGTATTGTTGTGTTTAACGTACAAAAATATTTTATCACATTTTAATGCATTTATTACTTTTTAACATATAAATGTTCTACTGCAAAAATTATGTCAAAATTGAGTTTTTGAAATTATAAAATTTACATACTCATTCTAACATATTGTGTTAACAAAATTTGTGCAGTTGAACTCTCGCAGAGATATCTGACTGTCTTGACTGACAGCGCAAGAAACTTATCTGACTTTTAACTTTGGTGTAATTTAACTTTCTGATTATAATCAGAGAATAATAAATAAATAATCAGAGAGTAAAAAATAATTAATAATTATTATTTTCAGCATCGAGTGGATAATTGTGAGCGCTTCATATAGATTCATCGTGGTGCAACGTTTCTTCGTGAATCGAATGTCTACACCTGCTGTGCTAATCCTAACGGTATTGTTTAATTATTTCTTATTGCAATTTATATTAGTGTAATTTAATATTAGTACTTATTAGTTGTAATTGACTTTTTAAAGTTACCTAGTGAAGATTAGCTGTTGCCTGCAATTCGTTTAGGTAAAACAATTGGAGCCCTAATTTTTGAAATTATTATCAAAATAAATAATAATCTTTTAAATACATAATCTTTTCCTAACGTAATTTTTAATTTTTCAGTGTTAAAGAAGAAATATCCCTTTTTACTTGTGAGTTGTGACTGAACAGTCATCATAAAATTGAAAATGAAATAAAAAGGTAAGCAGCATATTTAATTTTTATCAAGTGCAGTAACTATCACCTAGGACGGGGCTTCCCAAACTGTGCGTCGCGACGCCCTGGGACGTTGCAGGCTAATCCAGGGGCGTCGTGAGGCGATTTAGAGATAAGAGTCACAGTAGCATTTCTAAACTAAAATCTTGACTTAGAAGCTATGTTTTGATAATACTACCTTTTGTCATTACAGAAATGTAAAAAAATATTTTTTTGTTTCAAAATTCTAAAAAAATAAATTTAAAATAACAATCGATTAAAAGCAAATGACCATTAACTTGTACCAATGAATATACCTCATGCCCTATTACAAGCCCACGAAGTTATCGGGACTGCTCTGCATACACCTGTATACTAAATGGCTATGGCTACTACAACTAATTAATAGGTAATACCTATATAGTTTAGGCTGGGTTTAAACAGTTAAAATAAGTTTGAGAAGCCCTGAACAAGGATCAAGATTAAGGTATCATTTTTCTTTTTAGCACCATGCAATTTTTAAATCATATCATCATAAAACCATAAGTTACTTAATAGTTCGTACACTAAACCACTGCTTTTTATTTTTCAGTATTATTAATTCAACATGTCGATCAATTTATGAAATTCTGAGTACTAAAACAAGCATCAACAAAGCCAAAGTAACAATTAGATCCCGAATATGGGACAAAAATAAGCATTGCTTGGGAGAATGGATGATTGACGAAGACGCCATAGCCGTGGCCGCCCCTAGAAAGAGATATCGCGTTGTGCAAGATGCACTGCAATCAGGCTGGAGATGGCGCGGGAACGAGGTCATTGGGGGAGGCCTTGGTCCATTAATAGAAAGCATTAATATACAGAGTTACAATTTAAGTCGATGTTGATCCTTTAAAAGGTTGGATTTCCCATCATTTCCAATATTGTCTACAATGAAACCTATTTATGTATTAATATTTTTCGAGATTTTTTACTTTTAATTTTTTCATTTTCATAAAAATTAATAACTTTTTCTCTCTTCTCTATTTTTTAAATAGTTTTTATCTAGCTAATAAGCTTTTTTATTATTTATAATGCTAGTAATGCCGCTATTCTGAAAATATCTTTCGATTTGTAGAAATTAGAAAATACAAAAAAATGTTGGGAACTCTATCCCTTTGAGTTAACCTGTATAATATATCCCTGTATGGTACGAGCTACGTTATAAGGAATATATTGTACCCTTATTTGTTATTTATTTACGATAAGTTTTATATGATAGATAAAAATCTAATTATCATTGCATATGTATATTAATATTATCCGCACGTAATTGAAATACGCAGCCTATTTGCAATGTGTTAATTTGATTTTTATCTCTAATATAAAACTTATCGCAAATGATGATCGAATATGTTATCAGATGAGGATATTATAAATAATAATTTTCTATATTTTAAATAATAATATAATATTATAATATTCTATATATCTGATCTTAGACCAATGTTGATATTATGTATTCTATAAGATGTCTGAAGATTTATATAAAATGTACTGTGTAATATCTGATAGCGCGGGCGCGTTATATCCAAGTTGAAAATACATAGTATCTTCAGCATCTGTGATAGTTCATACAAATTGCACAGCAAACTATATTGTCTTTAAACATAAAATATTAAATTATCTTTGCAATATATGATGCTCATTAAAAAAAAACTTAAAGAAACATATTAATCTCGTTTGAGAGGTCATCACCAGCTCAGCCTGCAGCTACTACTTAGCAATGTTTACAATTGTTTAATGTTATGTATAAAATTTTGTAGCTTGAGCGGGAATAAACAAAACTTGGCCATATGCACTAAATTAAATTAAAAATATAATCACTAATAACAGATTTTGAGATTAAGCCGATCACATGCCAACTTTTCGTAGTGTTCATGCAATAAAAAAATGAAACACGCTCAGGTTTTTTTATATTCCTGGTTGGACCCTAAATTTATTTTATTGATTTGTATTTTAGATAGACAATCAAGACGGAGATCCTTCTCCATTTTTCAAACTCATGTTCTTTATAAAACATAATTTTTCATTTCCCATGGGGCTCTAAAATGCATGCAAAGATAATAGCTATCCTAAATTACTAAGTATAATGGTGGTCAGCTGATGCGGTGCGTCGAATATTTATACATATTTCGATTCAGATTATATTATTGTAAACATTTAATATTTTCATAATATGGTCCTAATTTTACATTTAAAGTTAATATAAATAATAATTTTACAGTGTTTATGTATATTACAGACATGCACAATATTGTTCAATTAAAAAAAAACACCATTAAGTATCATCAAAAAAATACAACCTGAACAATTTATAAAACTAGTACTTTATTTAAATATCAGTAACGGGGCGGAATGAATACGTGGGTTGATATTTGATATTTTACTATACATACTTTACATTTCACCCATATAAGGGACGAATTAAAATATCTATAAAATAGTACTGAATGATTTGTATTTATAAGATTGAATATTAAATTTCATTAATATTGGGGCACATTTACCTAATATATTTTAAATATTTTACATACAAACTTTCAATCCTTATTTTTATATCCTTAAAGGCTGAATTGTAATAAACCTCGGAACAAGTATTTAATGAAATGTATTTAAGAGCATGAATGTAAATTTTCAACAAAAACGATGCAAATTAATAATAATAAGATTTTCCATACAAATTTTCAACCCCTATTTCACCCACTTTAGGGATGGAATTTTTCAAATCCTTTCCTAGAGTGCGACTACGTTATAAATTAAAACAACTGTCTAAATTTCACGTTTCTACCATTAGCGGTAACGGCTGTTGGACCGTCTATATTTCGGTCACTCAGTGAGGACATCTCCTTTTATATTTGGTCATCTATCCATGGTCAATTTTTTCTGGATGACCGTTGCGTTTTACGCTGTAGCATTTTAGTTCTACACGAATAAAGGTACATAACATAGTGCGATGTAAATGAATCTTCTCATTTATAAAATTCTCGTGTTATACATAACAAAACTCATCCGAAACGACTTCACCGATTTTTATAAAATTTTCCAGGTATATTTTATAGATCTGAGAACAGGTTTAAACTATTTTTATACCCCTAAGTGATAATTGTGGTCTACCTGAACTTTTTTTACTGATTTATGATTTGGCATCAAAGATACTTTACATAATTTAATCTTAGAATTTCAATCTTCTAAAATCTGTTTGATTTTTAGTGATTACTGTAATAATATTTATCTCTCATTGGTCGACAACTCACATAATATGTGCCCTCACACATAGCCTGCAGGTTGTAGGAGTAGGTAGGTGGTAGGTAGGTGTAGGGTGCAGGTGTAGGTTGTAAGGATTAGGTAATATATGTTGATTGTAGGTGTATGTAGTACAGGCATGACCAACCTTTTCAAGAATGCGTGCCATTTTTTTATTTTAGCAAAACCCTAACGGGCCGCACATCTATTAAAATACACAATTCATCCACAAAACCCCAAAAATCATTGTTTTTCAAATATTACCAAATATTAATTTTTTTAATCTATTTTTAATTAGGGACTTTTAGTGTATTTCACTATGCCAGTGCCGTTATAGCCTAACAAACTTAGTAAACCTAATATAATATTAGAATACATACTACATGGTATCTTATGATATATTACAAATATATTTATATATTATTATTGCAGGTTCTGATGAAGGCCCTGATAACAAAGTTTGAAAAATTCCTACATCTAATAAATTTTAATTGAAAGCTCTCATCAGAGCCTCTCTAAGCAACTTGGTCCGGGCACATTCCGCCAACAAGTGGTGGACATCCTCGACAGTGCCGCACTCCTCACAGTTAGGGCTGGCACTCCCTCCGACGAAAATATTCATAATAATATCACACAACTTTTTAATACACTGTTCCACTTCAACACGACCGGTTTCAATTAACTCATCATCACCTGATGAAGATATAAAAAAGTTGTGTGATATTATTATGAACATGAATGTCTACCAAGAACCAACAGTACACTCAATCAGTTATATCACCAAATATTGTCATAAACGTAGGTGTATACGGTTAAGGTGTAGATGTGCACGCCTCCAAGTTACAATACGCTCGGCCGCCAGGTTGCCGATGGTCCGCGAATATCGGGATGTTTATCCAGAAAAATCCGAGTCACATAAAAGCCGACCGCTTGATTACCAAGTCGACCGCTAAATCAGATCAGGGGCCGCATAGTAAAGGTCCGCGGGCTGCACGTTGGTCATGCCTGATGTAGTAGGTGTACGTAGTCGGTGTATGTTGTAGATGCAGGTAGTAGGTGTAGAAACTATATATTATTTCAGTTACAGGACAGAATAATGTCTGTAAGCAGCAGCATATAAATATAAAAACCTTGCGAACGTGAACACGTCATGTAACGCCGCTGCGAGCACACGTGCGTCCTGTGCGGGGACGCGGCGCGCGACAAGCAGGCGCGTGGCTAATTCACGCGCGTCGGGGGGCCGCAGCGCGAGCGGGCGCAGGAGCACACTCAGCGCGCTGGGCAACGCACGCCGCCCGCCGCCGTACCCGCGCCCGGATGGATTCATCGTCATCATCACGCCGCACCACGGCGACACTGACACCTAACACGATACAAGGACCTTTACTTTGGATACTTTTAGGGGTCAAACGAAAAGCCTTATGGTTAGCGATTATATCCTTGCCCGTTGATAGTAGACAAATAAATGATTATCATAAAACAATCAATCAAAGAGCAGTCACAAATTGTCTACTTCATAGGCCTACCTAACCATCTACCTATTCTACTCCTACCTAGGTGGGAGTAGGTATTTTATTACTTATTTTATTTCAAATTTAAAAACAACATTATACATAGTTAATGTAGGAGAACGGAAGATAGGAGACAGCTTATAGCGAAACAGGCCAAAAAGATTAAAATATTTAAGTAAAAGAAGACCGATTTATAAATCTACTTCGACCATTCGAGATTTTAGTAGTATAAGAATTATTCTACTAAGTGCCTAAATTAATCTCATTTACCAAATAAGTTTTTTTTTGCTTTTTATAACTTTTTATTTTTTGTATACTTACAAAATATACGGGTTGACTGATTTTAATTAAGTAGATATAATTAAAACTGCAAGTCAGATTTGTTACAAAATATAATATTTCTAACTACTTAATAACGTTTATATTCAAATTTGTGATACTAGTACAAACTAAAAATTTCTAAATGTTAGAAATATAAAGAGTTCCTTTGTATTCATAAGGTTTGTTTTTTAAAAGAATATAGTTTTTACCCTATTTTCTAGAAATGTTGCTTAAGTTTGTTACAGGTTGTAATACCTTTTTATTTTTGGAAGAAAATATTATTTGTTATGTGTTTTTTAAATTGATAATAAAACTTTATTTACAAACTAAATAATTTATTTGTTTCATTTAATTCATTGTCATAACAAAATAATAATAATTGTTTAGATTCTCTAAAAAAATAATTTTAATATTAGGTATTATAATTCATAAAAATATGAACGGTTGTATTACAACAATATTGCCTTTTTATTGTAATAATTATACAATAAAAAGGCATAAATGGACAAGTGTGCCTTTTTAGTGTAATAATACCATTTGCAATATATTTTTAGTGTTGTTGAAAATAAAAAAGCTAATTATTTAAAGAAATAATTAAATATTATATTGCCAGTGTATTATATTTATAATACAAAAATACAATTATTAACATCAACACAATATCTTAAAATTATGTCGCCGTAGGATATTTTTAACAAAAACTAAAAAATATTTCAAAGGCCATTTTATCTATATTTAGTTACAAATTGCTAGTTATGCCCTTTTTCGTTACGACGGCAGAATATGTATACTCATATCGTAGCGATCCCTTTTTCCGCATTTTTTTTGTCATAATTTAATTTGGCATAACTTATTAGACATTTTTTGTCATAATAATACTTTGGAATATTGTTTCTTTGAATACGTCATCATTAGGCGTATAACTCTCTCAATAGCCTAAAATCAGAATTAAAACATAGATTGAATATAGTTTGAGATCTTATAACTGACTTGCTATTCATTGTTTTTTTTGTTTATAACTTTTTTGCCTTTACTATTAATTATACAATTTATCCATATTATATCTAGCAATATCCCGCGAAAAAAAATATTTATAGTACACAACCCTAGAAACACAATGGACGCTGTTCAACATTTCGATTCTTTCGTCATACCAGAGATCACACTCCCAGAGTATGTGATGAGCAGTTTGTTAATAAGGGCTACCTTCGGTCGAACACTCGCAAAGCGGAGACGAGACTAATGTAAATTCAAAAAGTTTAAAGTTTGTGCGACGTAGTGATCTATTTCTATCCATTGCTTTCATGCATCCAGGCCTTAGAGAGTCGATCGCGTACCGAAGGGAAGAAATTATTGTAAAGGTGACGCCCTTTGATAGTGTTGTCCCATCGTTCCTGCCACTCAGAAATTAGGTTCTGTATAGAAATATCTAATGGCTCGAATTATCTAGTTATCTTATTACTCTCTTTCGCGCTTAAAAACTCAGGGTTAGTCATTTTTTTATTTCTATAATATAGTGCTGCACGACGCTGTATCTCTAAATCTACTGGTAGGACTCCGGCTAAGACTAGAAGTGCTTCAGTACTTACGGTACGGTATGCCTTACATAAAAATATTAAGGCGAGACGTTGGCTTTGCAAAAGTTTACGACGGGCCACTCCTATTGTAGGCCTATCTGCCCAAGCCGGTGCGCCGCGCCATAGTGTATGCTGCCGAGGTACGTCGCATTATAAATTATTTTTAATGTTTTAAATGAAAGGCCCCATGTCGACGTTGATATTTTTGTGAAACAATATAAATTCCTTTTAGCTTTCTCACCGGCCTGTATTATATGTTCCAGGAATGTAAATTTATTTTCTAATATAAGTCCTAGGTAACAAAGTGACTGTTTACGTTTCACATTGATGTTGTTCAGTTTAATGCAAGGAGTTGGTATTAATGAACCTTTTAAAAGTACATGAAAGGTTTTATGTGCTGCAAATTGTAATCGATTTCTGTGGCCCCAACTCGATATTAGGTTCAGGCACTTGTTGGCCTTGTTTTCAATTTCAGATCGCGAATTGGCTTGAATAATAAGAAAACCATCTACAGCATAACCTATCAGAGAGCACACAGGAGGCAAGGGAACACATAATAAATCATCAAAACTTATATGTCATTGTACGCTGACACAGGTTCAGCACTGTCAACGTGCGGCGATAGTAATCCTTGAGGGCAGCCGCGCGTTAAGTTTTTGAAATGTGCGTAATGACCGAGTTGGAGTTTTGATACGCCGTTGCAAAAATACGGGTAAATTAAATAATAAATATTACGATAGCAGCCTCTGTTTCTTATCTTCAGTAGTAGCATGGGCCAGGCATTATCGAAGGCACCCGCGATATCCAAAGATATATACCTACTACATATTTACACTCCGATAGATTTACTGTTTTTCCATAAGGGTTTAAAAATGACCCGGGTAACATAGGCTATATATAATTTGCGTAGTCATGTTATAGTATAGTATAGTTTTAACATTTTATTTTCTGACCTTTAAAACATTGTTTCAGATGGCTATATTTGGAGCCCATATTAGCTACCGACGACGCGACGACGGTGAGCTAGGTGTCAAGTTCCGCAAAGTAGACCAAGCATTCAAACAGGTCGCTCGGATCTTCGAAGCCGACCCTCGCCTCTCGGTCTTGATGCAATCCACAAGACTTCAACCGATGCTAGACTCTATTTCAGAACAACTGAACAGTTGTCAATCGGCACTGAATCAGTACATGTATGTAAGTACTTATTCACATCATCATTTTTGTCTACGATCTCTCTCAAATTCACATCATCAAAAATGATGATGTGAATTTATATCCGATATCTACTGATAGGAATACCGGATTAGTTTTACTTTCCTGGTGATGACGTTAGTAATACAATTATGTTCGCATTTTGTTTCTGTTTAATCTAGTAAATATTGTTGATACACTAAATACGAGGCATTTAATAAAGAAAAATATTTTCAGAATAAGCGTACCATCTTCCCCAGACTATATTTTCTCAGTGATGATGACTTGCTGGAACTAGTTACTCGGTCAAGCACGGGCGGGGGCCGAGGGTAGAGAGGCTGTGATGCAAACGCACTTGAAAAAACTATTCCCGGGTATAAAGTGGGTTATAAAGATCTCGTGGGCTACGCGAAGAACTTCCAGGCTTTCAAACGTTTTTGTCATAAGTACTATTGGAAACAATGCAACACTTTTTTGTCATTATAAATGCATTGTAATTAATTGTCATATTATAAATTAAAACATTTAATTACATTCTGTCACAAAAAAAACATGTTATTCCAGTGGTGCTTTCCCTTTAATTCTGACTTTTTGTCATCACAATTTGTCTCCCGCTTTGCTTGGGTAGGGAAACTGGAATACTTCCTAATCCTCCTACAATCTTCTGATTAATTTCGTTGCGGGTTCCAAGACAGATTTAGCATGTCCCCCGGGCACCCCTGAGATCATATCAAAGAGGTTTTGCGGTTGGTTACCACTGTCGATACTGGCTACACAGGAGTTGCAGTGGTGGGTAAGTGCGGTGGGCCAATTTCTCGTTTAAAAAAAACCCTTATGGTTTCGTCATATCCGTCCGTCATATGGATATGACGAAACAATAATCATTCAATCAATAGCTAACCTAACCAATACATATCCATCTAAAGATGTCACTGAAGTAGTACATGATAAATATGACAATCAACTGTTTTCTTGAAGACTAGAAGAGGTTAAATGGTGTTAAGACGTTCACCGGACGGACAGTAGGTACCTACCTATGTAGGTTTTTCGCTAGTAAAGAAACATAAAACTTTTCGCCTGAAATTAATTTCAATAAATTTAGACGAAAAATAAATATACGGCCTGAAAATGTTGGCTTTTGTATTCAGGACAGTGAACCGAATCAAATATTTTTAAAATATATTAAAATTATATCAATTCAAAAAAATGTAAATTTTTCTTTGAGATTTCAGACCTACAAAGATTTCAAAACTCTACATACGTATATGCATATCTAAAAATAATCAATGTCAGCTACTCTGCAGATATGTAGAAAAATATCTACGTTTAAACGACTACTTATTCAACGAGCTGTAACATTCAAAGATATTTTCAGAATTCAGAGGAAATCATTATGAGAAATGTTTTCAGATAGAATCAAAACTGCTAATCGCCCTACACGTTAAATAAAATAATCTAAAAATATTGAAAAATTAAAAACTAAATTAAAATTACTTTTTCTTAAAGAAGTCCATACATGCAATGAATATTCCATATGTTCTGCCATATAATTATATGTATACTCATATCGTAGCGATCCCTTTTTTCGCATTTTTTTTGCCATAATTTATTTGTGGCATAACTTATTAGACATTTTTTGTCATAATAATACTTTGGAATATTGTTTCTTTGCATACGTCATTATTAGGCGTATAACTCTCTCAATAACCTAAAATCAGAATTAAAACGTAGATTGAATATAGTTTGAGATCTTATAACTGACTTACTATTCATTGTTTGTTTTTGTTTATAACTTTTGTGCCTTTACTATTTATGGCACTACTATTGATGTTAATTAATTATACAATTTAATCAATATTATATCTAGCAATATCCCGCGAAAAAATATGTGGGGCACGATCTTGCTGACATTGTTGCTTGTGTGGTGGTAGTGTTTGCACGATCTTGTTTCTGAGTGTACGCATAAGCAGTGTGGTGCTTTACGCAAGCTTATGTGTGCACTCATGCATTTGATTGCAGGTTGTGGGAATTTTTTCGCGGGATATTTCTAGATATAATATTGATTATATTGTATGCTATGGATTTCCGCAAAGTAACGCCTGATTCTATTAACTACTTAATACCTAAGATACGCGCCTTCCAAAATAAGAGTTAAAATCTGTTATTATTTCTGTACTTTCTTTTCGGCAAAAATACAGTGTTTATTGTAAAAAATTAATATTTATTGTACCTACTACATGACTGTTTGTTGCCAGAATAAAATAATAATAATTTGTTAGAAGATGGACATGGCGAAACTGAGGGTTACAAGACGTGAACTACGGAACCCCAAAAAGGAGACAATAAAAATCCAATTAAACAAACATTTTTATTAGGAAGTACAATGTAAGTACAAACAATTACTTAAAGGAACTTATAAATGCAACTACATCTTAAAATACAAAATAATGCTTATAGCTTTAAGTGTAAATTCAATGAAATAAAGTAAGTGATGGCATTCATTTGTTCCAAATTAAAATATATTTTCAAACATAAATTTCATCAGATAAAATAGAATTCGAGACATTCCCACAAAAGTAAGTAGAACCAATAAATCTAAAATTATGTACAAATCTTTGGAATAGAAATATTGAATAATATTATAAAGTATGATAGGTAATATAAAATATTTAAAATCAAATGTTTTCATCTTCTATTTTAATCCCTATTGATATGAAAGAAAACATCATGTTTTCTTTCATAAGTTAATCTATCATTAAAATTGAAAATAAATGTGCATGTTAGCAATTTATATTCTTAAAAATTACTACCTAAATAGTTTTATATAATTACTTAAAATTTATCTTAGTAACACATTTAGAAGGTCTAAAATATTATTTAAATAAAAGTTAATTATACTTATAATGTAAAGTGGTGTAACAGACATGCATTAGGTATGGACATTACTTGCTATATACATACATAAGTAATATTTTTATTTTACAATTTCCTACTATTTTCATAGCAATGTATATAAAATGTATGGCATTATTTACAGGTTGTTTTATTGCAAGAATAATAAAATTAAAGCAAACGATACGGATTAAGTTGTTCACCAACTATATGCTTTACGTAGTACAAGAACGGTAGTTATCAAAACGCTTGGTTATTTCTGATAAATAGTAATTCATTTGTGTATTTAGTTCTCCTATTTCCTTTTCTAATTCATTAAGTTGCTCACTGTGGCCTTTATACAGTTCTTCCATGCTAGCTAACAGTTTAAGTTGCGTTTGAGTATCACTTGCCAGTTTAGTAGCTCAGCTACCTCAGCTCTATTCACAACATCATTAGCTTCTTGCTTAACTAGCTCTGCGTCGATCTCAATTTTCAAAATATCTTTCTGCAAATTGGATAGGTTCATTTTAAGACTTTCGACATGATCAAGTGTATCATTTGTCTATATCAGAGCCTGTTCACTTTCCAGCGCTATAGGTATTAAATCACCCTTTGCTGCATCGATATCACTGTTGGCTTTCTCAATAGCATTTTCTGCTGCATCTTGAGCCGCTTGTGCTTCGTCTAATGCATTGGATACTTTATTCGCAATTTCAAGGGTTAAGTTGGCAGATTTATGCACTACAGTCGCAATTAATTTGAGAGCTTTTGCTCTATCTAAATCTGGTGCTGTTACGGAAATAATATTTTCAATGTCAGTAAGTTGTGATACAGTTGAATTGAATTTATAGGAAAGTTCCGTTATTTCCTCAGGTTCTATGCTTATCGACAAATTTAATATTTCATTTGCTAATGCGCGTATATCTGCAGAAGTATATTTTGTATTCAAAAAAAAATCTTTAAGCTCTGCAGTTAAATCTTGGCTACTATTAGTTATCGTTTCAGCTGCGGATTTAAATTCTTTTGCTTTATTAAAAAATCTTTAGATCGTGACCGCACTGAAACAGTGTCTTGTTTAACTTGTGAAACTTGTCGGTACATGAACTCTGCACTGAATTCATGTTCTTTTATTCTGTGTTCCGTTTTATTTGTAAAACCTAATGCTTGCTCAGCTTTTGTAATTACACCTTGATCACACGATATCCCACCATATTTTCCACAACCGGCGCCTCCACATATATCACAGTTGTCACTTTCTTGTCCACACATTTTCCCATTAATACTAGGCAATTGAGCATCTAGATTAGAAAGCTGGTCTCGTAGTTCCTATAATTTTTTATCATTTTCCTTTTTACAGTTTTTTTTATTGCAAGAATAATAAAATTAAAGCAAACGATATGGATTATTTTGTTCACCAACTAAATGCTTTACGTAGTACAAGAACGGTAGTTATCAGAACGCTTGGTTATTTCTGATAAATAGTAATTCATTTGTGTGTTAAGTTCTCCTATTTCCTTTTCTAATTCATTAAGTTGCTCACTGTGGCCGTTATACAGTTCTTCCATGCTAGCTAACAGTTTAAGTTGTGTTTGAGTATCACTTGCCAGTTTAGTAGCTCTATTTAATAGCAACTGAGCGCGTTCTCGTGAATTTGAAGTTTGGTTAGCCCTTTCCGCAAGAGATATATTAGTTTGCTTAAAATCTTGTCTAAGTTGCCTAGCTTTTTGCTCAGCTACCTCAGCTCTATTCACAACATCATTAGCTTCTTGCTTAACTTGCTCTGCGTCGCTCTCAATTTTCAAAATATCTTTCTGCAAATTGGATAGGTTCATTTTAAGACTTTCGACATGATCAAGTGTATCATTTGTCTTTTTCTGAGCCTGTTCAGTTTCCAGCGCTATAGGTATCAAATCACCCTTTGCTGCATCGATATCACTGTTGGCTTTCTCAATAGCATTTTCTGCTGCATCTTGAGCCGCTTGGGCTTCGTCTAATGCATTGGATACTTTATTCGCAATTTCAAGGGTTAAGTTGGCAGATTTATTCACTACAGTCGCATTTAATTTGAGAGCTTTTGCTCTATCTAAATCTAGTGTTGTTTCGGAAATAATATTTTCAATGTCAGTAAGTTGTGATACAGTTGAATTGATTTTATAGGAAAGTTCCGTTATTTCCTTAGGTTCTATGCTTATCGACAAATTTAATATTTCATTTGCTAATGTGCGTATATCTGCAGGCGTATTTGTTGTATTCGACAAAAAATCTTTAAGCTCTGCAGTTAAATCTTGGCTACTATTAGTTATCGTTTCAGCTGTGGATTTAAATTTTTTTGCTTTATTAAACAAATCTTTAGCTCGTGACCGCACTGAAACAGTGTCTTGTTTAACTTGTGAAACTTGTCGGTACATGAACTCTGCACTGAGTTCGTGTTCTTTTATTCTGTGTTCCGTTTTATTTGCAAAATCTAATGCTTGCTCAGCTTTTGTAATTGCACCTTGATCACACGATATCCCACCACATTTTCCACAACCGGCGCCTCCACATATATCACAGTTGTCACTTTCTTGTCCACACATTTTCCCATTAATACTAGGCAATTGAGCATCTAGATTAGAAAGCTGGTCTCGTAGTTCCTCTAATTTTTTATCATTTTCATTTTGCGTATTATTAAAGTTTGAGTATTGTAATTCAATAAGTCGGTCAGTATTTTTTATTTGCCTATCTGTATTGGCTATAATAGTCTGTACACTTTCAGCATCATCAGCTGCCTTCGAAGCTCTTTGTTTTGCCTCTCGTGTAAGGTTCAATGCTCCCTCTAAATTAGCTTCTTGTAGTTTGGTTGCGTTATTGCCTAACTCCAATGTTTTAGACTTCAAATTGTCAATACTTGTTCTTAATGCTTCTAGTGACACATTGCCCAGGTTGATTTTTGATGTGATGGCATTAAGATTATCATTGCTATTCTTAACTTTATTCTCGGCTTCGTTAAGTTTATTTTGTAGGGCTGATACATTTGACATAAGTTCAACTACCGTATTTTGACCAAGTTTGGCACTTTTGAGTCCAGCTTCTACATCCTGTAATTTTTTTGTCATTTCTTCAAAATCTCTTGTATACGCACCTGTAGCGCCAACAACTTTTATTTTACTTGCATTTCCGATAGCGTACTCTGTTTGTAGTTTAAGATCTTCAATAATTTTATCCCAACTGTCGAAACATTCTCCACATCCATAGCATTGAGGAGCTTCGCCAAGATAGCCTCTAGCACACATATCGCACTTATATCCTCCTATGCCAGGTTTGCAAACACACGCTCCAGTATCTCGCATGCATTGCTGTGATACAGAGCCTAGAGGGTCGCATTCACAACGGAAACATTCTGTGTTTGGGTCACCCCAATAATTTTCTTGACATTGATCACATTGCCTTCCACCGTGGCCAGGTTTGCAATCACATTTTCCAATATATGGATTACATTGTGATGAAAGAGATCCGATAGGATCACATTCACATGGATCACACCCCTTTCCTAGTGCTATTCTCCAGTGATTCTCAGTACAGTGGTCGCAATTAATACCCATAACATTATTGAAACAAGGACACTGTCCCGTGACGCTATCGCAGTTTCCCATCGTAAAGTTTGTTCCTAATTCAGAACAGTTACATTTGTAACATGACTTTTCAAGGGCATCGCCATAATAGCCTTCTTGGCAAACTTCACAATGATCTCCAGCCGTATTATGTAAGCATCTTAAGCATTTCCCGGTGTAAGGATCGCAGTTACCTGGTTTCGTAATATCAATATTGTCACTGCAGTCGCACTTTTCACAAGTACCTTTAATAGGGTCTCCATAATAATTATCTGCACAAACATCACAAAGCAAGCCAGCATATCCCTCTTTACAATCACATACAACATCCTTTGTTTCAGGGTCTAATTCACATCGATCTGCGTGGCTACTCTTATTTGGATCACCCATTACTCCTGGACATGGGCAAAGTCTACAGGGAATATCAACGCCAAGTCGAGGATCTCCATAATATCCCTCAATACACCTTTCACATCGATGCCCTTCGGTGTAGTCTCTACATTCCCTACAAGCACCAGTTTTGTCATCGCATTCAATAGCGTGTCCATTACAATCACATTGTTGACAATTCGGGAAACTAAAATATCCTGGTTGACATAGATCGCATGCTCGACCGTATGTATTAGCTCTGCACTTGCATTGACCACTTGCTGCATCACAAAAATTGTCAAGGGAACCAATACTATTGCAGTCACATCGTTTACAGCCAAATTTGCTAAAGCCATATGTACCCGGAGCACATCGGTCACATCGAGAGCCAACAATATTTTCAACACACTGACAGTGGCCAGTATAAGGGTCACATTGATGACTTTTAGAACCCGTTGGATCACATTGGCATGATTGAGATCCATTTCTAATGAAAAAACCAATACTAGCATGATATTTTTTACATACATCTGGAATGTTATCTCTACCTAGATCAAAATAATAGGGGTCATTGCAGTTATTACGTGTATAGTCATCTTTTACTATAGGATCATTTGATAAAAATGGTATACTATCAACGGATGGAACTAGAACAATTGAATCTATTAATACGGTGGCTCTACTGTTTTGTGACCGACGATCTTGTTTTCCTAAATAAATACGGATTTCTATTTCTTTGTCTTTTTCTAGGCACACCGCAGGTTGAACAAGAACACTACGACTGTTAGCTGGAAGAGTCGTATAAATGGTGTCATCCTCCGGACGTACGTTAGCGCATGGTGAATCTGGATCTATTGGGTACGGTCTTTTTACTATTATCGTAGCTTCTTCCCAATTTATATTTGATTGCGGTTCGTATCTTATTAACACGTTGTAATCCATGCTTCTTTTTAAATCATTTATTCTAAATACGAGTGCACTGCTTTCAGGTACTTTCATAAAACCGGGACCAGTCCATGTCTCTTTCCTACCATCTGGATAGTTTTCCCTTATAACGACATGGCAAATCTGACTTTGTATAGCGTTATCATCTATTTGAGAATCACACTGACTCGATTCGGCTTCAATTACAATAGAGTCTAGAGTACCAACAAAGAAGTTCTGCAGCGGTTGATCACAGCGCCGCCCTGTTACATTAGGACGACATTTACACTCACCGGAAATAACATCACAATCTCTATCGATAGAACCACCGACATCACAATCACATGCTAAGCAACCATCGACACTGTCCGATAGTCCATAAAATTCAGGCAAACATTGGTCGCAATTTCTTCCGGTAACATGACGTTTGCAAAAGCAATTTCCAGTTAAAGCATCACATCCTCTTTCGTTTATCGTTCCTAGTTTATTACAGGTGCATGACTCGCATCCATCTGGATTATGTGGGTCGAAATTCCAAAATCCATCCTTACATTTGTCACATCTCGCTCCATCAACATATAATTTACATAAACAACGTCCTGTAGTTTTGTTGTTAGCTATGTCATCCTCGTCGTCACACAACACCTCTCTGTCTGTGGTTCCCTCGGGATCACAATCGCACGGCCTACATATGTCGGGGCTCTGAATATCTAAACTTGGATCTTTGTAGAATGTAGGTTTGCATCGTTCACAGTTTACACCCATAGTGTTATGTTGACAGTTATCACAAACACCACCGCTTATTTTGCCCGTTTTATTATACACGGCAGCATCAAAATGACATGTTGTCGCATGATTATTACACGTGCATCGCTTGCAAGCGTTCGAAGTTTTTCCTACCGCCGGCTGCCAAGGTAGGTCGTTGTAAAAGTCTTCACAATATTCACAATTCAATCCTCTCGTATTATGGGTACATTCACAACGTCCGTGAACCATATTATTTTTCGATTCAACACCCGGCATCGGTAAACATCTTGAAGCGTGCCCGTAGCAGGAGCAGGAGCCGCGAACGGTCATTTCGTATATTGAGTAGTAATATTTCTCTTGAATTTCAGCTCTGTTATCAAGTAAATCATCACCGAGCGTATGGAGTTTAGTAAAGTTTATTCTCAGATTTGTCATTCGCAATAGATTCTGCACCTCTTCTGAATATGGATTTGTTACGTTTATGGTCGGCGGCAGCACTCTAAATATTACTTCACCTTCCGTAGACGGCGCGACACCCGAGTAGCGAGACTCACAAACGACCTCGGTCAGGCTCCGCTGGTTGTGCTTCGGGACAGACGGGAAGGCTTCGTCGCAGTTGTGAGCGAAGTAGCGGTACACACGCCAAGTTTTTCCAAAGTCGAAAGATCTCTCCACGAGCATGGCGGCCGGCCGGAACGTTTTAAAACGTATAATCAAATGCGTAAAATGAAATTCGGCTTCCATGTTTAACTGTATGTAAACATTTTCTATTCCATTCTCGGACTGCCACCACGATTTATCCCGCGTTCCCGGCTCGTATCTATTGATTATCTTGTGTATTTGATGGTTCAAGTGGGCGTTCTTGATTGTGCTGTTGGTTGAGTCGCACCAAAAGCATTTCTTCCTCTCCTCGAGATGGGACACGATGCAGTAGCGCTCACGGGTGCGCTCGCCGCAGGTGGATGAGGCAAAGAGGCGGGCCTCGCGACCGATGAGCAGGTTGCCGGTGGCGGGGTAGCAGGAGCTGAGCTCGCAGGCGCGGTCCAACAGGCGAGGATCGGCGCGCTGGCGGTCACGGTCGCGGTTGTAGACGGCGGAGGCGCCCGCAGCCAGCGCGAGCACCAACAGACAAACACGCCAAGCCATGGCGCGATGTGCACTGGGCCCGAAGCCCGCGCTGCTCTCGCGCACCGCCCCTCCCGCCCCCGCGACCAGGAACGGACTCCACGTTTAATGGAGCTTTCGAAAGCTTTTATTTTATCTTGTGCTACTTAGGTACTCTAATGGAAAACCAGCGTGAGCATTGAGCGTATTATTCTGTTTGTGCTATTGTCATTAGTTCTAAACTTGATGATAGCTTGATCTCTGTATTAAATGAAGTTTTATATATTATTTCAGATTTAAGCCCGGACGCATTACATTAATACGTAAATAACTTAACCAAGAACATACCTATCTAAGGAGGGTTCCGTAACTATCACCTCTATATTCTTATGCGTACTTTTTAATTTTGTGATTTAAACTGTATGGTGTAAAGGGATATTAAAATGTATATGAAATGCTTAAAGTGACTAAAGTATTTAATTTGATAACGATTAATACTGTATCCTAAATAGCTTCTGAAAATACCACACTATATTATGTGATAATTTTATAAAACTTTGATTACAAGTACGCTATCCTTAAAAGATAGACATATGCCATAGCGGACTTTTTTGTAGGAATAATTAAAATTAACATTTCTATGACACATTTTAATATACCTACTCGAACTGTTTTTAGCAAATTTTTTCCTACTTGACACTAATCGTCATATTTTAGACAATTCACAAAATATATTTATAAATTATAGTTCTTGTGTTATTCTGATGTAGAGGCCATATTATTTTAAAGTTTAATTTAAATCCGTTCAGTAGTTTTTGCGTGAAAGAGCAACAAACATCTATAAATTCACACATCCATACTTACAAATTTTCGCGTTTATATTAGATATGACATTTACATTTGACTCGACACTTGTGTGTTCTATTTTTAGGTCTAATATATTATTTATATTATCTCTAATATATTATAGTCTAATATATTATTATGCGCAGAGTTCTGTTTTCAGTGCTCTGAATTTTACCGGGCACGCCGGATTCCGGATCTTATAGTCCCAGCCTTAGATTAATAACCAGCTGGTGCCCGCCACTTTGTTTGCGTGGAACTATTAATGGAAATGGAAACCTATTTTTTTAAAACGGAACCCTAAGGTAAAAGTTGCCTAAGTTACTCTATATCACATCAGTTATCTGCCAGTGAACCGGTCTAAATCGGTCCGACCGTTTCAGAGATTAGCCGGAACAAACAGACATACAGACGCACAGACAAGCAAAAGTTTAAAAAAATATATTTTTTGGATTAGGTATCGTATGTACTATCAAGCTAGCAAGGGCGGATAGACAGACAGACGGACGGATAGACGGGCAGAATGACAGACGGACAGACAGAGCGAAACTATTTTTATAATTCTTGTACTACCTACCTAACGTTAAAAAAATATAGAAATGGATTATTGTATGTTTATGATAAGTAGAGGAAATTAAGCAATTTATAATATTTTATAGCCATAACTACAAAATATTGTATCAATAAAATTAATTTTAAGTCGGTATTTTAAACTTCCTGTGTCCCATTTCAAATAATCAATTATACTATCTGTCCCGACATACCTACAATCAACATACACCTACACATACTACCTACACCTACAACCTACACCTACTACTAACACCAACAACATACACCTACAATTACAACCTACACTTACTACTAACACCAACATCATACTGCATATACCTACACTTACAACCTACGCCGACTACATACACCTATAACCTACAGGCGATGTTTGAAAGAGTTATCGAGTTAGTTATCAACTGAGGGTTGCAGATTATTACAGTACTTATATGAAATATCGCTATTAAACAATGGCGGTTGGTGTTAGAAGGTTGAAATTTGAGCGTTATATATTTTAATGACAAATAATAAAATAATAGAAATATAAAATATCTTTTTTGCGGTAAGATATCACTCACGGGTAATTGAAAAATATCTTACAACGTTACGGAGTAGTTCTATAACTAACACTGTGACACGAGAATTTTATTTAAGATAAAACTTTTGCGGCTGTTGTGTAAAGGAATCAGCACAGTAGTCAGTACAACAGAACAATATAATCTGGGGAAAATGAAATCAAAAAATAGCATCTAATTTATGTCGATAGGCATAAAAAAACGGAAACGGCACAAACGAGATATAAGTTTAAAAAGAAACGAAAGCGCTTCTCAATCCTTATACACAAAGGCATTCAAACAAGTTAAGAATCCGGCCCTGAATGCGGCGTCGACCTCTCCCGCCCTCCCCGCGCGCCGTTCTCAGTAATGGTCAATATCCAACCGAAATAACAGACCATACGAGACGAGATTTTTGTTACACAACATTAGCGAAGGGATAGAAATGCACACTTTTAACGTGAAAGTCCATTATTTGTTTTATTTTCAAAGTAATGTAGAGTATTTTTTTTTTAATTGACTAAACTTTCACCACTAACTCGAGAAGGCGTGAACTGATTTGAATGAAATTATGTACACAAATAATTTGGGGGCCGAATAAGCGTCTAATATACAACTTTTTTACCCTAACAAAATATATGCTACTTGTATCATACTTAATACAAACAACATATAACACATCGAATGAGAATTTCCTTTAGTACTTGGATTAGGAAAACAGAATATAGCGATATCATAAAATAAAAGTACAAGATGGATAAAAAATACATTTTTTATTAATGAAAACACTATCGGCCATAATGTGACTTCGCTGTCGCGGAGCTAGTACCTTATAATAAAGTTTGAAAGTTTACACAATAGGCATGTTGACTAAAAATATTTTTTTCTATTCAATGTTAGACAACATCTAAAACCCATTTTTATAAATCATACAAAAGTGTCGAAGATACAAACGATATAAATTTAAAATAAGAAAGAGAGTTATATTGGCCTGTGACGTCACGATGTGCTACCGCCTACCGCCATACATATTTTGTCAATAAACAATGTATGGCGGTAGCAGATTATGAAATCTTAAATCGTTTTGCGAGAAAGACATGGGCAATATTTATTTACTTATAGTTTAAGTCGCGTCAACCGAAATATATAACCTAAATATAATAGCTTTTTTTAGATTTATGTATTTCTATTCAACAATTTTAAAATATAATTTGTAAAAATGTGATATTCGACACTAGGCAACAACCATATTCTAGTACTAATATTTTACAAAGTTCGAAGTATAGATCATAATATAATTAGCGATATATGCAAGAATATAATTAGCAAATTCCGTAGCATACTTGGAGTTATAATAGTAGTTATGGGCTTGCGTTCTTATGTTCTTAAA
Source organism: Phengaris alcon alcon (assembly GCA_037179445.1). Classification (NCBI taxonomy): domain Eukaryota; kingdom Metazoa; phylum Arthropoda; class Insecta; order Lepidoptera; family Lycaenidae; genus Phengaris; species Phengaris alcon. The sequence continues at coordinate 3,213,203 of JAYRCH010000055.1, read as the reverse complement.
GATAAGTTCTCTATAAAGGAGCTGCTAGGTAGATTACGTCATATGGGTCGGTTTCAATTACGAATGTTTTCTATTACTGACAGTTTTTGTGCTTAGTTTAGTGTTATATATTGTTTGGCTCTGATGTAACTTAATAAGTCAACTGGACTTAAGTACATAATATACGAAAGGAAACACGCTTGTATCTCATACAATCAATGTTTAATGATATGACCTTTGCCGCGGTTTCGATTGCGGTAAATTAAGTTATGACAGTCACAAATAATGTGTCTAACTATATATAAATCTATAATATAAAATAAAGTCTGCTTAGTTTAACTGTTCATAACTTTGAACGGCTGGAATAATTTGAAATACTTGACATACAAAGACCAAAAAAACGTTTTATCGCGAGATTAGGTACAGTTACCGTTAGCAAGTTTTGGAACTCGCAAGCTACAATTTTATTTGAAGAAAAAAATATAATTAGTTTTTGAGTAATAGTGTCATACACACCGCACGATACTGACGCCCTTCCGGCCTGCGCATCCGCTGGTGATAAGAGGTTTCTGTCGCCATTCAATTGACTAATTTACTGCCCGCACCAACAATGAGTAAAATATTATTCGACAGAACAACTAAATACCTACTTGAAAGGACCTGCCCTTCCTGTTCTTGGCGTATATCATCGACATCATAGGTTGCAATAATAATTCCGATAATATAGAGTCTAAATCCCATACTGCTATGGCACTTAATACGGATAAAACAGTCGAAAATATTTTTTGATCATGCTGTCACCGCGTCATACTCCCTTTTGGCAAGCTGTACACATGAAACCTAGTACAAGATATATAACCATTATTCTCTTCCCTGATTTTGGTCACGATGATTTGTTTATATCATACAGGTAGAGTTGAGTTGGTAAAGTACTCAGTTATAATTAAAGTGTACTTGTTACTTGCTAAAAGTTTTGCTCTATATTTGTATCAAGTCCTACGGAACACTGATGATAGTCTAATCGACAAACTGATTTTCGTGTCAAATAGAGATACCGGTCCTACAACTAAGTGTGATACCTCGTTGGATTCGGAATGACGTCTATAAAATTGTGCTAGAAGTGCACACAAATAATTGTAAAAGTTATAAACAATTAAAGAGGCAAAAATGAGTTGTTTTGGTTTTTTTTAATAGTTTACAAGCTATTAATATTTAAGAAATTTTAAAAATATACTGAATAAGAGCAGAACAAGTTAAAAATAATGAAGATATAGTTCTGGTAGTTAGGAGTGTTTTATTGAAAATATCCTGCTCTTATTCACTATAAAACCTTTAGGGCACTTGAAATTTTGACAAGTTACACATGTGTGAACCAGACATAGATTATAAAGATTAACTGGTCCGAAAATTTTGTTTTGTAGGTCCGTTGTTTTGTAGTTTTTAAAATGTCAAATATATTGTTTAGATTTAAGTATATTCTATAGTCATTTATACCTACTCCCCGAAGCGTTTGTAGATAATAGTATATTTTCGTTAGTTTTGCTGATAACCCTTTATTATCGCTATAAAACAAACTAACGTTTAAGAATTTAGTTCAATTATAACTTCTGTACAATCAACAATTGTTAGTTTGACTGTTAAAAATATTTATATGCATAGTAGGTACTTACAATCCAGCCATTATAAAAACAAAACCGTTTATAAGGTCTACCTATGTGGTTCACAAAACAAAATATAAATATTTGCCTCATGTGTCTATTGGTCGTAACATCACAAATTCGTACGATTACAACTATGTAGGTACTAACACGAAAAAAATTACTTAAGTTATCTACCTCTCGAGATAAAAATAAATAATTTAGATTTTTTAATTCTTTTACTGATTTTGCACAGTTTGAATTAATGTGTAATACACACGAAATATTATGTTATATATCTGTAATTATTTAGCAGGCGTGTAGCCGGCTTTACTTCAAACCTTTCCATGGTCATGATCATGTAGAGTTCATTTTCCAAACATAGTTAGAATTATTCAGGGTGGCAAATGAAGTATAAAATCGTGTTAAACACAGTTCAAGTGTTTTACTGAACGATATATTTATTTATTATACTTTATGCACAAAATTAGTACAAAGGCGGGCTTAATGCCTAGTGGCATTTTCTACTCGCCAACCTCGGGGTGATGCAGAGAGAGGGTGAGGTACGTACATGTATATGCTACATATGATTCTGTAAGATATATTAAAAGTTGCCTATGCTAATTTTCAAGCTGAGCTTTCAAATTTAGTACATAAGTTGTATCTGACCGACAAAAGTGAATGAACGCTTACGCCTTGATATCGTGAATTCTTTAAAAGCGATTACAAAGTCAGAGTTCATACGCGATAAGTCGGGGGCGACCGTTCCCTTTTTTAACAATTTGAAACGGCTTAATATACAGCTTTGTGTCATACAATTATAATACATTCTATGTAGTATTTATAGAGATAACTCTACCTATGTTGAGGTACAAGATAACTCTACCTATGTTGTTAAGGACAGCGGCCTCGTAACGAAAAGCATGAGTGAATTTTAATGTGAACAATAAACGTGTAATTAAAACGGTACGTAAAACTATAATAGTGAACACAGTGACTATATGTATAGATTTATATGGTATCAGTGTGGAAAAATAGTGTTAAAATGGTGTTTTATCAAGTGCGGGTTATTTTGATTATATATTTTTAACTAAAGCGGATATCTTCGCGCTGTTCGACGAGGGCTCGACAGTGACACTACTGGATGAAGACGTCGCGAAGGCTATCGGCGCAGACGGCCCACCGAAGGTGCTGAGAATGCATGGGATCAATGCCGAGAGAAGGGAAGAAAAAAGCCGACTCGTACAACTTGGCGTACGGGGTCACGACGGTACCAGATATGACGTCACTGCGAGAACCGTGGCCGGATTGAGCCTACTTACTCAGTCCGTCCCGGAATCACTGTTTCGACTTGCTCACCTGCACGATCTCAAGAACGAAGAGATATGCTATGAAGACAAGAAACCCCAACTTCTCATCGGCACGGACAACTGGCAGCTCATTGTATCCAGGGAGCTGAGGATCGGCAAGAGAAACCAGCCTGCAGCCTCGAAGACGAAGCTTGGCTGGGTAATCCATGGAAACATCCCCAGACGCCTCGCAAAGCAGGAAAAACACGAGAAAATCCTGCACGTGTCTACGATCGAGACCCGAGGCGAACGACGGGAGGAAATGGTGAAGAAACACTTCGAAACAGACGCACGGGGATTAGCGTCCAAGGCAAAGCTGACCAGAAGAGCAGCGAGTCATCGACCTCTTTGGCAGAACGGCCAAACGGATGGAAGAAGGTCGATTCGAAGTGGGGCTCCAGTGGCGCAAAGAGGGCGTCACATTACCCCGGGGTTACAACGGGGGGAGCCGAACAATCTGCAGGGCGGGACCGGGACTCCAGTGGCACGCGGGAGGTGTCAAAACCCCAGGGAACGGCGGGGGGAGTCGTGCGGACTGCAGATTTCAAGGAAATGGAGAAGTACGAGTCGTGTTGGCCGCCGCCAAGGCCAAGCTGGCGCCGCTGAAGGCACAGACAATACCAAGGATGGAGCTACAGGCTGCCCTGGTCGGAGCGAGGCTGGGAAACGCAGTCGCAGCAGAACACAGGTGGAAAACGGACACGGTTTTTTACTGGATCGACGCACAAGTGGTTCTGTGTTGGATACAGAACGGCAGCCGCAAATACACACCGTACGTCGCACATCGGCTAGGGGAGATTGCCGAGCTGACGTCCTTTCACCAGTGGAGGTGGATGAGCACGAAGAGCAACGTCGCCGACTTAGCCACCAGAACGGGCTACATTCCGAAGAGCGACGAGGACCCTTGGTTCCGGGGGCCGGACTTCCTGCGCAGGCCGATAAACGAGTGGCCCGCGGAGAGTCCCGCTAGAATCGAAAATCAAGAAGAATTCGTCGCCTTCCACACCACGGAGGCGAGCGAGCTGAGCTGTCTACCAGATGTGACGCGCTTTTCAAACTACGAGCGCCTCGTAAGATGCACGGCGATGGTCTTGCTGTTCGTCGAGAAGTGCCGAGATCGTCGGGCCCACCTCGACGTACGACACCTGGAGAGGGCCGAGAGGTTGTGGTATCAAAAATCACAACGAGACAGCTTCGCACAAGAAATCGAGAAGATGGCAAGTGGCAAGACGGTGCCTAGATGGAGCTCCTTGTACCGGCTCAACCCGGTGTACAAGGACGGGCTGCTCGTACTAGACGGAAGGATCAAAGCGGCGCAGGTGCCGGCGAAATGAAAAACCCTATCATCCTGGATGGAAGGCATCACTTCACAAGGTTACTGGTGGCAAGGGAGCACGCCAGAGCGGGACACGGGAGCCGCGAGAGAGTCGTGAACGACCTCAGGCAGAAATTCTGGATATTGAAGCTGCGGCCGACGGTGCGTACTATCATGAGCCGATGTGCGTTCTGTCGGCTACGACGGGCACACCCGAGGACCCCGCCAACTGGAGACCTGCCAGCCGAGCGCCTGGGGGCGTTCCAGAGACCATTTTCGTACTGTGGTCTCGACTGTTTCGGCCCGATGACGGTCACCATCGGCCGACGTCACGAGAAGAGGTGGGGAGCTCTCTTCACATGTCTGACGACGCGGGCGGTCCACCTGGAGCTGGTGGCTTCGCTGTCGACGGACTCTGCACTGATGGCAATGAGAAGAATGGCTGCGCGGCGAGGATGGCCGGCAGTCATGTACAGCGACAATGGGACGAATTTTAGAGGCGCGGACGTCGAGCTGCGGAAGGCGTACGCCGAGTGGGCGCCGGCTATGGCTCAGCTGGGCCTCACTCATCGGATGCAGTGGAAGTTTACACCGCCCGGGGCGCCGAGTCAAGGAGGTGCCTGGGAAAGAATGGTGAGGTCAGTGAAAACCGCCCTGCTAGCCACGCTGAACGAGAAGTCGCCCAGGGAAGAGGTACTCCAGACACTGATGGCCGAGGCGGAGTACTCAGTGAACGCTCGACCGCTTGTGCACGTATCGGTGGACCCCAACGACCCGGAGGCGATTACACCGAATCATTTCCTCCTCGGGTCGTCCACCGGACTGCCGTACGTCGGACCGTGTGTGCCGGCGGACAAAAAAACATGGAGGGTCGCGCAAGCCCTTGCCGACGAGTTCTGGAGGCGCTGGGTGAAGGAATACCTTCCCACGCTCACACCAGCGTGGTGTGAGCGTGGGAAGGGCCCCCGCTGAGCAACCGAGTCCTTGTACCAGGGGACCTGGTTGTCGTGGTCGACCCGACGCTGCCGCGTAATACGTGGCCGCGGGGGGTCGTGCACCGAGTCTACCCCGGCCAGGACGGACAAGTGCGCTGTGCGGACGTTCGCACGCGCAGTGGCGTGTTCCGGAGGCCGACGTCGAAGCTGGCGGTGCTGGAGGAGGCGCCGCAGTCGCAGTTGCGACCGCTGGCGGAGCAGACGGAGCCGGGAGCGGAGCGGACGACGCCGGGAACGGCGCCGGGCGCGGACGGCCCGCAGTCGCCGCCGGAGCAGCCTATAGCGAGCTCGAGCAGCTCGCAGTCACCGGAGCAGTCCACGGCGGGATCGGCGAGCCCGCAGTCACCTGAGGAGGCTGCGTAGACCCTGGCTACTGCGCCGGGGGGAGGATGTTAAGGACAGCGGCCTCGTAACGAAAACCATGAGTGAATTTAATGTGAACAATAAACGTGTAATTAAAACGGTACGTAAAACTATAATAGTGAACACTCAGTGACTATATGTATAGATTTATATGGCATCAGTGTGGAAATTGTGGAATGTGTGGAAGTCAGTGTTAAAATGGTGTTTTATCAAGTGCGGGTTATTTTGATTATATATTTTTAACTAAAGCTAATTTTAACGTAGCTTCTTTTGATTTACATAAATAAACGTAGTACATAACGTGTAGTATAGCGCTTAAGGTTATATAATAAATGGTTAAGAAATTATTACGAAAACAGTGGTAAAAATGTACAACATTTCATATAAGTTGAACCTTAAAATGTAAATAACTTTTCTATAGAATAAGATGTTTAGTATATAAGGGTTTATATGTCTGGTTATGATAATAAAGTATTTCACACAACGCGTTTTGCTTCACCTGGCTCATGGAAAATGGGGAAAATTATGGAAAATAGCCGTATAGAGAGGTAAAAATGAAATGGAAGATCGGCCCGAAAGAGGCGTACGGGCGGGGCTCTCTATACGGCATTGCCATGAGCCAGGTAAGCAAATCGAAAAAGTGAAAAAAACGTTCTCCTCAAATAAGTGTTTTATCATCGCTCCGGCTCTGCCCAAATCGGTGTAACCTTGCTATCTTCGAGTCTATAATCTGAGCCGGCAGTTGAACCCCTGTGAATTTATACAGTCCTGTACACTATGTACTTAAAACGTCAAATAGCGTCGCAAGGCGCAACACACACGTACAACATGAACATAACCGATATGAACTGCACAATGCACATGTAAGCAGATTGTTAATGAAGAATAAATAAAAATTCGAGACACTTAAAATTAATATTATGTATACTACTCGTTGGTATAGTTCATTCATTATGTATTTACATATTTTTTATAAGATAACTTACTTTGATAATTTTAGTAAAAACCTTTATGATTACTTATCGTAAACATGTTTTCTAAAAGACATTACGTCTTTTAGCCGCACTATCTTTATAGGCTGTTACCTAATTTTAGCTGCGGTACAGTAAAAGGTGCGGTCAATGAACTTGGTTGTGTAGTTAATCCTGGAAGCTGCGTAAGCTTGTGCAAGATTAGCGAGTTACCGGCAATGCGACATGCTTATCAGCGTGTTTGTTTTGCTACCGGATTTTACGTTCATATTCAAAGACAGAAACGCCTAAAATATGAATAACTAGCTGACCCGACACACGTTGTTCCTATTTTAACAATGAACTGGAATAAATAAATAAATAGCTGCACCTACCACCTTCACCAATATATAATTTAAATGACTAGTAGAAGTACTACCTACACCTGCAACCTACTTACTGGGGCCGGCCGATTTTTCTGCAATAGAACTGTTATGCAGTCCAACCAAAGTCCAAACAGATAAACTGAACGCTCCTATAAATATTTGATAATCAAAGAACACTGGAGATTGATTGAGAAAGAATCTATTTGGATATTATATGAATAAATGATGATATTATCATAGTTATTGTAATTTTAATTTTTCCCCTGCAACTACGCGACCAGTGTGAGCAGAATAAATTAAATCGCATTCTGCAATTCACATAATATCCGAGTTCTGCTAAACTTTTAAATAGCGTTTTCGAGATTTAAAACATACCCCAGGGCAGAGCATGCCGAATATACATGAGGTTTGTTTTTATAACCATTTTTTTATGCTCCTAAAAACTGCAAATTTTTCACATCTGAGAAACAATCTACAAAACTCTAAAATTGTATTCTGATTCTGCTAAAATCACAGGTTTTTGCTACACCTGGCCACACTCCCAGGCGCCGTGCTGCGAAAGTCGAATGATACCCAACTTTGGGGATTGCCGCTTTTAGTCACTCGCGGCCTCACCGAATTGGCATTTACACGGTAGATTTTTACCGTGCTGCGGAAATTGTGCGGCTAGTCACCCGTGTAAATGCTACAAAAGTTGGGGCTTGCTGCTTAAGTCACTTGCGGCCTCGCCGAATTGGCATTTACACGGTCGATTTTCGCAGTGCGGCTGAAATCGTGCGGCTTTAGGCACGCGTGTAAATACCCCATTACAGACAGTAAATAATATAATATTTAATAGTTACTTTTGCACAATACTAGCAAATAGCGCGTCGTTGGCGGCTGCTAGCGGCGGTATGTGCGACGGCAGCGCCACCAAGCGCCGCAGCTGTGCGTACAGCGTCGCGCGTAACTCCTCCGCGCGCGGTTGCAGGCATACTGTGCTGCCACTGTGGCATAAAATTGAGCTTTATTTCCTTGTATTACTTCATACTTTGGATAAGATATTCGCTGCGGTTTTGTTCGAGTGCGCATAGTACATGCACATTGTCACGCCTATTTTCCTATAGAATCATTAGGCAGAGACCGCCAAACCCAATATGGGTGGGCGGAGACCATAGAGCTACTTAATCTCACGTAACGGGTGACAAACCACGTCGCCGTTTTAATAATGGAATCTGTATTTATAATTAAATTAGCTTTTTCCTGCGGCTCCACCCGCGTAAGTAATAAAAAATAATAATAATTCCCCACACCGATTTCGGTGACGGTGGCCGGTATCATTGAAACCAGGTCAGTTAAGCAAGAGTATTTTTATATTGCCCAAGTGTGTGCGCAGTACACAAGAGCACTTTCTCTTCCTTTACTCTCATAACCCAGTGGGACGGATAACTGACACGACTGGCGAGAGATCAGGTGAGAATCAGGTCAGGATCAGACGCAGATCTGAATTTTTACATGCCCATCCGACGCATGGATCATCTCTCTTGTCAGACAATCAGGTGATCAGCCTGCATTGCTCTAACCAAACAACATTTTTTGTTGTTCCAATGCGGGAATCGAACCCACGACCTCCGAGTCGAAAGCCAAGCTCTAACCACTAGGTCACGGAGGCTGTTATAAATATAAGTATCGGGTATCCCATGGGAATACTGTACTTTTTCAGGATAAAAAGTAGCCTATGCTTTAATCCAGAGCCTAAACTACTTCCATACCAAATTTCATCAAAATGCGTTCAGTAGGTTCGCGTGAAATAGTAACTATATATATTAGAAAATAGGCCCATGAGCCTCCAGCGGTGGCTGGAGAGGCCAATATCGAGGAGCAAATTTTAGACGGTGCGCCGGGAACCTCGTCTTGGAGCCCGCAGTGTGGTTAAAATGCTTAGACGTCGGCACGGTAGGCCAGTTGCTACTTGCTGTTGGATTTAACTGTATGTACCTCATCTCATTTTATTTTCATTTATTTTTCTTAATCAGAACAAAAAATTTAAAGTAATTAAATGTTAACTTAACAAAAGTTAGTAAATAGGTACTTGAATGTTATTAGAACTTTAAATAAACTGAGGCCTTTTCATCCGTTATTGGATGACTTATACATTATTCTCCGAGCGAAGTAACCACTCTTGAAATACTGTAGTGCCTGGGACAGTAGGTTTGAATTGTCGTATGGTTGCCCAAGCACATACGGCATTCTCACAGCATAGTCAGTCCAGAGGAATGACTGGTCAATACGTTTGGGACCAAACATTTGCGGGTTTCCTCACGATATTTTCCTTCACCGTTAGAGCGTCCGTATAATGTACTTGAGATCTGAAAAAGTCTCATTGGTACACGCCACAACCTGGGAATCGAACCTGCACTCTCTCGAGTGTGAATCAAACTGTCTACCCACTTGGCCACGGAGCTATCTAACTTTAAATAAGATTGTTATTAATCTATGCAATTTTCGTGGTTTATTTACTACATACGGTACAGCTGCTGGTATCAGCTGATTTTCTGTATTCATACCTGCGCGGGCGCGGGGGACGTGTTTGCGCGGCCTACCCCTCGCGCACCCGCCTCCGGCCGCCAACTCCGCCCGTGTGGATATGTACTATGTACATTGTACATTGCATATTGAAAATTTTAACCTTTACAAAAACAATCGATTAAAAGCAAATAACTAGTACCAATGGATCTATCTCATGGCCTAATATAAGCCCACGAAGTTATTGGGACTGGTCTGAATACACCTGTATATATGTCTTTTTTGGGATAAATAGGCACGAGCGCGCGCGCCTCCGCCACCCACGTCAGTGCGCGAGCGTTCAGCGTCACCGTCAGCAGGCCGTTATGGAACTCCAGCACAGGACGTTCTAGAGACAGGCTCAAAGAACCGGACTTAACTTGTACCTGGTATAACACAAAACTTCCAAATAAACTGAACTTGATCTGCGAACCGGTAATAGTAGCCTACTAACGTCGAGTTAACAGTTAACTAATCAAAATCAATAGAGGTTTCGACCAGGTGATGATGTATCGTGACATCACTAAATAATACATTATGAGTTTATTTTGAATATTAATAATACTAAAGTCAGAAGTGAATGTAAATGATATGAGAGCTTTTTTAAGCGATTGAGATAAAAATTAGATTTTTAAGCGTTCTTCAATATCACAGGCCGCAAGGAAACTCTATCTTTACATAGTTTAAAATTAAATCACTTCTGCTATCTGTTTGCATAGATCTTTTAAACTACTCAAAAAACTAAAAACGTCAAAGGCCTAAAGGGGTTGGGGATTTTAAAGACTGGGAACGCTTGTCCATGGGCGGTAGCAATCGCTTATCATCAGATTTGAATGCATTATATTATTCAATGCACTCGTGCGAAGCCGGGACGGGTCAATTTCGGGTCAAAATTAATTTTAAATACAAATTTAATTACAGAGGGAATAAAACCTAATCCCGATAAAATATCCGCAATACAAAAATTTCCTATTCCTAAGACACCTAAGGAAATAAAATCATTTTTGGGTTTAGTCGGTTACTACCGTAAATTCATTCCTGATTTTGCGAAGATCACAAAACCATTAACTCAATGTTTAAAAAAGGGAGAGAAAATAACATTTGATGCAGAATACGTTAACAGTTTCAAACGATGTAAGACACTTTTGACTAATGATCCAATATTAATATACCCAGATTTTGAAAAGGAATTTTTACTAACAACAGATGCATCAAATTTTGCTATAGGCGCGGTTCTTTCACAAGGAGCTGTTGGATCTGGTAAACCAATAGCGTACGCTTCCCGTACTTTAAATGATAGTGTAGTAAATTAAAGCACAATTGAAAAAGAATTGTCAGCTATTGTATGGGCAACAAAATACTTTCGTCCTTATCTTTTTGGCCGTAAATTCAAAATTTTAACAGATCATAAACCTTTGCAGTGGGTTATGAGTCTAAAAGAACCTAATTCTATATTAACAAGATGGAGATTAAAGCTAAGCGAATTCGATTTTACTACTCAATATAAGCCCGGCAAAAAGAACACAAACGCCGATGCTCTTCCTCGTTTCGAAATCTGTAACGAAGAGCTAAGTTTAATGGTCGGAAATACATCGAAAGCATCCGAAACTGTAGCTGATGACTCTGAAAGCACTATGACCGCACACACCTCCAATGAAAACCCAATACTTGAAATCCCCATATCTTTTGATCCCCTAAATAAATTTCATCAACAATTAATTTTAAACATTGTAAGTCAAGTAAAGAAACGCGCAACAGTTACTAAACCATTTGATACTCACACTAGGGTATCCATACAACTATCAGAATCTAATTTAGAGAGAGATTCAATTAACGCAATTAAAGAATATGTTCACCCTAAAATAAAGACCGGTATACATATTAACCCTCCATTACAACAAAATTACAAAGTACAAAATTGTCCCAATATTGCAGGAAAAATTCAAAAGCTCTTGTATGAAAGTTTTAATCGCTAAAACCGAATTAAAAAACGTGAAAGAATATCTAAGACAACAAGAAATTATTCGTAACTACCACGAAGGCCAATCGTCGTGGCCTAAATGAATGCTATCTTGCATTATCAGCATGTTACTATTGGCCTAAAATGAAAGAACATGTAACGAAATATATTAATGATTGTACAATATGTGGCCAAGCTAAGTATAATAGGAACCCTATTAGACCTAAGCTTAATCTAGTAACTCCAGCTAGAAAGCCTTTTGAAATTGTGCATATGGATACTTTTACAGCTCAAAATGAAAAATATGTAACCCTCATAGACGTATTTTCGAAATATGGACAGACATACTTACTTAGAGATGGTACTGCACTTAGTGTTATACAGGCTTTATTAAAATTCAGCACTCATCATGGCTTACCACTCACCATAATTACCGATCAAGGTACAGAATTTAATAACCAAATGTTTTCAGAATTTTGTAAAATACATAAAATTATTCATCATCAGACTTCGGCTCACTCACCTAACGCTAATGGTAACATAGAACGTTTTCAGTCGACTTTGCTTGAACATCTCCGTATACTAAAATTAAAGCAACGTGATCAACCTGTAATTAATTTAATGCCTTACGCTTTAATTGTATATAACAGCTCGATACATAGTTTTACTAAGTGTAAACCTTACGATCTTATATTAGGACATACTGATCCACGTGATCCGATTGACGTCGACTTAACAGCTTATTTACTCCAAAAGTACATGCAATCTCATAGAGAACAAATGAAACAGGTTTATGACGTTGTAAATGAAACATCTTTTGCTAATAGAGAAGCTATCATTGAAAGATGTAACGAATCTAGAGAATCTGAAGTAGACTATGAACAACAGGTTTTCGTTAGTAATCCTTCAGCTAGCAGATCTAAACTCGCACCTAGATATACACAGGATACCGTTTTAGCAAATTTACCTATTCGTATATATACATCTAAGAAAAAATCTCCTATAGCCAAGAATAGGCTGAAACGAGTCATGATGCTTCTCACATCGACACTGGCTCTCGAGATAAAACTTGAAGAACTTGGAGAGGGTCCCGTAAATTTACCTTTTAAGTTAGGTCCCATGCGACTAATCATTCATTATCATACATTTTTGCAGTATATAGTAATAGCTCCCCACACTGATTTCAGTGACGGTGGCCGGTTTAATTGAAACCAGGCCAGCTACGCAGGAGTTATTTTATAGTGCCCAAGTGTGTGCGCAGTACACAAGAGCACTCTCCCTTCCCTTTACTCTCGTAACCCAGTGGGACGAATAACCGACACGACTGGTGAGATATCAGGCGCAGGTCCGACTTTTTACATGCCCATCCGACGCATGGATCATCTTTCTTGTCAGACAATCAGGTGATCAGCCTGCATTGTCCTAACCAAACTTGGAAACAAGATTTTTTGTTGTTCCAATGCGGGAATCGAACCCACGACCTCCGAGTCGAGAGCCAAGCTCTAAACCACTAGACCACGGAGGCTGTTAAAATGTAAAAGGCTGTAATAAACTTGATTTTGCTTTGCAACAGTTAAAAACTCTAGAACCCGTAAGGTTCAGGAGATACTTAATAGATAGTCTTGGGTCAGTAATAAAAAGTATAGGTAACTGGAAATTTAGATTATTCAGATGCAATTAAATATGATGAAGCTCTTTCAGTTTGTGGGAATATGGTGGCAAGCCCCAAATGGAGATCTCCGACCGAGCGAGGTGCTATGCTCGGTCAGGCCGAAGCCCACTTGTATCAATTTCAGATGTCGTATACATAGTGCCGATCATAGAAAACTTCGATAGCGCGATTCAGGATTGTGGCGCTAATTGGTCCGCCACATCACTCCCCCCCGAAGATTGGAGGTCGAAACTTGAGTCTTCTGCTTGAGTCGTCAGTGCCAGAGAGTCCCAGTGAGTCGGAACTGTGCTGCTACTGCACGGGCTCCAGTAAGTCGGAGTGCTGCCGTGCGGGCCGATGCTACGTGCTGACCAGGAGAGATGTGTGCTCTGCTCAAGACCGGTCGTTGTGAGTGTGCCCGTTGAAGCCGATGAGGGTTCGACCGGGCCGCGGTGCGTTGAGGCTGGTTGGTCGAGGTACTCGATGAGGCTGAAGCTGGCTGGCGTGGTGCGGAGAGGTGATGATGATGATGTTCAGAAGGAGGCGTGTTCTGTCGAGGGTCACCAATGTGGGAATAAGTGGCATGCCCCAAAGGGAGATCTCCGACCGAGCGAGGTGCTATGCTCGGTCAGGCCGAAACCCACTTGTATGAATTTCAGATATCGTATACATAGTGCCGATCATAGAAAACTTCGATAGCGCGATTCAGGATTGTGGCGCTAATTGGTCCGCCACAAGTTCTTAAGAAAAATCAAGATAAAATAGTTATTGCACAAAATCATCACATCAGTCTTAGCAAAGTTTGGATGGATGAACAAAATAAAATAATTTCTAAAATTGTTGATAATCAAAATGAAATATACTTACGTTTGTTACAATTCCAGATTTCATGACACTCAATAACACATACAGTACGAACCATATAAAATATAATATTAACTAAAATCTATTTAAAATATTTACAAACTATAAAAGTAGGTGAGTACTAAAAAATAATTACTACTCCAAAACTTAAAATGCTACAAAATTGAAATGAAATTAATAACACATTATTTATGCTAACAAATCCTGATTCATTTTCTTCACCGGATATAGTTAAATTTGCTAAATTCGCACAAGCATTGGCAATTAGCAGTAATAACGTAGATAGTTTACTAAGCGAAATAAGTAGAATAGAAAATGCGCTAGCATTTTGCAGTGCTTCGCGCACTCATCATTCTATGATAGGTATAGACGTCATGAAACATATGTTAAGTAAGCTTAAGACATTTTATAATAAAGAAGAAATATTACATTTAGAAATTAGAGATTATTATGATATTATTAAGCCAGCATCTTATTATAATGGAGATCAATTAGTTTTTGCTTTCAAATTCCCTATAGTTTCACCACTTGAATATAATTTTTATAAATTAGTTATTGTCCCTAATAAAAATAGACAGGCCTTCTTTCCTCCTTCTCCATTCCTTGCAATCACTGGTAATATACACGTGTACACGAAGGCAGAATGCCCGAAGATAGGCATGAGGTACATATGTGAAGATGAATTCGACCACTTACTTAAACCCCGTCTGGATTGTATCAGCAACATCGTTGAAGGAAAATTAAATGAAGATAAATCCTGCGACATGACGACCGTGAATCTTATGAAACCTGCAATGGAAAAACTTGATGACCGCCATTACGTCGTAGTGTTCCCGCAGCTAACTCAAGCCCGTTTATCCTGTGAACGAGAAGAACTTATCAATCTCAATGGAAGCTACCTAGCCACAATACCACATACCTGCAAGCTGCACACAGAAGACTTCACCATAGTCAAAACCTAAGTACGATCAAATCAAGGGAAAGCCCATAAAAATTTAAAAATTTTCAGCTCATATAAAAGAGCCTACATCGTCATTTTCTGTTAAAAGTAATTTAATTAGTTTTAAGAAACTTCACGAAATTCAAGACAAAATTCATCATCAAGAACCTATTCAATTAGAACAAATTCCAATGTTCTATAAAACAACTATTCCTTTCTATACTATATTATTCAGTGCTATTGCACTCTCTCTAATAATTTTGGGCAGAAGACTTTTCCTGAACAGAAGAAAGAAGAATCAAGAAAGAAAAGAATCAAGCTATGCTGAACCTGGATCAAGTCAAGATCATGGGAAGCTGCCAATGCCAAAAAAAATTCCCGTTGTTCAAAAATAGTCATTGATCTAAGGGGGGAGATGATATATACAACCAAACCCCTGCAATCGTACAAGTTAATATCTCCTCTATATCGCTACATAATCATTGATGGATTTTACTGTCGCCGCTGCAACATACATAATCGTTGGTAGAATAGAAGCGGAATTCAGGGAAACTAAATGCTGACTCTGCGCACGTGTACCTGGATCGCTATGGAAGAATCCACCTCACTTAGCCTCCAACCTCGAGCAAGTCGACTAGTTTTAAGATTTAGTATTAATTTTATATGTAATTTTTGGTAATTTTAAATAAAGTTAATTTTGAAAATTGATTTTTTTTGCTCGAGACTCTCGCTCTAGACTTTGGAGACTCGAGCGTCGAAAATATATCACGACAAATTTTACAATTATTATTATTTACATTTTGAGAATCATAACTTTCTACAATATTATTGTTATTGCTTAAAGTACCTATTTATACTATAAAATGTTTGTTCACTATTGTTGCATTTCATGCATTTGTCTCTCGTCGTATTGATCGTACCACATTTATAAAACGAAACAGTCACCTTTATTTATTAACTTACGGCACTGGTCCCGTTGTTGTCCGTAGTTTTTGCAATACACACAAAAAGGTCGATATTTTTCGTTGTTAGTGTGCGCTGCTCCTTAGACTCCGCGAAAGCGGGAACGACGGGACTTTGCACGCGAACAATTTGAAGAGGCTGCAGCGGGGTGGCGCGGGCGCAGCCGTCGTCTCCATGACGATCGCCGTCGCCATGACGACCGCCTGCGCCTGCACTTGCAAACGCGGTACTAAACATGGAACAACAAGATGTTTCTTGGTAATTGTTTTTATAGATTATTTCATTGCATCTTCAATTAAACGAGCTTTATTTAGTAATTCTGAAAAGTAAGATATCTCTTCCCGACGTAATCGTTTTTTAATTTTATAATTTAGTAGACCAAATATCATATCGATCTGTACCTTAACTGATAGATAATTTGGCGGTAATCTCGCTTTAAGAGATCTACATTTTGAAACGTACAAATCCGGAAGCTGATTTCAGAATGAGCATGCTCACTCTGGAACAGCTAAGCTCGTAAGTGTTTGCATTTTTACTGTAGAAATACTCTCGTTTTACTATTTATCACCTAATAATATATTTTTAAGTTATAAGATGTATGTATGTAGTATCTCAATAATAATATTAAAACTCGCCTTATTAATTGTGATTTTAAGATAAATATACTTAGATATTTTACTTTATATTTTTTTAAATATATTGTGAAACTATTCGACTATACCCTATACGACTATACCCTAAAAAATAAGTTGTGAAGAGATTTTCAATATTATACCTGTACCATTGATATTTCTACATTTGTTTCAATAAGTTGATTTTATAGGCTGCTAAAATTCGTCTGTTTCGAGTTACTTTTACTTACGACAGGGTTTAATACACATGCCACATAATACGTTTTTATGTATTCTTACTACGGAAGAATAGACAAAATGACAGATTGACAAAAGAAAGATGCCATTTTGTCCATATTATCTGTCACTATGTCTATTCTTGTGTAGACAAAACGCATTTCTTCGGAGGTCATGCTGAGCGTGCAGATATGTTTATTAAATTTTATATTGTCTTCCATGATTTTATAGTTTTGTTGTGGGAAAAACGTTTGTGCCTTATCTTTATTATACTCTTAACATAGTGTTTATATTATTGTCGCTATTTCATTGTAAGGGTTATTGTGACTGTTAAAATATATTTTTAATTACCCTTAAATTATAACCAAAACAGGTTTTTTACCAGTCACAAAGCATAATAATAATTGAAAATGTACAATAATATCCTACGTGCTGTTGCTCAAAATTGTAGATGTTTAAGTGTCGAGTGATATATTAGCCTATTTATGAATACCTACTAATATTACAGCGATACTTTGCAGTAATTCTTTATACAGTTGCAGTACTCTGCATGTTTTTTTACAGTTGGCAATCATGACTACGATGGTACTTACAGACTTTTGGCGGGAAGTCGAAAAGAGTTTAAATTTTTCACTGTTTTGTAAAATATAATTTTCTAGTTTATATTACTGTAACATTGTTGTAAATAGTAGTTTTTAATTGAATTAAATATAATAAAATAAAAATGAGTGAAGATAGCGACGGGGGTCCGCCCCCTGGAGATACTTTCAAAAAAAGAAAATTGGAGGAAAGTATGGTGGACTTCAGAATGTTCACAAAAACTAATTACAAAAGACAATTCCCAGAAAATTATAGTGGAGATTGTGTCGTATATGTGGAATCGATGAATAATGAAAAATTGGGAAACAAAAATCCCATTACTTTAACAAAATTATTTACAGAAAATGTAAAGGGTATAGTAGGAGTACATCGAGTGAATGCATATAAAGTTGGTGTAACTTTTAAGAAGCCTGCGCCAGCTAATTGTTTTTTGAAAATGGACCATTTCCTTATTAGAAATAAACTAAAAGCTTTTGTACCGGCCCACCAGTCGGAGATTACAGGAGTTATTAAATATGTACCGAAAGATCTCTCAAATGAAGTTATATACAAAAATATTACATGTGACACAGAAGTTATTTCAATTAAAAGATTTTTTAAGAAAGTTGAAGGAAAACTTACACCGTTGGGTACAATAGCAGTTACTTTTGCTGGTACAATTTTGCCTCAACATGCCTATATACAAATGTTTAGGTATCCTGTACATTTATACATACCACCATTACTACAATGTTTCAAATGCCTTAAATTCAACCATTCTGCAAAAGTTTGTCGTGGAGAGCAAATGTGCTCCTCATGCGCTGGACGCCATTCCTACAAAGAATGTGACGTAGAAGAAATTGTATGCATTAATTGTAGCGGTAATCACTTGGCCATCTCGAGGGACTGTCCAGTGAAGCAGAAGAAAATGCAAGAAAAGAGGAAAAAATATGAGAATTTTAACCGTAGTTTTGCCACTGTGGTGAGTAGTGTCCCATTGCTCACTGACCCCAAATCTTTTCCAACTATTTCACGACCAGTTAATGTACCACCTGTTTGTAATACCAAAACAACTTTTAATGTAGAACAAATCATAAACAATGATATTATATTGAATGCTTTAGTAGTCTCTTGTAACCCTCGGAAATGACAATAGCAATAGTCCAGTAACAAATAAAAGAATTAAAGATATATTATTAGCTAATTTAATCAATTAATGGATACATATCTTAATATAACACAGTTTAATATACAAAGCTTGCAGAATAAGAGAGCCTTATTAAAAACATTTCTTTGTGAACATAATATAGACATATGTTTGTTGAATGAGACATGGCTTAGGAGCTCAAGTTTAATTCCAGATTTTACACCATACAATTTTATACGTAAGGATTCAGTTAATTCACATAACGGTGTAGGTATATTAATTAAACAAAACTTGAAATATAACATTATAAATACAAGTTTTTATGAAACAATTCAAAATCTTTGTATATCCATAGAAACTTCGATGGGAACAATATACATTCTTTGTGTATATTGTCCACCTAATAACAGGTTTGATACAAATAAATTAAAAAAGGTATTACTTGAAACACCTAAACCATGCCTCATCATGGGAGATTTTAATGCACATCACTTATTATTTGGTTGTCACTCGAATAATAATAGAGGTAACAGTTTGTTCAAAATTATAGATGAATTTGACATGTGTATATTAAACGATGGGAGTGCCACCACTATTCAGGTTCCAAATAGAAATCCCTCTGCAATTGATATAGCTCTTGTTAGCCCCACATTGGCACCACTCTGCGAATGGCGTGTCCATGATGATCCAATGGGCAGTTACCACTATCCAACTCAGGTAACCCTTAATGTGAAGCCGTCAATATATGAAGTACGTCCTGTGGAAGAAAAATATATTTATAGTAAAACAGATTGGACTAAATATAGTAAGTTATCAGAAACTTATTTTTCACAATTAAATATAGATTGTAATAATTTGAAACCACTCGAATTATATGATAATTTTATCAGTATTTTAAATAATCTAAGAACAGTAACAGTCCCCAAACAAAATCCGAAAACAGTTTCAAAACCAATGAGGAAACCAGCTCCTTGGTGGAACCGAATATGTGATGATGCAGTTCGAAAGTCCAAGGAAGCTTTAGTTAATTATCGAACTACACCCAGCATTAATAACTTTATTCATTATAAAAAGATAGACGCTCAAAAGAAAAGAATATTAAAAGAGGAAAAGGTCAACTCATGGCATGATTTGTGTAGTAGTTTTAATAGAATGACACCTGTTTCTAGAATATGGGGATATATTAAAAGATTTAAAAGAATAGGTACTTCTCATAATAGATTTTTAAATGATGAATGGGTACCACGTTTTTTGGATAAGATATCAGATTCATCTCAGATCAATGAAAGCAATTTAAATAATATATTCAGCCATGCCATTGAAAATGATAGTAACTTCTTTATAAACAGACCATTTACACTGAGCGAATTGTACATATCTCTAAAAAGTAGGAAAGATACAACACCAGGTTTGGATAATATACCATACATTTTAATTAAGAAACTACACCCTTATGTTTTGGAAATACTTTTAAATATTTATAATAGGTTATGGAATAGTTTAGTTATACCAGAGTCATGGAAAACTCAATGTGTCATTCCCATCTTAAAACCAAATAAATCTGCTAATAACCCATCCTCATATAGACCTATTTCCCTATCATCATGTTTGGGTAAACTTTTCGAGAATATGCTAAAACTGCGGTTAGATTATTTTGCTGAATCACAACAAAAGTTACCAGATATTCAATTCGGATTCAGAAGAGGCAAAAGTTGTTCTGGAAGCTTTGTATCCTTTATACACGATTTAAAAAAGGCAAAACTTAGTCACTGTAATGTTATAAGTGTATTTTTAGATGTAAAAGGTGCCTTTGATAATGTAAACATTGAACCATTAATTAAGGTTTTACAAGAAATGGGATTTCCGATGAAAACTTTAAAATGGATTTTTAAATTTTTAAATAATAGAACAGTTTATGTTAGATATAATAATAAATTATATGGGCCCAAACAGGCCAATAAAGGCACAATGCAAGGTGCTACACTCTCGCCGTCATTGTACAACTTTTATACATCTCAAATCCATAATTTTGTAAATATACCTGGAGTAAAGATTTTGCAATTTGCCGATGACTTGCTTTTGTATAGTGTAAATCAAAACTTAAATATGGCAGTCAATCATATAAACAGTGCATTACATCAATTACAACATTATTATAATAATATTTTAAAATTAGAAATCAGTACAGAGAAAAGTTCAGTGTTAATATTTAGTAAAGATCAATCCATAGAGCCTGTTAACATAACTTATAATAACAACATAATTCCTATTGTGAATCATCACAAATTTTTAGGGGTTATAATAGACCATAAACTTAAATTTGATAAACACATAAATTACATATGTCAGAATGCCATGAAGAGCATAAATATAATGAGAAGTTTAGCAGGAACATTCTGGGGCTCTGACCCAAAAACTCTTAACATGTTATACAAAAGCATAGTCAGAAGTCATTTTGATTATAGTTCGTTAGCTTACATGAATGCAAACACAACATTACTAAGAAAATTGGATGTTATACAGAATATGGGTTTGAGAATTATAAGTGGAGCCATGCGCACCACTCCTATTGTGTCCATGGAAGTTGAAAATTGCATACCTCCACTGTCCTTGCGCCGCCTACAACTGGCTGAGAGATTTTGTCTTAAGGAATTGTCTTGTGATGATAATTTTATTGTTGATAAAATTTTACATTCTACAGAAATTGTACAGTCAGCTGCAACATCCAACATCACACCTAATAACCTCATTTCTGCTTCCTTACCTGAAATATCAATATTAATGTTATCAACAAAAAATCTTACCAAAAATATGTATACTAGTAAAAAGTGGCCAATTTACCAATACCCATATGAAACTATTCTTAACTATATTGATGTTAAGTGTCATTTAAATTCTGTTACAAATAAGTTTGACTTTTTACAATTTTTACAACATAAAAGGGATTTTTACACATTATATACTGATGGTTCCAAAAGCGAGCATGTTAAAGCTGCCTACTATGACCCACAAATGAAAGTAAGTAAATGTTTTAAAATCCCGCATAATTGCAGTATTTTTACAGCAGAGGCTTGGGCAGTATTAGCTGCTTTAACTTATATACATACCAATCTAAATAATGTAAATATTTTAATTATAAGTGATTCTAAAAGTGTTCTATGTTCTATATGTAATAATACTTTTTCCTATAAACAAAATTATATTGTGTTTAGAATAAGATATATGTTATCAAAGCTGATAGAAAAGAAAATAGAATTTGTATGGGTTCCCTCCCACAGTGGCATACTGGGAAATGAAGTAGTAGACCAGGTCACCCGTAGAGACCATGATGTGGATCTTCTAGACAGTTTTAGAGTGCCTTTTACCGACTTCTATCAACAATTTAAATCTTCAAAAAAAATGTTATGGACAGAATATTGGAAGACTGTCGCAGCTGAAAAGGGAAGATGGTACGCGGATATTCAAAGGGACTTACCAACAACACCATGGTACTATAGATTTGAGTACGTTAACAGGAAGTTCATAGTTTGCATCAACCGCTTGCGATCAGGCCATTGCCTAGTTGCGGCGCATCTCCACAGAATGAATATTTTGGACGATAGTAGATGTAGACATTGTTTTGGAGATGACGAGAACATTAACCATCTGATGTTTGAGTGTCCAACGTTTGCCATACAAAGGTTGTTGTTAGACAATGCGATTAGTGGCATAGCAGAAGAAAACTCACTAAGTGTCCCCCGCCACATTGAAGGATTATTAAAAAATTCTGTTTATTTTGTTCCCATTTTTAAATATATTGTCAATACTGTTGGAAAGGTTTAGATCTTTAGTTTAGATAAACACATTGTGTAATTTATAGGTTATATTTAATGTCATTTTGTAAATGTTATACTTCTCCTACTTCAGTTAATAATGTCTTATATGTCAAAACTCAAAATGTATCCGACTGAAGGACTTTGTATCCATGGTCATGAATAAATTAAAAAAAAAAAAAGGTACTTACAGAAAAAAGTGGCATTTTAATAATGTTTACATGCTCAATAATTTAGTATTGTATATAATTTATAAACTCAGTTGTACGGCTAGGTTTCATGGTGTTTCAACAAATATGTTAAGTTTAACGTATTAGCCAAGTTTTTATTTGATGAATTGTAGGAAAATTTCGTAAATATAATAAATAAGCTCCCATTAAGCTTAAATTATTATGTAATTACGAAAATTTTCCTATCATGATTTTAAACTTTTTAAACATTTGAAAGACTGTTGAAGAATCTTTTTTGTGAATCTTATAAGAATAGTTCTTATTTTTTGTCTAATTTTCTAAATTACTCACTTTGATGACTCAAAACCCCAGGTATATGATATTGCAGCTATTGTATCTATTATATTGGAACCACTTATTTTTAACAAAATGCAGTAGTTATAATATTTATTTAACATATTATAGTAAATTTGTATTAACAGTTTGTGATTTGTGAAGATTGTAATGTGTTTTTGTGCATTTAAATAAAAATAAAAAAAATTCCAAATCGTATATATTTCACATTGAATAAAAACTAAAAGTATTATGTTTCAAAATTTTTGTACAACAATAATATGAAACTCCTCTAACTATGAGTAAATTTAATTTTTGGCTATATTATATAGTACTAGCTGTCCCGACACACGATGTTCTGTCTTAACTATGAACCGCAATTTTTCCAATAGTTCTCACCGTTCAAACCTTCCCTGAGCTTCCACAATTAGTTCAAGACCAAAATGAGCCAAATCGGTCTAGCCGTTCTCGAGTTTTACCGAGACAATTGGAATTGCAATCCATTTTTATATGTAAGAAGATTTAATGTTGAAATGAAAACACTTTTATAATGAACTTGGCTGTGATGCACTTTGTTTTTAATTATATAAGTTTTTTATAATTCTGAACTGTAATGTTAGGCATTATATTGCATTGTGTCTAGTCACAGCTGTGGCTGCTACTCAAATGCCATGTTAGTATTTAATATTGAATAATTTTTAAAAAAATATCTTTATTTCATTTATAAGATAACTAGATGTTGCCCGCCACTTCATTCAAACAAAACGACATCCTAAGGGAACCGTTCCTTTTTCATAAAAAATATAAAGTAGACTAAACTGCTATCATACCAAATTTCATCAAAATCCGATCAGTACGTGTTATCACAAAATAACGCGTGAAAGAGTAAAAAAGAAGTACTTACTACTGAAATAACTACAACACCTGAAATAACTACAAGGGGGCTTCAGTCTGACCGAGAATACCATCTCGCTCGGTCGGAGATCTCCCTTTGAGGCTTCCACTTATTCCGACAAATATAAGATAATCTCTAGTATTCAAAATTGAGACTTGAGTATTTATTTTAATATCTATGTAATATCCTGTACGTGTGGACTGAGGGACCTACCTGAATTTCCATAAGAATAGCAAATTTTAGTAGAAGTTTAAAAAACAATTGTAGAACAAATCTGGAAATTTGTAAAATGATAGTTTAAGATCTACAGCCCTCATAGTGTGGTCCCTCAGTTCACACACCGCTATTTTTCAGATCTCGAAAAAATATGGTTTTTTCACAACAGAATTTAAGTAGAACTTTTGTAAAAGTTTTTACAAATTTATAGATTTTGATTTGAGGGCTGTAATTCTTAAACTATCTTTTTACAAATTCCCAGATTTGTTCTACAAATTTTTTTGACTTCTACTAAAATTTGCAATACTTATTTTGGGGAATTTCAGGTAGGTCCCTCAGTCTACACGTACACCTAATATCTATCTATGGACGCTTTCATACCACGTCAATCTGGTCCCGTGCTAAGTTCTCGAAGAACTTGTGTTACGGGTACCAGACAATGGAAATATATTTAAGATTTTTATTATCTAATACACATAATTAATATTTATTATATAATTCACATCCATGACCCAGGAACACAAAACTTTTTTGTTCCCTGGCGGGATTAGAAACTCGTGACCTCCGCCTCCGCTTGAACGCCAACGCGCTAACAACTGAGCCACAGAGGTCGTCAAATTTATTTTGTTATCACAATGTTATTCATTATTTTGATTTATGGGTATTTATAGGAAAAAAATACTACTTCAAAGTTCAAAGCACAAAACACTTTATTTATACTTAAAACGTATATTCACTAACAATATTTGTTATTCCTTAAGAGTAATAAAAGGAAGGAATAAATAAAAGGATGACATACATTAAAAACTGTTTTAAGTGTTCATTTAGAGTGTGCGGGAGCGACGCATAGCGCTAATGCGTGCAGCTCCGCTACATCGGGCGCGAGATTCAGCGCGAGCGGCGCGCGCACCCGCCACAGCGCCGCGCTGCGGGACTCGTCACTGTACACCTCCACCGAGAAACCCGTCGAGTCCTATTGATAATAAAGGTAGATCATGGATGCTACACTATGTTAAATCAACTTGTAAGAGGTAAAATCAGCGGAGAATTCACGTAAAGCCTGACTTAATATTTTTGTTGCAGCAAAACTACTGAATAAACTTATTAAAGTTTTCTAAATCTGTGATTTTATTGATTAGATCTTCAAGATTTGACCTTTCGTGATTTTTTTACAACATGTTTTTTATATTTCTAGTCAGGCGATCATTTGGCCCCTGGTGTGTCAAGGGGGTAAAAGTCGTGCATCATAAACTCCCTATATTTCTGCTAAACTGTGAGGTACTACCTACCACTGTCTACAGTACGTACCTTTAAACCATCGTCAGCGGGTGCGTATCGCAGCAGCAGCGGTGGCGCGGGCGCGTGCGGCGCAGCGTGTGCGCTCGCTGGGCGTATGCTGCCCGCCGCCCACTCGCCGCCGCTCAGCCGCAGTCCGACCACTAGCACGCCGTCTGTGCTCTCCGCTGCGTTACAAACACTATGTTACATTTTTTTGTGACAAAAAGGGACAAGATTTCTAAAAGACTCTCATCAAACATCTATATAGCTCATGTGGTTGTTTGTATATAGCACCGAGCTGTGAAAACTTCAATAGCGCGACTCTGGATCGTGGCGCTTATTGGTCCGGCACACATCCATCCATTATATTTTTATTTTTTACTAGTTGGCCCGACAAACCTTGTTCTGTCTTGACTATGAACTGGACTAAATAGATAACTACACCCACACCTACAACCTACACCAACATCTACACCTAAAAAAAAAAAATAGCTCCCCACACTGATTTCAGTGACGGTGGCCGGTTTAATTGAAACCAGGCCAGCTACGCAGGAGTTATTTTATAGTGCCCAAGTGTGTGCGCAGTACACAAGAGCACTCTCTCTTCCTTTACTCTCGTAACCCAGTGGGACGAATAACCGACACGACTGGTGAGATATCAGGCGCAGGTCCGACTTTTTACATGCCCATCCGACGCATGGATCATCTTTCTTGTCAGACAATCAGGTGATCAGCCTGCATTGTCCTAACCAAAACTTGGAAACAAGATTTTTTGTAGTTCCAATGCGGGAATCGAACCCACGACCTCCGAGTCGAGAGCCAAGCTCTAAACCACTAGACCACGGAGGCTGTTACATCTCACACATCTACACCTACTACTACCACCGACACCTACATCTACCCTTACAACTATATCCACACCTACAAATTCGATCGTCGTTTTTAGTGTTTTCCTCGCAATCAATACAAGACCAAAACGGTGTGTCTACACCCAGCAGGATCCCATCTCTGGGAGACTATTATTAGTGATGCAGAGAATTAGATCTGGATAAGTATGCTGAAAACATAATTTGTTCTGTATAAAAAACGGAAATATAAACTATTCTAACCGACCTCCAGTCAGCGGGATATTTACCAAAGTTACGTCTGATGAACTATAAATTGCTATTATTAACTTTTAGATCTGTAATTGTTCTGTTCACCAAAACAAAAAACATTCTTCTTACGTCCTTACTTCAGCCACAATCAAGCTGCAAAGAAATAAACCTCCAGTTAGCGGACTTTTTCTCTCAATGACATTTTTTGTAACTTTAAAACTAAATTAATAAAATTTAAACTATTTACGAATGTAATTTTACTTAAAGTACCTATTCGTACATCTTGTGTTAAAATTAAAAGTATAGAATTTGAAAGCTAATAATATGTGGTTGTCCGTTTGTTCCTGTAGGCTCACTAAAATTTTTCTCCCCGACATATAGTCCAATCATTTTACACAATTAACAATTCATATACAACACCATACGTGAGTGCATAATTTCACGTGGATAATTTCACGTGGATAATTCATGTGGATAATTTCACGACAAACAATTTTTATAATGACGTCTATTGACTTCCGAGCCATAGGTCGCGAGATATTTGCGATAAAACATTTGATTTTCGTGACCTTTTGAGTTTTAAAACTTTTTTAGCCGGCACGATATCACTGTCGATTTTTCACATCCTCATTACAACGTCGTAATAAAGATGTAAGTATACAAAAATTCAGCTCATTAGGATTGAGTTTTAAAGTTACAAAAAATGTCCTTGAGAGAAAAAGTCCGCTGACTAGAGGTTCGTTTGCAGCTTGATTGTGGATGAAGAAAGGACGTCAGAAGAATGTTTTTATTTTGGTGAACAGAACAATTACAAGTCTAAAAGTTAATACCAATTTATAGTTCATTAGCCGTAATTTTGGTAAATATCCCGCCGGCTGGAGGTCGGTTAGAAAAGTTTGTATTTCCGTTTTTTATACGGAACAAATTCTGTTTTCAACATAATTTAGTAGAACATGTCCAGATCTAACTCTATGCATCAATCATAAGCCTCCCAGACATGGGATCTTGCTGGGTAGACACACACGACCAAAACTAACCAAACCACCCGTTATCGAGATTTAGCGAGACATTGGAATTGCAATCCATTCCTCTACTTCCCTACAAAAATAAAGATAATCATTTCACTTTAATAAAAGAGTTTTTAAAAATAATGATATACACTTTTTCTGCAATAAGAGCTCATTATTTATGTTCTTCATTCTTAAAAGTGATCATTACACGCAGTACGTACATGTGGGCGCCCACGTAACGTCAAGTGCCAGTAGGTGCGGCGCGCGGCGCGTGCGCTCTGCCACGCTCGCCCGCAGCGCGCTCAGTATGCGCGCTGGACGCAGGAACGTACGCACGTCCACCTCTAATTAATTTAATAATTAGCAACAGTAGTAGGTAAATATTGTTTACACACATTAACCACTAACAGAACATTGCAAGTTGGGGTATTATTTAATTACTCTCTAGCAGTAGCTTATAAAACGAATGTCTATCTATAATAAAACTCAAGATATTAGATCACCATACAATTTTATAATGGTTGTGCATAGTATTTTATCTACATAATAAAATGTATCTACCTTTAGGAATATCTTCAGTTCGTTTACAATCTCGTAATCGTTCGACTGCGGCTCTGGCGCGGAAACAGAACTCCTTTATGTAGTCCTCGGGGCTCTCCGGCCCTGGCCAGAGAAGGTGCCATTCATCCGGGACCTAGGGGCGCGGCGATACAAGAGTTTAGACAAGTTAAAAACTTAATAGAAACATTATGTACGGTGAATAATAACTACGTCGTGTGTGTCAAGACACTTTGTAGGTAATGGTACGACTATAACGTAAGCGACAGAAAAGATGTTAACGATCAGTAAAATCGGACTCGTTCCGAGATTTTACATGTTTACTTATTATTTCGTTATAAATGTACAAAGATTTCCAAGTAAGTTCATTTTACTAGTTAAATGTCTATAACTCCTGAACTAACAAAGTTATATGAGGCATTATAGTTTTTTTTTAAAGTTCATCACATGGACTACCATCATGATTTTTCGAGCCAGCCGATTATCTTTTGAAGGGGAAGGGGCTATTTTTACAATAAAATGCGAATTAAAGTTTATTATCTCGCAAACGGATACCTAAAACTAAAAATTGTTTGAGAAACTTCTCAATGTTTTCGAAATACCTATATAATCCCTTCACTCTGGGGTAGACGCGAGAAAAAAAGTCATTACCACTTTACTACCTACCAAAAAAAAAAACCTGATCTTATTTTAGCATTTTGTTGACGTGGTCATTACACACATCCGTACAAAGTTTCATCTTTCTAGCATTAGTGCTAACCGGTTAGCCGTTTGGACGGTAAGCCGAAGACGGACGGACGGACGGACATAACGAAACCATAAGCCATAAGGGTTCGGAGAACTACCTAAGAAGTTATACTAGTTTGCAGCTAGTTACTGCTTTTCACAAAAACTTAATTGTCAGTAATTATCAGCTAACTTCATCATGTCGCTTTTTGGCTGAAGGTGCGCGCATCGTAAAAATTTAACTAAATTAATTTTACCCTTATACATAAAAACAGAAAAAGAAGTGAATTCCATTAAAAATTCTATAGTCTACTACGTAAAGAAGAAATTATTTACCTTATGTAGTGCGATGGCGGTGGGCTGCGGCGCGCGGGCCAGCTGCGACAACGCACGGTGGAGAGCGCGCGCGGCTGTCTGCGCGTCGCGCGCCTCTCCCGCGCACACGCCGCCCCACCACCCGCCGCCGCACGCCTGCAAGTGTGTGTGTGAAAAATTAGAAGCACGATTTTACATATTATTGTTAGATATAGTAAAAATAAGAGGGAGAGGTGTCAAGTACATCGACCGATGCAATACTCGCGCAATTACGATTCTTTAAGGCACAATTAACAATTAACATTCGCAGTGATTTCGCCCTTTCAGATCAGACTTTAAAAAAGTAAGCAGTTTTTTACTTATTATGTATTTTTAATACTGTATATAAATAATATTAAGTTTTTATACCTTTTCGATGTCAAAATCTCCTTTAATAAGTGGGTTTCCTGACATATATTTCTTCCATAGCCCTAAAATTATATTAATGGGCGTCGACTTCTCCGTTTTTGTAATATTCGTTGTTGTGTCATACTCTAGAAAGAAATCATAATAACTTATTTACATATTATATATGGTATTATTATGTATACCACAGACGCAAAATATCATTGATAGTAAATGTTAACGATTAAATTAAATGAGACCGTAAAAATCTTCCGACATTGTAATTAATATTTATAATGCACGGACTAAATGAATATGAATGTGTTTATGAATATGACCTCGAAGTCCGCTTATCATGTTATCGGCGGCGTTCTTCTCCCAGGCGAGGCGGTAGTTTGCCGGGAGACACAGCAGCTCGGGAGGGTCCGTCTCGGGCAGTGTGTTGAACGCCTCCAAATACGTCTGCAATTCATTGTAAGAATAAGACATTTCACGCGAAATATTTACAGAAGTGTTTCTTTATTTTGAATAACCTATAATTTGAAGAGCTTGCAACTAAAAAGTGTAAGTTTTTTTTATATGTGGTTTTTTAAGGAAGTGCTATTTGACAGCATCTGGACCCGAAGCTTTTAGACGCCCTCTATTGGCTACTTATATACTTTTATGACACTTTTGACCCTCATTGATGTGAGCTCACCGTGAGGTCGGGCGCGAACGGCAGGGGCGCGGGCAGCGCGGGTACGGCCCACTGGCGGTGCGGAGCGGCGTCCAGCAGGGAGCGGCGCAGCGCGCGCAGCACGCGGCGGTCACGTGCCGCGTCCGCACGTGCCACGTACAGCGCACCGCACAGCTCGCGCGCCGCTTGTATCGCGCCCGCCTCTAGAACCACGTGCCGCGCCGCCACCGCCTCGCCCCACTCCCACTCGTACCACTTGCTCCATCCTGTGATCGTAAAGAAGAAAGTTGTAATACAGATATTACCAGAATTTACCCTGTGGTCGCTATAGCATTAAGCCATTTTCCTTAAAAACTAAAAAGTACCTAAGTAACTGTATTATGGTATGGCAAAATAGCATGTTGTTTTTTTACAATCTTACTCACTTCAATCAAACATCATTTTGATGATAAATTACACTCTATATTTTGTCAATCAAAATATATTTTGTAACTTCGTTGGAAAAATATAGTTTGTAATCTTGCTTGCTTAACGCGGATTTTTGAGAAGCTTTCAGAAGTAAATGGCTAATGTACGTGACAAATGTGAAATGTAATATAACGACTAATGAGTGACAAGTGTCACGCGAACCATAAAACATTGCTAATGGCACTCGGCAATCATCTTTTTCTACGGAAATGACAGACGATGAATGAAAAACGACGATTATCGAAAGACATTGAGATCGTGGCC
Organism: Phengaris alcon alcon; assembly: GCA_037179445.1. Taxonomy (NCBI): domain Eukaryota; kingdom Metazoa; phylum Arthropoda; class Insecta; order Lepidoptera; family Lycaenidae; genus Phengaris; species Phengaris alcon. Next base: position 3,182,531 of record JAYRCH010000055.1, on the reverse strand, counting down.
GTGCTGAGCGAAAATTGTCATGCATACTCACTGGCAGCGACCATTTTACAGACGCCGCCGCTATTACAGTATTTTAATTTTCTTAAGTTCGTCACCTGTACTTTCCGGAATGTGTTCCTTATTAGTAACGCTTTTGAATTGTGTAATACAGATGTAGTATAAATAATACACATTTTTTCAAAGCGTTAGCACATAGGTCTAATCTGATGATACACTTTTAGCTCCTTCTCATTTATCGCTACAGTGGCGACGGATACTCACCCTGCCCTATACGTCCAGACCTGTCGACTGCTGTTAACTAAGGCCTCCCCCACATTAGGCGTGCGCGTTCCTCGGGCGTGTCAGCAATGCGGGCACTGCTCGCGCCACTCACACGCCCGAGGAACGCGCACGCCTAATGTGGGGTCAGTCCTTAAGCGTCGAAAGTACCAACACTGAAAATTTTGTCCCCTTCAACGTCCCACAACTTTTCCACACAATCGTGGACAGGCCGTATGCTTATAGTAATCAAATCTAAAGCTAATTAGCGTTTTTATCTTGTTCTCTTTTTTTCTGTTGTACTAACGCGTAACGGATTTATCTGGATATACTATAAGTACTGTACCTTGCGGTATATAGGCGCGGCGCTCCTGCAGCACGGCGTGGAAGAGCGCGAGACAGGCGAGGTGGCGCAGCACGGGCGGCTTCGCGCGCGACCCCGCGCCCCCCGTCCAAGCGCGCAGCGTGCCACACACGTTATGCTTTACGCCCTCTGGAGCCTGGATTTATTTTATTTATTTGATTTTTATGTTCACTGATCCCCTTATGTTCTACTAGTTACTCATTTTGTTTCCTCTAATTGCTTATATATAAAAATAGAGTAGGACTTAAATCTGTTAGCCGTAGTAACTATTTAGTTTAAAATGTTTTCACTACTGGCGTCTATAGAAACTTTCATAAATTATTATTACTGGACACGCCAACATGTAATTGTACATACCTCTAGAACGACGTTGACGCACATGCTCGCTATCGTCGAAGGCACCTCGCGGTCCTCAGTTATAATCCACAAACGGAAATCTTCATTCAAATCCTCCACCTACAAATATGTAAAAAAAAAATAATAATATAGCCTTCAAACACTTTGATGCTTCTAAAGATTTTATTGAAAATATTGCAATAATGACTGCAGTAAAATTTTAATGTACGCGATTCGGCTTAATTTGAAGAGGGACACGAGTACTTTAAGGCCTATACAACGTTTCCACTTCTTTCGGAAGTCCCTATGATGGCCTGTTTTTATTTTGAACGCACAATAAAATATTACGTACAGATCGTTGAGCGAGTGACGCGATGAAGGCCTGCAAGTCCCGCGTGAAATGCGACGCGCCGACCACTATGGTGAGCCACGTACCCTTCTGACATGTTCTCAAGGCGGCCTCCCAAGCAGACATCCCTTCTTCTATTCCTACCTGTAAAGACAAATTGTTTTAAAATTATTCGTTTTTGTCAATCTATTGATAGCTGGCCATACTAGTGTTAAAAACTGAAAATATATACTTATGTATTTTTTAATGAAATGAACCAGGAAACGAGCAGACGGATCGCCTGATGCTAAGCGATTATCGCCGCCCATGGACACTCGCAACACCAGAGGAGTTACAAGCGTAACTCGTCTGGTGTTGCGACTTGGGTTCCCAGTCCTTAAAATCCCCAACCGCCCTTGGGCCTCCGGTAACCTCACTCGGCGAAACACAACGCAAGCGTTATTTCACGCAGGTTTTCTGTGAGGCCGTGGTATTTACCCGGTCGAGCCGGCCTATTCATGCCGAATTGTGGCTCTCCCACAGTTAAAGCGCACACGTATGTATTCTGTTGAATACCTGCGTGTGCGAATCATGTTTAATTCTCCATTCAATATATTTTACTTTTCAAAGCACTAATCAACACTATCTATGTTGTTAACAATTGAAACACTCATGAAATACTATGATCTATTAATTATATAATACTCTAGAGGTATATAACATACCGTGTTAAGTGTGTGCGCATGAGCGAGCGCGTGCGCCGCGAGCTGTAACGCCGCGTGCGCGCCGAGCAGCAGCACGGGCCGGGTGCGGGTGCCGTACCGCTCCGCGCGCTCCACGCTCGACCCTCCCCGGGACAAGCCTGACGATGGGAAAAGATCTTACGAATATATTATCATCAACTCTTCTTAATATGAGGATAATTAGGTTGAGGTGTATGTGTATTAAAAGTAATTAAATATACACAATTGTTGCTTATATGGCTGAAATGACTCGGTGAATACGATTTATTCGGCACACCCGTAGTTACTACTCGATGTGGGCTCACATAAGCTCAACATTTGCTAAGAAATAGTCAAAATCACACTGAGATGTGTACACTCTACAATCAGGAGCGCGCCCTAAAGGCAAAAACATGCTAACCTTTTCACACACCGTGAGTTTGAAAGGGACAGTGTGCATCTGCCTAGTAACAATGACCATCAATCGTCCTTTTCACGCATAGAGGCCCATTGTATTGCTGTCTTTGTTAGTTTTTTACCTGATGATCCTTTTTTGGAATAAACTTGTCGCAACATGTTTATCGCATGAAACATTTAGAGCACAACAATTTTAAATTTGAACACTTTTATTACATTATTACCATGGAGTTATGATATTCTTTTTACTAAAAACAACCTGTTGTTCTTCCGAAAATCCTTATTAGTGGCCCAATAACGTTTGTGTAAAAAATTTTGGTAGAATAAGATCATTATGACGAAGTTTTATAACCTTTTATAACAATACTTAAAAATTTTGAATTCTGACCTTGATATTGATCTTGCTCCTGTAACATAATATTGCTAGTAAAGTACACATTGTAATACCTTTTTAGAAACTACACATACTAGACAATTTATTAGATAATGGACAGCTATAGCGCCATACTTTTTTTTTCACAGTAAATGATCAAAGTTGACATTAAGAAAAAAATAGTTTAAAAAAAAGCATATAAAGATGATTTTGAAAATTGTATACGTTAAAAACACCTAAAATTGTATTAAAATTAAATAATACACGTCTTCAGGAGTATAATACTACAAAAATCACACAGAAATACCTAAATTTGATGAAATGGCAACGGAATGAACGAAAAAAGTAGCGAAATTTATAAAAAAGTATAAAATGCTACGCCATTGTCATATGGTTAGAAACCCTGGCAAATACGATTTACTTACAGTTTCACATCCGGACCAACTCCAGTTTACGGGTTATCCATTATTTACGACAGACCCTGTATATCAGGTCAATCTAATCCCGTGCTAAGTAGAACTTGTGTTACGGGTATCAGACAACAAATATAATATATTTTATACAATACACGCATAATTTTCTAATAACAACAATATACAAAATAATAATACCATACATAATTATATTAATACACACCAAGCCTATCTAGTCCCGTGCTAAGTTTAACTTGCTTTACGAGTAATTGAAAAGGTTAGCATAATTTATGTAATAAAAATAAGGATATTAATAAATATTTTGTTACCTAAAACCTTATCAACAAACGCGACGACAGCGCGGTACGTGCTCTGCGGCCGGAGCGCCGCCACGGCCAGCACGTGTTCGAACGGGTTGAGGTTCAATCGCCTGATGGTGTTTTCGTTCCCCAACGATTGGTACCCCAACCATAATTGTGCGTTGTCCAGGGACAAACGTTTGTAGAGTCCTTCGTCTTGCATCTAGATGGATATAGAAAAATCATATTCAACTGATTTCTTGTATAGATATGGCACTTTTTTTTTATTGTGCAAACGTAACTGGCTCATTTACTTACTACCTTTGTATCTCTGTTTTATGTGTATCAATAGCCGCTTGTATTCCTTTATCAATAAAATATTCGAATAAATATTGTTATAAAAACATTAATATAACAGATGGAAATATATATGTCATTATATAAAAGTATGTAAAAGCTACTATATGTGAACTTAGATGAAATGAAGAAGAAACATTTTTAAAGCAGTTTTGTAAGAATGAAGCAATAATTTATTTACCTTTATTTGAGCTAGTTTACTCAAGTATTCGTCACCAATCCATTCATGTTGTCGTTTAATTTCATAAACAACTCTCGTATCCTCTACGATACTTATATGGTTGATAAATATTTTCCAGAGCTGTAAAATGTTGATAGTTACTGTTATAAGGTTACATTGTAATATATATAAGCAGTACCTTAAACAATCACGATTTCACTTACCTTATCAGGCATCATATCGTCGTACACTTGTTTCAACAGATGCATGAGCACCACGTATCTGTCCTTCCTGTGCAGGCTGAGTTGTATGCGGTCGAACATCGTCCGCATGAAATACCGCACGGCCTCATTTACGTTTGCATTCTCGATATCCTAAAACGAAAATATTACTAGTGATTTCTTAAAGCAACCTTTTTTGTAGCCTAAGCAAACTGTTAAGTTACAAAAATTTGTAACCTAAAACGCAAAAGTAATTTACAAAAATATTTTATAAAAATGTACAATGTATTTACGATTTCTTCGATTAATTAACTATTGAACTTAGAATAGACAAAGAGAAATGCATAAGTCTCTTTGTCTATTATAATGTATATGCTGTACTCCAGTTTAAAATGACACTCTCCCATATAATCCGATTACAAATAAATTATTCTTGAAGTATCCCACCTGATATCGTTGCACAGTATTAAGGAACTGCTCCTGCACGCACTCGAATGGCAGCTGTAGCGTGGGGCGGCGCGGCTGCAGACGCTTTGTGGCGAGCGCGAGCGCCGCCGCGCGGGCTGCCAGCGGTGAGTGCGCGGCGCTCGCACGACACACCTATAGAATAAGCTAGTTGACAGATTTTTTTTATTGCATAAATGAATAGTACTCTAAATAATGAGTAAGTTTCCAGAAGAAACATAATATATTAAAAATTAATACTTTCAAACTTACAGCTATTTCGCAAGTCTCGTTAACACGCTCCATACAAAAGTCGCGGAACCTATGACGTCACGCACTTCTAAATTTGTATAAAATACATAGGACGCAACATATTTATATATCTCCAAAATTTGTGCAATGTGCTTACTTTATTAAATATTTTTGCATTTTATGTAAGTAAACTTATAATGTAGTTTTTTTTATACTAATTATGCAAAAAAATATTCCAACTTTTGACGTGATAACGTCATATAAATCGATGGAGCCGGCTGCACGCACGAAAAAACATGACTCATGCGTTACCTGTTAACCGTTATCGTTACCAAGTATCGTTACCCAAGTAAGTACCCAAGTACCAGCGTTACCTCGCATTGCCTTTACCTCATTATTATTATTATTATTGTTGTTGTTGTTGTTGTTGTTTTTGTTGTTGATGTTGTTGTTGACGTTGTCACGTTCAACTATCGTCAGTAAACCGACTTTACAGACAACCGGTTTTTTCTTTGTAAACAAAAAAATTGAAATACACCTTAGGTATTACAAAACTACATAAAATGTTATATTTTTTACATTTACGAAGTAATAATACCTCATTATTTATAAATCTATAAATTAAACTAAATATTTTACATGTTGCAGCCTATTGCAGCAAAAAATTCAAAATTTTCAAATTCATAAGGTCTATAAATTTATGATTTTAACGAACCAATTGTTTGGGATCGCCACATAAACATTTATATTATTCTGTTTTAGTATTTGTTGTTATTGAATTGAAGTAATTGCTGAAAATTTCATGATATACATGAGATATGTTCATGATATACCTGATGACAGACAGACACCCTGTCTCACCCTTTTGGGTATGGAACCAACTTACCTCAGCCTCTATTTTGTCGGCCGCGGCAAGCGCTGCGGCGATGTGTTCGCCGGTGGCGCGCGTCTTCTGTAGCATCTGCGACAATGCCTCGTCGTGTAGTATGTCACGCGCCTGCGAGAGCTCACGGAGAAGGTTTTCCTGTTTAAATGTTAATGTTAATTACTTTTTTATAATTTAGGCAAACGAACAGACGGATTTTCATACCACAGTAGTTACAAGTTCATTTTCTGTATATTTTCAGTAAAATCTTTTTAAATAGTTTGTCATTATAAAACTTTACAGTTGTGACCATAGACTACGATTAATTTGAATTAACATTTAATGAATGAATTTTACCTGCAGTTCGTGTTGTTGCTTTTGTAAAGCTACTTTTTGCAATTTGATTTCCTTGTAACGTTCAATCATAGACGGATTTTGATTCTGTATTGTGTAGTGCGAAAGTTGATCTGTAAGCATTATGAGTTACAGTAAACATAATATAAAATGAGCTTACTTTGTAGACTGAAAGAGCTTTTGCCGACTGTATAAATACATGTAAGAAATATGAGAACCCAAACTTTAAAATAATAATCTATACTAAAATATGTAAATGACCTATAAAATTTGTTATCATGCACATTCAGTTAAAGTGAGTGAATAGTACATCTACCTATAAGCGCATGCAGTCGCGGCGCAAAGTACACGATGGAGGTGCGTGCGGCGCAGCGCGGGCGTGGCGCGGTGCGGCGCGGCTCGCGCGTCAGCTGCAGCGTGCGCGCCGCGCTGCACCACCACCCGCACCCCTCCACCTCCGTGATAATAAGCACGCGCGAGTGTCTGAGAACAGATGATAAATTTCTTTTTAATTTGGCAAAGCACTATAACGCACTTGGAGTACAGAAACCTGTTTGCCTTAAGCTAATTAATTATTTTAAACACAAAAACTAAAAACTGACTTTCAGCGTAAAAATTTAAATATTTAAAATGAAACTAAAAATATGTAAGAATAGACTTAAAATATTATGTTCCTTTTTTCTTTTCATGTACTTTTTTTACCTGATAGCATATTGCACAGCCGTCTTCAGCTTGTCACTGTGTTGCGGCACGAAGTCTACGGGCGCTCCGTGTAGAGTATTACGTAGCCACGCCTCCGCCTCGCCATCGGGGTCGATGATCAGCGGTGAAAATCCACACCGCACCTCGTTGAGATACTAAAATTGTTGAGATGTAAAATTAGAATAAGTACCCTGCTAAAAAGAATGCATATAAATCTTTGAAAAGAGATATTCGACTGGTGTAGACTTTGTAAAGGTCATCTCTATTAGAAACACTGCCAATGCAGCGGCAAAATATGTCACGTCGCTAGCTAGCAGTTGGTAATACGTAAATAATTTATATTCCACTAACTTGATCAATTACTATAGCATTTTTCAACGCCGTCTGATCTGAAGGAAGGCCATCCGCGATCCACTTAAACTGTTTATCGGGACTTGACAAGAAATTGGACGGCGAAAATTCTAAATCCTCGTGCCCCATTATCGTCACCCAACTTTTGATAACGTCTCTGAAATCACAAATAAAATTAACACAGGAAATACAAATTTAAGCAACATTAAAAACTGAAATCCCACATTATGTATTACATAAAAATCAAAGTTACCTAGCCTGTTGTTCAGTCAACTCGGCCAGATAAACAATGTATGCAGCGGCTAATAGGGAAAGCAAGTTCAGCTCGGCTAATTCTTTGGTTATTTCTTCTAACTGTAAAAACAATTACATTTGAAAATTAGTAGGTACTTATTTCGTTTTCATTTTTTTATAAATGACCTTGTAATAAAATGCTTATGTAAGATGAGTAACAATTATAGGTAGTAAGTAGGTAGTTACTTCAGTGATTATTTTCATTCATAATTCACATTTTTTTTCTGACTGACCTGTCGCTCCCAAGCATCGTACTCTTGCGCGAGATGGTCCAACAACGCAGCGGCACGCACAAGCGCAGAGGCTGCGGCAGCCAACCGCAGTTCGAGTGTCGCAGCAGCGCGCGTGTGCTCGCCCAGCGCGCGCGTCAGCGTTGCCACGCGCTCCTCCACGCTCGCCACGCCGCTTACTAACGCTGCTAGCTGCGATTCCGCCGACCGCACCGCGCTAACGAAATACACACATGGTCCGTTACATTTTAAATGCCGAAAGATGCAAGCATACTACGACTTAAAAAGCTATGCAATAAAATATGAGAACGAATGCCATACTCTCGATCAAGTCTGCTTCATCTCAATTTTATTACACACTAGCTGTTGCTCGCGGCTCCGCCCGCGTAAATATAGTATCCCTCGGGAACACTTTCCGGGATAAAAAGTATGCTTATGTTTTAATCCAGAGCCTAAACTACATACCAAACTTCATCGAAATCCGTTCAGTAGTTTTTGCGTGAAAGAGTAACAAACATCCATCCATCCTTACAAACTTTCACATTTATAATATTAGTAGTATAGTTGGAGAATATTTTAAAAATAAAACCATTGTACTTATATAGGAATTTTAACATCGTTTTTGGAACGTAGTTCCTTATGGCGCGTTGCGAATTGTATTGAGGCTAGACGGATTATAGGCACGACACTTTTTGCCACTCGAAATCACAATGTAATAACGACTATTAAGAATGATACAAAAAACGACCTTATCACCTTGACAATAATGTAGAATTTTGCTATTACACATTGTGACTGTTATGACTGTTACATATTGTGACTAGCTAGCCGAGCGCTTGATGTTATTACTCAGTACGGAGCCGGACTTCGCGGCGGCAACACTGCGAGCAGCAAGCAAACCGCCCCCTCACCCCTGTCCCTACCTAAGGCGCGGCCAACTAGTTCCGCGCGCACTATATATACTTAGTTCAACTATTTGTTTTGTATAATATAATATATTATATCTATACAGATAAACAAAATTGAAGTGTCTGTTTGTAATTTCAAATTAACAGCTTTTATTTTCACTTAATGCATTTAAAAGTATGATCGGAACTTACAATAAAATATAAATTGTTTTCATTTTTCTGTCCGTCTGTCAGTCTGTTTGTTCCGGCTAATCTCTGTATAATATATATGTATATTTCTTCCAAAATAGGCTTCAATTCTTCATTATCAACTATATATTAATATTATTATATATATATATATATATATATATATATATATATATATATATATATATATATATATATATATATATATATATATATATATATATATATATATATATATATATATATTGTAACTTCGTTCCATCCGGGTGTCCCTTGACAAACCTCTCAAGTTTTTTTTTTATTTATATCGAAGTTGCTATACGCAAATAATAAACATTTGCGTATTTAAACATATTAATTTTAAAAAATTAAAAAATATAATTAGCCTTTTAATTGATATTAATTTATATGCTCATCTCACCTTTCTAGTTCCTGCTGTTTTTCTCTAAGCGGGCGCACGTGTCGCAGCGCGGCGGCGTGTGATAGCTGCGCGCGCACCCACGCGGCAAGCGGTGCGCACGCTGCGCTGACGCGGCGGGCTGTGGCGTCCTCAAAAGAGCCCGTGCGCCGCTCCACTAGTCGCGACACCGCTGTCACCGCCTCGTGACTTATGTCCGCCGCGTCCAGCCGTCTGGGTATGTCATTTAGGATTATATTGTGATATGTGTTATATTACATTGTTATTTACGATTATATTGTGTGGTCGTTCCAAAATACAAACATACTGGGATTTGAAACATTTTTCTAGTTTTTTTAAAATCATTAATTACAGTTTCGTCCATTATCACCAAGGAGTTCACATTTCGCTTTAATTATACAAAATAAACCATATGAACGGCATTTTTGTAGTTATACCAATGTAATGCATATTATATACTACAAATATGTACCGTATATCCTCTTTTATCCCCCGTTTGGCCAGGAAGTTCTTCATAGAGTGCCACGAGGTGTCACCGATGCCCATTAGCCGCAGCACCCCCTCCAGTACGTCTCGCACCGCGTCCGGCGGCGCGCGTAGTGATCGCACCTGTACTTCCATATTTTAATTAATATGTACGTGAATTATCATACGTAATACGTATATACTTATAAATATTCGCAGTACATAGTTCGATCTCTGTGTCTCAGTGGTTGAGCAACGTCTGTAGTCGCGGGTTCAAACCCGCCAAAGGAACAATAAAGTTTCCTATGTTCCTGGGTCATGAAAATATACTAAATATCTGTAATGTGTATAGTATAAAATCAGCTGTCTGGTACCCGTAACCCTAGTTCATAGAGAACTTACCACGGACCAGAACGACGTCGTCTGGAAGCGTCCATAGATGTTATATTATAACTCGATTATTTTCTATATTTTGAGAATAGAGATGTATTTACGTAATATTTTAATATCATACATAAAGATCTTCTTTAGAAACAAACTTTTGTCCATGCTGCATCACGTGTTAATAGGCTACTTGACCTTGTTTTTATTTATGTCCTAAACGCTTCATAATTTTATTGTTTAATTACACAAAAAAAAACATTTTGAAACCTAAAAACTGTAGGTTTTTATGTTTCAAAATGATTTTTTGTATTTCAAAATGTATATTATGTTAAAAGTACTCTTTTTAAAAACCGCCGAAAACACTATTCGCCATGTTGGTTGATAGATTATATTATCTGTGCTGTGACGTCATACTAGTACTATTTGTAAACTGTGCTATAGTCCGTAGTAGTAAAATGGCGGTGTTACGTTCCGTTTGACGTTTTGACATAAATAACTTTATAAGATATCATGAACTATTTATTTACAGAAACGTTCCGTTTCACTACTACATAATTATTATGTATTTAGTGTGTTTGTGTCGTCACATCCTTGCCGGAAGTTACTTCAAGGCGTTTTCATCAGTAGAATCAATCTTGAGTTATTAATTTATGATATCGCTAGAATACGTTTTCCTTAGCCAAGTACTAAAGGAGATACTCCTTCAATGTATGAAATGAAATATGAGTCAAGTAGCCTATTACGTAGGACTAAAATCGTCTATAATGTAGCACTATTTCTACCTACTGAACACAGTTGATATTAGGTGTTAGGTGGGTACCTCGCTAAGCGCGTCCTGGCGGATATCGCCGACGGCGGCGCGCGCGGCTTCTATAACTGGTTCCACCGAGGCTAGCTGCTCTTCTATTTCCTTTTTCCTGAACACAAATCACATTAATGTTGTAATAATTGCAATCCGATAGCAATAAAAACTTTTGACAGCAAAATAATTACGTACCGTATCTGCAACTGTTCATTTTCTCTTTCAATATCCTTCTTCAATTTGTTCATTTCCTCTTTCTTGTCGGAGTTGGCGCGGACGGTCGCGCTGATTTGTTCTAGTGCTGCGTTCGCTTTGGTCTGTTCCTCAGATAGGGCCGCTTCCTGGATCGCAGCCTCTTTTTGAAGCGTCGCCACTTCGATTCTCGCTCGTTTCAGTGCTTCTACGCCCGTCTAGTTAGTTAATCATACTTTGAATTAATTATTTAGTAACGAACTCACACCTAAAATTAGCCACATATAGCAACGTTGGAATGGTATATTACTCTTAAACTTACGGAAAGGACATTTTTCCTCTGTACTAGTGCTTCCTTCTTCCGAGTTAAGATATGGTAGTAGGAGCTTATGAGGTTGATATATCTACACGGTGCCTGCATACTTGACGATTGTAAACTGCGATAGATATTAACGAATCCTTCCACCGGGATTGAGTCTATATCATCTCTGGTAAGTTCTTGACCACTTTCTTTTATTAATCTACAACAATATATAACATTAATATGGTGTAAAATATTGTTTATCTACTGAAAATACTAAATATGTAAAAATTTGTGTATGTGCAAGCGTTTGCTGCTAAAATAATAAGTAAGTATAAAAATAAGTGTTGTCTAAAATGTAATTTATTACACTCACAAATAACAATAAATAAAAGTAATTATATATTGTATTAATTAATATCATATTACCATTTATTTTAGCTACAAATAATGGTATTATAATAAATAAGTACATTTAAACTAATTTATTAATGGCCCTCGGTAATAATCGTATTTCTATGGAAATGACAGACGTATGAAAAACGACGATTCTTGAAAGCCATTAATGACTTGGTCGTACTGTAAATACATAATAAAAACGTGCATATACTCTACCTGATTCAGTGCGTGCTCGTGTGTGTATACGTGTACGTGTGCGTATACCTCTGTACGATAAGTGCGGGCATGCGGCGCAGCGTTGCTTCGGACCATTTCCCCACCCATTGCGGCGCGCGGCTCAACCACGGATAGCGGGAAAATAACTGCCATAGACTGTCTTCATTCTTGTCTATGCATATAACGATGCCCAGATTTTGTTTTATATCTAAACAAAATAAATTGTCATTAGTCGTTTATAAGGAAATTAAAATTAAGGTTTAATTAGTGTTAATAAGTTACTTATGAGTATTGTAAAGGTACAAGTTTTTACCATTAAGTGTCACCTCAGTAACATTCGGCGCAGCGCGGGCGAGTGCAGCGGGCAGAGCGTGCGCAGTGCGTGCTCGCACCAGCGCCTCCACTTGAGCCAGACACGCCGACGCCGAGTCCTCGTCGCCATCATCGCCATTGACCTCCTGGCTACCTTCCACGTGTAATAAAACGCAGACCCGCATTCCATCGCTTGCTGATGTGAGCGCCTGAAACAAATAATTCTATAACTGTAAAATGCAGCAGGCGCATTGTTCCATAACTATTTGTTTAAAAATCCCTTACTTTAGATATTTGTAAAATATAAATAGCCATTCAAATTTAGTATTTACAAGTCACAACAAACGATTATTATAATAAAACAAAATAATGTTTAATGTTCACATGAATCGTAAAAATACGTACAGTTTTGAAGGTGTTCGCCAGTCGTATAGCAAGCGGCGCGGGCGCGACGGGCGGCGTATGGCAGGTCGCGGCGATCGCTGCGCATACGAGCTGCGCGGCCGCCGACACGCCCCCACCCGCGGCGCTCACGCACACCGCCACGCTGCCGCGCATCTGCGATAAGTATAAGTCACAGTACCGAAGCTGGCGCCTTCACAGTACGCACACATATGCAATTTTATGTACAGTGTGTTTTGAATTTAATTGAGGCTCCTTTGGATATCACAAAGTTCAAATATTGAAAAATAATTTAAAAAGGCTCAAATATTGTTTCAGGACTTTTCCCGGAACCAATTAGGTTTTTGTATGAATTTATTTTTTGTGATTGTTTAAAATTTTGTCAACTTTTAATTGTTTATAATTAATTGAAAACAATATTTTTCATGATTAAATATCAATATTATTAATAATAAAGTTTTAAAATACATTTAAAAAAATCTATTTTTTTTTTCCAAATTCCCAATTCTTCTATTTGTATAATTATTGCCCATTGTAAAATAATTGATTTGACATAATATTATCATTGACGGTAACGAAAGAATTAAAAAAATCCTTTAAGGCTGTATTTGTAAGCCACAGAATTCTTAATAATACTATAACCTAATGTGCATTGATTTGACATAATATTATCATTGACGGTAACAAAAGAATTAAAAAAATCCATTAAGGCTGTATTTGTAAGCCACAGAATTCTTAATAATAAATTAATATAAAAAAGTAATGGCACTTCACTCTTCTCTGCTTCACTGCTGCAGGTAACACTTTTATTTTCATTGAATTTATACTCAAGTTGATACTACTTTGATGATGTGTTGATTGCAGTCAGCTTTCTGCAGACTAATATTAGTTACTGCTTGTTCTAATTTTATGTAAATCTTGACTTATGTGTCATATTTCTCATAGAATGGTGATATACCTGCATACCAAAATAATAAAAATTCAAATAAAATTAAAACATACTGCTGTAGCTATGGCCGGAAAGAGGGCTGCTAACTCAGTACTGACTTCTGCACCTGAATCGCCGAACACATTCTCATTGTCCGTCACTGAGAGAAACAAAAAAAACGGTTACATGATATCTTTCCCATAATCGCTATAATCACAACACAATGCCAAATATAGAAATATCGTTTCCTCCTAGTATAACACAAAGTTAAGACTTTTCTTATTTAGAAATACTATTACTCTTTGCATTACACGGAAAAGTTATGTAAGTACATACAATAAAATAATGTTTATACACTGACAAGAGGCTCAACAATCCCGCGTTCTCAACAGCGTTTAACCGCGCACGCCTCAAATTTCGCAAAAACGCTATTTTTCAAATACGGCTATATCTGTCAAAACTTGTTATTCCAATTATTACTTGTAAAATCCTTAGGAAATATTGTATTCTAAATTTTCTGTTAACAATTATTTATTATAATTATAACTTTTGAATAATAGTGTTAAAACTAAAGTGAAGATTTTATAATTGTAGGTTCAGGGGTAATTTTAAAGCGTGACTTATCCGCCATTTTGAAATTTTAAAATAAACATTTTTTGTAATCTACATTTCCAGAATAACATAATTTGTTATAATTTTTATAATTTTATAATGCTTATAATTTTTAGGGACCCCCGAATTGTCAAGCAGCAAACGAGCTGATGATGGTGAATTATAATGCTAAGAACACTCTACAGTAAGATCACGCCAGCTTTCATAGCAAAAAAACCGCATCTAAATCGGAGCTTTCGTTTTGGAGCTACGATGCAACGGACAGACACAGACAGACCGACCGACAGACAAACACATCAAACTTATAACACCCCTCTTTTTGCGTCGCGGGTTAAAAATAATATTATTCATAAATTAATATACAAATAATACTCATAAATCCTACTAATATTATAAATGTGAAAGTTTGTAAGGATGGATGGATGTTTGTTACTCTTTCTACTGAACGGATTTTGATAAAATGGTATGGTAGTAGTTTAGGCTCTGGATTAAAACATAGGCTACTTTTTATCCCGGAAAAGTACAGTGTTCCCGCGGGATACTCGATAGTATATTTACGCGGGCGGAGCCGCGCGAAACAGCTAGTAAACAATAAAAAAATGTTTAGTTTTACCACTATTATTCAAAAGTTTTAAATTGTTATAAGTAATTGTTAACAGAAAATTTGTTCACATAACCAATTAATGTAAGCCATTTTGACGTATATACGCATGATTCACTGCCTTCTTAACGCGAGTCTATTCGCGTTTGATACATAAACATTTTTGTTTCATTTAAAAACCATTGCATTTCAGACCGTACCTACTTAATATAGGTAACATACACAATAAGACGAGTAGACAAAGTACCTATAGTATTTTACTAATAATATAACCCTACAACTAAACTTTACTAGGATGCTCAAGTTCTTACCGTTCGGCAACTTTATTTAATACATACTGTACTACATACACATAGTATTTTCCTTTCAGAAAACAGAAGAACACACGTAGCCCAAGCGAGACGTTGTTATGCAGTTTCTGAGCCTAAAGCTGTAAACACTTCATTTGCACAGAGGTTTATTCCATACGTAGGAGGCACTCTGTATAGTAAATTAAATAAAAAACTGTCCTTATTAAACTGTACCAGAACTAAATGTAAAAATAAAATCCTGAAATGGTTACTTAAACTTAATTACGAAGGCAGAAAAATTAATAGAAGCAAGAAGGTAGTTTGATATCTTAGAATGCTTTAATTTAATACCGACGTACTCACACACATATACACACACACCCACGCGAGCGCACAGACACACATACACGCGCACGCATACACACACACACACACCACACGCGCACGCACATAAACACACACACACACTCATAAAACAAACACATATCCCATGCACACACAATCGTTTCTTCATCGCTTTACAGTTTCAAACACACACTTGCATGCTCTAAATGTAGTCTAACTGCACTAGCAGTATGTATGGTGGGCCTTGAGATCTATATTACAGGCTTAGCTTAGTTTAGACTCCGCATCTCCCACAAGTTACAATTTCTGTGTTGTTGTTTTTATTAAAAAAAATATTTTACTTAACTATATTAGACCTTTGTGTGCGTGAGATGCGTTCGCTGCGTTGGTGTGCGTGAAATTTGACTTCATGCGCGAGGTATCAACGCTCTTAAGAGCGTTTCAATATTACGCGATAGCGATATCGCTGATCGGACCGTTCTTATATCGTCGGCATATGTGCATTTTCCCTTTAATCAACCCGATATTCCTGTCACTCTCATGTCTCTGGTAATAGGCTACTTGACCCTTTTTTTATTTTTGTCCTAAACGATTAATAATTGCTCCGTTACCCCAAAAAAATAATAGAATATTATTTTAAAACCATAAAAACATACAAAAGTTTAATTTAAACATACGCTTCTTAAAAATAACCGAAAACTCCTCCCGCCATGTTTGTCGACAGATAATCTATGCTCTGACGTCATACTAGTAGTAAACAATCACTTGACAGCTCATTGCACTATGCACGGTTAACAACTATGACAAGTGACATTTATTTGTTTACTATTACTATGACGTCACACCATGGCTGATCGCACATGCACAGTTATTAGTGCTTTCGTCAGTTCAATTTAAAAATAAAAAAAACTATTTTTTTTTCTAATTAAGTTTATTTATCCACCTTGTTCTTTTATTTCATGATTTCTCTTTATAACGTTTTCCTAAGCCAAGTACTAAACGAAATACTCATTCAATGTATGAAATTAAGTATGAGTCAAGTAGCCTATTATCGGCGCGATAAGCGATATCGTATCGCGTAATGTGAAAACGCTCTAAGGTGTACATATCTTTGCATAATGCATTACTGTATAAGTAGAATATTAAAATAATTCTTACGGCACTGGTTTATAAGCTTTCCCGCGTTTCGGCACCATTCGTCATAGTCCATAGCCTCTAAGTACACCCCATCGTTTCGTAGTCTCGGCATAAAGTAGAAGTCACTGCTACACTTTAGATATTTTTCGACGATCAATTTGTATTGTAGTTTCTCGTCATCAGTTACTAGTCTTTCCCGGAACATCATGTTCGCTTCTGCATTGAGAGCCTGAAATGTTAAACCCTTGGTTCAATGAGGTGATATAATAATGGAAAGAGTTAGAACAACTTCCTTCGTCGCACATAAAAAGCTAAAGAAAGCCTCTAGGTTATCTTACCATATGAATATCCTGTAGGGTAGCTGGTGAGTACCATTTGATATTTTCGCACATAGTTTCTATATGCGAAGTGTTCCATTTGTAGTGCGGTTGAGATATAAATGTTTCGGTCACCTGAAAGTTATTTATATTATTGAAAAGAACTGTATATGACAGTACTTAATAACAGAGAAGTTTATAACTTACTTCCTTATATAAAAGCACGATACTACGAGCTAATTGAAAAACCTCCTCGTCGGACAAATTCTTGGTGACGTTTTCTCTTAAACGAGTTTTTGATAGCTCTAATAATTCATCTTCATCCGTTTCACTAAAAAGGGAAGCTAGTTTTAATCTAGATCCTAATATTATTTGACTGTGATAATCGCTTAAATGTAAACGTCCTAATTTTTTACGGGTCAATTCACACTGAATCGAAATGATACACGAAATAAAAATGTTATTAAGATAGCAGAACAGCTAATAATTCAGAGTAATCTTGAATAAAATTGAACTTTACTCATTACACAAGAAGAAATACACGTTTCATTGTGAGAGTTTGAATGTCAGGTTGTAACATAAAGTTCAATTTTGAATAGCTATTTTAAAAATGCAGCGCCGCGTGCGTCGCGTATCGTCGCGGTGTGAACTGACCGCGAAGTCTTAAGAGATACAATTTTAAAAGAGATATAATTGACGCATCACATTAAACCGATTTTTTAACCAATTATATTAAATAGCACTTATACTATATACTATAAAATAGCACTCACTCTACGATTACAAAAACGAGCGCGGCGCGCAAACGCGGCGAAATATCGGCTGGCGAGCGCGCGGTCGCGAGCACACGCACGCGCGCACGCAACCACTGCGGACCATCCGCGCCCACCTCCCAAGCACCGCCCGCGCACAACTACAGTAAAATATTATCAGTACTGCAGAATGCAGATAGATTACAATATGTATTTGTGAAATACATATTGTAATAGTTGTTATTTTACAGATTTTTAAAATTCTGGTTTACACAAAAATTTTAAAAGAAAAACACTCATAATTTATTTATTTATTTATTAATTTAAGGCATATTATGACACTTGTTACATATGTACCCCCTATGTAATATGGACTTAGCACCGCATTGCCGAATATCATTATATGGGAATCATCATCATCGGTCAGTCGCAGTCGAACATGCTCTTGGACTATAATTAACATATAACGTATAATAATTGAAGCCGCCTATTGGACTATAAAGAAAATACATGTCGTGCAGTTTCTTCATAAATTACGAAAGAAATCGTCATATACTGGAAATGCTGTCGCCGCATCATCGCGGTGGTCCCAACTCCGTGGGACTGTGAATTTGGAGTTAAGTTAGACACTTCAGATCTTACATCGGTCAAAGTCGGTAGTCTTAATTTAGTTATAATTCTTGAGTTTAGATCCAACATAGATCTTATATTCATTTTATCATAGATTCATTTTAGTTAAGTTTAAATGAAAAATAGTATGTAATTTTTAACTTCAATAAATCTTTTAAATAAAATCGGTTTTTTTTGAACTCCCGATAGAGAACACACTATAAGTGGCGCAGTCTTTGTGGATTTTTCCAAAATTACGGAAAAATAAAAGAACCTTCGAAAGTGTTCCGGGAGTAATAAATTCGGGTGTGTGTGAGATCCAGAAATCGATCCAGCAGAGACCAGAATGTATATGTAAGTGCTTTAGTTTCTATCTAGAGTTGCTTCCTTTTTATCCTATAATTTTAACATAATTTTCCAAGATTTTCCATCCAAGGCCATCACGGAATCCTAGAGTTAGTAATAGCAGTAGAAATAATTTGTTAGATGCGAATAGAAATTTAGGAATAATTTTAGAATTAGAGGAAAATTTAATTTTGAGTGGAAACTTTTCTGAAAATTATAATATATTAAATATGGCAAATTTGGATAATATATTTAAGGCTTTACGGCTATTGCCCGAGTTTGACGGAAACCCAAATGTTTTAACTAGATTTATTAGATTATGTGACCAGCTAGTGCAACAATTTATTCGAAATGAGGAAGGCGATGAACTTAGTAATTGCGCATTAACTAACGGAATTTTAAATAAGGTCGTAGGCTCAGCTTCTCGTTTGATTAATTCTAATGGTATACCTGAAAACTGGAATGGCATTCGATCTGCCTTAATTAATAATTTTGCCGATCAGCGACATGAAACATCGCTCTATAACGATCTAGCATTATTGAACCAGGGGTCCTTAAGCCCTCAAGAATTTTATGAAAAGTGTCAGAATTTATTTAGTACTATTATCACATATGTCAGCCTGCATGAAACGGTGCCGAGCACAATAGAGTCTAAGCGTGCGTTATATAAAAAATTAACGCTTCAATCATATTTACGTGGACTCCGCGATCCACTAGGATCTCGTATCAGTTGCATGCGCCCTGACACTATAGAAAAAGCGTTAGAATATGTTCATGAAGAGATGAACACACTCTACATGCAGCAGCGAAACGAGCGTCCGTTGGAGAAGAAAATGCAGATTAGTGAAAATAGGTTTAAGTACGGGCAACAACCTTCTATGTCCTTATTACCCGCGCAACAGTTTGTAGCACCAGCGCAACCATTTAACGCTATGTCAGGCACACCATTCCGCCCACAACTAGGTACAAACCTCCCACGCCCAGATCAGGGTTGGAGAGCACAGCCGCAGGTCCACGGAACGCGACCTACAAGGACGCAGCAAATGTTTGCCGCGCCTCCACCAAACTATAGACCATGTATTGTATATGTAACTATAAGTCATGTATTCAGATTACCCAAACGTCCTCAAAATGAACCAAAGTTTATGAGTGGTATAAGCCATTTCTTAACTAAACCATCTGCACCGACGAACAGACAACCCCATGACTGGAGAAAATTCGGCAACCCTCCAGCAAATAATTATTTTAAAACTAGGGAAATGAATTTTAACGAAATTTATGACCCATACTATAACTCAGACTTTGACAGAACTTACTTTGACTATGATGACGAATATTATAATAATTTTCATTACGAATACCCATTAGATCAACAACCCCAATTTTCTCAAACTTGTATTGTAGAGGAGGCACAGGATACCACCTCTACATCAAAGAACGAGCAGGATTTTCAGAAAGTAGCCAAGTCAGACAAGTTAAAATAGAAATAAATTTACAAACTCAAAGACAGTTGCCCTATTTTCAAATACGTAAACCACCTTTAAAACTTTTAATCGACACCGGGGCAAATCAATCTTTTATTAGCCCTAGCGCCGTAGGAAAATTTTATTCACATATCGAGTGTAATTATGATCCTTTTGAGGTAACTAATATTCGTGCTACAACTAGAAATAATTATTCTATAACTGTACCTTGCTTTCAGGAAATAAATGACAATGATAAAATTACTTTATTTATATAGAAATTTTATAATTTTTTCGATGGATTAATTGGGTTAGATTTATTAGAAAAATGGGCGTCGAAATTGATCTTAAAAATAAATTATTAATAACGAAATTTTCAATGACTGAAATGAATTTTCTTAACTTATGTACGATTCACGTAATTGTAATTTATATGAGGATCATATCATCATCGGTCAGTCGCAGTCGAACATGCTCTTGGACTATAATTAACATATAACGTATAATAATTGAAGCCGCCTCTTGGACTATAAAGAAAATACATGTCGTGCAGTTTCTTCACAAATTACGAAAGAAATCGTCATATACTAGAAATGCTGTCGCCGCATCATCGCGGTGGTCCCAACTCCGTGGGACTGTGAATTTGGAGTTAAGTTAGACACTTCAGATCTTACATCGGTCAAAGTCGGTAGTCTTAATTTAGTTATAATTATTGAGTTTAGATCCAACATAGATCTGATTCATTTTAGTTAAGTTTAAATGTAAAAATAGTTAGTAATTTTTAACTTCAATAAATCTTTTAAATAAAATCGTTTTTTTTTTGAACTCCCGATAGAGAACACTATAAGTCACTCATATTTTATTTATTAAAATATATTTTTATTTTATTTTCGGGAATAAGAACGATTAATATCCTCTGTGGTCTCTTTCTTCCCTTATTAGGCTCGGTAATCTCTATCTATATCGTCATCTTAAATTTAAGGGCAGGGCCCTAGTTGGTGGAGCTTCCGCCCCTTTTCTCTATCCTCCACTAGTACCTTCAGCTCTCTATAGGACATAGCACTTACATTCTCTACCATAGTTCATATTCATAGTTTTCATAGTTTGTTAGTCATTCATAGTTTTTCCTTGGCATTAACCTACTCCCCTTTTATATATTATCAATCTATATTATCTATATTATCAATTATTCTAATATTACCTCATATGTGTCATGTCTTATAAGATGTAAGATGCTCAATCATCTTTCCTCTTCTATTTTCTTAAGTTTATCCCTCTCCCCCTTACCAATATAAATATTTATTCAGTGTATAAGTTATACAATGTTTTGTCCTTGTCTGTCGAGCTACTTTTCCGACGTATCAGACAAAGACAAAACATTGTATACCTTATACACCGTATAAATATTTTTATTGGTAAGGGGGTTATATCTACATATTATTGTACGCAAAATAAATGTAGGAGAGTTCACCACGGCTACCACATACTTGCAGAAGGAAGGCGTGCACGGGCCGCGAGCCCCAGCGGTCAATGTGGACGCGGTGCAAGCCCCGCACTAGGAGCGTAGCGTCCCCGTCTCCCACGACCGCCCCGCCCTCGCCCGCCTCGCTCGATCTTAGAACGTTGTTCTGACACAGATAAGATAAGTAGCAGAAAAAAAGATTGTCATCGGTAAAAAATAAATCAGTAATTATTTTGAAAAAATCATAAAACGACGTTTTGGTTATATCACAAATTAAATCAGCTACAGACAAACAAGACAGTTAAACTCATATAGGTCGTATTATTTTATCTGTCTTGTTTGTCTGTTTCGCCGGTATGTTTGAACTGACGCTAAAATGTTTACGTTCATACCTGTAAACTTTTTAATAAAAATATTTAAATTTAACATATTTATGTTAGGTACTCTTCAATGCTTAAAACGTTGAATGGATTTATAAAATATGAGTCAAGCTCTAATTTTAATTTGAGTGTAAGTATCTAACATAAGAACATCGAAAGTTAAGTTAAGAAACACTAACCCTTTTGAGTTCTATTAGAATATCGGCGGGCTCCAATAGTGGTGTGCATTCAATTGTCACAACAGCGCCGTGGTAGTCTCTCAACGTTTGTTCCAGCAACAAACTATACAAAATAAAATTGATAACACTGTTCTTCAAAAAAGCTATAACACGACTACGTAAAAAAGGGGTTTAAAAAGGCCCAAACAAGAAAATAATTCAGATAGAAATCTAGAAATGCATAATTACAAAAATAGTCTGATGTAAGATAACGAAATGATAGATACATATTTGTATGTGCTTGCCAAGACCATTCTTTTGATACCAAATACGTAATGATTTTCTCGGTTTAATTTCTTTAGATGTTAGAGTCTGAGGTCTCATTTTCGAAACACAAAATTTACGAATCTATTGACACCTAATTTATTACAATCGGAGCAGTAGTTTAGACGCTACGAGGGAGTTAGTTCCCTCGTAGCGTCGAAACTACTGCTCCGATACATACATACATAGACTGCCAAAATTTACCCATCCTTTTGGCTTCACCGTAGTCGGGTAAAAATGAATATTAATCTACGTGCTCTAATGTCATAATCTTGATTATAATCTTAAGTTACTCGTATATTTTCTTCTCAATAAACGTTTCGTTTACACAAGAGGAAGGCTACTTTTGATACATAATAGTTATCAATTATTATCATTGACGTAAAGGGCTGAACGAAGGCACTCCTTAAAAATATCAAAATCATTAGATTTTGGTTATCCCTTAGTGCCAATGATTAGAAAAAACTATATGTCCGAACCACTATAGCAGCCATTTTGGACTTGAGTAAGCACTTAATATTCATACATGTTTACTATTTTTCACGTAGGCACCTATTTATAAAATACCTTTTGCCATTCGCATCTGGTCCGGTAAGCAAGATATTGTGCGTGGTGCGTAACAACGCACGCAGCGTGACTGCAGCTCGGCGCAGACGCGGCGACCACACCACGCGACCTGTCTCTCTCTCTTCTATGTCTTCCTCCCAGTTGTGTATACGGACACCTCCTACTGCCTGTGTGACCTTTAGTAAGTACATAATGTCTAAAATCTGAATCATTATTTCAGATGAATTACTACCATTGGTGGAAATAAAATAGAGCGTTAAATGTAGATATAAAAAAAATAGAATTTTGTTCTGTATTATTTACGAACCACATAGCACAGATTTTTTTTTCAAACTATTATCGGATCTAATTTAAGTATATCATCTTTTATATTATTTACTAGCATTAATTGCCCGCGGCTTCGCCTGCGTGAAATTAGGTTTTAAACTTTCATCCCCTATTTTACCCACATAGGGGCTGAATTTTAGAAAACGCTGAAATATGTAAATCATTATTTTTTCTATACTGGATTTAACGAAATATCATGCAAATATGTCCAAGGAATAAAAGTTTCATACAAACTTTTATTACCTATTTTACGCCCTTGCAGGTTGAATTTTGAAAAATACTTCCTTAATGGATGCCTACGTCATAATATGAGAAATACGAGTACGAAATTTCAAATTTCTAGATTAAATCTAGAAATTTGAAATTGGGTTTGGCCTGTGCGTTGATACGTCAGTCAATCAGCTTTGCCCTTTGTATATATGTATGTATAACTATAAAACGTCGATTCATATTTGATCTTAGAAGTTCTAAATTATAACCAAAATTAGTAAAAACTTAAAATTAAAATAAGATTTTTTGTAAGCATTAATTTAAATTATTAAAAATATTTTTTTAAAGTTTAAAATAATTTTACAAACATGTTCGTAGAATTTATCAAGTGCGTTGTCTTTAACAACCCCAGAGACACTGCGCTCTACCGATAAGTATACAATGTCCTCCACACTCGTATAAACGTTGCTTGATTTTGTGTTCTGTACTAAGTATTCAAACTGTGCTATAAATTGATGGACCTAAAAACAGAGAAATTTTAATAGTGAAACATATTATTTTTTATAGACTACCTAAAGAAAATTTAAAATTCTAAAACAAACCATAGATATATCATCGGGTTTGAAGTTTAGGTCAGATCTGTTGCTGTTCAGCCATTGTATACACTTCATGATCGCAGTCTGAAGCTGCGGCAGCGCCATTTTAGCGAGCTCATCGTCAAATTCAGCAGTTCGCATGTAGCTCTCTAGCACTTGCGGCGAGCAATTGTTATCCTCACTAAAAAAATTAAACATTTAGGAATGTTACTAGGTATGTAAAATCACTTGTAACTTGTAAATCTTTTATGTTTTATATTAAATCTGTATACACTAGTTTTTGTTTTACTCAAAAATATCAAGTATACGGTAGCTATGACTACCAAATTTAATATTTTTTTATTTATTACAATATGGCTGCGGTATAAACTAGCAGAGAGAGTTAATATCCATGACGGCACCGTATACTGAACGCGGAAGGCCACTTTAAATTAAATATCATGGAAACTAATTGACGTACCAAATAATTATTTCACGGGTTTTTCTTATTTTCCACGGAGTATTCAGAAAGCTTACATTTAAAATTAGTGAACATTCTGCGTTGCAACTTTTTTTTTTTAAATTTTAGATACTTTCAAAGCAAAATAGACTCACTTCAGTAGTATGATAGCGAGTCGCGACACGGTAGCAGGCGAAGCGGAGTCTAACTGATGCGTTTCGAATATGGCGTGCGCGTGCGCAGGCAGTTGCACCCGCGAGCCCGCTAGCGCCAACAGTCTGTTATCGTCCAGTAGAGAGTTGAGCGCCTCCGCCCAGCCTGGGTCCACGTCACCGTCAAACACCATCCATCCGGATATGTCTGGAATGTCATACAATTTAATTAATATTATATCTAGTAATATCCCGCGTTACTTTGCGGAAATCAATAGCATACAATTTAATTAATATTATATCTAGCAGTATCCCGCGAAAAAATATCCACAACCTGCAAGCAAATATGAGTGCACGCATAAGCATTCGTAAAGCACCTGTGACCAACACCACACTTCCTCCCACACTGCTTATGCGTACACTCAGAAACAAGATCAATAAAACACCACAACCGCACAAGCAACAATGTCAGCAAGATCGTGCAAGGACCCACACCAACATGCAGGTTGCAAAAATCGACGCGCGAATTAATTAAATTGTATGTCTGGAGTGGTCAACAAAACACCTGTGTATGATCTAATGCACGCACGTAAGAAGTTACTTTAGAGTTAGTTACGAACGTTTACGGAAACTCGAGTGACAGTTATCAGCTTACTTCATCTCTATACTCAATTTTTTTACAAACGCAGAAAAAGAAGTATAACTTCAAAAATTTTAACAATGTACTGTCCTCCTCATTATTTAATTAGTAGAGTAGATAAAAAATAGCTATTTTGCGAAATATAAGGAAATCAATGAGTAATCTGATGATAAAAGTGCTATAGCCAAAACGAAGACACATCTTTGAAGCTTTCCATCGACATAACGCTAAGTGTCAAATTTATCGTGTCGCGTCGTAAATTTCTTATGCACTCGGACAGAGCTATACCAATAGGCAGGGCAGCAGCGTGGTGCGCGAGCGCGGCGACGACGCCGTCGGCCCAGGCGCGGGCGTCGCTGTCGGCGCGGCCCAGCAGCCACGCGCGGCTCATGGCCTTAGGCCGGACTGTCCGCTCGCTTACAGCGTGGCCCAGTAGCGACAGCGCCTTTACCACAGATTTATAAATATAAGAGATGAGGCAAGATAATGAGTTTTTGGGCTGAATAGCAGCCACTAGGCTGTATTATTATTATGTATGTGTTCAATATTTTTTTCCAAAATAAATCCCATCTTTTGACACTAGAATCTAGTGACTAGATTGTTTTTAGGTAAATAATGTTTTTAGAAATTTTCTATGACTACAAACTAAATAAACTTCTTAACACGTTTTTACTTACAGTTTTTAATATTTTTCGAATTGTGCTTTTCCCCGAACCAGGAGGTCCCACAATGGCGACACCTATGCGTTGTTGCATTTGCTCATGCAGTTCTTTACATTTTTGTATCTGTATATAAAAGACAAGAATTGGGTATTTGACAAAATGTAAAAATTTAGTTTTTTTTAATAAATTAAGAAATAATTAGGTATTACAACTTGATAAAAGTGGAAAGATGATTTTATGTGTGGTTTTGTAATTATATGCATTTCGAAGTCACAAAAAAGGTGAAATATTTCTTTAACACATTAGTGTATAAAACCTACATAATTAGTTTACTTACATCAAATACAAAAAGATTTACAATCGTATGTATCAACATAAACGCGTAAAATTACGAGATATTAGTAATTTTGTTCATATAGCCATACATTTCGTAGCAACTTAATATCGTGTGACGACTCACAAAAGTGCTTCAAGCAATCCGCAATATCTTTGAAAATTTTGATTTTTAGTATACGATTCCTTTTGTAAAGTTGTCTTATTTTTCAGAGCACTATTCATTTATGTAATATAAAAAAAAAAAAAACAGTACAATACCGTATTGTATAAATTAATTTGACTAGAAGTAGAATTGTATCATTTAAAAATTATGAAATTATATTGATAACTCTTTTAATTCATTTGATTATTATTGATCGAAAGAAACATACCTGAAATTCATTGGGTATTAGATTAAGTTGTGTCATGGCCGATTCTAAAGCGGACTTTAGAGTATTATTCGTTTCTTCCTCTTCTGGTACACCAGCAAAGACCATAGATAAAATATTCTCAAATCTGAAATATAAGAATTTTATTATTTTACCAGGACCATAATATTACTTTGCTTCTGCAAAATACGTGGACTTAGTTCAGAAAAGATCAATAGTTAGTTTAGGTCGACACTTACAGTAGACATTTCTTGTATACAAATGCGATGTCGGACTTGGCCTAATATATTGCAATTATCTACGCATCATAGTACTCGAATTAAGAAGACAATAAAGCCCGTAGTAAATTTCAAAAAAATGTACCGAGAACGCTTCATTTTTTATTGCAGCAACACTACCATACTGGATTCGTAAAAAGAAAAAATTTCGAATATTTAGCTTCGCGAATTTCCCGCAATATATTCCTGGTAAGGCTATGCACACCTTTGCGCGTCGTACGCGGTGAGTTTGGAGCTGGTGAGTCGCAGTACGTCCCGCAGCGTGGCGAGCGCCACACGGCCCCCGCGCCGCTCCAGCGCCGAACCGCACGCACCCACCACCGCTTTCAGCGCGCGCAGACCCCAGTCGTAGTGACGAGCGCCGCTCAGCAGTGAACTACCGGATTCGGAGTAAGTTAATACAATTGCTAGGGCAATATATTAGGTATTACAAAATCCAAAAGTGGAGCCGATATATTTTTAGTCAGGTTTTGCGCGACTTCGTCCGCGTGAACCCTCATTGCACCACTGTGGCGAATGAATTTCAAAAATTCCTTATTTAACCAATGTCTACCTTATAATAACTATACGCGTACCAAGATTCAACGCATTCCGCCAACCATAAAATATCAGTAACTGAGCGGAATATATTACCCGCGTATTCATTCCGCCCAGTTATTGATATTTTACTATAGGTACATACTTTACATTTCACCCATATAAGGGACGAATTAAAATAACTATAAAATAGTACTGAATGATTTGTATTTATTAGATTGAATATTACATTTCAATCATATCGGGGCACATTTAATTTATTTTAAATATTTTCCATACAAACTCCTTATTTTTTATATTCTTAGAGGCTGAATTGTAATAAACCGCGTAACAAGTATTTAATGAAATGTATTTAATAGCATGAATGTAAATTTTCAATAAAATCGATGCAAATTTTAAGATTTTCCATACAAATTTTCAACCCCTATTTCACCACTTTAGGGATGGAACTTTTCAAATCCTTTCCTAGAGTACGACTACGTTATAAATTAAAACAACTGTCTAAATTTCACGTTTCTACCATTAGCGGTAACGGCTGTTGGACCGTCTATATTTCGGTCAGTCAGTGAGGACATCTCCTTTTATATTTGGTCATCTATCCATGCTCAATTTTTTCTGGATGACCGTTGCGTTTTACGCTGTAGCATTTTAGTTCTACACGAATAAAGGTACATAAAATAGTGCGATGTAAATGAATCTTCTAATTTATAAAATTCGCGTGTTATACATAACAAAACTCATCCGAAACGACTTCACCGATTTTTATAAAATTTTCCAGGTATATTTTTTAGATCTGAGAACAGGTTGTAAACTATTTTTATACCCCTAAGTGATAATTGTGGTCCACCCCGACTTTTTTTTACTGATTTATGATTTATCATCAAAAATATCTTACATAATTTAATCTTAGAATTTCAACCTTCTAAAATCTGGTTGATTTTTAGTGATTACTGTAATAATATTTATCTCTCAGTGGTCGACAACTCACATAATATGTGCCCTCATTCACACATAGCCTGTAGGTTGAAGGAGTAGGTAG
The DNA here is from genome assembly GCA_037179445.1 of Phengaris alcon alcon. Taxonomy (NCBI): domain Eukaryota; kingdom Metazoa; phylum Arthropoda; class Insecta; order Lepidoptera; family Lycaenidae; genus Phengaris; species Phengaris alcon. The sequence continues at coordinate 3,153,929 of JAYRCH010000055.1, read as the reverse complement.
TAGGTGTAAGGTACAGGTGTAGGTTGTAAGGATTAGGTAATATATGTTGATTGTAGGTGTATGTAGTACAGGCATGACCAACCTTTTCAAGAATGCGTGCCATTTTTTTATTTTAGCAAAACCCTAACGGGCTGCATATCTATAAAAATATACAATTAATCCAGAAAACCCCAAAAATCATTGTTTTTCAAAAATTAGGTCTTTACCTATGAAATTGCCGTTTTGTATGAAAAAATTTAAACGAATTTTGAAAAAAAAATTTTATTATTTGTATTAATCGAAGTAATCACCCATGCAATCAATACATATTTGCCAACGCAGTGGCAGTTTATTGATGCCCTTCTTAAAGAAATCAGCTGGACGGGAGGCAACAAACTCTTCAAAGGCATTTTGTACTGCCTCTCGGGTATTGAATTTTTTTCCCGCCAAGAAGTTATCCTAATTCTGGAAAAAGTAGTAGTCTGTAGGCGCAAGATCTGGTGAGTAGGGCGTATGACGGAGAGCTTCCAACCCCAGTTCTTGCAACTTGGAGACCGTCTGCTGTGCAGTATGAGGTCGCGTGTTGTCGTGCAGGAGCAGCGGAGACGAGCGATTGACCAATGCTGGTTGGAGATGTGCCAGCTTCTCCATCATTGTGTTCAGTTCTTCACAGTACACATATGCAGTAATGCTCACCCCGTTTGGTAAGAAGCTGTAATGAATCACACCGGCGCTAGACCACCAAACAGTGACCATAACTTTTCTAGGGGTAGGTTTTCATTTAGGGCATTGTTTAGGTGCTGAACCAGGATCCAACCAACTTGCTGAGCGCTTGCGGTTATCAAACAGAATCCATTTTTCATCGCAGGTAACAATGCGGTTCAAAATTCCTTCATTTGTGTGTCTGTTGAGCAGTGCAAGGCACGTCTCGACGCGTACTTTGCGCTGGCGATCATTGAGTTCGTGGGGCACCCATTTATCAATCTTTTTTACCTTGCCAATTTGACGCAAATGGACCAATATTGTTTTGACGCTAACGCCGAAAGCTGCTGCTAATTCAGCCGTAGATTGTATATCATCAGCTTCTACAATGGCCTTTAATTCGCCATTGTCGACCGACAAGTCTTCGGACGTCCGCGAGGTTCATTTTTCAGGTCGAAATTTCCAGAACGGAAGCGAGCAAACCAATAACAGGTGGTGCGTTGGTTTGTAGTGTTAGCTCCGTAAACGTCGTTGATGTGGCGTGCCGCTTGTGCCGCGTTGCTGCCACGACGGTACTCATATTCCATAATTACTCGAATTTTTAACGTATCCATGATGACTAAAAAGATTGAAATGCGATGAAAATATAACACTAATCAATAAACAAATGACTACCTTTGGAAAAAGAATTCCATGTTTTTAAATTAAAATAATTTGAAATTAGAATTCTTAGCCAAACAAAAATTATTATGATTTGAAATAGCCAGTACTGCAGAATGGCAATTTCATAGGTAAAGACCTATTATTACCAAATATTCATTTTTTTTTAATCTATTTTTAATTAGGGACTTTTAGTGTATTTCACTATGCCAGTGCCATTATAGCCTAACAAACTTAGTAAACCTAATATAATATTATAATACATACTACATGGTATCTTATGATAAATTACAAATATATTTATATAATATTATTATTGCAGGTTCTGATGAAGGCTCTGATAACAAAGTTTGAAAATTACTACATCTAATAAATTTAAATTGAAAGCCCTCATCAGAGCCTCTCTAACCAACTTGGTCCGGGCACATTCCACCAGCAGGTGGTGGACATCCTCGACAGTGCCGCACTCCTCACAGTTAGGGCTGGCACTCCCTCCGACGAAAATACTCATAATAATATCACACAACTTTTTAATACACTGTTCCACTTCAACACGACCGGTTTCGATTAACTCATCATCACTTGATGAAGATATAAAAAAGTTGTGTGATATTATTATGAACATGAATGTCTACCAAGAACCAACAGTACACTCAATCAGTTATATCACCAAATATTGTCATAAACGTAGGTATGCGGTTAAGGTGTAGATGTGCACGCCTCCAAGTTACAATACGCTCGGTCGCCAGGTTGCCGTTTGTCCGCGAATATCGGGATGTTTATCCAGAAAAATCCGAGCCACATAAAAGCTGACCGCTTGATTACCAAGTCGACCGCTAAATCAGATCAGGGGCCGCATAGTAAAGGCCCGCGGGCTGCACGTTGGTTATGCCTGATGTAGTAGGTGTACGTAGTCGGTGTATGTTGTAGATGCAGGTAGTAAGTGTAGAAACTGTATATTATTTCAGTTACAGTACAGAACAACGTCTGTAAGGTCAGCAGCAGCATATAAATATAGAAACCTTGCGAACGTGAACACGTCATGTAACGCGGCTGCGAGCACACGTGCGTCCTGTGCGGGAACGCGTCGCGCGATAAGCAGGCGCGTAGCTAATTCACGCGCGTCGGGGGGCTGCAGCGCGAGCGGGCGCAGGAGCGCACTCAGCGCGCTGGGCAACGCACGCCGCCCGCCGTACCCGCGCCCGGATGGATTCATCGTCACCATCACGCCGCACCACGGCGACACTGACACCTAACACGATACAAGGACCTTTACTTTGGATACTTTTAGGGGTCAAACGAAAAGCCTTATGGTTAGCTATTATATCCTTGCCCGTTGATAATAGTATATTGTCTACTTCATAGGCCTACCTAACCATCTACCTATTCTACTCCTACCTAGGTGGGAGTAGATATTTTATTACTCATTTTATTTCAAATTTAAAAACAACATTAAACATAGTTAATGTAGGTGAACAGAAGATAGGAGAACAGACAGCTTATACCGAAACAGGCCAAAAAGATTTGACCTTCGATAAAAGATATTCGGTGTCGGCTTTGTAGAGTATTATTTTTGTACTGTAAATTGTATACGCTCATTTATGTACAAACCTCTTTACCGTCCAGCAGAGGGCGCTGGTCTGTCAAGAGCGCGGCCAGCTGGTGCGCGGCGGTGGCGAGCGCGGCGGCCGACAGCCGGTTGAACTCGTCGAGGCAGCCCCACGCGCCACTCAGCGCCAACCCACGTAGCACGCGGCCCACGCATGCGCTGTCCATAGCCTAAATGAAAAAAAAAATTAAAAAAAGCGCTATTATATACAGATTTTCATAAAAATAAAGGTACATAACGGGTGACATTTTATTGCATATAAACGTATTCATATGCAACAGGCGCATCAAGTCATACACCTACACACCACTTTTTTCTGTTTCAGTTTTTGGCATTTTATAATTATTTTAGTTTCCACGACGCGACGTTATGGATACCTACAGACTCGCCTGGACTAAGCTTACCTCGTCGCAGTTGAAGATCAGCACTAGGCGACCGAACAAAGCTCCTAAAGCTTTGACAGACTCGGTCTTGCCCGTGCCAGCCGGGCCGAACGGGTTACCGACGAGACCCAGGTGAAGAGACTGAAAATAACACATCCAAATATTAAAGTAGCCCAAAACAAACCTAGCCAAGTTACGCAAAAAGAGTCAGACTGCAGATAGGAAAAAGCCGTCGTTCGCCTATGCTCAAAGCCGGTGGCTTTTGAGAGGCAATGAAATAGCGCCGACTCAAATTGCCGACCACGGTCGGTTGTGATTTGAGTGGGGCAACCAAATCAAGCGATCCATGTAGACAGGAGTGCTTGGACAACTGTCTCCGCAGTCATGTCCTGGATCGGTACTGCTTCCGGCCACCGCGTAACTCGGTCTATGGCGGTAAGGCAGTAGCGATATCCTTGTGACAGCGGCAAGGGACCCACGAGGTCTATATGGATCTGCTGGAAGCGCACTCGAGGCAAGGTGTATGTACCGAGGGGCGCAGTTACGTGGCGGCTGACCTTGGCTTTCTGGCAAGCTATACAGGTGCGAGCCCATTCGCGGCAGTCACGGCGTATACCTGGCCAGACAAAGCGCTCTGCAACCAATTTGGTAGATGCACTGACGCCAGGGTGGCTGAGAGAATGCAGACTTTCAAAGACCTGCTTAAGGTGAAACTTAGGTACGAAAGGTCTAGAGGTCGGTGTACTGACGTCGCAGTACAGAGGTAATCGACTTCCAGGTACCTTCAGATTATCCAAACGCAGAGACGTACCTTCTGCTAGAAGCTGCTGCAGTTCAGGGTCGTTAGCCTGACTTTGGGCTATGATTTCGAGGGTCACCGGCGCACACAGTTCCTCGATTCTTGACAGCGTATCGGCAACTACATTATCCTTGCCAGATATGTGTCGGATATCGGACGTGAACTAGGCAATAAAGTCGAGATGTCTATACTGCCTAGGCGAACAGTTCTTTTTCCGTTCATGGAATGCGAAACTGATCGGCTTATGGTCAGTATAGATGACGAAGTACAGGGCCTCGAGCATATGCCTAAAGTATTTGATAGCCTCGTAAATCGCAAGCAGCTCCCTGTCATATGGAATATTTAGAATATTTCCCCGAATTCTAAAATCTAAAATTCTAAAAATCTGAAATTCTAAAATCTAGTTTTTTATCTATTTTAATAAAAGTATTAAAATGATACCTGAGTAAGTATCAAAAAACATTCGTCCGTTTCACTAGTCCTCACAAATTGGCCCGTCTGCACGCCGAGGTATTCGTACGAGTACGGTATCGACGCTAGCGCCATCTTAGCCACCACGTCGTTGTCTTGGAAATAAAATCTGAAAATGACGATTATAGGAAAGTGTTATAAGAAAAGAAAGCTGGGGGCTTAGACAGAGTACCTACTCTATCGAAACGATAACAAAGTCAAATAAATAAAATAGTATTCTTCGTAATCCACTTTGTCTAAGTCACCTTACCTTGTAATAATTACCTTGTAAATAGCTCCTATTAATAAAATTTTGACAATCTTGGCCAAACAAATTCTAAGAGAAAGTACGGATGATTTACCTAAGTTGCTTCTGCCAAAGCCAATCGCTTGTGGCGACGACGTTTCCTTCTATCAAAATCTGTACCGCTAAAATATGAAAGTCGCTTTGTAAAATTAAAGCTTGTCTCTTATATTTCTCGCTCTCATCTTCGACTTCAGTTTCTGCATAATATACGCTTTCTTTTTCTAAATTATTTTTCAATTCGTACAGTTCTTTAGAATCAATAGCTTTTTCAACTTGCTGCGTGAATCTAATATTTTGCGCTAAGCAGATAATCTGAGTGGGCAAAGAGAAAGGGTCCTGCTCCAATGAACTATTCGTCTTCAAACATTTTATAGTGAGATTTTTCAGGGAGGACAAAATTTCAATTTCAAAGTTTTTCAACCATGCCTGTAAAAATATTATTAATATACCATTAAATTACTACGAATATAATAAATAATAACATAATATACCATTTTCATTTAAAATGCATCCAGCATCTTACACAGTTAAGTTACATTATATTTTAAATACATAATTGGTATATTTTAGAATTTGATATTTTTAATCTTATCATCTTAAGATAAACTTTATATAAAGTCCTACTTAAGTTTTATACTACACTAGATGTTGCCCGCGACTTCGTTCTCGCAAAACGAAATTAACGAAACTAAATCCCGTGGCCTATTCTACATCTGTGCCAAATTTCATCAAAATCGGTCCAGTAGTTTCGGAGCCTATTCAATGCAAACAAACAAACTTTTCCCCTTTATAATATTAGTATAGATTATTCATAATATTTGTATAGATTGACACCCTCCGTGGTCCAGTGGTTTAGAGCTTGGCTCTCGACTCGGAGTGTATCACCTCCCTATATATTGTAATGTAAGTGTATTAAATAGGGAGTTAATAAACGTTATTCGCAAGCACAACATCCTTCATCGGACTCCCCAAGCCTGCACATTGAAGGAGGTCGTGGGTTCGATTCCCGCATTAGAACAACAAAACAATGTTGTTTCCAAGTTTGGTTAGGACAATGCAGGCTGATCACCTGATTGTCTTGACAAGAGAGATGATCCATGCGTCGGATGGACATGTAAAAAGTCTGACCTGCGCCTGATATCCCGCCAGTCGTGTCGGTTATCCGTCCCACTGGGTTACGAGAGTAAAGGAGGAGAGAGTGCTCTTATGTACTGCGCACACACTTGGGCACTATAAAATTACTCCTGCGTAACTGGCCTGGTTTCAATTAAACCGCCCACCGTTACCGAAATCATTGTGGGGAGCTATTATTATTATTATAGATTATTCATAACTAAATTGAAATGAATACTTCACCTCTACAGGGCAATCAATGTCAACCGGTTGATCAAGTTGTAAGGTTTCCCCGAAATTACTACACAGAGCTGTGATAGACAGTCCTCCCGGCCCCAATTTTACCCCGGTTATACCCGGGAATAGTTTTTTCAAGTGCGTTTGCATCACAGCCTCTCTACCCTCGGCCCCCGCCCGTGCTTGACCGAGTAGTTCCAGCAAATCATCATCACTGAGAAAATATAGTCTGGGGAAGATGGTACGCTTATTCTGAAAATATTTTTCTTTATTAAAGGCTTCGTATTTAGTGTATCAACATAACATAGATTAAACAGAAACAAAATGCGAAAATAATTGTATTACTAACGTCATCACCAGGAAAGTAAAACTAATCCGGTATTCCTATCAGTAGATATCGGATATAAATGCACATCATCATTTTTGATGATGTGAATTTGAGAGAGATCGTAGACAAAAATGATGATGTGAATAAGTACTTACATCCATGTACTGATTCAGCGCCGATTGACAACTGTTCAGTTGTTCTGAAATAGAGTCTAGCATCGGTTGAAGTCTCGTGGATTGCATCAAGACCGAGAGGCGAGGGTCGGCTTCGAAGATCCGAGCGACCTGTTTGAATGCTTGGTCTACTTTGCGGAACTTGACACCTAGCTCACCGTCATCGGTAGCTAATATGGGCTCCAAATATAGCCACCTGAAACAATGTTTTAAAGGTCAGAAAATAAAATGTTAAAACGTATAGTTTATAACATGACTACGCAAATTATATATAGCCTATGTTACCCGGGACATTTTTACGAATCTATTGACACTCATTGAAATCGGATCACTAGTTTAGACGCTACGATGGAACTAACATACATACAATATACATGCATTCCTTTTTAGGGTTCCGTAGTTCACGTCTCGGAACCCTTATGGTTTCGTCATATCCGTCCATCATATGGATATGACGAAACAATAATCATTAACTAGCTAACCTAACCAGTACATATCCATCTAAAGATGTCACTGAAGTAGTACATGATAATAAATTAAATAAAAAAATATTTTTATGTTAAACAGTTTTATTACAATAAAAATAATGTAGGTAATGTACTAAAAGCTAAAAAATAATTCGGTAAGTCCTAGCTACCAGATCGCACCAATCTTCTCATCAATCTGGGGTTGATGAGAAGATTGGTGCGCGTGAAACTATCATATATTAACTCTAGATACGCAACGCCCAACGATTTTATTATTTGTCTGATCGATACCCCAGATTGATGAGAAGATTGGTGCGATCTGGTAGCTAGGACTTACCGAATTATTGTTTAGCTTTAGTACATTACCTACATTATTTTTATTGTAATAAAACCGTTTAACATAAAAATATTTTTTTATTTAATTTATTTTCAAGTTTTTAGTTTTGTTGCTAGATAATACTTCTCATTCTACTGAGATACATACATTTAATGCCTCACTATTACATGGTTTATTTCCTGACAATTTGTGCTCTATTCTACTAATCAAGCCCTTTCATTTGATACCCATATAGAGGTTGTTGTGAAGTAATATGTAATCCGCCATTTTGTATCGGCGGCCTTTTGGATTTACAGTCATAATTTTTTTTTATTATTGTATTGTCATCAAGATTAAGAGTGGGTACCAAATATCAGATCGATCTGGTGTCAGGAAGGCGGTAAAATTCCAATTACTAAATTTGACCCAAACAAATAAATAAATAAACTGGCCAAGCTAAATAAAACCGTTTAAATTAATATGACAATCAACTGTTTTCTTGGAGACTGAAAGAGGTTAAATGGTGTTAAGACGTTCACCGGACGGACGGTAGGTACCTATGTAGGTTTTTCACTAGTAAAGAAATATAAAACATTTCGCCTGAAATTAATTTCAATAAATTTAGACGAAAAATAAATATACGGCCTGAAAAAGTTGGCTTTTGTATTCAGGACAGTGAACCGAATCAAATATTTTTAAAATATATTAAAATTATATCCACATTTATAATTTTAATATTATATAACATCAATTCAAAAAAATGTAAATTTTTCTTTGAGATTTCAGACCTACAGAGATTTAAAGAGAAACTCTACATACGTATATGCATATCTAAAAATAATCAATGTCAGCTACTCTGCAGATATGTAGAAAAACATCTACGTTTAAACGACTACTTATTCAACGAGCTGTAACATTCAAAGATATTTTCAGAATTCAGAAATCATTATGAGAAATGTTTTCAGATAGAATCAAAACTGCTAATCGCCCTACACGTTAAATAAAATAATATCAAAATATTGAAAAATTAAAAACTAAATTTAAAATACTTTTTCTTAAAGAAGTCCATACATGCAATGAATATTCCATATGTTCTGCCATATGTATACTCATTTCGTTTCCCTTTTTTCGCATTTTTTTGCCATAATTTAATTTGGCATAACTTATTAGACACTTTTTGTCATAATAATACTTTGGCATATTGTTTCTTTGCATATGTCATCATTAGGCGTATAACTCTCTCAATAGCCTAAAATCAGAATTAAAACGTAGATTGAATATAGTTTGAGATCTTATAACTGACTTATTATTCATTGTTTTTTTTTGTTTATAAATTTTGTGTCTTTACTATTTAGGCACCACTATTGATGTTAATTAATTATACAATTTAATCAATATTATATCTAGCAATATCCCGCGAAAAATTATATGGGGCCTTGCTGACATTGTTGCTTGTGTGGTGGTAGTGTTTGCACGATCTTGTTTCTGAGTGTACGCATAAGCAGTGTGGTGCTTTACGCATGCTTATGCGTGCACTCACACATTTGCTTGCAGGTTGTGGGTATTTTTTCGCGGGATATTTCTAGATATAATATTGATTATATTGTATGCTATGGATTTCCGCATAGTAACGCCTGATTCTATTAACTAGTTAATTAATTATACTTAAGATACGCGTCTTCCAAAATAAGAGTTAAAATCTGTTATTATTTCTGTACTTTCTTTTCGGTACTGTATGTTTATTGTAAAAAATAAATATTTATTGTACCTACTATATGACTGTTTGTTGCCAGAATATAATAATAATAATAATAATTTGTTAGAAGATGGACATGGCGAAACTAAGGGTTCCGAGACGTGAACTACGGAACCCCAAAAAGGAGACAATAAAAACCCAATTAAACAAACATTTTTATTATGAAGTACAATGTAAGTACAAACAATTACTTAAAGGAACTTATAAATGCAACTACATCTTAAAATACAAAATATAGCTTATTGCTTTAAATGTAAATTAAATTAAATAAAGTAAGTGATGGCATTCATTTGTTTCAAATTAAAAATATATTTTCAAACATAAATTTCATCAGATAAAATAGAATTCTAGACATTCCCACAAAAGTAAGTAGAACCAATAAATCTAAAATTTGTACAAATCTTTGGGATAGAAATATTGAATAATATTATAAAGTATGATAGGTAATATAAAATATTTAAAATCAAATGTTTTCATCTTCTATTTTAATACCTATTGATATGAAAGCAATCATGATGTTTTCTTTCATAAGTTAATCTATCATTAAAATTGAAAATAAATGTGCATGTTAGCAATTTATATTCCTAAAAATTGCTACCTAAATAGTTTTATATAATTACTTAAAATTTATCTTAGTAACACATTCAGAAGGTCTAAAATATTATTTAAATAAAAAATAATTAGACTTATAATGTAAAGTGGTGAAACAGACATGCATTAGATATGAACATTACTTGCTATATACATACATACATAATATTTTTATTTTACAATTTCCTACTATTTTCATAGCAATGTATATAAAATGTATGGCATTATTTACAGGTTGTTTTATCGCAAGAATAATAAAATTAAAGCAAACGATATGGATTATTTTGTTCGCCAACTAAATGCTTTACGTAGTACAAGAACGGTAGTTATCAGAACGCTTAGTTATTTCTGATAAATAGTAATTCATTTGTGTGTTAAGTTCTCCTATTTCCTTTTCTAATTCATTAAGTTGCTCACTATGGCCGTTATACAGTTCTTCCATGCTAGCTAACAGTTTAAGTTGTGTTTGAGTATCACTTGCCAGTTTAGTAGCTCTATTTAATAGCAACTGAGCGCGTTCTCGTGAATTTGAAGTTTGGTTAGCCCTTTCCGCAAGAGATATATTAGTTTGCTTAAAATCTTGTCTAAGTTGCCTAGCTTTTTGCTCAGCTACCTCAGCTCTATTCACAACATCATTAGCTTCTTGCTTAACTTGCTCTGCGTCACTCTCAATTTTCAAAATATCTTTCTGCAAATTGGATAGGTTCATTTTAAGACTTTCGACATGATCAAGTGTATCATTTGTCTTTTTCTGAGCCTGTTCAGTTTCCAGCGCTATAGGTATCAAATCACCCTTTGCTGCATCGATATCACTGTTGGCTTTCTCAATAGCATTTTCTGCTGCATCTTGAGCCGCTTGGGCTTCGTCTAATGCATTGGATACTTTATTCGCAATTTCAAGGGTTAAGTTGGCAGATTTATTCACTACAGTCGCATTTAATTTGAGAGCTTTTGCTCTATCTAAATCTGGTGTTGTTTCGGAAATAATATTTTCAATATCAGTAAGTTGTGATACAGTTGAATTGATTTTATAGGAAAGTTCCGTTATTTCCTTAGGTTCTATGCTTATCGACAAATTTAATATTTCATTTGCTAATGTGCGTATATCTGCAGGCGTATTTGTTGTATTCGACAAAAAATCTTTAAGCTCTGCAGTTAAATCTTGGCTACTATTAGTTATCGTTTCAGCTGTGGATTTAAATTCTTTTGCTTTATTAAACAAATCTTTAGCTCGTGACCGCACTGAAACAGTGTCTTGTTTAACTTGTGAAACTTGTCGGTACATGAACTCTGCACTGAGTTCGTGTTCTTTTATTCTGTGTTCCGTTTTATTTGCAAAATCTAATGCTTGCTCAGCTTTTGTAATTGCACCTTGATCACACGATATCCCACCACATTTTCCACAACCGGCGCCTCCACATATATCACAGTTGTCACTTTCTTGTCCACACATTTTCCCATTAATACTAGGCAATTGAGCATCTAGATTAGAAAGCTGGTCTCGTAGTTCCTCTAATTTTTTATCATTTTCATTTTGCGTATTATTAAAATTTGAGTATTGTAATTCAATAAGTCGGTCAGTATTTTTTATTTGCCTATCTGTATTGGCTATAATAGTCTGTACACTTTCGGCATCATCAGCTGCCTTCGAAGCTCTTTGTTTTGCCTCTCGTGTAAGGTTCAATGCTCCCTCTAAATTAGCTTCTTGTAGTTTGGTTGCGTTATTGCCTAACTCCAATGTTTTAGACTTCAAATTGTCAATACTTGTTCTTAATGCTTCTAGTGACACATTGCCCAGGTTGATTTTTGATGTGATGGCATTAAGATTATCATTGCTATTCTTAACTTTATTCTCGGCTTCGTTAAGTTTATTTTGTAGGGCTGATACATTTGACATAAGTTCAACTACCGTATTTTGACCAAGTTTGGCACTTTTGAGTCCAGCTTCTACATCCTGTAATTTTTTTGTCATTTCTTCAAAATCTCTTGTATACGCACCTGTAGCGCCAACAACTTTTATTTTACTTGCATTTCCGATAGCGTACTCTGTTTGTAGTTTAAGATCTTCAAAAATTTTATCCCAACTGTCGAAACATTCTCCACATCCATAGCATTGAGGAGCTTCGCCAAGATAGCCTCTAGCACACATATCGCACTTATATCCTCCTATGCCAGGTTTGCAAACACACGCTCCAGTATCTCGCATGCATTGCTGTGATACAGAGCCTAGAGGGTCGCATTCACAACGGAAACATTCTGTGTTTGGGTCACCCCAATAATTTTCTTGACATTGATCACATTGCCTTCCACCGTGGCCAGGTTTGCAATCACATTTTCCAATATATGGATTACATTGTGATGAAAGAGATCCGATAGGATCACATTCACATGGATCACACCCTTTTCCTAGTGCTATTCTCCAGTGACTCTCAGTACAGTGGTCGCAATTAATACCCATAACATTATTGAAACAAGGACACTGTCCCGTGACGCTATCGCAGTTTCCCATCGTAAAGTTTGTTCCTAATTCAGAACAGTTACATTTGTAACATGACTTTTCAAGGGCATCGCCATAATAGCCTTCTTGGCAAACTTCACAATGATCTCCAGCCGTATTATGTAAGCATCTTAAGCATTTCCCGGTGTAAGGATCGCAGTTACCTGGTTTCGTAATATCAATATTGTCACTGCAGTCGCACTTTACACAAGTACCTTTAATAGGGTCTCCATAATAATTATCTGCACAAACATCACAAAGCAAGCCAGCATATCCCTCTTTACAATCACATACAACATCCTTTGTTTCAGGGTCTAATTCACATCGATCTGCGTGGCTACTCTTATTTGGATCACCCATTACTCCTGGACATGGGCAAAGTCTACAGGGAATATCAACGCCAAGTCGAGGATCTCCATAATATCCCTCAATACACCTTTCACATCGATGCCCTTCGGTGTAGTCTCTACATTCCCTACAAGCACCAGTTTTGTCATCGCATTCAATAGCGTGTCCATTACAATCACATTGTTGACAATTCGGGAAACTAAAATATCCTGGTTGACATAGATCGCATGCTCGACCGTATGTATTAGCTCTGCACTTGCATTGACCACTTGCTGCATCACAAAAATTGTCAAGGGAACCAATACTATTGCAGTCACATCGTTTACAGCCAAATTTGCTAAAGCCATATGTACCCGGAGCACATCGGTCACATCGAGAGCCAACAATATTTTCAACACACTGACAGTGGCCAGTATAAGGGTCACATTGATGACTTTTAGAACCCGTTGGATCACATTGGCATGATTGAGATCCATTTCTAATGAAAAAACCAATACTAGCATGATATTTTTTACATACATCTGGAATGTTATCTCTACCTAGATCAAAATAATAGGGGTCATTGCAGTTATTACGTGTATAGTCATCTTTTACTATAGGATCATTTGATAAAAATGGTATACTATCAACGGATGGAACTAGAACAATTGAATCTATTAATACGGTGGCTCTACTGTTTTGTGACCGACGATCTTGTTTTCCTAAATAAATACGGATTTCTATTTCTTTGTCTTTTTCTAGGCACACCGCAGGTTGAACAAGAACACTACGACTGTTAGCTGGAAGAGTCGTATAAATGGTGTCATCCTCCGGACGTACGTTAGCGCATGGTGAATCTGGATCTATTGGGTACGGTTTTTTTACTATTATCGTAGCTTCTTCCCAATTTATATTTGATTGCGGTTCGTATCTTATTAACACGTTGTAATCCATGCTTCTTTTTAAATCATTTATTCTAAATACGAGTGCACTGCTTTCAGGTACTTTCATAAAACCGGGACCAGTCCATGTCTCTTTCCTACCATCTGGATAGTTTTCCCTTATAACGACATGGCAAATCTGACTTTGTATAGCGTTATCATCTATTTGAGAATCACACTGACTCGATTCGGCTTCAATTACAATAGAGTCTAGAGTACCAACAAAGAAGTTCTGCAGCGGTTGATCACAGCGCCGCCCTGTTACATTAGGACGACATTTACACTCACCGGAAATAACATCACAATCTCTATCGATAGAACCACCGACATCACAATCACATGCTAAGCAACCATCGACACTGTCCGATAGTCCATAAAATTCAGGCAAACATTGGTCGCAATTTCTTCCGGTAACATGACGTTTGCAAAAGCAATTTCCAGTTAGAGCATCACATCCTCTTTCGTTTATCGTTCCTAGTTTATTACAGGTGCATGACTCGCATCCATCTGGATTATGTGGGTCGAAATTCCAATATCCATCCTTACATTTGTCACATCTCGCTCCATCAACATATAATTTACATAAACAACGTCCTGTAGTTTTGTTGTTAGCTATGTCATCCTCGTCGTCACACAACACCTCTCTGTCTGTGGTTCCCTCGGGATCACAATCGCACGGCCTACATATGTCGGGGCTCTGAATATCTAAACTTGGATCTTTGTAGAATGTAGGTTTGCATCGTTCACAGTTTACACCCATAGTGTTATGTTGACAGTTATCACAAACACCACCGCTTATTTTGCCCGTTTTATTATACACGGCAGCATCAAAATGACATGTTGTCGCATGATTATTACACGTGCATCGCTTGCAAGCGTTCGAAGTTTTTCCTACCGCCGGCTGCCAAGGTAGGTCGTTGTAAAAGTCTTCACAATATTCACAATTCAATCCTCTCGTATTATGGGTACATTCACAACGTCCGTGAACCATATTATTTTTCGATTCAACACCCGGCATCGGTAAACATCTTGAAGCGTGCCCGTAGCAGGAGCAGGAGCCGCGAACGGTCATTTCGTATATTGAGTAGTAATATTTCTCTTGAATTTCAGCTCTGTTATCAAGTAAATCATCACCGAGCGTATGGAGTTTAGTAAAGTTTATTCTCAGATTTGTCATTCGCAATAGATTCTGCACCTCTTCTGAATATGGATTTGTTACGTTTATGGTCGGCGGCAGCACTCTAAATATTACTTCACCTTCCGTAGACGGCGCGACACCCGAGTAGCGAGACTCACAAACGACCTCGGTCAGGCTCCGCTGGTTGTGCTTCGGGACAGACGGGAAGGCTTCGTCGCAGTTGTGAGCGAAGTAGCGGTACACACGCCAAGTTTTTCCAAAGTCGAAAGATCTCTCCACGAGCATGGCGGCCGGCCGGAACGTTTTAAAACGTATAATCAAATGCGTAAAATGAAATTCGGCTTCCATGTTTAACTGTATGTAAACATTTTCTATTCCATTCTCGGACTGCCACCACGATTTATCCCGCGTTCCCGGCTCGTATCTATTGATTATCTTGTGTATTTGATGGTTCAAGTGGGCGTTCTTGATTGTGCTGTTGGTTGAGTCGCACCAAAAGCATTTCTTCCTCTCCTCGAGATGGGACACGATGCAGTAGCGCTCACGGGTGCGCTCGCCGCAGGTGGATGAGGCAAAGAGGCGGGCCTCGCGACCGATGAGCAGGTTGCCGGTGGCGGGGTAGCAGGAGCTGAGCTCGCAGGCGCGGTCCAACAGGCGAGGATCGGCGCGCTGGCGGTCACGGTCGCGGTTGTAGACGGCGGAGGCGCCCGCAGCCAGCGCGAGCACCAACAGACAAACACGCCAAGCCATGGCGCGATGTGCACTGGGCCCGAAGCCCGCGCTGCTCTCGCGCACCGCCCCTCCCGCCCCCGCGACCAGGAACGGACTCCACGTTTAATGGAGCTTTCGAAAGCTTTTATTTTATCTTGTGCTACTTAGGTACTCTAATGGAAAACCAGCGTGAGCATTGAGCGTATTATTCTGTTTGTGCTATTGTCATTAGTTCTAAACTTGATGATAGCTTGATCTCTGTATTAAATGAAGTTTTATATATTATTTCAGATTTAAGCCCGGACGCATTACATTAATACGTAAATAACTTAACCAAGAACATACCTATCTAAGGAGGGTTCCGTAACTATCACCTCTATATTCTTATGCGTACTTTTTAATTTTGTGATTTAAACTGTATGGTGTAAAGGGATATTAAAATGTATATGAAATGCTTAAAGTGACTAAAGTATTTAATTTGATAACGATTAATACTGTATCCTAAATAGCTTCTGAAAATACCACACTATATTATGTGATAATTTTATAAAACTTTGATTACAAGTACGCTATCCTTAAAAGATAGACATATGCCATAGCGGACTTTTTTGTAGGAATAATTAAAATTAACATTTCTATGACACATTTTAATATACCTACTCGAACTGTTTTTAGCAAATTTTTTCCTACTTGACACTAATCGTCATATTTTAGACAATTCACAAAATATATTTATAAATTATAGCTCTTGTGTTATTCTGATGTAGAGGCCATATTATTTTAAAGTTTAATTTAAATTCGTTTAGTAGTTTTTGCGTGAAAGAGCAACAAACATCTATAAATTCACACATCCATACTTACAAATTTTCGCGTTTATATTAGATATGACATTTACATTTGACTCGACACTTGTGTGTTATATTTTTAGGTCTAATATATTATTTATATTATCTCTAATATATTATAGTCTAATATATTATTATGCGCAGAGTTCTGTTTTCAGTGCTCTGAATTTTACCGGGCACGCCGGATTCCGGATCTTATAGTCCCAGCCTTAGATTAGTAACCAGCTGGTGCCCGCCACTTTGTTTGCGTGGAACTATTAATGGAAATGGAAACCTATTTTTTTAAAACGGAACCCTAAGGTAAAAGTTGCCTAAGTTACTCCATATCACATCAGTTATCTGCCAGTGAACCGGTCTAAATCGGTCCGACCGTTTCAGAGATTAGCCGGAACAAACAGACATACAGACGCACAGACAAGCAAAAGTTTAAAAAAATATTTTTTTTGGATTAGGTATCGTATGTACTATCAAGCTAGCAAGGGCGGATAGACAGACAGACGGACGGATAGACGGGCAGAATGACAGACGGACAGACAGAGCGAAACTATTTTTATAATTCTTGTACTACCTACCTAACGTTAAAAAAATATAGAAATGGATTATTGTATGTTTATGATAAGTAGAGGAAATTAAGCAATTTATAATATTTTATAGCCATAACTACAAAATATTGTATCAATAAAATTAATTTTAAGTCGGTATTTTAAACTTCCTGTGTCCCATTTCAAATAATCAATTATACTATCTGTCCCGACATACCTATAATCAACATACACCTACACATACTACACATACTACATACATCTACAACCTACACCTACTACTAACACCAACAACATACACCTACAATTACAACCTACACTTACTACTAACACCAACAACATACTGCATATAACTACACTTACAACCTACGCCGACTCTATACACCTATAACCTACAGGCGATGTTTGAAAGAATTATCGAGTGAGTTATCAACTGAGGATTGCAGATTATTACAGTACTTATATGAAATATCGCTATTAAACAATGGCGGTTGGTGTTAGAAGGTTGAAAATTGAGCGTTATATATTTTAATGACAAATTATAAAATAATAGAAATATAAAATATCTTTTTTGCGGCGAGTTACGCTTATCACTCACGGGTAATTGAAAAATAGCTTACAACGTTTCGGAGAAGTTCTATAACTAACACTGTGACACGAGAATTTTATATACCTTCATATAAGATAAAACATTTGCGGCTGTTGTGTAAAGGAATCAGCACAGTAGTCAGTACAACAGAACAATATAATCTGATCGTGATTGTTATCAGCTTCAATCAATGAAATCAACAAATACCATCTAATTTATGTCGATAGGCATAAAAAAACGAAAACGGTATAAACGAAAGCGCTTCTCAATCCTTATACACAAAGGCATTAAAACAAGTTAAGAATCCGGCCCTGAATGCGACGTCGACCTCTCCCGCCCTCCCCGCGCGCCGTTCTCAGAAATGGTCAACATCCAACCGAAATAGCAGACCATACGATACGAGCTTTTTGTTCCACAACATTAGCGAAGGGATAGAAATGCACACTTTTAACGTGAAAGTCCATTATTTGTTTTATTTTCAAAGTAATGTAAAGTAATTTAAAAAAAATTTGTAAACTTTCACCATTAACTCGAGAAGGCGTGAACTGATTTGAATGAAATTATGTACACAAATGGTTTGGGTGCCGAATTAGCGCATAGTTTTTTTATCCTGACAAAATATAGGCTACTTGAATCATACTTAATATTACACATTGAATGAGTATTTCCTTTAGTACTTGAATTAGGAAAACAGAATATAGCGATATCATAAAATAAAAGTACAAGATGGATAAAAAATATATTTTTTTATTAATGAAAACACTATCGGCCATAATGTGACTTCGCTGTCGCGGAGCTAGTACCTTATAATAAAGTTTGAAAGTTTACACAATAGGCATGTTGACTAAAAATATTTTTTTCTATTCAATGTTAGACAACATCTAAAACTAATTTTTATAAATCATACAAAAGTGTCGAAGATACAAACGATATAAATTTACAATAAGAAAGAGAGTTATATTGGCCTGTGACGTCACGATGTGCTACCGCCTCCCGCCATACATATTTTGTCAATAAAAAATGTATGGCGGTAGCAGATTATGAAATCTCAAATCGTTTTGCGAGAAAGACATGGGCAATATTTATTTACTTATAGTTTAAGTCGCGTCAACCGAAATATATAACCTAAATATAATAGCTTTTTTTAGATTTATGTATTTCTATTCAACAATTTTAAAATATAATTTGTAAAAATGTGATATTCGACACTAGGCAACAACCATATTCTAGTACTAATATTTTACAAAGTTCGAAGTATATATCATAATATAATTAGCGATATATGCAAGAATATAATTAGCAAATTCCGTAGCATACTTGGAGTTATAATAGTAGTTATGGGCTTGCGTTCTTATGTTCTTAAAGATAAGTTCTCTATAAAGGAGCTGCTAGGTAGATTACGTCATATGGGTCGGTTTCAATTACGAATGTTTTCTATTACTGACAGTTTTTGTGCTTAGTTTAGTGTTATATATTGTTTGGCTCTGATGTAACTTAATAAGTCAACTGGACTTAAGTACATAATATACGAAAGGAAACACGCTTGTATCTCATACAATCAATGTTTAATGATATGACCTTTGCCGCGGTTTCGATTGCGGTAAATTAAGTTATGACAGTCACAAATAATGTGTCTAACTATATATAAATCTATAATATAAAATAAAGTCTGCTTAGTTTAACTTTTAACGGCTGGAATAATTTGAAATACTTGACATACAAAGACCAAAAAAACGTTTTATCGCGAGTTTAGGTACAGTTACCGTTAGCAAGTTTTGGAACTCGCAAGCTACAATTTTATTTGAAGAAAAAAATATAATTAGTTTTTGAGTAATAGTGTCATACACACCGCACGATACTGACGCCCTTCCGGCCTGCGCATCCGCTGGTGATAAGAGGTTTCTGTCGCCATTCAATTGACTAATTTACTGCCCGCACCAACAATGAGTAAAATATTATTCGACAGAACAACTAAATATCTACTTGAAA
This sequence comes from Phengaris alcon alcon, assembly GCA_037179445.1. NCBI lineage: Eukaryota > Metazoa > Arthropoda > Insecta > Lepidoptera > Lycaenidae > Phengaris > Phengaris alcon. The sequence goes on along the minus strand of JAYRCH010000055.1, from coordinate 3,134,480 downwards.
GGACCTGCCCTTCCTGTTCTTGGCGTATAGCATCGACATCATAGGTTGCAATAATAATTCCGATAATATAGAGTCTAAATCCCATACTGCTATGGCACTTAATACGGATAAAACAGTCGAAAATATTTTTTGATCATGCTGTCACCGCGTCATACTCTCTTTTGGCAAGCTGTACACATGAAACCTAGTACAAGATATATTATAATCATTATTCTCTTTCCCTGATTTTGGTCATGATGATTTGTTTACATCATACAGGTAGAGTTGAGTTGGTAAAGTACTCAGTTATAATTAAAGTGTACTTGTTACTTGCTAAAAGTTTTGCTCTATATTTGTATCAAGTCCTACGGAACACTGATGATAGTCTAATCGAAAAACTGATTTTCGTGTCAAATAGAGATACCGGTCCTGCAACTATGTGTGATACCTCGCTGGACTCGGAATCACGTCTATAAAATTGTGCTAGAAGTGCATATTAGCACATAAATAATTGTAAAAGTTATAAACAATTAAAGAGGCAAAAAAGAGTAGTTTTGGGTTTTTTGTTAATAGTTTACAAGCTATTAATATTTAAGAAATTCTAAAAATATACTGAATAAGAGCAGGAGAACAAGTTAAAAATAATGAAGATAGAGTTCTGGTAGTTAGGAGTGTTTTATTGAAAATATCCTGCTCTTATTCACTATAAAACCTTTAGGGCACTTGAAATTTTGACAAGTTACAGATTTGTGAACCAGACATAGATTATAAAGATTAACTGGTCCGAAAAACAATTGTTTTGTAGTTTTTAAAATGTCAAATATATTGTTTAGATTTAATTATACTTCGGGATTCGTCCTAGATATTAGTATTTTCACACTTGTAGTATCGCTTGTAAGTATTACCACATAGCACGTAAGTTTAAAGAAATTAAAATCTAAAAATTAATTACACTTCCCTTTCCTCTGACGTGACGCACTTCCGGTAGACCTTCCCTGCCGCCATATTCGACTCGAAGCATCATTCGCTTTTTGTGCTTTGCCACTGTCGCACGGTTTTTAAATACAAGTTGGTGCTTGTTATAAAAAAATGCCTACAAGAAAAAGTGATGTCGTTGGAATTTATAGTGAAAAAGTTAAAGTATTTAGAGGAAGAAATGAAACGTAACTGTCGTCGTTCGCGCCGTCGGGTATCTTGAACCTCATCATCCAGTGGTTCACCGTCAAGATCACAGTCATCAGACTCTGTATCTTCACGAGACTTTGAAAAGACAGGCAATAGTGGTGAGTACCCTCAGATAAAGTTTATTGCATTCAGAATAGTCAGTAGGACTATATCGCCGCATAAACTATGAATATTGCCTGCCAAAGTCTATTGCACTCAGAATAGTCTGTAGGACTACTTCGCCGCATGGACTCACAGGACTGATTTATCAGAATATAAAGTCTATAGCATTCAGAATAGTCTGAAGGACTACTTCGCCGCTATGACTATTTGTTCATGGGCCTCGTATTTCAATCCCTTTAGGTCGAGCCTTGATGGAACGAGGAGAAGTTCTACCGCAAACTAGCGCGGACAATCCGCCCCAAATGAGTCGCGATGATGAGCTTGTGGAAGAATCGCGACCTGAGTGTGGGTCACCGTAACCACCAACGTCACGTGCCACTGCAGCGGCGATGGAAGAGCAGAACCGCATTACAGAGCCAGTGCCACAACCAGAAGTGAGTGGTGGTGATGCAGGTATGGACCCTCAAATTTTGAATATTCTCGGCGACGACTACTACTGTCGTAGAATATGGACCAGCCATAAACCCTGAGCTAGCGAACAGACTGGCACATATTTTGAGGGCTGGATTGAAAGCTGAGGAACGCAAGGATTTTATAAAGAAGTATCCTGTGCCTGAAAACTGCCAATCAATTGGAGCTCCCGAACTAAACGCAGAGATAAAGGTAGCTCTAACAGAAGCGCAACTAAAGCGTGACAAAGCGTTAGAGACGCGTCAAAAGAGCTTGGCGACTGTGATTTCTTGTCTGGGCAGAACCATCACATACCAAATTAATAGTTCACAGCCCGATCACGAGCTGCTACAGCATCTAGTCGATACTACTATATTTATTTAGCTATTATGTGATGTACATTATAATGATTCGACAGCGCGCAAGTCCTTCGCGTTGTCTACTCTTAAAGAAGATGTAAAAGAACAATTATTAGCAAACACTGCAATAGAAAAAAAAATGTTTTGGTGATAATCTGGGCGAGACCCTGAAAACTGCTAAAGCTGTTAGTAAATCAGGCGCAGAACTAAAGGAACAGGTAAAAAAGTTTAACGGCCCAAGTAAAAATTTAAACTGGAAGACGAGTGGATCCAACAGGCAGCAGGCAGCCAACTCGCCAGCCGCCACCAACGCCTTCGTCAACCTCAAGGACGGGACGGTATCGCCACCCGCCCTCGCAACTGCCAGGGAAGTCTTCCAGGACATCATCACATCGGCCGCGGCAAGCCCGCAGGCATTAGACGCTGAGAACCAGGTAGGCTACGCGGGCAGATTAAGTCACTTCGCTTATGAATGGTATCTACTCACAAGTAACAAAACAATTTTGTCCTGGATAAACGGCTATAGAATACATTTTAATAAGCCGGTGACTTAATCTGCTCCAAATATTACTGTTGCGCGTTCTGGGGTAGAACAGACACATTTCGATGTCGCTATAAAGCATCTTCTCTCTATTGGTGCTATATCTGAATGTGACCCTTGTCCTGGACAATTTGTATCACGTGTATTTCTTATTCCAAAATCGAATGGTACAATGAGATTTATTTTAAACTTGAAAGGATTAAATAAATTTATAAAAACCAAACATTTTAAGATGGAAGATGTTAGAACGGTTTTAAAATTGATATCTAAAGAATGTTATATGGCTACCATTGATTTAAAAGATGCCTATATGCTTATAAGAATACACCCTAGCTCTCGCAAATATTTGAAATTTATGTTAGTAGGAAATGAGGGTTCTCAAAAAATGTATGAAATTAATGTTCTACCCTTCGGTTTATGCACTGCCCCATATATTTTTACCAAATTATTACGGCCAGTATTTAAGTTGCTTAGAACTAGTGGCTATATGTCTTCATGTTACCTAGATGATATTTGCCTAATAGGTCGTACATTTTCTGATTGTATGCGCAATTATGATTCAACGAAAAACTTATTGAAAGCTTTAGGATTTATTTTAAATTCAGAAAAAAGTTCCTTAACAGCCTCTCAGAGTTTTAAATATTTAGGCTTTGTTATAGACTCTAGAAAATGGCAAATTAGCCTCCCAAATGAAAAGAAAATTCGAATAAAAGACAAATTATTACAATTTTTACGAATTAGACGTTGTAAAATTAGGAAATATGCGCAACTTGTTGGTTTATTAGTTTCTGCCTGTCCTAGTGTAGAATATGGATGGATGTATATAAAAGAATTAGAGCGATATAAATATATTAACTTAAAACATCACAATTACTATGATCGTTATATGGTCATACCAACTAGCCTTTTGCCGGATATCAATTGGTGGATAGATACAATAGACAATTCTGTACACAGAATTAGAGACGATACTTATTGTCGTGAGATATATTCTGACGCCTCAACAACGGGATGGAGAACAGCTTGTGGAGCTCAGTCAGCGAACGGTCAGTGGACGGAAATAGAAAAACAAAAGCATATCAATTATTTAGAACTATTAGCCGCATATTTCTCCTTGAAAATATTCGCGAAAGATTGTCGTTCTTGTCAAATACTTTTGAGGGTAGATAACACGACTGCAATAAGTTATATTAATCGCATGGGTGGTATTCGATACCTTCATCTCAATAAAGTGACTAGAGATATATGGCAGTGGTGTGAACAACGAAAAATATACATTACAGCAGCCTATATCAAATCTAATGATAATACTGTGAGGATAGGGAATCGAGACGCAGTCATCTAGATACTGAGTGGGAACTGTTAAGTACAGGGTTCCAATTAATAATTTGGCATTTCGGTTTACCTGAAATTGATTTATTTACAGATAGATTGAATAAAAAATGTACTCAATACGCATCTTGGCAATTAGATCCGGACGCAGTCGTTATAGATTCGTTCACGATCAGTTGGTCAAATTATTATTTTTATGCCTTTCCACCAGTATCATGTATACTCAAAACATTACGAAAAATTATTAACGACCGAGCTAAGGGTATTGTGATTGTACCGGCGTGGCCAACGCAGTCATGGTACCCACTGTTTATGAGTCTGTTAGAATCTGAGACAGTAGAGCTAAATTCATCTCATTTTATTATTCCATATTCCAGCGATCGGAATATCCAGTCCACAACTATCCTGGTTGCAGGGATATTATCCGGAAAGCAATGCTGAATAAAAATGTACCACAGTCAGCAATAGATATTATGATTGCTTCTCTTTCTGAAAACACACTCAAGCAATATGATGTGTGTTTTAAAAAATGGTTTCATTATTGATAATGAAACCATTTTTAAATAATATTAAGGTTTACCAACCCTCATTACCTTCAATTTTGAATTTCTTTACTGAAGTGTTTAATAATGGCAAACAGTATGGTACTATCAACAGTTATAGATCTGCATTGTCACTAATATTAGGTAGTATCATGGAAGACAAATTGATTACTAGATTTTGTAAAGGAGTTTTTAGACTTAGGCCGTCATTACCAAAGTACAACGTAACATGGGATGTTAATGTAGTCTTAGACTATTTGGGATCTTTATTTCCTCATGATCAAATTTCATTAGAACAATTGACAAAGAAGTGTGTCACTCTGATTGCTTTAGTTACCGCCCATAGAGTACAAACAATATCAAAAATTTATCTAAAGAATATATTTATTTCTAATCAACAAATATTGATAAAGATTACTGATCTTATCAAAAAATCTCGTCCAGGTACAGCACAGCCAATGTTACATTTACCATATTTTAAAGATAACAAACTAATTTGTCCAGCCAACGCTTTGATTTCATACATAGAAATGACCAAACCACTAAGAAAATCAGATAACCTGTTTATTTCATTTCGGAAACCATATAATTCTGTAACATCCCAATCAATAAGTAGATGGATTAAATGTATACTTCAGGATAGTGGAGTTAACGTGTCCATTTTTTCTGGTCACAGCACTCGTCATGCTTCGACGTCATTAGCATATAAACAAGGTATTAATATCGACCTTATTCGTAATGCTGCAGGATGGACAGGTAATTCCACTACCTTTGCAAAATTTTATAATATAACGATAGTCAATGATTGTTCGGATTTTGCTAAATCATTTTGTAGAGCTTAAGTTATTTTGTGTTAAAGAGATGGTTTTTCATTTTTCAATAAAATATAATAAACCACGACATGATATTTCCCTCTTATGGCTCTAAACATCTACAAGTGTGAAAATACTAATATCGAGGACGAATCCCGAAGTATAATTACTGATTAAACGAACTTACCTGTAAGTGAAGTTCTATCATAATTATACGAGGGATTCGTCCGAAGTTATTAGTATGTAATCCCGCCCACCCAGCGCTTATTGTTTACAACAATAACTACCCTGGTAGGAAATATCATCCGTTTCTTTGAACTAAATGATGGTTCGAGTCGAATATGGCGGCAGGGAAGGTCTACCGGAAGTGCGTCACGTCAGAGGAAAGGGAAGTGTAATTAATTTTTAGATTTTAATTTCTCTAAACTTACGTGCTATGTGGTAATACTTACAAGCGATACTACAAGTGGGAAAATACTAATATCGCGTACAAATCCCGAAGTATAATTATGATAGAACTTCACTTACAGGTTCACTTACAGTTCGTTTAATCACTAAGTATATTCTATAGTCATTTATACCTACTCCCCGAAGCGTTTGTAGATAATAGTATATTTTCGTTAGTTTTGCTGATAACCCTTTATTATCGCTATAAAGCAAACTAACGTTTAAGAATTAAGTTCAATTATAACCTCTGTACAATCAAAAATTGTTAGTTTGACTGTCAAAATATTTATATGCATAGTACTTATCCAAGCCAGCCATTATAAAAACAAAACCGTTTGTAAGGTCTACCTATGTGGTTCACAAAACAAAATATAAATATTTGCCTTATGTGTCTATTGGTCGTAACATCACAAATTCGTACTATTACAACTATGTAGGTACTAACACGAAAAAAATTACAAAAAGTTATCTACCTCTCTAGATAAAAATAAATAATTTAGATTTTTTTATTCTTCTGCTGATTTTGCACAGTTTGAATTAATGTGTAATACACACGAAATATTATGCTACATCTGTGTAATTATTTAGCAGGCGTGTAGCTGGCTTTACTTCAAACCTTTCCATGGTCATGATCATGTAGAGTTCATTTTCCAAACATAGTTAGAATTATTCAGGGTGGCAAATGAAGTATAAAATCGTGTTTAACACAGTTCAAGTGTTTTACTGAACGATACATTTATTTATTATACTTTATGCACAAAAGCCAACCTCGGGGTGATGCAGAGAGAGGGTGAGGTACGTACATGTATATGCTACGTATGATTATGTAAGATACATAATTTGTATCTGACCGACAACAGTGAATGAATGCTTACGCCTTGATATCGTGAATTCTTTAAAAGCGATTACAAAGTCAGAGTTCATACGCGATAAGTCGGGGGCTATTTGAAACGGCTTAAGCTTTGTATCATACAATTATAATACATTCTGTGTAGTATTTTTTAGAGTTTTATGCTTACTGGTACAAGATAACTCTACCTATGTACTTAAAACGTCAAATAGTATCGCAAGGCGTATTACACACGTACAACATGAACATAACCGATATAAACTGCACAATGCACATGTAAGCAGATTGTTAATGCAGAATAAATAAAAATTCGAGACACTTAAAATTATTATTATGCATACTACTCGTAGGTATAGTTCATTTATTATGTATTTACATATTTTTTATAAGATTACTTACTTTGGTTACTTAGTAAAAACCTTTATTATTATACCTTTATAAAAACTTATCGTAAACATGTTTTCTAAAAGACATTATGTCTTTAAGCCGCACTATCTTTATAGGCTGTTACCTAATTTTAGCTGCGGTACAGTAAAAGGTACGGTCAATGAACTCAGTTATGTAGTTAATCCTGGAAGCTGCGTAAGCTTGTGCAAGATTAGCGAGTTACCGGCAATGCGACATGCTTATCAGCGTGTTTGTTTTGCAACCGGATTTTACGTTCATATTCAAAGACAGAAACGCCTAAAATATGAATAACTATCTGACCCGACACACGTTGTTCCTATCTTAACAATGAACTGGAATAAATAAATAAATAGCTGCACCTAACACCTTCACCAATATATAATTTAAATGACTAAAGTAAGGCCGACGAGACGAGATAAAAAACGTAAATAAACGGACCGCTATTGAGTTGCATTATGAAAGTGAGTTAATATCATATCTGTCCTTATCACTCGTATGCAATAATGACGTCAGTTGGTCGTCGACAGCTGTCGTAGCGTGTTTCGTGGTACAGGAAAGCGGCCAGTGCCGCAGTTGTCAACATTTGGTCCGCCAAACAATTGTGAACAAGTTCATTCCTGTTTGGATTGCGTTCGAAGTGATACATATTTTTTCGTCTCCGTATTTACTTGGTTTTTTGTTGTTATAACCAAAAAAAGGGTCACATTCTCGGACGAGTTTGATAAACAGCCCATACGAAAGAAAGTTCATAGCTTTTATCTGAAAAGCGAATTACCTACATTAAAGTACTCCAAGCTGTCAATGATGATGAAGAATTACCTAACTTTAAGAGATCGTCATTTCAGAAAATACTTAAACATTTAAAATTTAAGTATATAAAACGACAAAGAAACAATGCTTTAATAGACAGAGACGACATTATACTATGGCGAATGAATTACTTAAGAAATATTAAAAAATACCGAACGGAGAATCGCTCTATATTCTATATGGATGAAACATGGGTGAATGCAGGTTTGTCAAATAATTGTGCCTTTATTATGTTAATAAATACTAGCTTTTGCCCTTACTTTACTTACTGCCTCCGTTGCCGAGTGGGTTGAGCGTGGGCTCTTAATCTGGAGGTCGCGGGTTCGGTTCCCGCGGGGGACACACATACTAAAAAGTCACTTTATTTGTTGTTCTCTCGTTGGGTTTCTGGGATCGATAAGCCTTGCAGCCCACAAAATAAGAAGATGACTTACTAAAATAATTAGAATTTTCGGCAGTGCATATCACTGGTAATGTAAAACTTATTTCGTTTTCAGGGTACACTGTTTCAAAAACTTACGTGGATACTACAATAACTTCAAAACGGCAAGCTTTTATGGAGGGACTAAGTACGGATGCAAAGAACCCTACTTCAAAGGGCAGACGACTGATTGTGGTGCATATGGGATATGAAAATGGTTTCACAGAGGGGGCTGATGATGTATTTGAGTCAAAAAACACAGGTGATTACCACGAGTCACTGGACGCGAACCGCTTTGAGCAGTGGTTTGAGAATATTTTACCAAAACTTGGTGAAAATGCTGTAGTGGTACTGGACAATGCTCCTTACCACTCAAGACGCCAAGAAAAAACACCCACCAGAGCATGGAGAAAAGCAAGTATTCAAGAATGGCTGCGTAATAAAGAACTAAGCTATGATGAAAAAGACGTAAAGGCAGAACTTTTAAACAAAGTGAATGACGTAAAGGCCAAAAAATTTAAGGTGGAAGTCCTTAGACTGCCACCTTATCATTTCGAGCTCAATCCCATTGAACTCGTATGACTTAAGAGGGGATCCAACGTGTATCTGCTGATAAATGGCGAAATTGTGTGGATCAGTTAATAAAAGTCGAGGACAATTTTTATAGCAATATTGAAAACATGATTGATAATACAATAGATAGTTTTATCATAAACACAGCTGACTCGGACTCTTCCGACGAATCATCTTTGTCTAGTACAGACGACAGCGATTAAAATTCGAACTTTATAATAATTTATTCAAATAAAAATGTTTTGAACCCCTGAAAATTTGTTTACATTCTTTATCTCGTCTGGTTGGCCTTACTTTAGTAGAAGTACTACCTACACCTGCAACCTACTGGGACCGGCCGATTTTTCTGCAATAGAACTGTTATGCAGTCCAACCAAAGTCCAAACAGATAAACTGAACGCTCCTATAAATATTTGATAGTCAAAGAACACTGGAGATTGATTGACAAAGAACATCGAATTTACGCTACCGACAGAACGAACATCAAACGTTTGACAAGTAGGAACAGTTAGTATTGGAAAATTCAATAGTCGTTTTTTGTATTTTCCTCGCAATATTCCTAAATTTTCTCACCATTTAAAACTTACCTGAACTTCGACAATCATTTCGAGATCAAATTAGCCAAATTGGTCTAGCCGTTCTCGAGTTTTAGCGAGACAAAGAAACGGCAATAAACTTTTGATCCAGATGAGAAACTTATAGAAGTTATAAGTAGACTTCGACTTTTACTATCTAGTTATTATTGTCAAGATTACTAATTATTATTGACACTATAACAGAACAGACTATTAGGAGTAATAAAATAGTAAATTCTACGAAATGTCTACCAGCGCCTGTTAAAAAACGGAGGCAACTCTTATAGCGATAACCGAATGCATTCCAAAAGTAGCTAATTGGCATTAAAATTTGTAGAAATAGAATAGTCAAACGTTTTATGCTTAAAAATTATGAGTAATAAGTAATGAATTAAATAATAGAAATAATAATGTTACAGGATATGGAATGCCAAAAACAAACTGCGTGCAACAAGCTGTGTCCCAATCCCATCTGCGTGGCACATGCGCGGGAACTAAATAGACGCTTGTTATTGTTTTACCCGACTACGGCGAATCGACGCGGCGGCAGTCTATGTATCTATGTTCGTTCCATTGTGGTGTCTAAGCTACTGATTCGATTTTAATAAATTAGGTGTCAATAGATTCGTAATAATAGCCGGGTAACATAGGCTATATAATAATTTACCAAGTCGGGTTATAGTTTTTACAAAAAATCAGTCCAGTCGGTGACAGTCCCACCATTATTGTATTTTAAAGACGCTTGAAAGAGCACTACCTCGAAATTCAATCCATATAAATACCGTTATTATATATACATATAGTATTTATCTATTATATGTATAATATAATATTATTTTATCGTACCAACTATGTGTTTTATATTTGTTAAGTATGTATATTTTAATAGTATACACTACACCTTATATTCTTTATTTTAGTAAGGATATATAATATGTAAGTAGTGTATTTGTAATTGTGCTTGTCCTATCTGCTGTCTTTTATCCAATCTCCCGTAGGGCTGCTGTAAGAAATTTCTTTTTAGAAATAAACAGTACCTTTGTGTCGTCTTTCTTTATTAAATTGTAATGTTATACATGTTTCTTGTGTGTAATAAATTGTTAAATAAAAAAATAAAAAAAATAATCTTAAATATAATATGTATAGAATAAAAGTATTAATTTTATTTCGAGTCTGAGAGACTTCATAATAACCATGTAGTCCGTTTTACGACCTACAACATCGCCACACGATTTTAGATAACTATTTAAAAATATCTAAAGAGTACGTGTTCATTCACTCACGGCTCGACCGCTCCCGAACTCCCGCTCGGCTTCATTTGTTGCGACATCATCAACACGTATAAATTAATTTTAATAGTGATATAGTGTAATTAACAGTTTTCATCGCCGGATAACATGGGAAAAAGGAAGAATAAGGATGACAACGAACATATTCGTCGCAAAATAAGGCGATTGGAAAATAAACTACGCGGCAACAAAGGAAAAGGTATCAAACTACCGACATTTATTTTTTCGAATATCCGTGTTTTTTTCCTTTGTTATCAGATAAGGTGTATTCTCTGTATATTACAAAAACGACCATCTTAACGTGGTAATACGTGATATTACCCAGATAGTCAATTATTTGTACCTTAATGTGGTAATACAAGATATTACCCTGGTTACAAAAATAAGTTATTTCTTAACGTGATGGCACGTGATGCCATTCTGAAAGTAACTTCGTGCCTTTGTTTACTCAGACCGAAACAGAAGATCGGAGTCATCGGCTTCCTCCTCATGGGAAAGCCGCCTAGATTACAAGCGCTCACCTGATGTCAATAGGCATGATGAAGAATCCATCTTCTAATCCAGTCTTTGATCGACGTTGTAGACGTTGATTACCTCGAGTCTCCCGCGCCGGCGCCAACGCCGCCGCTGAGCGCTTCGCCGATATCAGTAAAGGTTAGTCAACGAGATGTCCCTGTGTCGGTAGATTATAATCAAGAAACTACCCCTTCATTGCCACCTGTAATTTTAAACATTCTTGGAGAGGCAAATGAACCAGAAAAATCACTAGGTGGAGACATACCTATTGAACTCTCTGAACGTTGGGGTAAAATCCTCGTGGATGGTTTGGCAAAGGAGCAAAAGGAGTCTCTTGTAGCGAAGATACTTATACCAAATAACTTTTTACTGGCACAAGCTTCTAAACTTAACCAAGAGGTGGCCACGGTATTACAAGAAGCGGCAAAAAAGCGAGATAAGCGTTTAGAGAACGCTCAGAATCAGCTAGGTCTAGGAATATCTAGCCTCGCGAATCTAACAAAAGAACTCATTAAAGGAGATCTTCCGAAATTAGAAATAATTAAACACATTTCTGAAATAGCTTAAATTCTACTAGATTTGCATTTTGAAGAATCAGTTAACAGAAAGAAGCTTATATTGCCTTATTTAGATAAAAAATTTTGGATAACAATTCAAGGTATAAAAAGGGACGCATATTTGTTCGGTGAGAAGCTTGGTGAGAATCTAAAAAATATTAAGGATATAGAAAGATCTGATCTTCAAATAAAGAAACCTTTAACTCAACAAGCTTTCTCGCAGCGCAAGCAGCAGGCAACGCCGGGAAGCTCCCGAGCTCCTCCTCTTCAACAGTACGTGAGGCTAGCGCCAGCAGCGCCGGTCCGCTTGCACGAGCCGCAGCCATTCACGTCGGCAAGGACACTGCAGCACCAGCGCCGCGGCCTTCCCTACACGAGCAACAGAGCCAACAACGAGAGGAGACGTCGTTACTAGAGGTACCTCATGCAGGGCGCATTCAATTCTTTTTACATAATTGGGTTTTAATTACTTCTGACAGTACTGTGCTGTCGTATGTTAAAGGATATGAAATACCTTTTTGTAAACCAACTTACCAACATATGGAACTAAATAATCCACCGTTTTCAGAACGCGAAATGTGCAAAGCTATAAGTAAACTTAAAAAATAGGTGCTATTTCAATATGCAATAAAAATTTTCCAGGTCAAATTATTTCATCTATTTTTCTAACACCGAAAAGTAAGTGTGGATTTAGGTTTATATTGAACTTAAAATTTCTTAATAAATTTGTATATAATCAGCATTTTAAAATGGAAGACTCAATTGATCTCAAGGAAGCATACTTCTTAGTACCTATTAATACATCTAACATCACATAAAAAATATTTGAGATTTAGATTTAATAATAATCTTTATGAATTTATCTGTCTTCCGTACGGCTTAAGTTCTGCTCCATTTGTATTTACAAAGCTCCTTAAGCCTCTTCTCACATGGCTAAGAAATCAGGGTCATATAATAGTTGCATATCTCGATGATATACTTTGTATTGGTAAAGATTATGCTACATGTAAAAATACTATTAATGTACTAAAGGTAAAACTTGAACAGCTAGGTTTTGTTGTCAACTTTGATAAAAGTAATATGGTGCCTTCACAAGTTTGTAGATTCCTCGGCTTTGAGATAGATACCAAGCTAATGCAGTTACAATTACCTTCTGAAAAATTTCTAAAGCAGCAAACGAAATCCGTAAATCCGTAAATACGAAATCCAAATGAATATACGTGATTTTGCGAAATTCATTGGCACTTTAACTTCAGCATGTCCAGCAGTAGCATACAGCTGGCCACGTACTAAGTATTTTGAGAGAGATAAGTTTTTAGCTTTGCAAAAATGTAATAATAATTTTGATTCGATTATGTCACTAAAGCCTTATTTATATGATGATTTGAGTTGGTGGTGTGATATTGAATCCAAAGCTTTTAATAGTATAAATAGAAGTTTGTATAAGTTGGAAATCTTCACTGATTCTTCACTTACGAGCTGGGGAGCCTCATGCAACGGGGTCATAGCTAGAGGCCATTAGTCAGCTGATGAGGCTCAGAATCATATTAATTACCTCGAATTATTAGCTGCCTTTTTGGGTTTGAAATCGTTTTGTAAAGATTATTTTAATATTAGGTCTTTACCTATGAAATTGCCGTTTTGTATGAAAAAATTTAAACGAATTTTTTTCATGTATTTTTTATTTGTATTAATCGAAGTAATCAGCCATGCAATCAATGCATCTTTGCCAACGCAATGGCAGTTTATTGATGCCCTTCTTAAAGAAATAAGCTGGACGGGAGGCAACAAATTCTTCAAAGGCATTTTGTACCTCTCGGGTACTGAATTTTTTTCCCGTCAAGAAGTTATCCAAATTCTGGAAAAAGTAGTAGTCTGTACGCGCAAGGTCTGGTAAGTAGGGCGGATAACGGAGAGCTTCCAACCCCAGTTCTTGCAACTTGGAGACCATCTGCTGTGCAGTATGAGGTCGCGCGTTGTCGTGCAGGAGCAGCGGAGACGAGCGATTGACCAATGCTGATCGGAGATGTGCCAGCTTCTCCATCATTGTGTTCAGTTCTTCACAGTACACATCTGCAGTAATGCTCACCCCGTTTGGTAAAAAGCTGTAATGAATCACACCGGCGCAAGACCACCAAACAGTGACCATCACTTTTCTAGGGGTAAGTTTTCGTTTAGGGCATTGTTTAGATGCTGAACCAGGATCCAACCAACTTGCTGAGCGCTTGCGGTTATCAATAAGAATCCATTTTTCATCGCAGGTAACAATGCGGTTCAAAATTCCTTCATTTGTGTGTCTGTTGAGCAGTGCAAGGCACGTCTCGGCGCGTACTTCGCGCTGGCGATCATTGAGTTCGTGGGGTACCCATTTGTCAAGCTTTTTTAGCTTGCCAATTTGACGCAACTGGACCAATATTGTTTTGACGCTAAGGTGCTGCTAATTCAGCCGTAGATTGTGTATCATCAGCTTCCACAATCGCCTTTAATTCGTCATTGTCGACCAAAGTCCTCGTGAGGTTCATTTTTCAGGTCGAAATTTCCAGAACGGAAGCGAACAAACCAATAACAGGTGGTGCGTTGGTTTGTAGTGTTAGCTCCGTAAACGTCGTTGATGTGGCGTGCCGCTTGTGCCGCGTTGCTGCCACGACGGTACTCATATTCCATAATTACTCGAATTTTTAACGTATCCATGATGACGAAAAAGATTGAAATGCGATGAAAATGTAACACTAATCAATAAACAAATGACTACTTTTGGAAAAAGAATTACTTGTTTTTAAAATAAAATTAATTTTGAAATTAGAATTCTTAGCCAAACAAAAATTCTTTTGATTGAAATGGCCACTACTGCAGAACGGCAATTTCATAGGTAAAGACCTATTATAAATGTATTACTTAGAGTAGATCATACTACTGCTTTATCTTATATTAATAGAATGGGAGGAATTCAATACCCCCACCTAAATGAAATCAATAGGGATATATGGCAATGGTGCGAAAGACAACGTATTTACATTTTTGCTTCATATATTAAATCACGCGATAACACAGACGCTTACCAAGCTTCTAGGTACACTAATATCGATACGGAATGGAAATTAAATGGGAAAAACTTTCAACAGATTATACTTCGTTTTGGTCAACCTAATATAGATTTATTCGCTTCGCGTTTAAATAATAAATCTCAAATATATGTTTCTTGGAAACAAGACCCAGGTGCCTTTGAGATTGACGCTTTTACTATTTCATGGCGCGATTATTTTTTCTACGCTTTCCCGCCATTTGCACTCATTCTTAAAAGCCTTAAAAAAATTGTTAAGGATGAAGCGACTGGTATAGTGGTCGTCCCGTAATGACCGTCACGGCCGTGGTTCCCACTGTTTCGGTCGCTACTTAAATCTGACGTAATTTATTTTAAACCTAATAGAAATCTTCTACTGTCCCCTTCCAGAGAGTGCCACCCGCTGTGGCCCAGTCTTACCCTGGCGTGTGCGGTATTGTGCGGCAAGCCTACTTGAAGCGTGGAATACCGAAAGAGTCCATTGAAATAATCTTAAAATCGTTATCGAAAGGTACAATTAATAAGTATAATGTAGGATTAAAACAATGGTTTAATTTTTCCCAAATTAATAATATCGATTTATACGATGGATCAGTAGCCGATATACTACGGTTTATGACTGAAAAATTTAATGAGAATGCAAGTTACGGCACGTTAAAGTGTCTGGTTTAGTGAAGTGAGTGGTCTAGTTTATCTCTAGTCATTGGTAAATTACGTTGCAATGAGCATTGTATACTTAGATTCTTCAAGGGAGTTTTTAGGAGTAAGCCCTGTTTCCCGAAATATTGTTCTATATGAGATCCTAATTTAGTCCTGGAATATTTGTCAAAATTTTATCCGTATAATTCAATCACAACAGAAATGTTATCAAAAAAGATGGTAACTTTCATGGTGTTGTCCACGGGACAACGGGTGCAGAAGTTGTCTCTAATTAGAATATCAGACGTCAATTCTGATGATTCGCGCATTGTTATTACTATTCATGATTTGATTAAAACTTCAGTGCCAAATAGGCATAATCCAAGTATTTTTATTCCATTTTTCAAAGACAAACCCTCAATTTGTCCTGCACTCGCTGTGTTATCATACTTAGAAAGAACTAATGATTTCCGAATTCTTAAAAACACAGATAAATTAATTCTTACCTTTAAGAAGCCAGTTCACAGCGCGAGTTCCCAGACCATAAGCCGCTGGATTAAGTAAACTCTGAGCAGTAGCAGCGTGGACGTGGACGTCTTCACGGCGCACAGCACGCGGTACGCCGCCACCTCCGCCGCCGGCAGGGCCGGCGTGTCATTAGATTTGATTAAGAAAACGGCAGGCTGGTCAGGAAACTCGCTTTGTTTTGCGCGCTTTTATAATCAACCCCTAATTAATACAGAAGATGGTAACGCTTTTGCTCAAGCTGTATTAGATAATAATTAAAAAACTGATTATGTAAAATTATAATAATTAATAATTATTCTCAAATTGTGGTCATTATTTTCTTGGAAATGTTTTATTTTCAATATATATTCAAAACATATGTTATGATTGTAATGACTGTTTTATTCTGCAACAAACGCTGAACATCTACATGGTTATTATGAAGTCTCTCAGATGCAACATCGAAATAAAATTTATGGTTAAACGAACTTACCTGAAGTGAAGTTCAACCAAAATTTTGTGAGATGCTGCATCTGAGAGACTTCACTCCCCCCCAAACCCTAGCACGAAGCGAGCAGGTGATGCATGCCGAGCAGGGACCCCAGGGTGTAGAATAAAAGCCTCGACTAATCCTCTAAAACAAATGAAGCCGAGCGGGAGTTCGGGAGCGGTCGAGCCGTGAGTGAATGAACATGTACTCTTTAGATCTTTTTAAATAGTTATCTAAAATCGTGTGGCGATGTTGTAGGTCGTAAAACGGACTACATGGTTATTATGAAGTCTCTCAGATGCAGCATCTGACAAAATTTTGGTTGAACTTCACTTCAGGTAAGTTCGTTTAACCATAAAATATATGTCTGGTACCCACACAAGGTAACACAAGTTATTCGAGAACTTACGAGACCAGATTGACGTGGTGTGAAAGCGTCCATAGATATTATTATTATTTGTCATCAGATGTAGATGCAAAATATTTTCGTCATCTAACACCTCCCCATTTTGGCTCAAAGTAGGATAAATATTCTGTATGATTTAAGTCATGCTCCAAAATCTGTCGGTAAACGTTGTGTCTTTTATTAATTTATTAATAAATATCGTGAAGTGGTTCCTGATTATTGATCACCTTCTACCAATATATTATATTCCAAACAATATACATATTACCAATAGGTACATCTCACACCTATCGGTAAAATCCGAGTATCTAATAATCGTTTGACATGTCTAACGGCCCGTCTCAATAACCTATCTACCAATAACTATAATATTTGTTTAAACGTCACATTTGTAGCGCAAAAAACCGGCAAATAATTGAATGACGTCGTTTTTAACAAATAGTTATTGGTAGATAGGTTATCGAAACCAGCCGCTAGTCAATAGTCATCGTTTGTCCTATATAATAGTCCTATCTCTATACGTACGTACCTTCGCTGGGCGTGGTGCGCGGCGCGCGCGAGCGTCCCCGCGGCGTGCAGGCGGTCCAGCCAGCCGTGCGCCGCCGCGCCGCCCGCGCTGCCTGCCCACTGTAGCTCAGACACCTACACCGAAAAGTCCAAAACAAGATCTATTAAGTATTATATAAACTCTTTATTTTTGGAAGTCGGTTAAAAATTGCTTAAATGGTTCCGTTTATGAAAATTGATAAAACTTATACTAAATATTTCATCTTCATTTAAAATTCGATCACAGGACCGTATGGCCAAAGCAACAAATAATTCATTACGCAAATTGAGGACTGGGACGCATCGCACTGGAACACGTCGTACATATGGGCCTCTTTTGGAAAAAAAATATGAAAATTCAATTACTTCTCTACTCGCATATAATTAAAATACATTTACAATACCTTAGTGATAACATCCTTGTAGTCCTTGACAATGGGTACCGTGCGCTTAGCGGAGTCGGTGTAGTGCGTGAGCGTGAAACGCGCGCCGGCGAACCACAGCTCTATCTCGTTCAGAGTGCTGCGTATGGCGGCCTCACTCGACGCCGAAGCGCTTATTTTCTATTTTAAAATACACCTCTTTACTTATACAAGGCGTGCATTCTTTATGTCCGAGCAATGGTGCAGGCGTACATAAGGAATCACTGCACATCGGCCTTTAAAAAGAGATATTCAGTTCAAATCTACGAGATATAGCCAAAAAGTCTTAAAGGGCTCTCGAGTTAAATATTTATGAAAACTCATACGAGGGCGGCACTGAAAATTTCGGGAATCAAGGAAGTGACACAACATTACTATTTAAAAATGCATTTATTGCTTTTCGAAGTATTCTCCGCAAAATTTGACACATTTTTCTATACGATGGAACCAATCATTGAAGCAACCATTCCATTCGGAAGTTGGGGTCTCCAAAATGGCCGTTTTGTAGGCGTCCACAGCTTCTTCAGGTGATGAAAATCTCTGACCACGCAATTTATTCTTTATTTTAGGAAAGTATAGAAATCATTAGGGCTTAGGTCGGGGCTGTACGGCGGATGGTGTAATAATTCTATGATTTCTTGCTCTAAAAACTCTTTTGTTCTGTGCGCGGTGTGAGAACTCGCATTGTCGTGATGGAGGATGATGCGGCGGTTGCAGTTCTCTTTACGGAGTTCAGAAACGACCTGTGGCAAACAAATGTTAGCATACCATTCTGCATTAACCGTTCTTTGTCCCTCAAGAGGAATAGTCGCAACATGGCCGGTTTTGGAGACAAACGTGGCCACCATTTTTTTTGCAACACTCCGTGAACGAACAATTTTTGTTGGCTTTAACTCATTTTCGAACACCCAAACTCGTGACTGGTTTTTTGCTTCGGGTTCGTACGCGTATATCCAGGATTCGTCACCTGATACGATGTTGTATACAGCATTTGAGGATCCTGCGTGGAATCTTTCGAGAGTTCTGACGCACCAAGTAACGCGAGCCGCTTTTTGCTCTTCACAGAGCAAATGCGGTATCCATCGGGAAAACAACTTTTTTACACCTAATCGTTCATGCAAGATTATTTGTATTTGACTCATGCCAATGTCTAAAGTTGCCTGAATTTCGCGGTATGTCACATGTCGATGTTCCTTCAATCAGCTTAAGCACAGCATCAACGTTTTCTTGGGTGACTGCAGTTTTTGGACGACCTTGACGGGGATCATCACTGAGCTTGACACGTCCACGTTGAAATTCAGCAAACCAGCGATAAATTGTGGTTTTGGATGGGGCTTCATCACCAAATGCAGAAATCATCCGGTCAACACACTGTTTTTGTGTTAAAGCACTTCGAAAGTCATAATAAATCATCGCTCTAGAATTTTCTCGAATCAATTCCATTTTCTCAACGACTAAACAAGTTTGACAAGACCTTGTGACAAGACCGAGAATCTTTTTTTAAATAAATAAACGGTATTCGATTTTTAAAACCAAGGAGTTTTAAATTAAAAAGATTTTAATATGACAGGAACAGTGGAAATATTCCATTCCCGATACTTTTAGTGCAGCCCTTGTACATACTGAATTATTGTATTTTATAAGAACAAACATATTATAAAGATCAAAAAGTAGAAAATATCAATACCTACAGTAACTAATGCGGAATGACCGACTAGTAGGATAGATGATAAATCATTACATGACCTAATTATTGTTTTACAATAACTTGAAACCTTCTAAAAACCGAGTCATAAAAAGGTAGATACTCACTTGAATATCTTTCATGTGCTTCTTTATATTCGAGGCGACATTCAGCAAATCTTTTAACAACAAATTGTCTGGGTTTTTCTGTTCCATCTCCAGGACGTTGAATATTTCTCTCCAGTGTCGCTCTGTGAAATCCGTTCCTCGAAGGTATTTGAGAGCTGGTGTAAGATCCTGGTTTGATTCAAGTTTAGAAAGCAATAAATATTAAGGTCTACATTGTAAATATTATAAGTAATTATTACATCGTAGATATTGCAAGTATTTCTGTAAATTGATTATTATTTATAAATATGACTACGATTTTAAACCAGGAGCAAACATCATATTAGCAGAATTATGATTGCATATTATGCACATAATATGTCAATTACAATTTACAGCTGAATACGTACATTTTGACTCTACCAAAACATTGTGTTACCGTTCCTCTATCAACGTAGACTTTACCAACGTAGTACATACAACATTGGGCTTCCATTGGGCAACATTAGGCTTACAGGCTTGCAACGCACTAATTGTGGCTACCCGGGTATCTCACCGTGTATCTATCTACGTCCTGTTTGAGCAGCAGCGTGACTGGCGTGTAGGGCTCGAGGCGCGCGGCCCACGACGCCACGAAGTCGTCCAGCGCGTGCAGCTTACGTTGGAACACTACCCACTCCATGCCGCCTAAAGCCTCTAACTCTATAGAAATAAGTGACAAAATTTCGTGTAATGAATAAATAATTTAGTTTTTTTTAAATATATTTTTCAAGCACCACTTAGACAAAGAACATAATATATTACTAACGTAAAGAACCGTCATTCGATAAACTTACACGAATTACGGGGTGTGAGTTTTTTCCAGCCAGGACTTTCGTTCACGGGGCTGACGGCTGGTCGTTTAGTGATTTGACATAATTGACAATTTGTTAATTTGTTTTCATAATATTTATGATAGATTTGTCTGACGCGACCTTAAAAATTATTTCGGTGTCAACCTGCTCGGTTGAGATTTTCGACCGCCACGTTTGCGGACGAAAATCGAAAGACGGACGGACTGCAAATCTAAAGATAAGAATTTCGCCCGCCAATCTATCGCAGAGCGTGCGGGCGCAAATCGCCGAGGCTGCGGGTGATCGCGGCCCGCGCAATTCTACTAGTCGCCAGCCGGTGCAGCGACACCCGCAAATAATCGCGCCGCCGCGGGCGTAAATACGAGGGCTGCACTAAAAGTATCGGGAATGGAATATTGCCACTGTTCCTGTCATATTAAAATCTTTTTAATTTAAAACTCCTTGGTTTTAAAAATCGAATACCGTTTATTTATTTAAAAAAAGATTCTCGGTCTTGTCACAAGGTCTTGTCAAACTTGTTTAGTCGTTGAGAAAATGGAATTGACTCGAGAAAATTCTAGAGCGATGATTTATTATGACTTTCGAAGTGGTTTAACACAAAAACAGTGTGTTGACCGGATGATTTCTGCATTTGGTGATGAAGCCCCATCTAAAACCACAATTTATCGCTGGTTTGCTGAATTTCAACGTGGACGTGTCAAGCTCAGTTATGATCCCCGTCAAGGTCGTCCAAAAACTGCAGTCACCCAAGAAAAGGTTGATGCTGTGCGTAAGCTGATTGAGGAAGATCGACATGTGACATACCGCGAAATTCAGGCAACTTTAGACATTGGCATGAGTCAAATACAAATAATCTTGCATGAACAATTAGGTGTAAAAAAGTTGTTTTCCCGATGGATACCGCATTTGCTCTGTGAAGAGCAAAAAGCGGCTCGCGTTACTTGGTGCGTCAGAACTCTCGAAAGATTCCACGCAGGATCCTCAAATGCTGTATACAACATCGTATCAGGTGACGAATCCTGGATATACGCGTACGAACCCGAAACAAAAAACCAGTCACGAGTTTGGGTGTTCGAAAATGAGTTAAAGCCAACAAAAATTGTTCGTTCACGGAGTGTTGCAAAAAAAATGGTGGCCACGTTTGTCTCCAAAACCGCCCATGTTGCGACTATTCCTCTTGAGGGACAAAGAACGGTTAATGCAGATTGGTAGGCTAACATTTGTTTGCCACAGGTCGTTTCTGAACTCCGTAAAGAGAACTGCAACCGCCGCATCATCCTCCATCTCGACAATGCGAGTTCTCACACCGCGCACAGAACAAAAGAGTTTTTAGAGCAAGAAATCATAGAATTATTAGACCATTCGCCGTACAGCCCCGACCTAAGCCCTAATGATTTCTATACTTTCCCTAAAATAAAGAATAAATTGCGTGGTCAGAGATTTTCATCACCTGAAGAAGCTGTGGACGCCTATAAAACGGCCATTTTGGAGACCCCAACTTCCGAATGGAATGGTTGCTTCAATGATTGGTTCCATCGTATGGAAAAATGTGTCAAATTTTGCGGAGAATACTTCGAAAAGCAATAAATACATTTTTAAATAGTAATGTTGTGTCACTTCCTTGATTCCCGAAATTTTCAGTGTCGCCCTCGTACCTAGTCGTGTCGTGAGTTTTGCTTTAATTTTTTACATATATATTTGCATTCTACAGAAGCTGCGGGCCTGGGCCTGCGGACGACTAGAAATCGCTCTGTTTAATTTAATACAAAAAAACGATGCGCTACCGCGTTACGTACGCCACGTTGTCGCGGCGTCTGAGGTATTGACCAAACCGCTACCTACTAGAAAACCACTCGCGCTAGTGTGAGGAGGCTAGTTAGAAGTTTAGCAAAAAAAAGATTCGTATATAATGTCAGACATCCTGTTTGACATTATTGATTACTTAAGTCTAAATAAAACATTACCTATGTGATCATGTTGCCAAGTGTTTATTATTTTACATAAGGTTTAACTATTATTATGAATGTTTATACTGTTATTATATTTAGACAATAAAACACTATTAATTTAGTGGTTTAGAGCTTGGCTCTCGACTCGGAGGTCGTGGGTTCGATTCCCGCATTGGAACAACAAAAAATCTTGTTTCCAAGTTTGGTTAGGACAATGCAGGCTGATCACCTGATTGTCTGACAAGAAAGATGATCCATGCGTCGGATGGGCATGTAAAAAGTCGGACCTGCGCCTGATATCTTACCAGTCGTGTCGGTTATTCGTCCCACTGGGTTACGAGAGTAAAGGAAGAAAGAGTGCTCTTGTGTACTGCGCACACACTTGGGCACTATAAAATAACTCCTGCGTAGCTGGCCTGTTTTCAATTACACCGGCCACCGTCACTGAAATCAGTGTGGGGAGCTATTATTATATTTATCAGATTCCTTGTAAACATAATATATATACCCTGATTATAACCCAATAGAACGCTCCACACTTTGTTGAAGTCTTTTACGAGTTCCTCTGCATCATTCCACGTAGATGTGATATTTAGGTCTATATTGAATTTCTTGCATTCCATCCTTAAAAAATAAAAATATACATTAACACCTATGCACTGGCATTTTATTTCTAAAGTCAAATAATCAATCGATAATTAAGATCCACACGGTGGACGCTTGCGAGTAAAAATAATATATTGTCTTGTTAGTAGGATAATTTAATAATATCTTATTTATGTGCGTCTCCGCTGAATAGAAACTGGCCCTTGCATTAGGTGTTTTTTTTGAGTATGACAATAACTTTTTGCCTAAGTCTATATATAAATAGTAAATCATAAGCTCAAAAAGCTTCTTTATTTCTTTTCAGATATGTTAAACTGCATTTTAATATCATAAAAAATAATAAACTCATACATAAGTTGATCTCCCTCCGTACGCAATTCGTCTAGCGATTGCGTCGCGTTGTTCAAGTCTGCGGCGCGCGAGCTCAACTCAGAGAGCGTGTCCGCACGCACGTCGCTCACGCGCACGCCCCAGCGCCCCACCCATGCCTCCACACGCGCTTGTACGCTGTCCCACTCGCTAAGCAGACCGGCTTTTACAGTCTCCGCCTATGGTAAGAATTATATATACATATACCTATTTTATTCAAAAATATATTTATGTAATTGCTTCAACTATTTAAAAACACTATTATTTCATTGTATTTTGAATGAAAAATAACGAAATATTCCCACAGATAAACTGCGCAAACAGTTTTGTGGGACGTATTATTAAGAGTTAAGGTTTTGTTTAATAATAAATATTGTATTCATTAACCTGATGCTCAAACAACTCCTGCTGGCTGTCGAATTGCCCTCGGACACGCTGCCACTCTTTGATGGCGTCGTCGACGGTGGAGTCGCCGCCCCAGGTGCGCAACATGTGACCTTTATTTTTCAAGTCCTCTACAAGCTCTTCCATCTGCAATAAAAAAGCGGCAGATTACTAAATTGAAATCTTAATAAAGTTAAATAGCGAAGAACCTAAAACGGGCAGAGCGGGTGAGTAAATAATAAAAATTATTATGAATTTGCATTTGTGTTTCCAGTAACAGGTGTATAACGAGAACCACTCTACTACTCCCATAAAAAAACATTCGCGAATACAACAAATTACAAACCTCCGGTATTTTACTCCGCACGGCGTGTCGCTCCGCACTCAGGTCAGCCAAGTCACGCGGCGTAGCGGGTGCGCGCGCTGTGAGTGCGGCGGCGGCGGCGACGAACGCGGCCAGCGAGTCTGCGTGCGCGCGGCAGTTGGCCCGCAGCGCGCTCACTAACGAGCCCCATAGTCGGTGCGCCGCGCCCTCTAGCTCGCGCCGAAGGGCCCACGGACTAATTGTTATCCAGTATACTTTCTCGTCCTCGCTGTTGCGTGCATAAAACATTTCGAATGCAATGATTTCTGAAGAGTGATGACTGATCGACATAGCCATTAATATGAGGACAGAAGTAGGTACACTAAGGGGCTTATTCGTTACAACCACGCTAAAGAGTAAGTCCAATGTTGGACAGAAGCTTTTATTATAGCGCGATATACCTCCAAGAAATATAATCCGTAGATAAACCTAAACCAAAGCATACACGAGACATTACATCTACATTCAAATATTATTAATTATTAATACTTGTATTTCAATACAAGTATAAATAATTAATACTTGTGTAACGTACAGCATAAGCAATTATGCACATATGTCTGTTGTATACATGTATTATGTAGCATGTATGTATGTATGTTGCCCCTAGTTAGTCTTAAGAAATAGTTCAGTAAGGGTATGTTGCCCTGCCGGCACCTATGTACACGCGCTATTAATAATATATGAAGTCCAAAAATATAAACCTTTTAATTTATCTCCTAATAGGGCATGCCTTCACACTTGTATTGAAATACAAGTATTTATTATTTGTATTATTATATTACAAGTAGGTACATAATACGCACATTGATAAAATCATCGTGAAGGCCTCAAAGGCTCTTGGTTTCATAATGAGAGTAAGTTCTTCTTTCAGGCTAGCTAAAACTTTCAAAGTACTTTGATGTAGCTTTGTCAGAAGCCATCTTGAATATTGCTCTCAAATATGGAATCCATGCTATAACCTACGAGGGGCGGCTGAAAAGTTTTGAGCCTAAGTACCTTAAAGTATAACTAATTACTCGCGCATCATACCACTAATTGCGGGTATCCTTAGAAACATAAATGTCAAATTTCATGTCATTTCCATCATTACGCTTTTAGTAATTGAATCGTAAAC
This sequence comes from Phengaris alcon alcon, assembly GCA_037179445.1. Classification (NCBI taxonomy): domain Eukaryota; kingdom Metazoa; phylum Arthropoda; class Insecta; order Lepidoptera; family Lycaenidae; genus Phengaris; species Phengaris alcon. Next base: position 3,109,227 of record JAYRCH010000055.1, on the reverse strand, counting down.
GTCACAATGTCTGAGTCTTCCGCACTTTGCACGAAATTGGAGTACAGAGCTGTGATAAAATTCTTAACAAAGAAGAATAAAACACCGACGGAAATATTTGAAGAGATGACAGCTGTTTATGGGGAGTCTGCACCTTCATTTGCTACCGTCAAACGTTGGAACCGACAGTTTAAACTTGGCAGGGAGTCACTCGAAGATGACCCCAGGTCAGGACGCCCAAACACCGCTGTTACCGAAGAAAACATTGAAAAAGTAAAAAAACTTGTTCTGGAAGATCGGCGAATCAAGTTGTGGCAGATAGCTGAAGCCATGGGCATTAGCAAGGAATGAATCGGAAATATTTTGCATGATCACCTGCACGATGGGTGCCGAAAATGCTGACGCCGCTGGACAAGCAACGTCGAGTCACAACTTCACAGGAGTTTTTGGACATCTGTGGCGATAATCCAGACGACGTTTTTTCTCGCTTTATTACTGTTGATGAAACCTGGATTCGACAGTACGATCCGGAGTCAAAACAGGAGTCAATGCAGTGGATAGAAAAGGGAGAAAAGCCGCCACGGAAGTTCAAAGTAGAAAGATCGGCGTCCAAGTTCATGGCCACTGTTTTTTGGGATTGTGAAGGTATTTTGTTTATTGATTACCTTCCGAAAAATACTACAATGAACGGAGACTACTATGCCGCATTGCCGACCAAGTTACGTCAAGTGGTTGTTGAGAAACGGAGAGGCAAACTGACAAAAGGAGTCCTGTTTTTGCAAGACAACGCGCCCGTCCACACTGCGCGAGTGCAACTCGCGCAGTGTGGACGGGCGTGCCCTCGCCGAGACAGGATTTGAGGAAATCAACCACCCACCCTACAGTCCTGACCTGGCTCCTAGTGACTATTATCTTTTTTCAAATTTGAAAAAAGACCTACGGGGACGGAGATTTTCCAATGACGAAGAAATGAAGATGGCCGTAGATGAACATTTTGAAGACAAAAACGGCGAATATTTTTTCATTGGGTTAAAAGCTCTTTACAATAAATGTAAGAAGTGCATTGAAATACAGGGAGACTATATTGAAAAATAAATTTTTTGTACATTTTTATCAGCATTTTTAATACCTTAGGCTCAAAACTTTTCAGTCGCCCCTCGTATATATTGGTCGAGTCGAAAATATTCAAAAACGATTTATTAGATTTCTATGTTACCGACTCAAAATTAATTATAGCTCTGATAACTATACTATACTTTGTAGGAGATTTCACATTCAGCCCTTAACTAACCGTCGAGGTATTGCTGATTGCACATATATCCTACAAATCATAAATAACGAAATTGACTGTCCTAATCTTCTCTATAAGTTAAATTTTAATATTCCTTCCAGATCCCGTAGATATAACCCTCCACTGTTAGTCCCAGTTTACAACACTAACTATAGAAGAAATTCCTTTTTGGTGCGAGCAAGTATTACCTTTAATGCACTATGTAAAGAACTAGACTTGGATCCCTTTGTTACTAAAGTTGCTAAAGCAAGATCGGAATTTAATAAAAAATTTTTTTTGTGATATTGATGTATGATGTGAGTATAGTACTTGTATTATTTTTAAGGATATTGTCAAAATTTCTAAGTTCAAATTTTCATGTACTTAGATCTAGGTTCATATCTTATTATTATTGGTAGCTTGTGATTGCTGTCAAGTTTGTATAATTTTATATTTTATAGCTATTAGTGGAAACCTATTATTGGCTTAACTCTCAACTGCAGACAGTTGAGACTATCTACTTTTTATTTATAAGTTGTTGGTTCCCAGAATAAATAAATAAATAAATAAATAAATAAATAAATAAATAAATAAATAAATAAATATAAGTTTTGGAACAACAGAATAAATTCATCTCACTCACAATGTCATCTTTGCGACGGCCTGTCCGAAAGCTTTGCACGCTTTGAAGTTATTTTCAAAGTGTTGGTGTGTGGTGAGATGTTCCGCACACAGCGCGTTGAGGTCCACGCCGCATGCTGCGCTGCGCCGCCCCCAGCGTGCGCGCACGCGCTCCGTCGCCGCCAGCGCCGCCTCCAGCGCGCACACCGCTTTGTTGCCTATCCAGCTGTGTCTGTAGTACAAATCAGCTAATTTGTAAAGGTGTTTTATGATATACATTTGTTGACATAGATATGAGGACTGTCGCTTTTTTACAACACAATATATTATCTATGAAGTGTAGAGATGGTTTATGATGCACGCCCCTGCATTAATTTTTAATATAACTTTTTTTAAACGGATTTGCATTCGCTGTGAGCGTAAGCACATTTATCATAGTGATACCAAAATTGCGTCGTAGGACACGATATAAAAATAAAATTTAAAAAAATACAAATATGTGACGGCATCCGCAGCTAGGCCTACTCATTTACAGAATTATCACTATTAAGAGCCATATACACGGGTCGGTTTTCGCCGTGCGGCGGGCCGTCTGACAAGTCACCTCACCTCGTCCAGGGTTGGAATCAGGCTCTCAGAAAATTATTGTCTATCGACGTCAAAAATATAGTATTTTTCTAAAAAAAGATAGTATAGTCTGTCAAGAAAGTGATGACAGGCGGGAAAATTTTCTAAACGTAATCACGCTTAAAAGGTGTATTTTTTTCTTTGTATTTTCACAGAGAACGCTTATTACATTTTAAATATTGTCACTTTGCACATTTTTATCTCGAATTAATAAAGTTCTCATATTTTTTATTTCATTTAAAAATTTTCCCGCCTGTCATCACTTTCTTGACAGACTATACATTGCCAAAAATTACAGAAGCCTTTTTTTTAGGTGTAGATTTAAATAAAAAACATATTTGCACGTTGGCTTTTTATTAAATAAATCGACAAAAGGCAAAAGGCTAACATTGAGGTTATTTTACCTTCATAGTAACGTTACTATGAAGGTAAAATAACCTCAATGTTAGCCAATTCTTCAATATTGGGTACATCGTCCTTGGCAACGATGCGACGTAACATGTCGTCAGACGGTGCAAAATCTGTGCAATTTTTCGATTTGCTCTGTTTTACGCACGGAATATAAAACACAGGAGGAAGGGGCATAGGTAGAATGATTATTGAAAACCGCTGTCGCCAAACTCACACAAAAACATTTTATGCACACTGAAAATGAACCAATTATAACGGTAACAATTTCTCGAAATCGCAATGTAATAACGACTATTAAGAATGATACAAAAACGACCTTATCTCCTTAACAATAATGTAGAATTTAGCAATTACACATTGTGACTGTTATCGGCATTCCTTCAACATGCTTTCGGCCATCTTTGACTACTTAGTTAAACTATTTGACGCTCTTGAAATTTGTATTTTATGCACGCAAATTTGCACTTTACAGTCATAGATGCAAGGTTTTAATCAGTTTTAATTCAAATTCGTGTGATTGTTTCTTTCTAGAATGTTCTGCTACTCAAATAGGGATGTAATCATATGAATGTTTATGATCTCGATAAAATCGATAGATTCTGAAATCAATCAATATAAATAATATAGTTATATGTAAAAAGGGTGTAATTACTGATCGTGCGAACAAAAATAGTTTGCGACTGCAAATGAGCATACTGTTAATTTGGCAGATAATTAATATAATATATTATATCTATACAGATATACAAAATTGAAGTGTCTGTTTGTAATTTCAAATTAACAGCTTTTATTTTCACTTAATGCATTTAACATTTTTCTGTCCGTCTGTCAGTCTGTGTCTTTGTTCCGGCTAATCTCAGAAACGGCTAGACCGATTTTCACGGGACTTTCACTGGCATATATAGCTGATATTATAAGGTCTAAAATATGCTACTTTAGGTTTAAAAAATAAGGTTCCGTTTCCTTTAGTTCTATGCAAACGAATTTGCGGGCATCAGCTAGTCAGCTAATACTTAATATAATTGTACATTAAACTTTTATTCCTTGGACATATTTGTATGATATTTCGTACGAATTGAGTACGGAAAAGATAATGAGAAAAAGGAGGCGGTTAGACGTTCGGCTGTATATAATTTCAATGCAGGGTTTTTTTGCTGCTGGCTCTGAACTGGGCCCTGGTTCATCTAGAATACTTTTTTCCAGGAGAGTTTGAAGTCATTGTTACGCTCTGTAACAACAAATATATATTATTATTATATTATTATAATTAAAATGTAGATGTCAAATAATAACAACAGACGAATGGTTTTTCCGGGCTCTCTCCATGATACAGAAATAAAAAGCGTATTTATAAAATTGTATGTACATATATTCTCCTGTAGAAAACCTGTAAAAGAAATATAGAAAAGAAAAGTTGTTTGTGATATATGTAGATGAAATACAATCGATTTAAGTCTATTTAACTCCTGAACGAATCTAACAGTCTTCTGTAGGAAACGCTCGAGTTAAGGTGCTAATTGCAATGCCATTAAACTATTAAGTTATAGCGTGGTTATAGCTTGTGCTTTGCTTTATATACGTTTTAAAAGAGAAAAGAAAAGGAGGTATTGTGTATATCCCATATTCAGTGACAAATTAATTTGTAGAATATTTCATACATTGCATTATAAACTAAAAGGGCACCCAGATAAGTTTTTTAAATATTATAGAATGTGTGAAGAAACTTTTAATGAAATCTTATCATTACTGGGTCCTGAACAGTCGCGGATCGACTGTTTAGTCGATGGTATGCGCACTTCAATACATTGCAATGCAAAATAAGCGCGTAATCGATAGTTGTCGAACTTTTTAGTCAAAAGCAGATCGATACAGCTTTTTGATTTTTATCGATCAACTATCGAGTTGATAGTATGCGCACGTTCTATATTGATATAATCTTATGACACAACAAAACAGTTGTTCGACTAAAAGTTATATGTATGCGCTAGCCCTAAAACTGTATTTGTGGTTTAAGAAAAATGTATGAATACTTATGTACTTGATAACACATAATTATTTCGTGGGAACTACACGGCGATCTAAATATCTGTATCCTTTTTTTGTTATAAGGATTGTATTTTCTGCAAAATGTTCTGAACAAATGCAACTCGATTTCGTAGGCAACCAGTTGACCCTACCAGTCGCAGTAATCCACTTCTCTTTTGTATGAGGATCTTTAGGAAAACTAAAACAGAAATAATCAATACTTTAGATAACTATTTTGATTTTAGTTAAAATAACAATTACCTATATCTAAAATTAATAAATCGATAAGTCGATGATATCGTAAGTCACAATCCTAATGTTCGTTCCACCTGCGTCTGTGCATAATTTCAGATTGTGCTTACTACTCGACACCAGGTGGCGTATTAAGGCTCATATAATTTTAGACTTTATTTCAACAGCAATACGTGTCATTCTTAATTTTCACTAATATTTTAAATGGATAGAGAATTTTCTGAAAGATTATTTATTAATTATAAATTAAATAATGACTTACCGATGATAAGAAAAACCTGATCGTAGTAAGTTCTTCGTACCACTATTGTTTTTGCACTCGAGGATGGAACATCGAGTCATTATAAGGAGTTTTTTTATAAAACACGCGTATGAAAATCACCGGCAGCACATGTCACAATACTTAAGCAACCACAAAGCAAGTGAGTCCAGTTAAGTCTCGCTGTACTTAACTATGACAAGCGGGCCACGCCCACATGCCCTTTCCTCTTGTGTTTTATATTCCGTGGTTTTACGGCATCAGAAGTAAGTAGTAGGGCATCGATGGACTGGGTTGCTAATTTTTTGCGTATTCTGGTCTTTGTTAAATTCACTTTGCTGAAAACTCGTTCGCAATCGGCGTTTGCGTGAGGCAAGACAAGGCAGTCAAGCGCAAATCTGCTGATAGCTTTAAACGGCTTGCTTGCAGAAATGTCAGACCATTCACTGAGTTTTGCCCAGAATACGTCTGGTCTTTTTTCCGCCTTTAAGTCGTCGTCAATGTCTGCCAGTGGCAGCATGCGCCACTGATCATCCAAAACTTGTAGTGTTTGTAAATCTTGTAAGTCTATTACTCTGGGGAAGTTGGAGGCGATTGGAAGAGTACTCGGTGTTCTTTCTCGCACACGTTGACTTAGGGAATTTTTGGGACTTAACAAGGAAATGCAAATTAACGCTTCATTACTGAAATCCCATCTTTTTTTAATTTGCAAAGTAGATTCTACAAGAAAATCTTTACATCTACTCAGAAATTCTTTTCGCCTGTTCATGTCTGCCTTTATTTCAGGTGTATTGATTTTTGTAGCTACGCTTATTCCTAGATAAAGAAGTTCAACATTCAAGTGTTTTGTTTTGTCTTCTGGATTGATTTTCGATAGATCAGTTTGGTTGACATGCCCTCAATCCATAAAACAAAATAAAAAGTCTTTGTACATTTCTTTTACTTTAGCATCCAGCTCTGTGACCACAACCTCAGCGGACTGAAAGTATTTGTTAAATATTGTTAATTTTGGTAGCACCCAGGTCAGAAATTCATAATATAATTTGATATATGGATCCGAAAGCAACTCGAGTATAGACTGCCCCGAGAGAGATCGTTCAGACACTGCCATATCAGTAAAATACAATTTCAAAGCATCCCAATTGCTTAAAACGCGTGCCCCTACTTGCTGTAGTGACAACCATCTTGGTTGCGATGGATGTAACATTTTTTGTGGCTTCAGATCTAAGAATTCTTGAAATTGTTTCAGCGCCGCTGATCGTTTCGAGCTGTTGTGAATGAAACTAAATATGTTTCGTGCCAGCTGTTCACACCTATTCGGCAATTTTTGACACGCTGCACTAGCACATAGATGTGCAGAATGGCAAGTGCACTTCATAATAATAATTCCAGGGCAATCTTCTTTGAATCTGCTGGCAACTGAATTTCCGCTTCCCATCATTACATTACAGCCGTCAGATCCAAAACCGACGACATTTTTTAAAGGGATTCCATAATCCATAATGGATTTCTTTAATTTCTTATAAATGATTTCAGCCGTCGCTCCTTCACTTACGGCGCTAGGGTCATCGTCACTGAAAATTTCGTGAAGGTTCCAAAATTTGCTTTCTATTCGGCCGGAGATTTCATTGAAAAATCTCACTACGACACATGAGGCTTTAGAGGTAGATATATCGGTGGATTCGTCAGTCATTATACTGAATTTTGATGTTTTCAATTTTTCAGCCAACTCTACTTTATGTCCTGGACCAACGCCTTTGTAAATAATCTTTGCAGTCTTTTTGCGAGTAATGTTTGTTTCTTTTAAGATTTTGGAATCAGGAAAGCATTCTTTTAAAAGTTTACCAAGGTGATCAGCAGAATTAAAAGCTATGTTATGTTCAGCAAAATAGGCTGCCATCTTAACTTCAGCAATTTTTGCCAATTTGATCGTGTTATTTTCCTGAGATGTTGAGGAAGACGGAAAAAAGGAAGTGACTGGTTTTACAGCACGGATCGATGTCAAATTTTTTTTATGTTTTTGTCCTTCTGAATGCTTTGATAAAACATGCTTTTCAGCAATCATAGAAGTATTACATACCTTGCATCGTGCTTTAAAATCATCTTGAGGATCATTAGTTAGCCACTTACTGAACTTTGGTTCATTTTCCCAGTCAGCTCTATATTTCTGTTGCCTATGTTTTTCTTTCACGACCAAATCGCCCCTAACGATTCGCTTCTTTTTTGGCGTGGAAGGGCCAGTATCATCGCTTTCACTCATGTTTTTATTATTATGAAAAAGAATTGCAATTAAAAAAAGAAAGAAAACACTTTAAATGCTTCACAGTCAGATGAACAGCTCAACTATTCACTTTGGTATGCTTGCGGAATAGTCGCTCAAAGCTCAAAGCAAAGGCTCAAACTAACTCTCGATCTTTGTCCCACTTATAAACAAAATACGAATATTCATCTCTTTCTGTCAGAGTGACCGGCCCAATGAATGGCCAGAATGTCATTCAGTGAACATTTTAAGGGGAATACCCATACATAATGTTGCCATACGTTAAAAAATTTCTTACGAGGGGTAATAAAATAAAATGTGGGTACAGGTATAACTATCATAAAGAAATTAATAGTATTTTTGCGTCCAATCCTGCCTTTGCGATAGTATATAGTACACGTCATGAAATTGTAGTACAAATACTATAATTATAGTATGAAATCCAACGATGACCTAGCCGCATCGCTAGCCCACACCCGTGTAGGGTGACTGAAACAGCATGCGACTTTAGGGTCAACTCACAATGGCGCAGAGTCGAAGCGACGTGACACGTCATGATCTTCTCATAGAGGCTTTAAAGAACACTGGAGATTGATTGACAAAGAATCTATTTGGATATTATATGAATAAATGATGATATTATCATAGTTATTGTAATTTTAATTTTTCCCCTGCAACTACGCGACCAGTGTGAGCAGAATAAATTAAATCGCATTCTGCAATTCACATAATATCCGAGTTCTGCTAAACTTTTAAATAGCGTTTTCGAGATTTAAAACATACCCCAGGGCAGAGCATGCCGAATATACATGAGGTTTGTTTTTATAACCATTTTTTTATGCTCCTAAAAACTGCAAATTTTTCACATCTGAGAAACAATCTACAAAACTCTAAAATTGTATTCTGATTCTGCTAAAATCACAGGATTTTGCTACACCTGGCGACACTGCCAGGCGCCGTGCTGCGAAAGTCGAATGATACCCAACTTTGGGGCTTGCTGCTTTTAGTCACTCGCGGCCTCACCGAATTGGCATTTACACGGTCGATTTTCGCAGTGCGGCTGAAATGGTGCGGCTTTAGGCACCCGTGTAAATACCCCATTACAGACAGTAAATAATATATTTAATAGTTACTTTTGCACAATACTAGCAAATAGCGCGTCGTTGGCGGCTGCTAGCGGCGGTATGTGCGACGGCAGCGCCACCAAGCGGCGCAGCTGTGCGTACAGCGTCGCGCGTAACTCCTCCGCGCGCGGTTGCAGGCATACTGTGCTGCCACTGTGGCATAAAATTGAGCTTTATTTCCTTGTATTACTTCATACTTTGGATAAGATATTCGCTGCGGTTTTGTTCGAGTGCGCATAGTACATGCACATTCTCACGCCTATTTTCCTATAGAGTAATTGGCAGAGACCGCCAAACCCAATATGGGTGGGCGGAGACCATAGAGCTACTTAATCTCACGTAACGGGTGACAAACCACGTCGCCGTTTTAATAATGGAATCTGTATTTATAATTAAATTAGCTTTTTCCCGCGGCTCTACCCGCGTAAGTAATAAAAAATAATAATAAGTCCCCGTACCGATTTCGGTGACGGTGGCCGATTTCATTGAAACCAGGCCAGTTACGCAGGAGTATTTTTATATTGCCCAAGTGTGTGCGCAGTACACAAGAGCACTTTCTCTTCCTTTACTCTCATAGCCCAGTGGGATGGATAACAGACACGACTGGCGAGAGATCAGGTGAGAATCAGGTCAGGATCAGGCGCAGGTCTGAATTTTTACATGCCCATCCTACGCATGGATACGTCTCTCTTGTCAGACAATCAGGTGATCAGCCTGCATTGCCCTAACCAAACTTGGAAACAACATTTTTTGATGTTCCAATGCGGGAATCGAACCCACGACCTCCGAGTCGAGAGCCAAGCTCTAACCACTAGGTCACGGAGGCTGTTATAAATATAAGTATCGGGTATCCTATGGGAATACTGTACATTTTCAGGATAAATAGTAGCCTATGTTTTAATCCAGAGCCTAAACTACTTCCATACCAAATTTCATCAAAATGCGTTCAGTAGTTTTGCGTGAAATAGTAACAAACATCCATCCATCCATCCCCACAAATTTTCATATTTATAATAGTAGTAAAATTAAAACTCCATTTTGTTCCTACGATATGTACGAGTAGACTGAATGTAAAAATAATATGTAAAAGATCGGTACGTAACATAGATTTTTTATTTCTAATTTATGAATATATGTATTTATAACAGTAAAAATCTAAATCCAAATCTTAATTGGCTTAAGTACTTACTTACCGTAACACTAAGTCTACTTTGACGGGCGGGAAATGTGTTTCTAAAGAGAGCATCGCCTTGATATACTGACACTCTATCGCCTTGTATAGCTGCATGTCCCAGTGCGATCGCCACATCTCTGTGTTTTTGTACCCGCTCGACTCTACCTGTACATTTATAATTGGTTTTAGCTAAAAAATTATTAAAAATGTATTTTAATTGCTTGCTATAAGCGATTTGAATTGTAAGAGTTATTTAGAGATTAGAGCAAAGAAAATTTTGGTATTAATTACGGCAAGTAGGATGTCGTACGGAGTTTTTACTTATTGCATACAATATGCATACCTTTTCTATAATGTCCCTGATATCTTTGATCTGCTTTTTCCACTGCGACTGCTGCGCCAGTAGTTCCGTGTCCATTAGCTGTTCCACTACGTTCCGTATGGCGATGTGTTGCCCGGTTAGGTATGTATTCTAGAAATATTACTACATGGTAGAGAAAATAGCGTGACCACCTCATATGCGATAGAAGTAAATGCTTCAAAATTTCGGTTCTTAAATTTTTCTTATTCAGGGTGCCAGAACACAGCTTCCATTAACTTTGGGATATGATTATACTACCTTTTCTCATTTACAAAAAAGTTAAAAAGTTATTTTTTTTTTTCAAAAATTTCATTTTTTTAATTTATTTTCTTTACATTTTATATTAAAATCTAAAATTTTATTATTTTTACTTCATTACGCAATGTAATTTACTTCATTACGCTCGCCACCCAATGACCCGTCAGCTGACGCACGGGCCGGCCGCCGCGCCGTGCTCCGTGCCTTAGTACAGGCGTTCAGTGATGTTTAATGTATGCAGATTGCAGTGACTTACAACCGTACACACACAAAAGTGACGGATGTTTGGATTTCATAATTTCAAATAATTTTGGCGTAACCTTGATGACTATCCCACGGAACCCAGTTTAGGAATCCCTGCTCTACACCGCCTGCAGTGTGGTTCCATAAATCACGCACGAAATGTTGCTTGACAAATAACGAACCCTGTGTATAGAGCAACTAAATTCTTATTGTCCAACGGCAATCATCGCTTTTCTATCGAAATTACAGACGTTTGAAAATACGATACGATGTTTGAAAAACGACAATAACCGAAAGATGTAACGTGGTTGAACTGTGGGTAACAATGAAACTAAGTAGGTGTATAAAAGGGTGCCCGAAGTCGTATTAACAAATTATTATTAATGATAACAAGTTACGTACGTAATTACACCGATCATAATAAGTAAAACTATGGCTAATAGCTATTTACTTACGTGAAAGAAGTATTGAGTACTGAATGACTGCTAGTAGGTACTATTAAAGTCTACTCCTAGTACTAAGTTCACGGAATCCATCGACCATCAGGTGACTGCGGCAAGGTGTCACGTTAAAAGTTAAAACTTAAAGTTGTTAGAAAGTGTTTTTGTTGCATTTTGAAATTTGAAACTCGTTGCTAGTACCATAAATCTTACTTAAAACTTAACAACACAACACTACATTTTTAAACACGACCTAATAATGAAACTCCAATCAAACGACAACCTTTTACCTCGAGAAAAAAACCGCAACTAAATTAGAAAATCTATTTCAAAACAACATAGTTCTCTTATCGACTTTCGGTAAAATTCAAATAATGCCGACGCTATGCGGCACGGGCGCGGGCGGCGGGGCAGCGCGCGCGACCACAGCACGGCTTTTTGGCGGCAAATATCAAAAGCGTGCCGCTCGACACTTTCAAAAACTACCTAGGCTAAGTGATGTAACCTATGAAAATTGAAACATTTACGTGTACGTAGTCGATATTTAAATTAGTTAATTGTTTGATATGATTTTTTTCCTTAGTTTTTTGTAATAAATAAGTTACTGTTTTTATATCAAGCTGGTTTTTATGATTTATGACCGGCAATCGAGCAGACAGATCGCCTGATGGTATGCGATTATCGTCTCCCACGCGCCTCTCTCTTCGCTCTTTTACGCGCCTTGAGCCTCATACAAATCAAAGTTCATACAAATCAATGCGTATGCAAATTAAATAGTAATTTATCGATATGAAAAACTATCGATACATTTCTGCCCAGAAATGCCTAGGTTTTTTACATAAAATATTTTTCTCAGTTTGGTCAGTTGGCTGTAAGTGTAAACCCGCGTTTTGGAGTGACGTTCCGTGTTATTTTTTTAACTATCTACTTCTTATCTTCGTTTTAATTTTCGTTTGTTTATTTTGACTTTCGTTTGTTTTAATAACTGTTTTATTTGTAATAAGTATTAACTGTTTTGTTTGCTTTGACTTGTTTTTCGTGTTTGTGACTTGTGTGTGATTGTTTATCCTAAAATGCCTTCGCCATACGCGTATACCACGCGTTACTATGGTATGATGATGATGTGCTTATGTGAAGCATTTGGGAATGTCGCAGTGGCATTGAGGATTTACCGGAGGTGATATACTCATGCCCGCCATCTTTCAGACTCGCGTACCATTACACAGGCATGCGAGTGTTAGAAAATAGGCCCATTGAGCCTCCAGCGGTGGGCGGCAACTAGACGTAAATATCGAGGAGCAAATATTTTTAAATTTTAACTTAACAAAAGGTAGTAAATAGGTACTTGAATGTTATTAGAACTTAAATAAACTGAGGCCTTTTCGTCCGTTATTGGATGACTTATACAGTATTCTCCGAGCGAAGTAACCACGCTTGAAATACTGTAGTGCCTGGGACAGTTGGTTTGAATTGTCGTATGGTTGCCCAAGCACATACGGCATTCTCACAGCATAGTCAGTCCAGAGGAATGACTGGTCAATACGTTTAGGGCCAACCATTTGCGGGTTTCCTCACGATGTTTTCCTTCACCGTTAGAGCGTCCGTATAATGTACTTGAGATCTGAAAGTCTCATTGGTACACGCCACAACCTGGGAATCGAACCTGCACTCTCTCGAGTGTGAATCAAACTGTCTACCCACTAGGCCACGGAGCTATCTAACTTTAAATAAGATTGTTATTAATCTATGCAATTTTCGTGGTTTATTTACTACATACGGTACAGCTGCCAGTATCAGCTGATTTTCTGTATTCATACCTGCGCGGGCGCGGGGGACGTATTTGCGCGGCCAACCCCTCGCGCATCCGCCTCCGACCGCCAACTCCGCCCGTGTGGATATGTACTATGTACGTTGTAAATTGCATATTGGAAATTTTAACTTTTACAAAAACAATCGATTAAAAGCAAATAACTAGTACCAATGGATCTATCTCATGGCCTAATATAAGCCCACGAAGTTATTGGGACTGGTCTGAATACACCCTGTAAGGCATATAGCCTTATTTGGGATAGATACAATACTACACGAAGAAAGTTATTTAAATGTATTGGTAACTAGTACTTACCTCTGTCTCCAACTTGAGCACTGCTATTTTGAGTCTATCAATGTACCCAGTTATCTCCTGTTCGTCATTCCAATACACGGGTTTCTGGTCTTGCACCAGCGCCGATAGGTCTAAAGCAGCCTGCAACATCATAGGGCGAGTGGACGGAATCATGCGCTCGCCTATAGTGTTATGGAACGACGCGATCTGGAAATTGTTTTGTTATGAATTAGAACTGTGCACTTAGCTACGGGGGTGGTGTTGATATATAATTATATGGCAAAAATTTTAATAGGCGAAAAAATTTGAGATGTGTCATTTGAAGCATGATTTAAATCATTTTCGGCAGTCTGCAGGCGATTCTATACTAAACCACACAGTGTTTAAGGGCAGTGCCCTTAGGTTCGTTAAAAGAAAAACCGATCAGATAGTTAAATTAGTATAATATTATCGGACGTTGTTTATAACTACTTTTACAATTCTAGTACCTCCGAAATATAATATACACTTACCTGGTCTAATGCACGCGCATGCGGCAGAGCGTCAGACAGCTCGGAGAGCGCCCGCGCGGCGGCGGGCGGCAACGGCGCGTACGGCACGAGCGCGCGCGCCTCCGCCACCCACGTCAGTGCGCGAGCGTTCAGCGTCACCGTCAGCAGGCCGTTACGGAACTCCAGCACAGGACGTTCTAGAGACAGGCTCAAAGAACCGGACTTAACTTGTACCTGGTATAACACACAACTTCCAAATAAACTGAACTTGATCTGCGAACCCGTAATAGAAGCCTACTAACGTGGAGTTAACGTTAACAGTTAACTAATCAAAATCAATAGAGGTTTCGACCAGGTGATGATGTATCGTGACATCACTAAATAATACATTATGAGTTTATTTTGAATATTAATAATACTAAAGTCAGAAGTGAATGTAAATGATATGAGAGCATTTTTAAGCGATTGAGATACAAATTTGATTTTTAAGCGTTCCTCTATATCACAGGCCGCTAGGAAACTCACTTAAATCACTTCTGCTGTCTGTTTGCATAGACCTTTTAAACTACTCAAAAAAACTAAAAACTTAAAAGGCCTAAAGGGGTTGGGGATTTTAAAGACTGGGAACGCAAGTCCATGGGCGGTTGCAATCGCTTATCATCAGATTTGAATGCATTATATTATACAATGCACTCGTGCGAAGCCGGGACGGGTCGCTAGTTGTAAATAAATCATAGCATGAAGGTTATAAGTACCACTGTCATACCTGCAACTCTCTCGACCAATCCTCCAGACACTGGGTGGAAGTACTTTTCAGGTCCTTCAGCAGAGTTGTGCTTTGCGTTAACACTTCCGAGCTGTTATCGAACTCGCTCAGATACATTTCAGTGCATATCTTTATTTCATTAACCTGTTAGTTTAAAAATTACCTTAATCGTTTTTTTTCAAAGGACAAAAAGATTTAATTGAGCATCGATGTTGAAGAGATGCTAGTTAGTAGTTAATTAGAATAGATATTCCTTGTGTACATATGCAAACAGTTTTATACATAACTTGGGCGCACTAGGTTCACCCAGCAACATTGGCATTATTCTTATTATAGCTTTATATTGTACCACCGTATGTATTGCTTCAATTATTATTTCTAACTTACCTTGGCCTCAGCGCGCTTGGCCCACTGCACGCGCCGCACGGTGGGCGACAGGTCGGGCGGGCACGAACGCTCGCCGGCGTCCAGCTCTGTGTGTAAAACGGATGGTGCAATTTTTATACTTTTACATACTATGTAGTGTTATATACAAACAGTCGAAAAGCGAGTTTGTCTTTAGCTGTCATTTTAGGTGCGCAATACGCATGTAAATTGTACCGTGAAGACAGCTAAAATCAAATCGATCTATCACTTCTTTTTCGTTCAGTAACACGGGCTTTAACAATATTGTTTGATTATGTACTTAAGTTACTCTATAGTTAATATGTTTCTTGAGCTTTGACGCAAATACTTTCGTATATAAATATTACATCAATCAGTACGTTATATTTTTTCGAAACGGTAAAAAATATCCCTTTTGTACCTTGGTGTACTCCGGCCAGCCGCGCCGTAAAACCCGCTACTAAACGCTCTAGCTCAGTTGATAAAGCGCTCTTGATGGCGGCTCTACATATCAGCGTCTTGTAGCGCTGGAACTCGTACAGCATCTAATTTTTTTATCATATAAGTACTAGCTATTGCCTGCGGCTATGCTCGCATTTAATATTGTTTTTCCATTATAGATGTAAATATACTAGAGGTTCAAAGTAAGTATTTATTTTTATCGGATGACGACTTGTAGTAACTATGTGCGGGCCAAAATACAGCGCAAACCGTTCAGCGGTTTGTGTTGTAACTATTTGTCAAAATTTTGCATTGTGCTTTTTGGACATGTGCAATCTCAAACACTTACCTGATCCACAGAACTGTTTTGGAATCTTGGTTTTAGTTTTTCGGCAACATTAATCTCTGCCTGTCTGATATTAGCGGATAATTTGGAAACCGCACTCTCCCATTGATGGTTGGGTCCGTTTATTATCCACATGTTGACATCTAGATAACAATTTTAACTTATTTCAGTAACGACACAAAAAAAACTAGTACATTCTTGTTAAATTTTTCTTACTTTGAAATGTGCTTAATATGTTGTCTATTCCAAATTCTTTTTTTTCAGTATTTGTCATCAATTTGTTCAATTGATTAACCGTGGATCTAATATCATAAATCTGAAAATTGGAGATCATAGTGTATTTAGTATGTAATACAGTACGTATGGGTAACAAACTTTAGCTAGAAACTACCTTAAAAAACAAACTAGGTACCATAGTTTTATTACGGTTGTTGTATTTTTAAGGACAGTTTAATATAAATATTTTAGTATTAATTACCTGTTTCAGTCTTCCTTCAAAATTTACACAAAACAAGGGTACAAAAGAGTTCCCCTTCCATGGGTGTAGCGCGTAGTTAGGCCAATATGTCTCCGTCAAAGATTTACAAGCGCTGATCAAAGTTTCTATGGCATTCAGTCCGTGTGATAGTTCCGCTAATATTTTATCATCTTCAGCGTTGTGATGCACCACCCAAATATTCAAATCTGATACAAATTTCTGAATGATTGAGCTTGTAACAAGGCCTGAAAATGTCAACATTTAAAATTAATTAGTATCTCAAATATTATTTACTTTATTACTTCAATACTTTGTAGTTTGATATTTTTAATTTGAATAAACTTTTTAGTAAGGGTGTTGGATAGCAGAAAAAATATGGTATTAGGTCATTACATATGAAAATTGGCGTTTTGTAAAGGAGGAAGATAAAGTCGATTTTTTTTAAACATAATACATTTATTTAATTAAAGTATATACCATTGCTATCTATGCACTTTTGCCATCTCATAGGTAGTTCATTGATTCCTTTACTAAAAAAACCATTTGGACAGAAATCAATAAAATCTTTGAAGAAGCTTCCCTTGCAAGAAATTATCCAAATTTCGAAAAAAAATGGTAATCTGTTGGAGCAAGGTCCGGAGAGTACTGTGGATGTCTTAGACATTCAAATTGAAGCTCTTCTAATTTGGTAGCCGTCTGTTGTGCAGTGTGTGGTATAGCGTTGTCCTCAAGCAGCAGTGGCCTAGAGCGAATGACCAACCTCGGTTGTTTAGCAGCTAGATTTTCCATCATGATTTGCAGTTGCCGGCAATAGACATCTGCCGTAATCGTTTGGCCAGATTTAAGAAAGCTGTAGTGAACGACACCGGCACTAGTCCACCAAACGCTCACAAGTAACTTGTTTTGAGTCAATTTTCGCTTGGGGCAGGCTTTGGCTGGTTCGCCAGGGTTGAGCCATCGCGATGAGCGTTTCCGATTATCGTACAGGATCCACTTTTCATCACAGGTAATGATTCGATTTAAAATCCCTTCATTATTGTGCCGGTTGAGTAATGTAACGCAGCAGTCGACGCGCGTTTGCTGCACTCAATTCATGTCCCACCTTTCAAGCTTTTTCACCTACCCAATTTGCTTCAATTGGATTAAAACAGTTTTATCACTAACACCGCAGCCTGCAGCTAACTCGGACGTGGTTTGCGATGGATCCGCTTCCACAATAGCCTTCAATTCTTCATTATCAACTTTGGTCTCCAGCCGATTACGGGGCTTGTTCTGCTGGTCAAAATTTCTAGAACGAAAACGTTGGAACCAAAAACGCACTGTGTTTTATTTTGCGACACCGCCGCCATACACATCGTTAATCCTTCGAACCGTTTCTGCAGCACTGGTGCCACGGTGAAACTCGTCCTCGAAAATAATACGATATTTCAAGTTTTCCATTTTGTAAACAGAGTAACGCAAAGAAAAAACCAAATGAGGAAAAAACAAATGAATTACGGTTTTCGAAACACAAATGCATGAGTAAATAGCGATATAAATTTGAAATTGGAATTCCTAACCAAAGAAGATATATTTGAGATCAGTGGCCAGTACGACAAAGCGCCAATTTCATATGTAAGAACCTAAAGTGACACACAAGTACTCGCGTAGTTACGCCTAATGCGGTCCCACCTTAAGGTGCAATCAGAGGCGTCATGAGTCATGACATCATAGCTGCCTGAGAAGCTTAAGCTTAGCGCCGCGGTACACGCGATAAAGTCAAGGAGGAGTCAAAAGAGGTTTATTTATCCTCACCGAAAATATCAAACACATGCACCATCCTGTCTTGCGAGTAAGTCGTGCCAACATATCGCCACACGTCGTCCAGTACACCTGCAACATTCTCCACCGAATCCTTCACCTCCTGTAGCACACTTGACCGCATCAACCTGAAAATTATAAAATACTTATGAGATGGACCTTACAGCTGGACCATACTGATGCGAGCTGCCACAGACCGCTCACAATGTAATGAATCGGAGCAGGCCTATACCAAAAGGCACACCGAACTGGATAAATAAATAAATAATAAATATCAAAAATAATAATAATAAATCAAGCAAGCAGGCAAACCAGATAAAACTAAATATAGTTTGGAACAGGCTATAATCATTTAAAAAAATGAGAACTAAAGTAGCAGTGATTCTGGACTCAGGATGGAGAAGGTATCCACAAACTGGCTGTACCACTTTACGAACCTATTATTATGGTAATAAGTTTCAAAAGTAATTCAATATGTTTTTCGGCGACCGTACACACAGAATAAAAAGCACACAGACAAACTTATTCCCAAAAGAATAAAAATGTTTTTGATATAAAATCTGTCAACAACGCAATGTCATCATTAATAAATGCTTACATTCTTGAATATCACTGTAAAATAGTAAATATCGTAAGATTACAATCTATCTAGCTAGATTGTAAACTGTCGAAATATTGTGAATCAAAACATTAAAATTGTTAATTTACAAACTGTCGCACGTTAAATTGTTAACTGTCCCAAGGCTGTTCCTGATTGGTCAGTCTAAGGTAACCCCGCAACAATTTTATACAAAGAATATTTTGCCGTGTCGGTACGCAAAATTCAGCTGCCGCGTAGTTATGCCTAGTGTGGTCCCACCTTTATTTGATGGTCGTGTCGCATCGCGTCTCGTCGCTCCGCTGCCGTCTTCACTTTACAATATTCCGTTCGGCAGGGGCATAACTACCGCTGTATCAGCCGTATCGATTATATGGGGCCCTCGGGCTACAGCGGCCCCGGGCTACAGCGGCCCCGGGCTCCCGAACGTGAGTTAGAAAAAAATCGTAAAAACATTTTACGATTTTTTTACCTTTTTTATTTAATACTTGTACTATTAAGTATTCTGTGCCTTTAAGCCACACATGATAATCCTTAAGTTTTTTATGTATTTCTTAAGTTTATGTGGTCGTGAGCTTTATTATTATATGATTTTTATTTCTAGGGAAGTACAGACTAAGAGTTTAAATGAGATTGTGAAATATGTGGATAACATACTATATAAGGCAGAAGGTATTAGATTTATGACCTAGTTCAAACAACGTGTTACGTAACATAAAAAGGTACAGGTAAAAGGTAGCTATCGTCTGTTTATTTCTTGATACGATTGTTAACGATAAACGCAGCTAATAACAGAGGAATTTGAGCGATTTTCCTGTACTTTCGCAACATAATAATAACTTTTGGGTAAAAAATGGTCACTTAGGTGTTACGTAACGTTTAAAAAAAATGTTACACGACAATGATACACGGGGTGAAGGGCGTGTCTAAAGTCTTCAAAAATTGCGTTACGTAATACTTGAACGTTCCCAATACTCTTAACTTAAATGTTTTAACTAGGTCATAAATCTAATACCTTCTGCCTTATATAAAATATCTAATAAGATCATAGAGCGCGAAAGTTAATACATACTTGATTTCTTCAGCTATGTCATCAAACATAACACTGAATGACAATGCTGCATCCCTATCAGCTTTACTGGTATCCTTCCGTTCTGCTATCGATTTCCAGTAATTTGCTTCATCCTCGATACTCAGTACAACTAAAATAAATTGTTACAATGTTATTAGTACATTTATAGTATCAGGAGCGTGCGCTCCTTGTAGGCAGAAATGCAGTGCTTTACTTGTAATTCACAGATATTTTAATAAAACGTTCGTACGTTTTAGATGACTTTAATTAATAGTAAATAAATTAATTAAAAAAATATAATAACTTTAAAACGCCTAATATTTTATAAATAGCAACTCATGCTGTTGCTTTGTGCAGGACAAATCATCGCATGTATGTGTAATTTTCATACTTCGCTAACGCACACACCCATGAATATCGACATGATTATAGATATGATTATAGTTTAAGTGTTTAAATAGAAGAAACGTTTTGTTTCGCGACATATTAGTAGTAGGTTTTCGCGATTGCGCTTATCCGCTTTTCAATATCTCTAACGGTTACAAAGATAGACTTTTGCAATTACTAGGTTCATTAAGCTCTATTCATTATTACTAATTACGTCATGCAGCGGTAAACAATGGACGGTGATAAGCTTAGGGCCATTAGTGGTTAAGTGAAACAATAATGGTATTGTAAGTGAGTCATTTTATTGGTAAAATAACACAATTTCAAATCGTTGTTTTGTCAGGAATCGAGCAGATGGATCGTCTAATGTTAAGCGATTTCCGTCGCTCATGGAAACTCGCAACACCCTACTCTGGTGTTGTAACCTGCGTTCCCAGTCATAAAAATCCCCAACCCCTCTTGGACCTACGGTAAATCCGCACTCACACAGCGATAGACAACGCAAGCGTTATTTCATATCGGTTTTCTGTGTGGCCGTGGTATTTACCCGATCGAGCTGGCCCATTCATGCTGAAGCGTAATCCATGACCAGGAACACAGAAAAACTTTATGTTCCTTCAGCGGGATTCGAATCCGCGACCCCCGGCTTGGGCACCAACACATTCAATCAACTGAGCCACAGAGGTCGTCATTATACTTTTGTTTACACACCTGTACCCTAAAGTGTATCTACCTAGGTAACACTGAAAATGTTTAGAAAATGAAAAACGGCTTAATGTAGAAAGTTGTCAATACTTTTATTGTTTTTCGAAGTTATCTCCGTTTCTCTCTACACATCGTTGCATTCGATGGAACCACTGAAAAAAGCAGTGGACCCATTATTCCTTAGGGGTCTCTTCTATGGTATTTTCGTACTCTTTCACCGCATCTTCAGGGCTCGTAAAGCGAATACCTCGAATTTTATATTTAGTTCTTGGGAATAAATGAGTCACAGGGCGCCAGGTCAGGGCTGTATGGTGGATGACTCATTATCTCGACACCTGTCATAGTCAAATATTCAACAGTCCGTTTTGCGGAGTGCGCTGAAGCATTGTCGTGGTGAGGGAGGATCCTGCTTCGAGGGCGCTGCTGTCGAATTTTTTCCAAGACAACAGGTAAACAGCGATTGACATACCAGTCTGCAGTAACTGTAAATAGTGGCACGAGATGAGGCTTATTAAGAAATGCTAATCGCGGTCTATCATAGCTTTGTTGAGTAAGCCCACAACGAAAGTCATAATAAATCATTGACCGAAAACTTTTTCGCGTTAGGTTCATTTTCACGTATAACAAGAGTTTTAGATTTGCCACCAATTCATAAAAACAAATGACAAATGAATGCAATATACTAAATACATTAGGTTACCAAAGAGTTCTAAAATTGAAATAAAAAAAAAAAAAAATTCATTAGCAATGTTTCTAACTGGCCAGTTCTAAACATTTTCAGTGTCACCCACGTATTAGGAAGCACTACACTAGTTTTTAAAAAGTGGATCTATAAGGAATAAAGGTGAACTTTTTTTCAAAGTGTATCTACGAGGAATAATTCTTTAGCAGAACCTCATAAAATCTCCAGTTTTAGAAGAAAATTAAACAGAAAATTTATATATTTTAAAGCAAACCTTATATATATTTGACGACCTCTGTAGCTCAGTGGCCAATAGTTGCAAAGTGGAGGCGGTGCGAGTTTTCTATGTTCTTAGGTCGTGGATATGTATTCAATACTAGTATTAATTGCCCGAGACTTCGCCCGTGTGAAATTAGGTTTTAAACTTTCATCACCTATTTTACTCACCTAGGGACTAAATTTTAGAAAACGCTGAAATACGTAACTAATTTTTTTTTTCGTTCTCAATTCATATGAAGTATCATGTAAATATGTCCAAGGAATAAGAAGATTTATACAGGGATAAAATTTTACCCCCTTGAGTGTTTAATTTAGAAAAATCCTTCCTTAGTGGTTGCATACGCTATACCAGAAATACGTGTGCAAAATTTCAAATTTCTAGTCTTAAAGGTTTGGCCTGTGCATTGATACATCAGTCAATGAACTTTTCTTTATTAAACTTTTCGATGTGCAGGTCCTTACTGGCCCTACAGATACAAATGTATTATTATCGATAGGATGTTGTTGCCGAAATAATTTCCAGCGATAGTTAGGAATGGAATTGGTGTCCCCATTAATCTAATGATAATAGTCGTGATGAAATACAATTAACATTCTCTAAGTTTTGTTGTTATAAATAGTATTCTCCACTAACCACGGTATATTCATTTTGTACTCTCAAGATTTCAACAGTTTATTCACGGTCACCGAGCGAAGCCGGTGATGTACTAATATTAATACTAAAGTACTAAATAATTTGGATAGAAATAAATGTTAAAGGATATCGTCGTGGGAGTAGAAATCGAAAGGGACCAAGAGATTCCGAATCAGAGAGCTGCATATTTTCTCATACTGAACAACTGTATATTTGAATATAAGCCTTTGAACAATATTGTAAATAAGACATCATGAATAGCGATACAGTTATCGTTGACCTTCAAGGATTTAAGGATATCAAAAATAAATTTATCGTAAAAGAATTTTCAATTGCAACCAAAGACTACACAGAGACGTTTGTAATTAAACCACCATATCCTTATAATAATCTTACAAGTGAAGAAAAGAAGCAAGTTCGATGGTTAGAAAAAAATCGTGGACTACGTTGGAGTGAAGGATTCATTGACTATCGTGAATTTCAAAGGACGATTATTCCCTACTTAAGCGGTAAAAAAATACTAACAAAAGGAATGGAAAAGATTAAGTGGATTCATGAGCTATGTCAAGACTGTGAAATAATAGAATTAGGGGAAAAGGGTTGTCCTAAATTTTTAATATTGTATTATAAAAAATATTTTGAGAAAACAAAGAAAAAAGAAAATGACATATCGAATTGTGTTCATCACAAAAATATATGTGCTTTTAAAAATGTACTCTGTCTGAAAACATGGTATTGTGAAAATGCTTATTTGTTTTAATATTTTTATCAAATAAAAAATTTACTTTCTTAATAAAATATGTCTATTAGAATATAATTTTCTTTAATTTCCTTTTATTCTGTTATAATAAATTAAACCAAGGAGAAAAAATCTACACTATTTAGTTTTTTTTATTTGTTCAAAATTTTTTATATTACATTATACTAGCTTTTGCCCGCGGCTTCGCCCGCGTGAAATAGTATTGTTGGAGAAAATCTACTTCGGCGAATAACTCTCTACTTACAGCAATATACTTCTGATACAATATTGAAAATGTTTTTAGGTTTACCCAATGCAGATGGTTTAAAATGGGACCCTATCACATCGACACGACATGCGCGATCGTTTGATATACATTTATCGCGCTTGAATATAAATTTTACGATATCTTAATACATATTAAAGACTATTTAAAAAAAAACCCACATCATAATCCGTTGCGTAGTTGTAAAGATTTAAGCATACATAGGGATAGACAAAAAAAGAGACTTTGTAATATACTATGTAATGATAATGATTATACCGACTATAGTAAAGAAAGAAGAAAAGAAAATAACGTTTTGAATTGTGTCCATCACGAAAAGATATGCGTTTAAAAATGTACTCTGTCTGAAAACATGGTATTGTGATAATGCTAATTTGTTTTAAAAATTTCACTTTTTAATAAATGTGTATTGAAATATAATTTTATTTCATTTCCTTCCACTCTATAATAATAATTAAACCAAAAGAACAAATCGACATTGATATTTTTTCGAGATTTTTTATTTGCTTAAAATCTTTAGTAAAAATTTTACTTTTTAATAAGTGTATATTTTGAATATCATTTTAGTTTAATTCCTTTTTCTCTATAATTATAATAATGGTAATTTGTTTTAAAAATTTTGTCAAGTAAAAATTTAACTTTTAAAAAAATGTGTATTGAAATATAATTTCATTTCCTTCCACTCTATAATAATAATTAAACCAAAAGAACAAATCGACATTGATATTTTTTCGAGATTTTTTATTTGCTTAAAATCTTTAGTAAAAATTTTACTTTTTAATAAGTGTATATTTTGAATATCATTTTAGTTTAATTCCTTTTTCTCTATAATTATAATAATGGTAATTTGTTTTAAAAATTTTGTCAAGTAAAAATTTCACTTAAAAATTTATTTGTTCAAAATTTTTTGTCAAAATTTTACTTTTAAATGAATGTACGTACGTATTTGGAGTACGTAATTGGAGTATCATTTTATTTCCTTTTACTCTATAATATTAAATAAACCAAGGGTAAAAAAAATCGACACCGATTGTCTTAGAGATTATTTATTTGTTAAAAATTTTTGATATTATATTATAGTCGGTATAATCATTATCATTACATAGTATATTACAAAGTCTCTTTTTTTGTCTATCCCTATGTATGCTTAAATCTTTACAACTACGCAACGGATTATGATGTGGGTTTTTTTTTAAATAGTCTTTAATATGTATTAAGATATCGTAAAATTTATATTCAAGCGCGATAAATGTATATCAAACGATCGCGCATGTCGTGTCGATGTGATAGGGTCCCATTTTAAACCATCTGCATTGGGTAAACCTAAAAACATTTTCAATATTGTATCAGAAGTATATTGCTGTAAGTAGAGAGTTATTCGCCGAAGTAGATTTTCTCCAACAATATTATTTCACGCGGGCGAAGCCGCGGGCAAAAGCTAGTATAATATAATATAAAAAATTTTGAACAAATAAAAAAAACTAAATAGTGTAGATTTTTTCCTTGGTTTAATTTATTATAACAGAATAAAAGGAAATTAAAGAAAATTATATTCTAATAGACATATTTTATTAAGAAAGTAAATTTTTTATTTGATAAAAATATTAAAACAAATAAGCATTTTCACAATACCATGTTTTCAGACAGAGTACATTTTTAAAAGCACATATATTTTTGTGATGAACACAATTCGATATGTCATTTTCTTTTTTCTTTGTTTTCTCAAAATATTTTTTATAATACAATATTAAAAATTTAGGACAACCCTTTTCCCCTAATTCTATTATTTCACAGTCTTGAAATAGCTCATGAATCCACTTAATCTTTTCCATTCCTTTTGTTAGTATTTTTTTACCGCTTAAGTAGGGAATAATCGTCCTTTGAAATTCACGATAGTCAATGAATCCTTCACTCCAACGATTAGTCCACGATTTTTTTCTAACCATCGAACTTGCTTCTTTTCTTCACTTGTAAGATTATTATAAGGATATGGTGGTTTAATTACAAACGTCTCTGTGTAGTCTTTGGTTGCAATTGAAAATTCTTTTACGATAAATTTATTTTTGATATCCTTAAATCCTTGAAGGTCAACGATAACTGTATCGCTATTCATGATGTCTTATTTACAATATTGTTCAAAGGCTTATATTCAAATATACAGTTGTTCAGTATGAGAAAATATGCAGCTCTCTGATTCGGAATCTCTTGGTCCCTTTCGATTTCTACTCCCACGACGATATCCTTTAACATTTATTTCTATCCAAATTATTTAGTACTTTAGTATTAATATTAGTACATCACCGGCTTCGCTCGGTGACCGTGAATAAACTGTTGAAATCTTGAGAGTACAAAATGAATATACCGTGTGTTCGCGCCAACACTAGCGCGACGTTTAGAATAAACACAAAGGACATCACTACGTGATGTATGGCCGACCGAAAGGGGCGCTGTCAGAGAGTGACGAACACTTGCATTTAGATCCCCTTCCACGCCGGATGCATTTTCAGCTCATCCCGAAACCTAGTGAACGCGAACGCGTGTGCGCATATTTATTTGTGTTCGTTAATATAATACCAAATTCGCCGGCGAACCGCGATAAATCTATCGATAATCCGCTCAACAGCTGTGTAGTGTAGTGAGAAGAAACCTCCGCCCAGATACAGAACCACCAGCTCAACAATAAGGTCAGTCCCAGATTTCTCCAACCCTCACATTAACCTATATACCTACTTCCCTCAGCTCATAGTCGCATGTGTAAGTTCCTAGCTTATACATTTCTTGGTCCATCGAGCCTTCGTGAAGCCCTTCTCCCTATTACCGGCGTTGGGCCTGATTAGAACCAGTACCTACAGTTCCACTCCGCCCAAATCTGCACATAAAATCACCTCGATTATTTATATTTTGTCCAATTAATTCTGGCCAGGCCGCCCCGCCATTTTAAAACCAAGTTACAGTCCATTCCCATTATCAATTCGGCACATTTAACATTAAACCCCTATTCTGTACATTGATATTAACCTACATGTTAATTAATTAAATTATTTTGTGCATATTTCGGCCCATAAATTCATAGGAAAAACCCAAAAAAAAAAAAAAAAAAATTGTGGGTAGGTTGTCGGCTCATAGTCGAACAAAGAACTCGAACATTCCAGAACTTCCCTAGGTACCTAATACATAATTTGTGCCAATAATATCTCATATAATAATTTTCTCAGCTCTTAATTACTTACGAATTATTGTAATGTTTGATTTGCATATAAAATAACTAGTGAGTATTGTGAATTACGTTCGGCTCATAACAGAATTGTGAATCGTCGTTGCATTACTAAGTATTTTATCTATATATAACGTTTATATCTTCATATTCTCAATTTTTAAAACACAATATTAATTAACTTAGCATTATTTTAATAGTTATGAGTCGCATAACATCTCAAGTGCCCATACAACATCGTCAGCTAGCTTCGGTAACTTGATTTTTGTGCATTCTGTAGGTAATAGGTACCTACACGGCGCCCGTGCGTAAACAACAGCTGGTTACATTCATTCTCAATTAGGTATTCTTCATAGAATAAATAGTGATCTTCACATTGAATTCATATCTTATCTACGTTCTGTGTCTATACAAAAATATTATTAGGTATTACGTTAAAGCTGTTTTAAATAAGAATTCTTATCGACGTTCTGTGTTTATACAAATATATTATAGGTGTTACGTTACAGCTGTTTTGAATAAGTCGGCACACTATTGAGATTGAACCTGCTCATACCTACTTACATTGTTTTCATTACGTTATTTTGTTTCTAACGCGACCGCTAAGATTTGTTTATATTCAAATTTCAGGACATTGATATAACATTACAGACGACTTCTAACGCATTGTTCTCCGCTCATCAAACATACACTAATACTTTATTAGCATCAGGCGATCGGTCAGCTCATTTGTTAATTAACTCGTACACATTTTATGATAAAATTGTATACATTGTCGGCACATTATTAAAATCTATTTTCTGCGTTTTAATTAATTGCGCGCGTATTTTCCGCTCATTACTTTTAAATATTTAACTTAGTTACACGCATATATTTTTAAACATGCCTACAAAATCGCAAGCGGCCATATTTAGGCAAACTATAAAATCTATTAGTCGGCTCAGAGAGATCGCATTGGCATTACACAAAGGTGACTCAAAGTCTAACAAAACGGAGTTTAATGCGCGTTTTAAAGACCTACAAAATTTGAAACAAAAATTAGAAAATTTATACTGCGAAATTTTAGACGACGGCAGTGTTACAGAAGAAATTGAAAAATTTTATACAACCGGTTACGAGAACGCGCTATCCGAATATTATGATATTTTAACTGCAGCGGAAAATATAAGTTCCACTTCAGAGTCAAGTCAGCTCACTTCTGCCGTTCTGCCCAAAATTGAACTGCCAAAATTCAGCTCACGCGTTGAGGACTGGCCATCGTTTATTACGATTTTTAGGAGTCTTACAGACGACATGACGTCACTTACAGATGCAGTTAAGCTGCACTATCTTTTGTCTTGCCTATCGGGGGAGGCGCTCAGCATGATTGCGCATTTAAAAATCACAAATGATAATTACAGCGTCGCGCTCGATATACTCACACGTAGGTATGAAAACCGCCGTGTTCTGATAGATGGGTTTGTTGATATAATACTCGGCCTACCTAATATTCATATTCGATCAAGCATACGCGCGACGTTTTTAACTCCGCTCATTTCCGCACAAAGCGCATTAAATAATCTGCGTTTACCTATGGATAGTAATTACGTATTTGTGTCTATTGTAGTTAGAAAATTACGAGGCGAGCTCCGCACCCTGTTCGAAAGAAGATACGGCATATCGGACACTCTGCCCACCTTAGGTGATTTGATTTCTTTTTTAGAGGAGCACGCGCGCTGTATCGAAACCGAATATTCTAATGCAACGCGCGGTGTTACCTACTCACCACAAACTGGGCCCTCTCGTCAACACACACCCCCCGCAAACTCTCCGCGCAGTCCACGCTTTAGACCAATTAGTCCCGCGTATCCTCGTAATACTCAGCGCTCGCCATCGGCTCACACTTTAAGTAGCTATCACGTCAGCCCAGTTCCTCATTACCCTCAACGCTACTGGCCCCCCTCCCCCCGAACAGAGCGGCGCGAGTACTCAGCCCGGAATACAGATAAACACAAGCGATTCTACTGCCCCTATTGTAGGAATACAGAACACAAACTTATCGCGTGTCCAAAATATAATCATCAGCCCACTCAAGGTCGTTGGGATTTCATAGAAGCCAACGACAGATGTCGTAAATGTCTAGGTCCGCATTTTGAAAATGAATGTCGTTCGACAAACTCATGCAAAGAGTGTGGAAGTGCAAATCACCACACCTCGCTTCATCGTCACGGAACTCCAAATTCTCCGGTGTCGTCAGCGCATTTGGTTCCTCCTCATTTACGTGCACAGCCCCGCCGGCGTGCTCAAGACAAGCCACATACCTACACGGCCTACACACAACATACGCGTGCACATCAATCATCATCATCAGACCCCAACCAATCGTCTGATCATGCACCGTCTACAACTCATCAATCTCAAAACAAAAAACAATGACTACCTACAATCACGGAGCACATAGAATTAGAAGATCAACCCAATAATTTGAAATGTCATTCAGCTCATAGTACACCTGCATCACATTCAGCTCATAAAATATCTAAATCTAGTTCAGCCCAATATTCTGTAGAATCAGCCCAAGTAAATTCAACTCAGCACATAGAAAACCCATTAAAAACTCCAGTGTTACTTCCCACAGTCGTTTTAAATATATCTGATAAATGCGGAGAATATCACAAAGCTCGGGCTTTATTGGACTGTGGTAGCATGATAACGCTCATAACTCAGCGCATGACTAGAAATCTTAATTTGCAACCAAAACAATGTTCATTAAAAATTACAGGTGTAGGTGATCAGCACATACAAAATTCTAAAGGTTGGGTCACAATAACATTTAGGCCCACACACCGTGACACGCCATCTATTACTACTACCGCTCATATTCTCAAAGACGTTACAGGTTATTTACCTTTGCAAAAAATACCAGATGTTGTACAAGACTCAGCTCATCAGCTCATTCCATTGGCGGATCAAGCTTATCATACTCCTGCGCCCATTGATCTCATTTTAGGCTCAGACGTTTTGGGTCACGTTTTGGATGGTACTAAGATTGCTTTGGGCCCGGGGAAGCCCATAGCCTTCGGCACGATTTTTGATTTTGCTCACCTGTAGCTCAAGTTAACTCTGCTCATATTACTCATACTCATTATACTCAGTCGGCTCACTCTACACATTCTGCTCATTCTACTCATGATATTTGCAAAAGCCTGGAAAGATTCTGGGAGTCGGAAGAACCCCAGCCTCGTTCTGCTCATTCAAACCCGCTACACGAGCAATGTGAACACATATTCAGCTCAACCACCATTCGTGACGATTCAGGCCGTTACATGGTGACTCTTCCCTTCTTATCAGATGCACCCGTATTAGGTAGTACTCATGCTATTGCTCTACGTAGATTTCTCAATCTAGAAAAACGGTTGCAATCCGATCACACACTGCGACAAAAATATATAGAATTCATGAACGAATACATAAACTTAGGACACATGACACCGTGTCATCCGTCTACATTTACTCATAAACCTCATTATTATATTCCTCATCATGGCGTGTTCAAATCAGGTACTGACAAACTCCGCACAGTATTTGATGGCAGTTGTAAGTCATCCAATGGAGTCAGTTTAAACGATTGCCTGCACACAGGTCCAGCACTTCAACGAGACATTGTAGATATTATTATATCATTCCGCGCACATCGTATAGTATTCAGCACTGACATAAAAATGATGTTTAGAAATATTCTCTTAAGACCAGACCAAAGACACTATCAGCTCATACTCTGGCGATCGTCTCCAGATCGACCTCTGCTCACATATGCACTCAACACTGTTACATACGGATTGCGCTCAAGTCCATATCATGCTATCCGCACATTATTACAATTAGCTGAAGATGAAGGTCATCGCTATCCTCAGGCTGCCGAAATTTTGCGTAAATTTGTTTTCGTGGATGATGTACTTTGCGGCCATGACACCATAGAAGAAGCATCAGCATTCCAAACTCAGCTCATTGATTTGTTATCACTCGGTGGATTTAAACTTAGTAAATGGACATCAAACACACCTCAGCTCTTGCAAAGATTTCCAGACGATCAATGCGAAATGCCTAAAGACTTTGACATCAGCGCAGAGTCTCCATCAATTAAGGTTTTGGGTATTAGATGGATTCCCCGGTCTGATGAATTAACATATCACATCTCATTACCACCAGTTACCCACATTACAAAACGTTCAATTCTTAGCACAGTAGCTTCTCTCTATGACCCAAACGGTTGGGTTACACCCGTCATATTCCACGCAAAAATACTTCTTCAAAGGTTATGGTTAACTAAATTGGACTGGGACGATCCCACTCCAAATAATATTACAGATGATTGGCAGCGCATCTATCATGATCTTCCGCACATCTCAGATATACATTTTCCCAGACATATCGCTCCACACAAATTCAAATCAACATACTCACTTCACGGATTCGCAGATGCTTCGGAAATTGGTTTTGCTGCAGTGATATATTTACAAGAATCAGCTCACAACGGATCTGTTAACGTTCACCTCATGATTGCTAAGTCTAAAGTCGCACCGATTAAAAATAAACTCACAATCCCCAAATTAGAGTTGTCTGCTGCAACTCTATTATCTCAGCTCATGTTGCGTGTCTCCCAACAATTGTCTGCTCATCTCACAATTACACATCACGTTTGTTGGTCAGATAGTACCATAGTGCTTGCATGGATAAAAACTCCGCCCCATCGTTTACAAACATTTGAATCAAATAGAGTGACAAAAATTAACTCAAATTCACTCACACTTAAGTGGCGTCATGTACCTTCCCAATTAAATCCTGCTGACTGTGCAAGCAGAGGATTATCAGCTCAAGCTCTCTCCGCTCATGATTTATGGTGGTCTCCTCCTTGGCTTAAATTGCCAGAGGATACCTGGTCCAAGATGCCTTCAGCTCATACTCGACAAGACTTGCCAGGGCTCAAACCAAAATACGTACCATGCAATTTCTCGATACCCGGTGTCGATAGTGATCTGCTCACTCGCTTCAGCTCTTTAGAAAAACTAACTGGTGTCACTGCCTACATGAGGCGATTCATTCGTAACTGTAAACTAAATTCAAACTCGCGACAACTAGGCCCTCTAACTGTAAGTGAACGTAGAGAAGCATTACTCTTCTGGATCCGCTCTGTACAGCAGAATGCATTCGCAGAAGATATTCACCGCCTGCAAACCGATAGAATCTGCACAGTACGACTACAACGTCTGTCGCCTTTTACGCAGGACGGTCTCCTCAGAGTAGGAGGTAGACTCACTCGTTCGGAACTCACATACGATGCTCAACACCCATTCATTTTGCCTAGTTCTAGTCCGCTCGTAGACCTCATAATAGATCACTATCATCGCATACACTGCCACCCTGGCACGGACACGCTACATGCTATTTTACGTCAGCAATTTTGGATATTATCTGCCCGCCGCATTATAAGGCACAGAACGTTTAAATGCATAAGATGTTTCCGTTGCCGCGCTCAGCCCGAAGTACCTATCATGGCTGACCTGCCAGCTGATAGAGTCATACCTCAGCCCGTATTTAGTCACGTATCAACAGATTTCGCCGGACCGTTTCTGCTCAAATCAAGTCAATTACGTAATGCTAAGTTAATTAAGGGATATTTTTGCATATTTGTTTGCCTCACTACAAAGGCGGTTCACTTAGAACCAGTCTCATCGCTCACTGCCGAAGCGTTTATTGCAACATTACAAAGGTTCTGCTCACGTCGCGGACTTCCGGTATTGATACGTTCGGATTGTGGCACAAATTATGTAGGAGCTAGGAATCATCTACTAGAGGTACAACAATTTCTCAATGACAATAACGACGCCATTTCTCATAAACTCTCAACTCAAAATATAACTTGGTTACTCAATCCGCCTAAAGCCCCATGGATGGGAGGTATCCATGAGATTAATGTTAAATCCACAAAGCAACTTCTATACCGTGTTATCGGTGAGCAACACCTCACTTTCGAGGAATTCTTAACTCTGCTCACTAGAATCGAAGCTGTGTTAAACTCTCGGCCCATCAGTCCACTTTCGTCCGATCCCACGGACTATCAGCCCCTTACTGCTGGCCACTTTCTCATTGGCCTCATTGGCCGTCCGCTCACAGCTCTCCCCGAGCTGACTCTAGATGAAAGAGTAATATCTCCGCTCAAACGCTTTCAGCTCATTCAATCACTCTCTCAGCGCTTTTGGAACCTTTGGACCAAGTCCTACCTCTATACCCTTCAAATCCGCTCCAAATGGCTTTCCTCTTCCTCTCCACCCAAAATTGGAGAACTGGTTCTGCTCAAGGAGGACAATTTGCCTCCTCTACAATGGAAGATGGGAAGAATCTCACGTCTGCTACCTGGGAAGGATGGAGTCATCAGAGTTGTGGACTTGGACACGACTCAAGGCCAGCTGCGGAGGCCTGTCGGCAAGATTGCCCGGCTCCCACTGGATTCTGCTCAGGATGGGGCTCAGCTCACCGCCTGTGCGGGCCCCCCAGGATGTTCGCGCCAACACTAGCGCGACGTTTAGAATAAACACAAAGGACATCACTACGTGATGTATGGCCGACCGAAAGGGGCGCTGTCAGAGAGTGACGAACACTTGCATTTAGATCCCCTTCCGCGCCGGATGCATTTTCAGCTCATCCCGAAACCTAGTGAACGCGAACGCGTGTGCGCATATTTATTTGTGTTCGTTAATATAATACCAAATTCGCCGGCGAACCGCGATAAATCTATCGATAATCCGCTCAACAGCTGTGTAGTGTAGTGAGAAGAAACCTCCGCCCAGATACAGAACCACCAGCTCAACAATAAGGTCAGTCCCAGATTTCTCCAACCCTCACATTAACCTATATACCTACTTCCCTCAGCTCATAGTCGCATGTGTAAGTTCCTAGCTTACACACCGTGGTTAGTGGAGAATACTATTTATAACAACAAAACTTAGAGAATGTTAATTGTATTTCATCACGACTATTATCATTAGATTAATGGGGACACCAATTCCATTCCTAACTATCGCTGGAAATTATTTCGGCAACAACATCCTATCGATAATAATACATTTGTATCTGTAGGGCCAGTAAGGACCTGCACATCGAAAAGTTTAATAAAGAAAAGTTCATTGACTGATGTATCAATGCACAGGCCAAACCTTTAAGACTAGAAATTTGAAATTTTGCACACGTATTTCTGGTATAGCGTATGCAACCACTAAGGAAGGATTTTTCTAAATTAAACACTCAAGGGGGTAAAATTTTATCCCTGTATAAATCTTCTTATTCCTTGGACATATTTACATGATACTTCATATGAATTGAGAACGAAAAAAAAAAATTAGTTACGTATTTCAGCGTTTTCTAAAATTTAGTCCCTAGGTGAGTAAAATAGGTGATGAAAGTTTAAAACCTAATTTCACACGGGCGAAGTCTCGGGCAATTAATACTAGTATTGAATACATATCCACGACCTAAGAACATAGAAAACTCGCACCGCCTCCACTTTGCAACTATTGGCCACTGAGCTACAGAGGTCGTCAAATATATATAAGGTTTGCTTTAAAATATATAAATTTTCTGTTTAATTTTCTTCTAAAACTGGAGATTTTATGAGGTTCTGCTAAAGAATTATTCCTCGTAGATACACTTTGAAAAAAAGTTCACCTTTATTCCTTATAGATCCACTTTTTAAAAACTAGTGTAGTGCTTCCTAATACGTGGGTGACACTGAAAATGTTTAGAACTGGCCAGTTAGAAACATTGCTAATGAATTTTTTTTTTTTTTAATTTCAATTTTAGAACTCTTTGGTAACCTAATGTATTTAGTATATTGCATTCATTTGTCATTTGTTTTTATGAATTGGTGGCAAATCTAAAACTCTTGTTATACGTGAAAATGAACCTAACGCGAAAAAGTTTTCGGTCAATGATTTATTATGACTTTCGTTGTGGGCTTACTCAACAAAGCTATGATAGACCGCGATTAGCATTTCTTAATGAAGCCTCATCTCGTGCCACTATTTACAGTTACTGCAGACTGGTATGTCAATCGCTGTTTACCTGTTGTCTTGGAAAAAATTCGACAGCAGCGCCCTCGAAGCAGGATCCTCCCTCACCACGACAATGCTTCAGCGCACTCCGCAAAACGGACTGTTGAATATTTGACTATGACAGGTGTCGAGATAATGAGTCATCCACCATACAGCCCTGACCTGGCGCCCTGTGACTCATTTATTCCCAAGAACTAAATATAAAATTCGAGGTATTCGCTTTACGAGCCCTGAA
Organism: Phengaris alcon alcon; assembly: GCA_037179445.1. Lineage (NCBI taxonomy): Eukaryota > Metazoa > Arthropoda > Insecta > Lepidoptera > Lycaenidae > Phengaris > Phengaris alcon. The sequence goes on along the minus strand of JAYRCH010000055.1, from coordinate 3,074,195 downwards.
GATGCGGTGAAAGAGTACGAAAATACCATAGAAGAGACCCCTAAGGAATAATGGGTCCACTGCTTTTTTCAGTGGTTCCATCGAATGCAACGATGTGTAGAGAGAAACGGAGATAACTTCGAAAAACAATAAAAGTATTGACAACTTTCTACATTAAGCCGTTTTTCATTTTCTAAACATTTTCAGTGTTACCTAGGTAGATACACTTTAGGGTACAGGTGTGTAAACAAAAGTGTAATGACGACCTCTGTGGCTCAGTTGATTGAATGTGTTGGTGCCCAAGCCGGGGGTCGCGGATTCGAATCCCGCTGAAGGAACATAAAGTTTTTCTGTGTTCCTGGTCATGGATTACGCTTCAGCATGAATGGGCCAGCTCGATCGGGTAAATACCACGGCCACACAGAAAACCGATATGAAATAACGCTTGCGTTGTCTATCGCTGTGTGAGTGCGGATTTACCGTAGGTCCAAGAGGGGTTGGGGATTTTTATGACTGGGAACGCAGGTTACAACACCAGAGTAGGGTGTTGCGAGTTTCCATGAGCGACGGAAATCGCTTAACATTAGACGATCCATCTGCTCGATTCCTGACAAAACAACGATTTGAAATTGTGTTATTTTACCAATAAAATGACTCACTTACAATACCATTATTGTTTCACTTAACCACTAATGGCCCTAAGCTTATCACCATCCATTGTTTACCGCTGCATGACGTAATTAGTAATAATGAATAGAGCTTAATGAACCTAGTAATTGCAAAAGTCTATCTTTGTAACCGTTAGAGATATTGAAAAGCGGATAAGCGCAATCGATCGGGCATGGGCAAAAACCCCCAATTTGACACCAAAGTTTTTTTTTTTTTTTTTAGCTGGTGATGCCCATCGAACGCCGAAAATCTGGAGCAAACGGGGTTCACCGGGTCTGCCTTTGAGCCAGAGCCGGTGAAAACCTACTACTCATATTGCATATTTCATGTGATAAGCATTGTTTACAATTTAATCGATCCAGTTTATTTATAGTTTTCTTAAAAGATTTTTCATTTTAACATTTGAAAGTGTGTACATTTAATAGTTTATTACTGAGTTTCTATAATAATTGTAGTGATTTGCTTTTACTAGTGAGTTAGTCGATTTTTTTTTAAATGTTATTTGACTGTGAGGTTTTGAAAATGTGTGTTTATTAAAAATTAAAAATAACAAGTTCTCACAATTGTCATTCAGTGAAAAGATTCAAATTATGTCTAAAGGTAGGTGTGTACCCGAGTTACAACAATTAAACCAGAAAAAAAAATAATGTAACTCGATGTGTGGTTGTGTACACACGATTAAATTATATTGTTTTCCTTGCATATTATTTAGTAATTTACATCGGGATATAGTAATCTCAAGTAACCGGAACCTTGAATATGTGAAAATTGAAGCTGACTGACTGGTGAGTAGTTATAATATTTTAAAATATGCTTATTATTTTACTTATTAGAATTTCTTCCGCCGCGACGATCGATCGCTGTTTTGTCTGCGTTGCCGTAGAAGATGTACATGAATAGTAGTACATCTAAGACTTGCTCTGTTGGCATGGTTTCGACTTAGAGATCCGTCGCTTGGCTGTAGCTATACTAAAAATCTATAAACGAAAAAGTTTTTGTGACCGAGTACTTCGCCGCATACCCAGTGTCATAATCCTGTGCACGCCACTGTATAGTATTGTCAGATGAGGCAAGATGGTCCAAAGACAGCCAGTATCTATCAATAAAGTATGTTCTCCTGGTGTAGAAAGAAACAAAAATTGTCCCATCCAACCCTAATGTAATTTTTAACCGACATCCAAAAAAAGGAGGCGGTTATACTTCATAATATACACCTATAAATATATACACCCAGTATATATTTATAGGCTGTATAAATATATACTGGGTGTCCGGTAATTAATGGATAACTCTGAAATGTCTTATAGTAGAACCTATGGCGGTACAAAAAAAAACCAACATAAGTAGTACCTAAGATAAGTTTTATTTAGAGAAAAGTCTATTATTTTTTTGTTTATTTCATATTATTTGAACACTGTGACCAGAAATTAATGAATTGCATCGGTTTTTTTATTGTTTTGATATTATACACTAACTATGCTGATAAATAGTCAGTAAATAGTATGACTATCTATTGCACTTTCTTTTTTTTTAAATATACAAGTTCATTTATTTTAGAAAAAATTGCATAATTTATTTTTTAATCGTAGTTTAAACATTTTAGGTATAAAAAAAATGTATGAAGGCATGAGTGACCAATATTTTTTAAATAATGTCGGTTTCAAGTAGATTTTATAATGGTACGTAAGTAGATGTTATAATTCATCGTTGTATCTACCATGAATAGTGAATTATTGCTATTAATGTAGAAAAGGAGAAAAACATACTAAAGAAAGAAATTTGTAATTGGGGAGCTTTCAAAAAATAATTGTACCTGACCATTGGGGGTAATAAACGTAACGTAAATAAACGTTTAACAGTAAGAATACTTATTGTCTATACAATCTACTTACTATAAACATTATCTATATAGTGCTTCGGTGTCGTACTTCGCGGGAGTCGGGACTCATGAATAAAATGAACACTCGCGTGAGATAAAATAACTATATATTAAGAAAAACGAAACACAGTTAAACGAACACTAGTAATAGTTTTAAATTTAAATAACATAAGAAATAACATTAGTTAGTTAGAAAAAATAATAAGAGCGTGCGCGGAGACTTTACCATTTTTTTTTCCTCTTTTAAACTTCAACAACGTAGTCTTTTTATTTATCTGGCACAACAACGTTACGGCGATGCCGTGTTAACCTACTATCGGCGACATACTCTAGTCCAGGAGAACGCCCTCGTCCTGGACTAGTCTTGTACGAGACTTTGTAGGTCGTCCCCGGTGCCGTTTCGGTATCACGGGCCCAGTACTAGGTCCTACGTCCCCTTCACTCAATATTTTCTATGAACGGAATTAAATTCTGAACATGATACTTTCCTAAAAAATCATCGAGGTTTTACATTGGGGAAATAAAATAGGTAGTGGGGCTAACTTTCTTGGTAATCACGTAAGGCTCTTTTGGGTATAAATTTAGCAGTAATTCCTTTGCTCCCTTTACTGAGCACGCGGGAGCGCACTAAAACTTTGTCCCCTACCTCGTAATTAGGGCTAGGTCATGATTAATCAGCCACACGCTTAGCCTGATCTTGCTGGGACTCAACTCGTTCTCTGAGAGAAATCAAAGAGCTAATAAAAGACCGCAGGTAAGGAGTAATTTGAGGAACAAAGTTCTCTTTATCGAGAATAGCTCTTAAGTCGTGTCGAGCTTCGGTAGGTGATCTCATTTCTCTGGCAAACATTAGAAAAGCAGGAGTAGCTCCCGTTGTATACATAACATAACGTGCTATTTAGAGCATAACGTATCACTGGTAGTTTCTCAGGCCATGAGCTATGATCATTGTCTACCAGCTGAGGAAGTTAAACCTTCACATCACGATTATTGCACTCTGCAGGATTTGCCTCGGGATGATAAAGTGGAACGAAACTTTGCTTAATGCCTAAAATGAACATGCACTGTTGCATGACAGCTCCGACGAACTGAACGCCATTATCCTATATGATCCTGCGTGGGAAACCGTATCTAAGGAAATATTCCTCAGTAAGAAGACGGGCGCAGGCTTCAGAGGTCGCCTCCTGAAGTGAAAAGAGCTCAACCCATCTAGTGGCTGTGGCTGTGGCAGTAGCTTATACAAGAAAAATCCATCGTTCTTTATTTTCAACTTCAGGTAAGGGTTCGATAAGATCTATTGCTAGTACCTCATTACACTGCTGCAAGACTGGCGTTTGTAAAAGACCAGGTGATTTGTCGTTAACAGCTTTGTACCGTTGACAATCCACACAAGACTTGACGTAATCTGTAATAATCCTTCGCATTCCAGGAAAATAATAGGATTGCGCGATTTTACAATAAGTACGATCAATTCCAGGATGTCCAGCTAGATAAGAATTATGGCATTCCTTAAGAATTTCAGTTTGTATGGATATTGCTTTTACCAGCTGAGGATTGTCGCTTTCCGAATCGGGGTTATACCGGTACAGTACACCTTGTGATACCAGGTATCCTCGTTCTGACCATCTTCGAGCTGACACTTCATCTGGACTCTCTATGTCTTTTATAATTATCGCAATCTCGGTATCAGTAAGTTGCTCCAATCTAAATTCAGCAGGCTTCTTAGTGGGCAAATCGATAATGACTGCACAAACACCACTCAGTACCAGAATATATGGGCCTACTCAAAGTATCAGCCACTACATTTGCCTTTCCAGGCGTGTAGTGATACTGTATGTCAAACGATTGCAGATTGAGAGCCCACCTCACTAAGCGCCCTGTTGGAGATTTTAAGGTCATCAACCATCGGATTGATGATCGCTGCCTATAATAACTGGATGTCCATCTAAATAACATCTAAAACGCTCCACTGCCCACACTACCGCTAAAGCTTCCCGCTCTGTAGTTGAGTAGTTGCGTTCAGCGGCGATCAAAAGACGGCTTGCGTGTTCAATTGGCCGTTCATTTTTATCCTCCCCTGGAGAAGAACTGCTCCAAACACATAATTGCTGGCGTCCGTTCGCAGAATAAAAGGCTGACTGAAATCTGCCTGGATCAAGATTGGAGCTGAGGTAAGTAAGTATCTTAGCTCTTTGAAAGCAGTAGTTTGAGTAGAACCCCAGGTCCAGGTCTGCTGTTTTCTCGTTAACCTAGTTAACGGCTCTGCTACGGACGAGAAATTTGGAATAAACTTCCTAAACCAAGAACAGGTTTGTAGAAAGGTCCGCAAATGTTTTAAATTATTTGGTTCGTTCATATCTAAGACGGCTTGTACCTTCTGAGGGTCAGGAGACACTCCATGTTGGGTAATAATGTGCCCAAGATATTTGACACTTTTCGCGATTAACTCGTAATTTAAACTCTCGCAAGCGATTAAATACGGTTTGGAAGACTTGAAGGTGCTGATGAAATCTAGAAGCTAGAAGGGTAACATTAGCCAGGGATGAGCACTAACGTAACCGATCAATCAAACGTTGGAATGTGGCTGGCGCAATCTTCAAGCCAAAAGGCATGCGTTTGAATCCGAAAGTTCCTAGAGGACTTACAAACGCAGTTTTGTCCCTATCCTGTGCATTAACGTTCACCTGCCAATACCCTGATCGCTAATCGAGTGTACTCATGAAACAATCTCTTTTCGTTGACTGTAACAACTCATCAATCAACGGCATGGGATAATGGTCTGTTTTGGTGACAACGTTTAAACGTCTGTAATTGACACAGAAACTAGTGGTGCCATTGGCCTTGGGAATGAGCAGTGCTGGAGAACACCACGCCGACTCACATTCTTCTATGATGTACTCTTTCAGCATTTTGTCAATTTTTCTTTGCAGGAGTTAGACGATATGGGGTACAAAAATAGGAGGATGTTCACCAGTGTCAATGCGGTGTTCAGCGAAAGTAGTTGGCTCTCCTCCTGTCAGGATGATGTCCGCATTCACAATCAAGGACTGCGCCAGCAGGTCCCGGTAAGGTGGATCTAGTTTTGTCCCTTCATCTTCCCGGAGCACGTCCGTAAAAGAACATCCAATCGCTGGAGACGATGGGGGCTCATAGCACATAGGATACTGTATCAAGTTATTGCTGGAAAAATACCAGCATTGGCGATGAAATTCCAAAACGACACCGCTTTCAAATAAAAAATCCATACCTAGTAGAGTTTCGTTATTACGAGCTTTTGGAAGTATAATAAAAGAAGTCCGAATGACCGAATCCTGCAGACGTACGTCTAATTCGGTACTAAAAACGTCTAAGTCTCTAACTACTGCGAAGAAGGAGAAGTAGTGTATAGCCTCCGATACAGTGCTTTGCCACGGTGTCTACCAACGCGGTTCCCCGTTCAACCAAAAATCTCGATATTAAATATCGGCCGCAAAATCGTTCGGTTAAAATAGACACCGGCGCACGCCAGTTTCGCACACTCTGTTTTGTTAGCACAAAAAATAGCAATATTCTCTAAAACAGGATTAGGAAAATTATTATATTTTATAATAATTTTAAAACATCATCCGATACTAAATTATTTTCTAAATTATTTTGTTGATATTGAGCTCTTGGACTATAATTTAAAACAAAATTATGATCTACGTTATTAGAATTAATAAGTTTGTTTACATTATAAGAATCGTTATCACACACAAAATTTTTGATCTTTCTGTACATTTTATTATTAGGGCAATCATACACTACGGATGTTTTGCAATTATGTATAGTCTGATTTACAATATTTACACATTTTACAATTGTTATTATTTACATTTCGAGAATCATAATTTTCTACACTACTTATTACTTAATACTTCAAGCAATAAGCTTGAAGTATTAAGTCGTATTGATCGTACCATATTTATAAAACGAAACAGGTTTATTTGGAATGTCTGTACACTCACCTTTATTTATTAACTTACGGCACTGGTCCCGTTGGTGTCCGTAGTTTTTGCAATACACACAAAAAAGTCGATACTGTTTCGTTGTTACTGTGCGCTGCTCCTTAGACTTTGCGAAAGCGGGAATGGCGGGACTTTGCACGCGAACAGCTTGAAGAGGCTGCAGCGGGGTGGCGCGGGCGCAGCCGTCGTCTCCATGACGATCGCCGTCGCCATGACGACCGCCTGCGCCTGCACTTGCAAACGCGGTACTAAACTTGGAACATTTTATTTCTTGGTAATTGTTTTTATAGATTCTTTAATTGCATCTTCAATTAAACGAGCTTTATTTAGTAATTCTGAACAGTAAGATATCTCTTCCCGACATAATCGTTTTTAAATTTTATAATTTAGTAGACCAAATATCATATCGATCTGTACCTTAACTGATAGATAATTTGGCGGTAATCTCGCTATAAGAGATCTACATTTAGAAACGTACAAATCCGGAAGCTGATTTCAGAATGAGCTTGCTCACTCTGGAACAGCTCTCTATATATCTTGTATTCTGGGCGACGGTCTCCATAAGCATCTCTTAAGTATTCTAGTACCTGTCTACATGTAGTAATTTCTGCCCGAATACTCTGCCACCAGATCGCCGCCGCCTCCGTAACAAGCATTGACATACCTTTTATAGCAATAGCATCAGTCATGCTGGTACATTCTTTATAGGCTTCTATCGCATCTATGAAAGTTTCAACATTTTCCGAACCTGAGAACCTCGCTGTACATTTGAGAAAATTTCCTGTCGTCTCAACCGCACTCGATGTTGGAGCCGGGGAATGAGCGGCATTAGGAGATGGAACAGAGAAACGCTCCATCACACATTCACACATATCCCAACTAGATTTTTGTATTGTCTCTAAAAGCGCGGCAAAATTTTCGCGGGACATTGTGATATTCGAATATCGATATAGATATTGATATATAGATATTCGAGCATCGAGCGACTGCCTTCCGCGAGTTTTCGGCATTTTATTTACAGTTTACACTTGAGTTTATTTACTGATAATTATTCATCGAAACTGCGAGATTTGGGAATTGAGCCCACAGTTGGGACGCCATTTATTGTATAGATAGTGCTTCTGTGTCGTACTTCGCGGGAGTCGGGACTCGTGAATAAAATGAACACTCGCGTGAGATAAAATAATCTTTATATTAAGAAAAAGAAACACAGTTAAACGAACACTACTAATAGTTTTAAACTTAAATAACATGAGAAATAACATTAGTTAGTAAGAAAAAATAATAAGAGCGTGCGCGGAGACTTTACCAATTTTTTCTTCCTCTTTTAAACTTCAACAACGTAGTAATTTTATTTCTCTGGCATAACAACGTTACGGCGTTGCCGTGTTAACCTATTATAGGCGACAAACTTTATTTTACACGTATTTACAATAAATGTTCAAATTGTTGGCCTCCCACTCTGATGCAGGCCTTACAATTACGGATAAATGATCTTCTGAGCAATCTAGTATATCGTCCATCACTAATTTTTGATGCGGCGGTTCTGACACTACGACTACTCTGAGGCTACGTAGTTCTTCCAAAGACTTAGGATTTAGATCCGGTGAACGCGGAGGGGAATGAAACAAAATTGGCTCTAGACGCCCGATCCATCTGTTTGAGTACGTATTATTTAAATATGCAGGAACGGGTACAGCATAATGCGCAGGACAGCCGTCATTTTGTAACCAATAAGAGTCCCTCAGCTCTTCGGGCACTTCTTCTAATGAATTGGGGAGATCATTTTGGAGAAACTCCAAATAACTTTGCCCAGTTAGATTCCCTGGTAATTCAAATGGTCCAATTATTATTCCGTTTAAAATTCCAGTCCAATAGTTAATTTTTAAACTGAGAGATTTTCTAGTTGCCAACTGTGTAAATTGTGAAGGTTGTTACATTAGTACATTTTTCTCCTTTTCTACATTAATAGCAATAATTCACTATTCATGGTAGATACAATAATGAATTGTACCATTATAAAATCTACTTGAAACCGACATTATTTAAAAAATATTGGTCACTCATGCCTCCATACATTTTTTTTATACCCAAAATGTTTAAACGTCAATTAAAAAATAAATTATGCATTTTTTTTCTAAAATAAATTACCTACATATTTAAAAAAAAGTGCAATAGCGATTCATACTATTTACTGTCTATTTATCAGCATAGTTAGTGTATAATAATATCAAAACAATAAAAAAAAGATGTTTTAATTTCTGGTCATAGTGTTCAAAAAACTAAAACAAACTAAAAAATAGACTTTTCTCTAAATAAAACTTATCTTGGGTACTATATAAGATAGATTTTTCTTTTGCATTTTTTTTTTTAACGGCCATAAGTTCTACTATAAGACATTTCAGGGTTATCCATTAATTACCGGACAGCCTGTATATATATGTATACAATTTTTTTTTATGTTCAATGATGACTCCGCTGTCTGTTGACCGATTTTCAAAATATTTTTTTTATTTAAAGGGTATAATCCGAAGTTAGTCCCGTTTTTTACAAAAGTGGTGACCTGATGATGGTATCCAGGAGGAATCGAGGGAACTCCTCAAAATTTATATGGACACATATGGTGATTTGGACTTTTTCTGAAGGAGTCCAAGCATATGCTACCAAAAATCAAGATTTTGCTCCAAGGTATACCCTGGATCCAAAAGTACTGAACAGAATTCCTGACTTCTTATAGACACATGTGTGGGGATTTCGGCGTTGTTTAAAGAACTGCAAGCATATGCCACTATGTCAATTAGAGTAATCATCATCATCACTACCATCATCACACCATAAATCATCACATTATGATGACATAAAAGGTACTAGATACTCATAGTATTTTACAGACACATCTTTGAACATTACTCTGCCGTTTATGGAGCTATTTGCAAAATTCTTTTGTGTTGTAAAGGGTATAATTCGAAATTAGTCTTTTAGTCACTAAAGTGGTGACCTGATGATGGGATCCATGAGGAATTGAGGGAACTCCTCGAAATTTATATGGACACATATAGTGATTTTGACTTTTTTCGAAGTAACACAAGCATATGCTACCAAAAATAAGATTTTGCACCGAGGTATACCCTGGATCCAAAAGCACTGAACAGAACTCCTCAGTCTTTAAAGATACGCGTTTGGAAATTTCGACTTCAATTTTGTTTAAAGAACTGCAAGCATATGCCATTATATAACTTACAGTCATCATGATGATCATCTTATATATAATACCTAATGGAAGCTTAGCGCGTATTCAATTATAAATTCGATCGTTTATTTTAAACGTTTTTAAAATGTATCAATAATAATTTAACAAATATCACTAAAAGGGAAAAATTATTATTTTTAAACAAAAAATTTAACCGACTTCCAAAGTAAAAATGCACAAAAAAGTATGAAAAGTAACTTTTATTTTCTAAAAAAGGGGTATCCTTTTAAATTTGGTTAAAATTTTAACTATTTCTCCACTCAATATTCATAATTTTGAAGTCGGTACCAGTCAACTTGAACATAAGTTCTATTTTAAATATTGTTTTATCTTTGTATGTTGTTCGGGCTGGTACAGACTTCAAAATAATTAAGATTACTATTAACTAAGACTATTTGTCTAGAAATAGTTAAAATTTTAGCCAAATTTATAAGGGGAATTATTTAGAAAATAAGTTTTACTTCATACTTTTTTGTGCATTTTTACTTTGGAAGTCGGTTGAATTTTTTGTTTAAAAATAATAATAGTTTATACTTTATTAGTACCTGATACAATAGTAGTATTTGTAGTAGTTCAAATTAATAGAAATAAGACTTACAACTGCTGTGAACATCCTCTTTTCTATGGGCTATAACTCTTAAATTTGACTCAAGATCTGATAGATTTTTTTGTAATTTGTTTGAATATAAATCATCCCTCTAAAACATAATTTAGATTTTAAACTGTTCCAATACAAAGCATCAAATTAAAAACAATGGAGTTTCGTATGAATTAATACTTACATTAGCAAGTAGAGGGTTGTATATTTGCTTTACCATTTGGTACAGTGAAAGAGCAGCATTGGTTGATAGTGTCAACATATTCACATTATTTATTGAGTTATTTTCTATCAAGGTGCATGGTAAAGTTTTAAAGAATATGATAGACTTATTCAGGTCACATTGCAACTGAAACGATGAAAAATTTATCATAAACACCAAGGTGCAAATTAATTAGTAACACATATTTACACAACACATTTTTGTTTTATATATTTTTACCAGACTGCGCCAGAAGGAGGGTTATGTTTTCAGAGTGTATGTATGTATATTTCTTTGGCACTCTCTAGAGTCTAAACAGCTTGTCACATTGATGCTTGAGAGGTATCATTAGAATCGTCTTAGATGTGAGTGTCACTGGGTACATCAAAATTATTTGATGCAGTCAGGTTTTATTGATTTTTTAATAATCATGGTTTTTATTACATTTATTAACTTAACATTGAATCAATATATAGGTACATATAAAGTATCATATGTAGTATGAATAAAAAAAAATATCAGCGACTTACATATCCTTGAAATTTCAAATTGCCATGGTTTACAGAGGCTTGCAGCAAAACTGTTTGAGGATTATGCAAAAAATCATCTAATATCTCTGCATTGATATCACTGACTGTAAAGTCGGGATTCTCTAGCAATAATCCTGAAATAAGAAATTATGTAGGTATATCACCATACAAATAAATCAATAAAATATGACTGACCAAAATAAGATTTTATTAAACCGTTATAGGTACTAATAACTAAGTTAAAACTATAGCACTTACCTAAAGCGTTTGTGATAAAATCACGAACAGAAGAAATAGTCTTCATTTTTAATTAATACCCGAAAACGTTGGATAATAATTTAATTTTCCATCGTCTATCACGTTTTACTGACAGATTGTTTGTTTACGATTCTATACAATAGTAACCATGGTAACCGTGCTGATTAGTGGCAATATGGCTGTGTTTGGCACGTAGACGGTAGAGAGCACGGAATATAAAACACAAGAGGAAGGGCATGTGGGCGTGGCCCGCTTGTCATAGTTAAGTACAGCGAGACTTAACTGGACTCACTTGCTTTGTGGTTGCTTAAGTATTGTGACATGTGCTGCCGGTGATTTTCATACGCGTATTTTATAAAAAAACTGCTTATAATGACTCGATGTTCCATCCTCGAGTGCAAAAACAATAGTGGTACGAAGAACTTACTACGATCAGGTGTTTCTTATCATCGGTAAGTCATTATTTAATTTATAATTAATAAATAATCTTTCAGAAAATCCTCTATCCATTTAAAATATTAGTGAAAATTAAGAATGACACGTATTGCTGTTGAAATAAAGTCTAAAATTATATGAGCCTTAATACGCCACCTGGTGTCGAGTAGTAAGCACAATCTGAAATTATGCACAGACGCAGGTGGAACGAACATTAGGGTTGTGACTTACCATATCATCGATTTATCGATTTATTAATTTTAGATATAGGTAATTGTTATTTTAACTAAACTCAAAATAGTTATCTAATGTATTGATTATTTACGTTTTAGTTTTCCTAAAGATCCTCATACAAAAGAGAAGTGAATTACTGCGACTGGTAGGGTCAACTGGATGCCTACGAAATCGAGTTGCATTTGTTCAGAACATTTTGCAGAAAATACAATCCTTATAACAAAAAAAGGATACAGATATTTAGATCACCGTGTAGTTCCCACGAAAAAAATTATGTGTTATCAAGTACATAAGTATTCATACATTTTTCTTAAACCACAAATACAGTTTTAGGGCTAGCGCATACATATAACTTTTAGTTGAACAACTGTTTTGTTGTGTTTCATTAGATTATATCAATATAGAACGTGCGCATACTATTAACTCGATAGTTGATCGATAAAAATCAAAAAGCTGTATCGATCTGCTTTTGACTAAAAAGTCGGACAACTATCGATTACGCGCTTATATTGCATTGCAATGTATTGAAGTGCGCATACCATCGACTAAACATCATGGAGAGAGCCCGGAAATACCATTCGTCTGTTGTTATTATTTGACATTTACATTTTAATTATAATAATATAATAATAATATATATTTGTTGTTACAGAACGTAACAATGACTTCAAACTCTCCTGGAAAAAAGTATTCTAGATGAACCAGGGCCCAGTTCAGAGCCAGCAGCAAAAAAAGCCTGCATTGAAATTATATACAGCCGAACGTATAACTGCCTCCTTTTTCTCATTATCTTTTCCGTACTCAATTCGTACGAAATATCATACAAATATGTCCAAGGAATAAAAGTTTAATATACAATTATATTAAGTATTAGCTGACTAGCTTATGCCCGCAAATTCGTTTGCATAGAACTAAAGGAAACGGAACCTTATTTTTTAAACCTAAAGTAGCCTATGCTAGACCTTATAATATCAGCTATATATGCCAGTGAAAGTCCCGTGAAAATCGGTCTAGCCGTTTCTGAGATTAGCCGGAACAAACACACAGACTGACAGACGGACAGAAAAATGTTAACAATTTATATTTTATTGTAAGTAACGATCATACTTTTAAATGCATTAAGTGAAAATAAAAGCTGTTAATTTGAAATTACAAACAGACACTTCAATTTTGTTTATCTGTATAGATATAATATATTATATTAATTATCTGCCAAATTATGCTCATTTGCAGTCGCAAACTATTTTTGTTCGCACGATCAATAATTATAACCCTTTTTACATATAACTATATTATTTGTATTGATTGATTTCAGAATCTATCGATTTTATCGAGATCATAAACATTCATACGATTACATCCCTATTTGAGTAGCAGAACATTCTAGAAAGAAACAATCACACGAATTTGAATTAAAACTGATTAAAACCTTGCATCTATGACTGTAAAGTGCAAATTTGCGTGCATAAAATACAAATTTCGAGAGCGTAAAATGTTGAACTAAGTAGTCAAAGATGGCCGAAAGCATGTTGAAGGAATGCCGATAACAGTCACAATGTGTAATTGCTAAATTCTACATTATTTTCAAGGAGATAAGGTCGTTTTTGTATCATTCTTAATAGTCGTTATTACATTGTGATTTCGAGAAATTGTTACCGTTATAATTGGTTCATTTTCAGTGTGCATAAAATGTTTTTGTGTGAGTTTCGCGACAGCGGTTTTCAATAATAATCATTCTACCTATGCCCCTTCCTCCTGGTAGAGAGAGTATAGCATAGATAATAAGTAATATTAATGAAGGAGTATAGCATAGATGATAAAGTAACACTACCCGTATAGGTTTGGCAGAAAAAAGAGCTTGACAGAGTTGTTTCTTTTGTAATTATTTAAATATTGGCGTCAGCTTAAAATCATTTGCCAGTGTCAAGTTAAAAAGGCGGGAAATAGAATTTTCGTTTCAATTTTCAACACCGTATTTCTCAATCGTCCAGTCTAAAGTCTAGTCAAATTATAAATAAATAGTCAGTGCAGTCAATGAGTCAAGTCAGTCGATTCAGTAATGTGGTAGAAGCTTTACTGAAAGTTCCTAGGGAGATTTGGAGGAACACAAAATAGCACGTTTTTTTAAGTTGTACCACTTTCCCACACTTGTGCACGTTAACGAATATTTAATGGTTAATATTCTACCAATATTATACATTAAGAACCAAAATAACACACATTTTTGAGGATAATACAAAAACCACAATGTCACCCATTGAATTCCTCGGCAAAACTCCATCACTCGAAACACTTCTAAAAACGTGCTATTTTATGTTCCCGCCAAAACTCCCTAGGAACTCTCAGTAAAGCTTCTACCACTTTACTGAATCGACTGACATAACTCATGGACTGTACTGACTATATATTTGGACTTTGACTAGACTTTAGACTTGACGATATAGAAATACGGTGTTGAAAATTGAAACGAAAGTTCTATTTCCTGCCTTTTAAACTTGACACTGGCAAATGGTTATAAGCCGATGCCTTATATAAATAAAAAAAAGTGCTTGATAGAGCTCGTTTGCGCTGATTTTTTTTACAGTTTAAATAAATTGATTGATTTATTTTATTAAAATTGATTGAAAAGATGCAATATGTGATATAGTATGGCTTTTATAGTCATATTGATTTTATAGATAAATAGTTGTGTTGATTTATATTTTATAGCATGTAGATATACAATGACACAGAGATTTACTTACATTGAAGTGATTTTCACAAATATACAATCAACTTTTAGCTGTAAATGATTCCATCGAGGTGTAAAATATAATATGGAGATGCCCTAATATTTCTATATATACTATCGCCTATCTATACAAATATGATGTAAATATGGCACAGAGGGTGAAATATCATTTGGTCTCTTTCTATCTAATTTTATATGATATAAGAGATAGCAATAGTTTTATTGTTCCTCGTTTTAGAAACATTTAATTTTGAAACTGTCACGATTAACAAATTGTGGCACGGTCCGCCATTTTCAGCTCACTTTTTGTGGGTCTCCTGTCAAAAGCTTATTTATGTTTTGTTTGTTTCCTTTAAAATTTTACTTGTTTATTGTAAAAGTTATAATTAACATGCCTAAATGTTATTTAATAAAGATTAAAAATCAACCTTTAAGCAATAATATAAATATCCCATGAAACAATTTTAACAGTCCTTTATATTGCATTTTATGTCATTCGATTTATTTACGTAATTGAAAAGTGTTCTACCGTTTGTAATAGTTATCGATAAAGATACAAATAATTTTAATCATTACATTGGCGTCATGTCATGTAATCTTTGAAGACGAAAGGCATTCTGAATGTGTTTTTGTGGTTTTAAAATAAGATAACAGCTTTTAATAATTATTGTTCTAACCAAAATTATTTGACAAATAATAATAAATAATACTTGTTTTTTTTATAGATTTCAAATCAGTGATACAATAAGAAAATTATGGTTGAAAGCTAGAGAAGAAAATATTAATCCCCGTAAAGAGAATCGCATAGACAGTTTTTTAACAAACTAATTTCATTTAGAAATGAGTAAGCTTATTCATTTGAATAAAGATAAGTGGACACTGGTCATATTTCTTTGGTTTTTATTTCTATTCCACCTCACATATTTCAAAAAGTTTTTAGTACCATTTGTCAACGCTACCAGGACTTATTTGCCAAGCTGTAAAAATATAACACCTATTTAACGTAACCATATTTTCACCAAATTAAGCATCTTGTCATTAGGTATATAGGTATATATGGATAGGTTACGATGGTACAAGTCAGTCACTTGCGCTGTGCCTCATAAGTCCCTAAATTAATTAATAATAAAAAGCATCATTTCATAAATAATTTATACAGCTCGTATACAAATAAAGTACCTGGGTAACCGAGCTTTGCTCGGAGTAAAAATTAAAAGAATGACTTAAAATTTTTCTGACCGAGATTCGAACCCACCACATTCCGAATTTCCGACCAAAAAAAAGCATACAAAACTGCCAATCGAACTGACATAATAGTGCCGAATTTTTTTATATATTGTTGCACGACGAAAGAAAAAAAAACATGGCTTAAAGAAAGACAAGACCTAGCTAGATAAATTTTTCTCCCCCAAAACTCCCGACATCTAAATTTCATGGTAATACTTCTAGCCCTTTTCGAGTTACCGATATAATCGGATATACAAGATTGTCTCGTTTAAAGTTTATGATATTATGTAACCAGTATACACGTACCCCCTTACTAATAAAAAGATTTACATAACGGATAACTTAAACAACGTTGCTGTCTTTGTCTGATGCGTTAAAAAAGTCACATGACAGACAAATACAGCAACGTTTTTTATCCATTGTGTAAATCTTTTTATTAGTAAGGGGGTAAAATTATAGTACAACCTCTAAGTCCAATAACTAATAAAAATTTATACGTGTTGAGTTCAATAAAGAAATGGCACTTTCCCTCCTATGGTTAATAAAGGTAATTCTTCCATGATTAATAAAGGAACTACAAAAAATGAACAAACAGATTATAACTATCCTCAGCATCGAAAACTTTTTTGGATGTCGGTTAAAATATACATGTAATTAGTAAAATAAGTTTGTTATTTACGTATACATGTAATAGTTATTGTAAAACTTACAAAAATTAAAAATATCGATCCTGTTCTATACACATAATCCCAACTCTATTACGGCAGATATTTTATGTTCACAATCAGCTGATAAATTGGACACGTTTTTGTCATAGCTAGGGAAGTCCATTGTATTCTTTGATCATTGGGAATTGGGAAATGGGAATACAGACGTCAGACAACCTTCATCGGGGAGTTTTGCCGGGGAATTCAATGGATGACGTTGTGGATTTTGTATGGCATTCTTAAATTTGTGTTATTTCGGTTCTTAATGTGTAATATTGGTAGAATATTAACCATTAAATATTCGTTAACGTGCACAAGTGTGGGCAAGTGGTACAACTTTTAAAAACGTGCTATTTTGTGTTCCGCCAAAACTCCCTAGGAACTTTCAGTAAAGCTTCTACCACTTTACTGAATCGACTGACATGACTCATGGACTGCACTGACTATTTATTTGGACATAGACTAGACTTTAGACTTGATGATTTAGGAATACGGTGTTGAAAATCGAAACCAAAGTTCTATTTCGCGCCTTTTTAACTTGACACTGGCAAATGGCTATAAGCAAATGCCATATACAAATAAAAATAAAAAAAAACCTTCATTGGCCTTGGCGGTTGACAGTTGACCAATCAAAAAACCTAAATTTTAATATAGTGAGAAAAGTAAACTCGGAATTATAATTCGATTCCACATTTGACATTAGCTACTGTCATTTTGTAAAATAACGATACCACATATAATAGTGTAGTGATGCACACAAAAATCGATAAACATCGCGATTTATGTTTATGTAATCATAATATTGGCGTGCCAATTAAAGACTAAATTATTAATTTTTATTTAAATAAATACATAATTATTCATAATAATTATTTATTAATTAATAACCACTGCTTTATTTTATAAAAAGTTAATATTTTTGTTTTTTTATATTAACAACAAAACTATAATAAAAGAGCCTAGATAGATAGTTTTCTGTATTGGCAACCCGTGCGCGCTCGTGCAGCTATCGCCATTTAGTTTATCTTGTCATTCAGCTTCATTCTCCCAGTCTGATTGCACGAATATCTTGTTTCATTGCGAATCGATATTTTGTTATTTTGTTGGGTTTTTGTTAAAGTTTTGTAACGTTGTGTTTGTTGTTACGTTTATAGTTTTTTGTGAACTTTGAGTGAATCTATTTGTTTTGATTTTCCATCAAAATGGATCCTCAGCCAAGTACATCACAAAAAGACGTGGATGTTTTCTTGTCCCCAAGAAAAAAACGTCCACGAAAAGCTTTCACTGTTACTGAAAAAGTAATGATCCGCAACGCCTACAAGTACGTGAAAAATGAAACTTCTGCGCAATTGGAGGCCTTTGAAGTTGTGGAAGAAAATAAATGTATGAGCAATGTTGCTTACATATTGGGAATAACCTCACGCTCTGTTTGTAACGTTTTGAAGGAACTAAATAAAGGTGCGCCGCCAACGCCTCCTAAAATAACCGGACCTAAGCGAAGTTTCAAAGATAAAATTGATGAATTTACATTCTCCGCAATACGAAGAATTGTTCATCAGTTCTTTTACCGAAATGAACCTCCAACCATTGCAAAGATTAGACAATCAGTCAAACAGTATTATTTTATACCTACATCTTTTATATATAAGTAATGATTCCAAACTATTATACAATTTACTATTTTAGATTTTACAAGTGATGAACGATGATCCAGAAATGCCCAAGGTTTCCAAAGACACCCTCAGAAAAATTTTGAAGCATCTTAATTTTAAATTTGTTGCATGGTCACGCAAGAGCACACTTATTGATCGAAATGATATAATAACATCGCGCCATATATATTATCAGGATGAAACTTGGGTTAACGCAGGTAAGGCTAACATTTTGAATTTATATACATTTTACATTAAATTTATTAGTAATATTGAACGTTCATGTACCTACTATATTTATTTTTAGGTCATACTGTAAAAAAAACTTGGGTGGACAAGAAAGTCACATCATCTCGGCAAGCGTTTTTGGAGGGACTGACCAGTGGATTAAAAAATCCATCTGGAAAAGGCAAACGTCTCATAATTAGCCATATAGGTAGTGAAGAAGGCTTCCTGGAAGAGGGGCTCATGATTTTTGAAGCAAAGAAAAATTGTGAAGATTACCATGATGAGATGAATGCAGTTTGTTTTGAGGAGTGGTTCGCTGGAGTCTTACCACAATTAAGATCAAACTCAATTGTAGTGATAATGTGATAATAATGCACCTTACCACTTAAGAAAATTGGAAACGGCACCAAAAATGAGCTGGAAAAAAGCTGCCATTCAAGACTGGCTTTTAAATAAAAATATTCATTACGAACCAGATATGGTTAAAGCTACGCTTTTATAACTGATTCCACATAACGAGTCTTTTAATAAGTACCCTGTAGATGAGTGTAGACGAAATGGCTTTCCTTTCCTCCTCCCTTAAATCTTACCATTGCGAGCTGAACCCTATCGAATTGATATGGGCGCAGGTAAAGGGGTATGTAGCTCAAAATAATAAAACCTTCAAATTGCCAGACGTGAGAAATTTATTTAAGGAAGGCATTCAAAAAATTACGGCTACTGAATTTTCTAAATGCGTATCCCATGTTGTCAAAGAAGAGAAAAAAATGAGTAGGCTAGATATGATAATTGACAACATCACAGACACATTTATAATAAATGTTACAGAAAGTGACAGCGATAGCGATGACGGCGACGATTTATAAAATAAAATATTACCATAATACATCTATTTGTTTTATTTCTCATGTTCCTTCATGATCATATTTTTTTATTTATTTCACACACAATTATTAAAGAAAACTCAGATCCTTAATAAAATTAATGGTCATAACTAAATCCGTTCAGAAATATTTAATTTCCTGATATACTTAGTTTCTATTAAAGTAGTAGTTGCTTAGATATACTACTATAAACGAGAGGAATCGATCCGGAAATATTCCATTTCCGTATCGAATAATTTCGCAACATCACTATTTAGTACTTGTCATAACGTTGCAACACTGAAATTGTCAAATCTGGAATTCCATGGTCATGAATAAATTAAAGAAAAAAAACAAATCTGGAATTCAAAATGTATCCGACTGAAGGACTTTGTATCCATGGTCATGAATAAATTAAAAAAAAAAGAAATAAAATAAAAAAAAAACAAATCTGGAATCGAATTAAAATTCAGAGTGTTTTTATGATTCGGTTATTCCTCATCAGACGCTTTTTATTTTCAATTGTTTGTTCATCCAGATATTATCTTTTAAAATTACTTAAATCATTCATCGCTAAATTGCATAGCTCGGTTTTAAATTCAAAAAATATGCTTCGTCTACGAGCGGTTCGTATCTCTTTTTTAAAAAGGATTATACTACACATAACTAATCTTAATGTTTGTAAAATTTAAATGAACAATTCTTAAATTTTCAGGTCGTTCAGCCTATTAAGCAAGCACAGAGAGCCTTGTTTTCCAGCGGTACTACAAGTTCTCTAGACACAACTTACATGGAAATTCCTGTGTACGACATTAATAAGCCCCAAACATTAGAGAATAGAAAAGCAAGGTTCGTAAAATTACAAAATTTGGTTTTCCAGCACATCTAGCACACTTCCAGTAGTCATATCTCTATTTAGTAAGTAATTTAACAAGATTTTATGTCTTTCAGATTACTGTACCAATCCCGTAAACGGGGAATGTTGGAGAATGGACTTCTGCTTAGTACATTTGCCAAAAAGCATTTGTCACAGTTTGATGAAAAGCAAACAATGATGTATGATCATCTCATTAATTCGCCATCAAATGATTGGGACATCTTTTACTGGATTGTTGAGAAGCAGCCTACACCGAAGGAGTTTGATAATGAAATTATGGATTTACTAAAGAAACATGCTAAAAATGAGGACAAAACTGCACTGTCTCAACCAGCTCTATACTAGATATATTTTCAATGAGTCCTTTTAATTGTTATAGGTAATTATTAATAAATTCAATTGTTATTAATCTATTTAACTTTAAATAGGAAACTATTGCTAAAAAGGGTACTTAATAGAAAAAAATGTATTAGTATTTCTTGTCTAAATTATAATAATAATTATATTAATATATTTATATATATATTAATAAAATTATATATATTATTTTGCCTAATTAAAACCTTATTTAATCAAAACATATTTTTCATTTTAGACCCAGTATTTGGTACCATTTAAAATTGTATCAAGCAATGTCCTGTGTTTTATTTTTGTGGGATATGGCTAGATATAAATTAAATTAAATTGTATGCTATGAATTTCTGAAAAGTAACACCATGATTAATTTTATTGGTCTTGTGACATTATGAGGTCTTGTAGCAATATTACTTTAACATTACTTTTAGATTTCGTGCAAATTAAAAATATATTTTTGTTTTGAAATTCAAAAGTAATGTTAAAGTAACACTGCTACAAGACCTCATAATACCCCCCCCCCTGATTCTACATATTAACCGGTATTTATTTTTAAATGAACCATTTTGCTGCAGTTACCTAGAACAATATATTTGAAATATTTTATGGTATACAGTGGAATCCGTTAATAATTACATCGCAGGGAAATGACAAACACGTCATACTAAGCGGAAGCATTTTATATAAAATAAAAAATCTCCTGTTTTCATTAAGTTCCTTTAAGAGAGAGGAGTTGGATTCTCCATTTTATAATCTGCATATTATTGCACCTTTCCCTTCAATCGTAAATGCTTTACGACGAGGTTGAGATGTCATATTTTTCATAAATCACTAATGAACAATGAGTGACCTTAAACTATCCAATTACCCACTAATACAAAACAAGCCATACACGAACCGAATGTCGTTGGGTATCATGTGACTCTCCCAAACACTGCCGAAGGTGTTACAAATCATGTAGGTCAATATAACCAGACGCAATTTATTAAAAATGGGTCACAATAAGCATGTCACTAAACCGAAGTCATTATATCCGACTTATATAGAATTTAATATGAAAACCAAACTTCTCTGTGTAATTACTTCATAATAAGCTGTTGGTAAATATAGCGGAGTCATAATAAATGGATTATTCTGTACATGTTTTCATTCATTATTAATCAAGGTACATTTTATTTACATACACCTTTTTTTTGCTTTATATTTTCAATAATGACTATATAATTTTGCCCGCTACACCTGACTTAAATTTAAAATAATAAAGATAGAAATTCAAAAATTGAAAATAATGAATGAGTGGGATGATATTTAATTACAAGTTTATGGTGATGGGATTTTTGTTTAGTCATTTTCCATGTTCTTATTGTTACGATTTTTGTTTATTCCTATCAATATTATTATTTCCACGCCCTAGGGGCTGAAATATATAATGTAACACCTATATTTACCAATTTCCTGAAATAAACTTTTCTGATTCTGATTCTAAAATATACCCCCAAGCTATATTTAAAATAGACAATAAAAAAACTTTTTTTTTTTCAAAAAAGATATTAAAATATAAAGCAAGCTCTGCTAAATCATATATCCAGTGAGCTACAACAAAAGGAGAAACTTATGCTTATGACTGACTGCTGTGTCAGACAACATTGTCTGACGGTGTAGTAATTTTTTTGTGGCAGCGAAAGGGTTAAGAATACAGCTATATTTTGTAGTTAAAATATCTAATAATGTATCTAAGTACAAGAGTTCGTTATTGACTATATTTATGTGTGATGTTAAAAAGGCAAGTGCATAGGGCATATATATTTTAATAAGTAAGTTCTTTGGCCTAATTTTTTAAATGTGTGAAGTAATAAAAACATTTACATTTACAGAAGTCCAGATCATCATGCTAAAAACTCGTAGCTGTAGCATAGGGTTGCCAATCCCAAATTTAAAAAACTAGGATTTGAAGATAGAAAAACCAGGACAATTCAGTTAAAAACAGGACGCATCTTTTGTCGACCTTCGAGGTAGAGGAGTTCTGGCCGACGGGTGTGGTCTACTGGAGATTCCGGGAGAGACTCCGGAACGAAGCGCGCATCACGTCGCCGACAACACGTAATAAAGTATAGTTTAAGTATATAATAATATTAATATGTATGTTAATCTGCAAGGTATTTATAATATGAGCCTGTGCTGCCCGAAATAAACGTTATTAAATTTAATAGAGTTGCAACAGTTAAATTAATATGGAGTGAAAATGAGTTAAATTAAATACATTTAAATCTAATAACCATATTTTTTCATATAAGTATTAAGTATTTGAATAAAATTAAATAAGATACAAAATTTGTAAAACTGGAGCCCGAACTTGAAAATACATGACCTTATCAGAGCGCGTTAAAAGCCCAGAACGCTGCTTTAAAACTATCCAGGACACACCAGGACACTGCAAAAACCAGGATATGTCCTGGGAAAACAGGACGGTTGGCAACCCTAGTAGCATATAAAACATCACTGTCACCGTAATCATATGTATGATCTAAGGTATGTAATCATATTCTTTTATTGAATGCTCTAGATATATTTATTATTTATATCAGATTTGCCAAGCAGTTCTGAGTGTTTAATTGCTACTACTTTACTGAACCAATTAAAAAATTTTGCAAACCAAAAATAGCTATACTGATTTTTACAATTAATATCCTTCTGTAATGATGGATGATAAGCATTTTTGTACATTTTCATAAATTATTAATATAATTATTGAGTGTTTTAGAACCTTTCCAACAGGGTTGTTCAATAATAAATGTTGTAACTCTTTGATAATCTTGGCATCACCAGTCTGCGTTATAATTTAACGTTTCTGGTGCGCAGTTAACGCGCCCAATTTTCTTATGTAGGTTACCTACTACCTACTTTATTAATATAAAATTTAGGTACGTGGTCGATTTTAGCATCACTTTATTATGCTAAGTGTATTAATATATTCATGTTAACGTATGAATGTATATAAATTGACCTGCTGCAGACATTTCGCTCGACCTTTACGGCGTCACTACTTCAGGGTATACGCAGTTTGCGTGCAGACCTGTTATAGTCGGTTGCGCACATCTGAAACCGCGCGATATCATTCTGACGATCTGCTGATTAGATGCTGTAAGGTTTGCGTTGATTGTGAATGATACGTCAAAGGTCATATCTTATCTCTTGTTCCTTAGAATTGTTTAAATATTGTGTGGTGGTGTCGGTGAAGTCAGTTAACTTGCAACCGTCGATGAACGAGCTTATTTATATTGTGATTACAGAAACATAACAAATTGTACGAAACAACTGCTAGTGGATTGAACATAAGTGCTAATAGTATTACAAAGTGATTTTAAACAAATACCGATAAAAGTGATTCAAAATGCCTATTCGTCGTAGCAAGGTAGGTAATCGTTTACACTAAAATGTTAAAAAATAATAATAAAAGCTAGATTTTATTAAATTGTGCTTTAAGTGTTACTGTTAGGAGAGTTTAATAAAATTTTAAAGAGGGTAGTTTGTGTACCTATGCATTTTAAGTTATGTACCTACATTCCATTCAGAGTTATTTTACCTCTGACAGGACATTTATGCCGACGATTTAAGGATCATTCTTATAGAAAATTCAAGGAAAATTGCCTCTGAGCAAACTTGTATTAATAATATCGAGCAAAAAACGGCGACAAAATCAAGTGTTTTTGTATGGGACATATTCATTTATTTTTAAAGATAATAATTATACAGAATAATATTCAGCGAATATTTGAAGCGTCTACCTGCTGTCGTTGTTAATATGGAGGGAGTCTCCAGTACCTAGATATTTATTTTATTCTGTTTTTAGTATTTGTTGATAAAGCGGCAAAATAAATACATCATCTGTTTAATTTCAACTGTCTAGCTATCACGGTACACGAGATGCAGTCAGCTGGTGACAGACAGTCAGTCAGACGGACAGCGAAGTCTCCGTAATAGCGTCCCGTTTTTACCCTTCGGGTACAGAACTCGAATTAAATGTATAATTGTAGAACAAAAAATTATAATGTATGTTTTGTAAAACTATTTATACTTAAGTTAAATAAAAAATGGTAGGTACCCAGGGGCGTGCGCTCCTTATAGGCAGAAATACAGTGCTTTACTTGTCATTCACAGATATTTTAATAAAACGTTCGTACGTTTTAGAGGACTTTAATAATAAATAGTAAATAAATTAATTAAAAAAATATAATAACTTAAAAGCGCCTAATATTTTATAAATAGCAACTCATCTCATGCCGTTGCGTTCTGCAGGACAAATCATCGCATGTATGTGTAATTTTCATACTTCGCAAACGCACACACCCATGAATATCGACATGATTATATAGCAGTAACTCCCGCGGCAGGCGATGGCTCTCGGCTATCCGATCGCTTCCGAAAACCGCCGAACTGGCTTGTCGGAAATTATTTGTTGCCTATAATCCGAGTAAAAATAATAGACGGAAATGTAATAAATCACGTATGCACATTATGCATTTTTGTTTAGTAAGGTTTTATTTGTTTAAATAGAAGAAACGTTTTGTGTTTCGCGGGGGCCATATTGCATATTTCATGTGATAAGCATTGTTTACAATTTAATCGCTCCAGTTTATTTATAGTTTTCTTAAAAGATTTTTCATTTTAACATTTGAAAGTGTGTACATTTAACAGTTTATTACTGAGTTTCTATAATAATTGTAGTGGTTTGCTTTTACTAGTGAGTTAGTTGATTTTTTTTAAATGTTATTTGACTGTGAGGTTTTGAAAATGTGTGTTTATTAAAAATTAAAAATAACAAGTTCTCACAATTGCCATTCAGTGAAAAAATTCAAATTCTGTCTAAAGGTAGGTGTGTACCCGAGTTACAACAATTAAACCAGCAAAAAAATAATGTAACTCGAAAATTTCATGTTAAAAGTTATGAAACGTATAACTGGCTGTGTGGTTGTGTACACACGATTAAATTATATTGTTTTCCTTGCATATTATTTAGTAATTTACATCGGGATATAGTAATCTCAAGTAACCGGAACCTTGAATATGTGAAAATTGAAGCTGACTGACTGGTGAGTAGTTATAATATTTTAAAATATGCTTATTATTTTACTTATTAGAATTTCTTCCGCCGCGACGATCGATCGCTGTTTTGTCTGCGTTGCCGTAGAAGATGTACATGAATAGTAGTACATCTAAGACTTGCTCTGTTGGCATGGTTTCGACTTAGAGATCCGTCGCTTGGCTGTAGCTATGCCAAAAATCTATAAACGAAAAAGTTTTTGCGACCGAGTCGCCGCATACCCAGTGTCATAATCCTGTGCACGCCACTGTTAAGGTACCTAAGTAATTATTTTAAACAATAATAAGCATAAATTTTTAATGCGGTATTTAAACGTAAATTAACACATAAATTAACCAAATTTTTTATTCCAAATCCATAAGTAAACATAAAACTATCCCTATTGTGCGAACTAGGGAATACACTTTTGTCAATAATTTGAAATTGCATTTTAGAAGCTAAATACCTATGTTGCAAAACGCAATACTTAAAAGGTATATTTAAAAAAATAAGCACATAATATTAAACAAAGTTTCTAAATCTTATTAAGTACCGTAGTCTTAAAACGATAACTAAAATATTACAGCTGTTTTAAATCCAACAGGCTCTGAGTAAAGCCGCAAACGCGGAGTGACTTGGGGAGTCACTAAACTTTTATTCTAACGTTTGTTTTAAAGAGGCTTAAAACCTTTGGGCTATGTCAGCTATTTGAATTTCAAATTACCGAAAATCATTCACCTAATTTTATAAGAAAACTTTTTAAATACATGTTTTTCATGTTCACAAGTAAACATTAGCGTAGGAGAAAAACAGTAGTTATAACGGAATACAAACGAAATGCCCGGTTTCTGAGGTAAATATTTCGGAAGTTTATCTATTCATTAGCGCTATTGTTTCGATAACTTCCTTCTGGACAATAAAGTGACAATATATAAACTAAGTTTAACACCTATATTTATCGATTTATTAACTCATAATTGTCATAGCTACTGATAGATAGCGCTGACACATAAAGGAATTAAAAAACTTTACAGAGAAATTAAGTAAATTTACATAATATCTAAGTATATAAATTATAAATATTTTGTAAATTTACTAAGTAATCTAATCAAAATATCATGCATGTTGAAAAATATAAACACAAATGTCAACTTTTCAAGTAATTATAATAATTTATTTTGCACTTATGATTTAAATAGTCACATCTGAATATTTGTTTGATAATGAAGCATAATATAATGGTAAATAGATTGATTTTGTGATGACCCTGTAGAGTGTAGACCATAGACATTAACTTTTAGACTGCTTAGTATATTTCGACAGTCGACAGTGGTTCATATTATGTAGTATGTGACCTAGGGGCTAGGTTCTGTTTGGCGAGCTAAACTACTTTTAACTAAGCAACCTGCCATGTCCTTGGTTCGACATGTACCCGACCGAATTTTCTTTTTAGACTAAATTATAACTTTTGATATTTTTTTATTAGAGGTAAATTTTGACTGTAAATTCCTAGATATTGGATACACGGTGCACCCTTGTACCTGTGATGATTCTAAGTGACTTATGTTTAAACAAAAGTATCTATGCGTATTTCTCTTCATACACATTAGTGGTAACTCACTAAAAATGCAATAGAAGCGTATGGCCTATTTACCTAAATTATCCCTATTAATAGGTACTTGTGAAATGGATATACGAGAACCAACACAAGATGCAGACGGTCCGCCGCTGCAGTTCGTCGTTCCGGTACAAATTAGCCGAGGAAAACACCGGGCTACCATCGCTGGAGCAGGTCGCGGCGCCCACAGACTCGCAGCCGAGGCCGCAACCCAGGAACACGCCCGAACATTCCTTCAAAGTAAGCAAGGTTTAATCACACTATAGAGAAGTAAGCGACAATCATAGACCAATATTTTAAATTTTCTAGAATGAGGGTTTTAAACTTTTTTACTACGTATTATGAGGTGGTACTCCGAATAAAAAAGTGTCAAGCCTCGTCCAGACTACTCGCTCCGTCACTTCGCCGAGCTCGCCAAAGTTACCTGAAGTTCGAAGTGCGTGCCCACACACTCGGACAACCTCGCGAAGAACCAGTCGCTCGGAGTTCATCGCGCATTTTAACTAAGCATATTTTTTATTAATAATATTATTATTTTATTTATTTATTTAGGTTGCAAACAGTCACTAAAAACTATAAAAAAAATAATAAACGTTATCTAATTATGGCTAGATCTGTAACACATAATTTACATTATTTATAAATCTACATTCAGTAAAAATACATTTTTTTCTTTTATAAAAAATCATAATACATCGACAAATCCTGTATACAATTATTGGACCTTATTTCCATGTAATAAGATTTCGATCTTATTAGATGGATGGATTAGAAGTGGTGTACCGGATCTATCGGCAACTGTACGTTTACCGACAATAATCGGAAGTTGGACGAAGCGAGGCGAAGTTGCCCGAGGCGCAGTGAATTGCGTGCCCACACTGTCTTATTCGGCCAACCTCGGCCTACTTCGCGAGCAGTCTGGACGACGGGGCATTAGAAATTCATTTGAATTTCGAATTTTGAAGGTTTACCTTAGCTTTTTTACGTATTTATAAGTGTTTGCACTTAGATTTAGATTCGAGCCTAAATAAATAAAAATAAAAAAAACTATACCTACGTAAGTTATTATTATCGATTTTTTAAGACCCAATCGTTAGGTTAAAAAGGTAAATAAAACAACTATAATTCGATCATTTTTATTGTATAAAAAAAATATACAAAAGTTAGGCAACGTTCCCACGAGCGTTTTTATGTTGTCGCGACATAACAAACTGCACTAGACTGCACTATAAATAGAGAAATAGATAGAATATGTAACTCTATTGTAATACAACACAGCTGAAAATCGTGTACAGATGTCAAAACTGACATTTTACACTTGACACTTCGATTTTTAAATCTATTGTAGGTTAGCTGGAGAGTTCTATTTACAGTGCAGTTTTTTCTGCCATGAGTTGCGACCACAAAATAACTCTCGTGGGTACGAGGGCTAAAGGTTTGTAACCAAAATATTTCAGGTTATCACATACGGGCTACGGCATAGCCTGATTTGATTATCTGTCGGTGCAAAATAGGTACACTTCTGTGGGCCTACCAGGAACATTTGGCCGCGGCGTAACCACGTAACGCAACGTTATCGAATGAGAATTCTTGAAATATGTTCATGTTGTCAATATTATTGCTGGCCCTTGAAATTGGAATCTACCGGAACACCTGCAAATGATGAAATTATACTACATTTTACTTATTCGCAATACTTACAAAGGTTCAACTAAATGTAAAATTATATTA
This sequence comes from Phengaris alcon alcon, assembly GCA_037179445.1. NCBI lineage: Eukaryota > Metazoa > Arthropoda > Insecta > Lepidoptera > Lycaenidae > Phengaris > Phengaris alcon. The sequence goes on along the minus strand of JAYRCH010000055.1, from coordinate 3,045,107 downwards.
TTAAGTAGGTATATGGTAAAACTGTACAATAGTATTAAAAATAAAGTATAAATATTATTATGCACTTACCTATTTTAAACTATAAAGTTTTTATTGACGGGTAGAAGGAAACGTAATGTCTATATTTTTTTTATAACCAATATTAGGTAAGCAATAATATGACTGTTTTAAACGTATTGCGTGCGTATTGCATGCGTGCGTATTGAACATTAGATTCATATAGAAACTTTACAATCTTAAATAATAACATGCACATTAAAATTACTACTCAATATTTCATAATTTCATTTATTGAAAAAAATGTAATCTTACTCTTTTTAATATAATACATTTATGCATAAGTCTCATTTCATTAAATCGAGAAGTTAAGGAATAAAAATAAATTAAAAATACTCACCGATATTCTTTGAATTCAAGCATTTTATATAGTGGCTATATACACGAATTTATTAAATAATCTTCTTCTACTATTTCTGCATCACCAATCACAGGCGATGTGTGAACCACCTGGTTCAGTAAACATAACATGGCACGCCTGTTATTGTGTGGAGAAATAAGTGACAATAATTATTGTGATGTGCATAGTGACATAGTTGATAACAACGAGTTAATAGTACCTGATGGTACTATTAACTCGTTGTCATTTTTCTTCAATAAATGCACTAATGATTTAATGCATTTATTTATGTCATGCCGAATTTCATAAATAATATTGGGATAAAACTCTAAGATTATAATGTTTATATTTTTGTATGTGTGTGGCTAAAAGGACTTGTATCCAGGCCCGTTAAATTAATTATAATAAAAAAAAACTATGTGTGAAAGAGCTCGCTCTTATAACACACGTTATAAGAGCGAGCCAGTTATATGGTTTGCACAGACGATATTTAGGTATAATTTTGAATTTCGAACGCTCATACTTACGATCGCCAGTTGCGACACCTTGGCCGCCTGGTAACAAAAATAGTCTAAAACCTGTGTCGAGGGTTTATCACTACCGCAAACCGACTCCGGGCGGCGTCTAGCACGCGTCAGGTCCAAATAGCTGTCAGAAGCTGTCAGATAGGATAGCATTGAAAATACGTACGGCAACGACCGTGCGGTCTGTGTCTGTCTCTTTTTGAATAAGACAAGTACTGGTAGCACTATAGCTTCATCCCCTTCTAGACTTTGGTCGATTTCAAATAGTTAAATGCTCAACGATTTTTTAGTTTTCGCATTTTTTGTTGTGATTTTTATAATATTAGGTATTAACTTATATGAGTATGGTTTTTCAAAAAGCGATTTCAATTTATAAACTTGACTCAATGTCCCTATCCCTCCGATAATAAATGCTACTTATGTAATTAAAACTTATCTACCTAATTGAAACAAAATTCTAGACGATATTGATATATTACACCGGTCAACACGATTTTTGGGTCTGGCTCCTGAATGTGAAATTTTGGTTTCTCCTGTTAAAAATAAATAAAAAAATATCTGTTCCGATCAAAGTTTGCTTTTGTAGAAACTAGAGCAATTTTACGGAGTTTAAAAAAATACTAATTTTTATATTTTCTCTGTAATTTTATTACATTTACATATAAAAAAAGTTTTTATTGAACATAAAAGTCTTCTTTATACAAGAATTACACAAATGACAAATAATAGCAAACAAATAGGAAATAACAAAAAATCAAGTTCAAAAATGAATATTTTTATGTTTGTTATATTAATATCTATATATTAATATCTTTTATGTTTGTATGGGCTTTCTCGTATTAATTCCCAAATGTAATCTCATATTCTCGTTGTACTGCCCTTGGTAACGTCATTCAAAGTCCATCACATCTTGGTGAAAACGTTCTCCCTGCTCCTCTGAATAGGCACCCATATTATCTTTAAATTTGTCCAGGAGAGACAATTATAAGTATATCTCGTTCTGAACGAGATGGAACGGGAAAATTTTCACCATGAGGTATTGGAGAAGACGTCGAAGGAAGATCAGGATAAAAAATCTTTTCAGCATTTTTCCCAGATCTTCGCTTACTTGGATTAACAACACAAAAATAACAATCTTTGACATGATCGCCAGGTTCCCTCCAAAGTCTTGGCACTGCAAACTTCATGTGTCGTTTTTCTCCTAGATACCAGGCTAGAAATAACAAAAACAACTAGTGTATTATGAGTTTTATTTACATGTTCGACATTTTTACAAATTTATAATTGCGTTTATTACCTTCTAAAGTATTTTTGCAATTAACACAAGCAAAGTGAGATACCCATTTCTTATCTTGATTCCGTATTTTGAGCTTATAATAAGCCTCATATGCTTCGCAAAGCTTCAAATTTGTTGCCAAAGCAAACTTTTTGTTTCTTACTTTAATAATTTCACCGCAAATAAAACAGAATGAATCAACATCCTGTGACACTGTCTGGATGCCATTTTCTAACTAAATACGACGTAAAAGTCGGTCGTTACAACTGTAATAGCCTTTTTTTAAATAGTAATAGACAAGTAAACACTCACTAGTGCCGTTCAGAAATAATGCAGAATTTGCAATTAACATAATCAAAGTGCTACACCACTTATTGCTCACAAAAATCAATTAAAATCTTCAAAACGTACTTATCAACATAAATCAGACAAAAGCAAATTTTAAGACTTAAAAATGGATATCCGAGTGTTTTTCGATGTTTGAAATCAGAATTCAAGCATTAGAACAGAAACCCGAAACATTTTTTTTGTTGTAGACGTGTTATCAATTATTAGATATCATACGAGGGCGGCACTGAAAATTTCGGGAATCAAGGAAGTGACACAACATTACTATTTAAAAATGTATTTATTGCTTTTCGAAGTATTCTCCGCGAAATTTGACACATTTTTCCATACGATGGAACCAATCATTGAAGCAACCATTCCATTCGGAAGTTGGGGTCTCCAAAATGGCCGTTTTGTAGGCGTCCACAGCTTCTTCAGGTGATGAAAATCTCTGACCACTCAATTTATTCTTTATTTTAGGGAAAGTATAGAAATCATTAGGGCTTAGGTCGGGGCTGTACGGCGGATGGTCTAATAATTCTATGATTTCTTGCTCTAAAAACTCTTTTGTTCTGTGCGCAGTGTGAGAACTCGCATTGTTGTGATGGAGGATGATGCGGCGGTTGCAGTTCTCTTTACGGAGTTCAGAAACGACCTGTGGCAAACAAATGTTAGCATACCATTCTGCATTAACCGTTCTTTGTCCCTCAAGAGGAATAGTCGCAACATGACCGGTTTTGGAGACAAACGTGGCCACCATTTTTTTTGCAACACTTCGTGAACGAACAATTTTTGTTGGCTTTAACTCATTTTCGAACACCCAAAAACTGACTGGTTTTTTGTTTCGGGTTCGTACGCGTATATCCAGGATTCGTCACCTGATACGATGTTGTATACAGCATTTGAGGAGCAGGTCAACACACTGTTTTTGTGTTAAACCACTTCGAAAGTCATAATAAATCATCGCTCTAGAATTTTCTCGAGTCAATTCCATTTTCTCAACGACTAAACAAGTTTGACAAGACCGAGAATCTTTTTTTAAATAAATAAACGCTATTCGATTTTTAAAACCAAGGAGTTTTAAATTAAAAAGATTTTAATATGACAGGAACAGTGGAAATATTCCATTCCCGATACTTTTAGTGCAGCCCTCGTATACATATACGTAAGCAAAAACTTTTGAGTAAAGTTCTACGAGAATTGTGTTCATACTCCTCGTATATAATTTGACACAGTTAAAGTTTATGTGGTAGAAGTTAGGCAGGAAGCTTATATTTTTAATTATGCTTAGAAATATATTAAATTTAAAAAAATAAAGTTACACACATCATCACTCACACTCCCATACGTGTGTATATTATCAGTAGACACATATTTTGTCATCTTTCTCTTAGATTAATAACTTTTTAACAAAAACAAAATTTCACATTTCTCAGGGGGCCCAGCAGGAACATATTTTGATAGCGGCGTAAACGCAGCGTTATCGAATGAAGTATTTTTTATGGGCGCCGTCATGATTTGGCAGATTTTCATAGGGTTCTCATTCGATAACGTTACGTTTACGCCGCCGCGCCGTCAAATGTTCCTGCTAGGCCCACAGAAAACATTAATATTTATATTGCGTATCTAAGAGGCAAATAAACCATTAAAAGTTGATGATGACTTTCGACCAAACGGCGAACTCTAGTAATAATTATATTTTATCCGAGTAGGCAGTAGGCAGCTCCTCAGTCGTCTACATCTTATGCTTAATGTTGACAACCTAATTATTATTGATGTCTTGAACTTTTTATCTTATTTTACTGCAGAGTTTACTACGCATGACGTCAGTTTGTTAATTTTTTTTTTCTGATTTTACCTTCTTGACCAGCTAAAAAGTGAAAACTGATTAATGAAATATTTCAGTGCATTATCTTACCGGTTCTCTTCAATCTTACAATTAAAAGATTACCTAAGCTCATAAGCGCAAGACAGAAAGGTAATCGTTCTCTTTTTTCAGTACGAAGACATTCACGTGAGGCTGGCTGCACCTTATCAATTACAACCCAAGCCAGAAGCGAGCGACCTGGGCTTCGGGAAGTACTTCACAGACCACATGCTCCGGATCGAGTACCACAAACACCTAGGAGGATGGCAGAAACCGGAGATCACCCCCTTCGAGAATCTCTCCCTACACCCCGCCGCTAAGGCGTTGCACTACGCGATACAAGTACGTCAAAGTGTTGATAAGTGTTAAGCCTTACGTAATATAGAACGTGACAGATAACTTATTTACATTGGCCCGATCTCTCAGAAGTGAAAACATTACCCGACACTTGTTGTTTGTTTTGAAACGGAATATTATCGTTAATAGGATGATGTAGGGAAAATGTGTATCTAGGGACAAATACAGTAAATAAATAATGCAAAATTAAACATAATCATTTAATGGAAACGTCCTTGCACCTATTTAATTATAAATTTAAAATTCATAACATAAATTATTTAGATTTAACGCAAAATTGCTTTAATAAAAATAAAATAAATGGGTACTTAACTATGAATTAATTCATTGAATGACGTACTTTGTTTCTAAATAATATTATAAAATTTTCTTTAGCTACAATCAGCTATATGAGACTAAAATATATTTTTCACAGTTGTTCGAAGGTATGAAGGCGTACCGAGGAGTGGACGACCAGATTCGGTTGTTCCGGCCGGATTTGAATATGGAGCGAATGAACTTAGCCGCGGATCGCTCCGGGCTGCCGCTGTTCGACGGGGAGGAACTGATTAGGTGCATGTCTCGGCTCATACAGATTGACCAGGAGTGGGTGCCGCACTCGGAGTCCTCCACGTTGTACATGCGACCTACGCTTATAGGGACTGAGGTGAGGCATACATTGTACTTGGTTGATATGACGGTTTAAATTAGCTCTCAATAGCGTACCTCGAAGGAAAATAATAATAATAGTATCGTGGCATATATCTGTAACTTTTTAATTTGTACTGTTATTAGTTTTAAACTTTCCTAAAACATTGGGAAAGTAAAAGTTTATTTTTATTTTGTTTAATTTTAATGGGTTTACTGAAGAAGATTATTTTTATTTTATATTAATAACTTCCCACACCGATTTCCGTGACGGTGGCCGGTTTCATTAAAAGCCAGGCCAGTTACGCAGGAGTAATTGTATAGTGCCCAAGTGTGTGCGCAGTACACAAGAGCACTCTCTCTTCCTTTACTCTCATAACCCAGTGGGACGGATAACCGACACGACTGGCGAGAGATCAGACGCAGGTCCGACTTTTTACATGCCCATCTGTTGGAGTGTGAACGAAAACAATTTGAAAAAACAAATTGTTGGTTGTCATCTGTATCTTTGCTCTGACATTCCGTGTGTAATACATTGTGCTTGTGAAATACCTATTTTATATTATAATTACAAATCCCGGTCCCGTTACGAGTCCCGCTGATTTGTTTAATTTACAACTCCATCCGACGCATGGATCATCTCTCTTGTCAGACAATCAGGTGATCAACCTGCATTGTCCTAACCAAACTTGGAAACAACATTTTTTTGTTATTCCAATGCGGGAATCGATCCCACGACCGGTCGAGAGCCAAGCTCTAACCACTAGACCACGGAGACTTTTTATATGAAACTATTAGATATATAATTATGTACTATTTTTTTTCTTTATTACGTTACAATTTTGTATTGACATAGATTTTATTTTATAGTTTTCTGAGAGATAAATTATGACAGTCTGACGTATAAATTAAATATATGAACGTATGCCCACCAACGAAGAATGTTGTTTGCAAATGATTTAAGATATGAAAAATAAATACTTTGTACAAAAATTTGTGAACCGCACTTATCAAAAAGTAATCCTACTGATTACTTTTTAGTAGGTGTGTGTAGTAGGTGTACTGTAGTGTGGAGGACTAATGATTACAACTTTGTGATGTATTATATTTTACATCTGAGATATGTTTCCAAAAAATCATAGTGTAAATACTAGGTAGTAGATAGGAAAATTAAAATAAGCTAATCAAGGTTTTTAGTTAACATTAAATTACTTAAGCAATCAATGTTCACTGAGCTCTTATATTCTACATACTGACGTGTTCTAACTAAATTACCTACTGAGTGTGTTCTGATTTCTAAACCAAATCCCGTCCATTAAACAAGAACCATGAAAATTCAAGGTTTAAACTGCTCCAAAGTCAATGGACAGGTGCTCGTAGGTTACAGTTTGTTCTAATTTAAAACTATCCCATATGCAAAGATAACTTTAATTAGAAAGATTATCGAGTTTATATTTCAAGCTGTGTATCGCTAACGAGCACCACAGAGTAAGATCTTGTGTCTAATATGCAATAGCTGGTTTGCGCGGACGGCGGCGGAACTAACAATGAAAACCTAAAGTCTAAGGCCCGTATTAATAAACCGTTCTCAAACTCGTTCTCAAGACCTTTCTTGGCTGAGACAGTCTCAAGTAACGATTAGCTTCTCAAGATGGTCTTTAATTCATAGTATAATCTCAAGACCGTCTCAGTTGATAACGTTATTGAGATCACTTACTCAACTTTTAAGCGTCATCTCCATGACAAAGAACGAATAAAATAACATTTCGTTTACACTTCTACAAAGAACGGATTTATTTATTATACATTCCTTCAATATTTCTTTTTCAAAATGTAATATTTAATAATATAAATACCAAAAAAGTTTAGTCTGTATTTTTTATATTGAAAAAAACTGATTTTCATTAATTTTTACGTAGATATTAATATTTATTATTGTCTAGCATATTAATATTCATATTTTTTTAACAACTAAATATAAAATAAAAGTAAATCAGAATGCGGATCATTTCCATTCGAAAAAAGTTCTTCTTCTTCTTATTCTTTAAAGTGGCTCCTTAGTGATTCACCAATGTGTTGTGTTGACGAAAACTCTGCCTTATGAGTTGGTTTTATGAATAAACAAGGGCACGGACCACGGTGTACAGGAGGAAGTCTGCTGAATAATCTAAAACCCAGAACAGACAAATTTAGGGCCAGTACCACAGTATGTACATAAAGTTTCAGTAAAAGGAGTATTTACAAAACACAGAACAGATTTAAGGTTGATAGGGCGAGGGATTGTAGAAGGGAGGGAGCCTCATATAATGAGGCTTGTTTTTTGGGCAGCGAAAAAAAGTTCTGCTGTCAAGTGTCAAATCAAGTCAATTAACAAAAATCAAATAGGTAATTCGTTTAATATAAATAAATAAATACATATATTTTATTTAATGTTTAATTATAAATAAATAAATCAAATCGAAAATATTTCTACAAATACTCGACACTGGCAGAATGGTGCAAAACATTTGCAACTGCCATTACCAAAAAAAAAAAAGAATAAGTATCAATAAGCGTCTTTTTTTATAACTTTATTTTGTGTTGAGTATGTAGTGTAAATTCTGAATTTGTTTAATCATAAGTATTAAGATTTTAATTTACATAATTGTAACACACCCAAAAACACCACAAATAATATCTAATAATAATACTGTATCCCAATTCCCAAACAAGCCGTTCTCAAGTCAAGGTTTGACTGTACCTATGAAACCGCGTCTCAAGTAACAGTTAGACAGCAATGACAGCGTACTTGAGTAACGAGTCTCGTTTATTAATACGTTCGCACTCACTTGATATGCCGTACCTACAGCTGTACTTAAGTACGGTCTATTAATTAAAACTACATCTTAAGTACTTTCTTGAGAATTGTCTTAGAGATAAGAACGCTTTATTAATACGGACCTAAGATAAAAGTAGCCTTAGTTTTTTCTTGTAACATCATCTATCTGCCAGTGAGTGTGGTCTAAATCGGTTTGTCCGTTTCATAGATTAGATTCGTTTAATAGAACTGAGAATAGAATAGCCGGAACAAACAGACAGACAGACAAAAAAAAATATTTTTTTTGGTGTAGGTACCGTATACACTATCATATGAATTACTAACTGTTTCCCGCGGCTCCGCCCGCGTAAATACAGTATCCCGAGGAACACTACTTTTTCGGTATAAAAAGTAGCCTGTTTTAATCCAAAGCAGAAACTACTACCATACAAAATTTCATCGAAACCCGTTCAGTAGTTTTTGCATGAAAGAGTAACAAACATCCATCCATTCATTCATTCTCACAAACTTTCACATTAATAATATTAGTAGGAAGTGCAATGCTGTTATTTTGAAATTACAAACAGACACTTCAATTGTTATTTGTACGTGTATATAAAACAGTCATCATTGTGCACCGCAGAGTTGTAATCTCTAATTCTCCAACAGCCAACGTTCGGGGTGATGCAACCGGAATCAGCACTATTATTCGTGATCCTAAGCCCAGTCAGCTCGTACTACAAGACGGGCGCGGACGGCGCGGTGTCCATATACGCGGACCCGGGTGTAGTTCGCGCCTTTCCCGGCGGCGTCGGCAATAGAAAAGTCGGCTCCAACTATGGACCCACGATAGGTTAGTATCTGAATACTTATATGACACTGATAATATTAATTTATCATATCTAGGGACTTCATATCCCGTCAAAATGTGGTACACGGGAAAAGACTGACAAACTTTAAAACAGTTCAAAAAAGACTACTTTTTGTTGATTTAGGCCGGTCCCAATTAGCCAATGTTCAGTTCACTTGTTAAGTCGAGCTCGAAGCTCCTTGAGTAGGTATCTCGCAAGCAGTGACGGAAGTGTGATCTTTACATTTTTCAACTCTGTATCAATACGATACGTCAAGTGATCATTAGATTTCATTTGTATCAGCCCTTCTCATTATTTAAACGAGATTAAATAATAATAATAATGCCTATGGACGCTTCACACCATGTCAATCTAGCTCCGTGCTAAGTACTCGAAGAAGTTGTGTTACGGGGACCAGACAACGGGAAGGACATACATATTCCCCCTTACTCATAAAACTATTTACACAACGGATAACTTAAACAACGTTGCCGTCTTTGTCTGATACGTCGATAAAAAGATAGCAACATTGTTTAAGTTATCCTTTGTGTAAATATTTTTATTAGTAAGGGGGAATATAATTAAGATTTTTATTATATTGTACACATATTTAATACACGTCCATGACCCAGGAACACAGAAAAACTTTTTGTTCCGCGACCTCCGACTAGAGCAACCAAAACGCTAAACCACTGAGCCAGAGGTCGTCTGATATGTTTATACTCTCGTATACGTGGTGTTGACCTGTTAACCCTACAGAGACGACGGCACGGGCGGCGAAGCTGGGCTACCAGCAAGTGCTGTGGCTGTTCGGGCCGGACAGGCAGCTGACCGAAGTGGGGGCCATGAACATATTCGCAGTCTACGTCAACGAGCGAGGAGGTAATAGGCCTAGTGTCGAATATTACATTTATACAAATTAAATTTAAAAGTTATTATAATAGAGATACATAAATGTAATAGAAATAGTTATTTAGATTCACACGATTGAAAATATTGCCCATCCTCTTCTCGCAAAACGATTTGTTACGTCACAGACTGTCATCGCCACACATTGTTTATGACAAATGTATGGCGGTAACAGTTAGTTACGTCACAGGCCGATATATCGCTCTCTTTCTTATTGCAAATTTAAATTGTATCTTTGTTATTTTTTAAGATTTATAAAAATGGGTTTTAGATTGTTTAATTGTTTTAATTGTTAGATTGTTAAATTGTTTCAGGCAACATGCCTATCATTATTAACTCGCATTTACGCTACTAACGCAACGGAACGAACATCAAAAGTTTGAGCCCTTTTAGTACCTTGCAATGATCTAATATTTCTCAACGTTTTAAACCTTATCTGAACTTCCACAATTATTTCAAGAAAAAAGTTATCCAAATCGGTCTAGCCGTTCTTGCTAAAGCGAACAGCAATTCATTTTTAACCGACATCCAAAAAAAGGAGGCGGTTATACGTTCGGCTGTATTTTTTTTGTATGTTCAACGATAATTCCGCCGTCTGTGGATCGATTTTCAAAATTCTTTTTTTGATGTAAAGGGTATAGTCCGAAGTTGGTCCCGTTTTCACCAAAGTGGTGATGAGATACATGTTTGGGACATTTCGGCGTATGCCACTATGTCAATTACAGTAATCATCATCATCACCATCATACATCTTCACATTATGACGATATAATAGGTACTTCTCAAAGTATTTTACACCGACACGAATATCTTTGAACATTACTCTGACGTTTGTTTCTTTTGTTGTTGTAAATAATATAATTCGAAATTGGTCCCTTAGTCACTAAAGTGGAGACCTGATGATGGCATCCATGAGCAATCGAGAGAACTCCTCAAAATTTATAAGGACATTTATAGTGATTTTGACTTGTATCGAAGTAACTCAAGCATATGCTATCAAAAAAAAAAATTTTGTGCCAAGGCCTAAGGGTTTGTGCTAGATCCAAAAGCACTGAATAGAACTTCTCAGTCTTTAAATATACGCGTTTAGAAAGTTCGGCATTCTTTAAAGAACTGCAAACATATTATGCCAGTATGCCACTTCTCACAATACACCAACATATTATTATGGTGACATAGCTCCTCATAGTTTTGTACACCGATATCAATGTCTTTGAAATTTAGCTATTGCCAAAATTATAATATTCATGATCATCATCATCACTATAATATTATATTTAATGCTTACTGCAAATTTTTTTCCAACGACTATTACAATAGGTAATAATAATTATTTAATAATATAGTGTCTAATCATTATGATCATTGGTGATTGTTTATTAGGTCCTCAGATCGGTAATGCTTATTTGGGGAAATACCACGGCCGCTCAGAAAACCGGCATAAAATAACGCTTGAGTTTGTTTTGCCGAGAGAGTGAGAATACCGGAGGCTTTTTTGTATTAATAACTTTAAATAAAATACCCTTCTAATAAACTTTCTCCCTTTCTTATAATTCTCAGCGAAGGAAATACTTTAAATACTGCAGCACCTGGGAGAGGCGGCTTTAAATGTCGTATGCTTGAAGCGAACATAATTATTTAGAAGCTTTAGCTGTATGTTTATTTTTAGGGTTTATAAATAGGACTATAACTAACAAATAGTTCGGCAAACTGTCATTCGCTAAGGCCGTGATCACACGTTGTATGCCATGTACGAGTCGTAATTGATTGTGCGGGTTATCTATTGACCGGTTATATCTAAAGCAATAGCCGGGGTCGCTCACATCATACGTTCTTTCTAGATATCGTTCTACGTTTATGAAAAAAAATCCTAGTGTTCTAATTATTTTCGAGAGGTCAGCTATGATCTCATGTTATAAATTGTGAATAACATTTTACTGAAAATAATATAGGTCTGGGAGACCGAGCTTAGAACAATAAAATAATTTTAAAAAATATAAAAGAAAAATAAATAATAAGAATCACAAAAATATTTCTCTTACCGGGTTCGAACCCACCACATTACGAATTTCTGAACAACGCAAGAAATATACGTACAGTGGAGTCACTTTAATAGGTAACATTTGACGTCTGTCAGTTTTATCTTCATAGTGAGGTGACCTGCTTAAAACATCGATTAAAGTGAATGAATCTATACGGACTTGAAACATATGTGAATTTTAAAATTCATCAGGCGAATCCCTGTCCCATTATTATTTTTTCTTTCGTAAATTTAAGGAACAAAATAAGACAAGTACATAATTTAACAAAAAAATTGCATTTATTCAGTTGAACTATCAGAACTGTTATTAGTATTGTCATCTTCATCACTGATGTCAGCACTCAGAGATATTATTAATTCATTTTCAATAATATTGTCTATTATCACATCTCGTTCAAAATCTTGTAAAATTATTTTCTTTGTTTTCTCTACGACTTTTCTCCAGTCTTCTGTAGTGATGCCAGCAACATCCCACCTAAATTGTACCTAACATCAATGATTTTTCTATTTAGTTATTTTTTGTATTTTTATAGTTAGTTAAAAGAATAATAAATATAATTATGTTTTATTATAATCACAACAAGTAATCATTGCATTCGATTCTACTTATCAGCTTTCGATTTTTAGAGTAACATCCCTAGTGTTTAAAAAGAAAAAGGGTTAACTGACGCAACATTGAAACGACTTTCAGTTCTTTAGATCAGAAATTGTTTATTATGTTTAGAATGGTTTATTAGTGAAAGCAAATCGTAAAATTACTCGTGTCGGTCATTATTACAATAAATATGTAATCGTAATTGAAAAAGTTAGGCAATTGTGCATTTCTAACAAAACGAAAAAATATATTATTTTATGCCCGCCGTTACAAGGTTACGTTGTTTAATTTTGATGAATTGTCAAATGTTTACCTATTAAAATGACTCCACTTTAGGTACGCATACCAAGCTGCCAATCAGGCTGACGAAAGAGAATCGAAATATATATATATTAATATATATTGTTGCAAGACGAAAGAAAAAAACATATACTGCTTAAAAATGCCCAGTTTCTAAGGAATAAGATCTAGCTAGATCGATTTTTCTCCCCCAAAACTCCGTGCATACTAAATTTCAGCCAATAGGCACTTGTAGCCGCTGCCGGGATACCGAATAAATATATACAAGATCGTCTCGTTTAAAGTATAAAATTAGTAGAATCTGTCTATGAAAGTCGTTTGCATTTTGCACGCAGATAGTTATTACTACGACGCAGGGTTCCAATAAGGATGGACATAGGCGAATGTTACACGCTCGATATATTTTATCACGATATTAGATATGGCGTGCGTATAACGGATCGTAATACGCCATATACTTATAGGAAGATATCGAGCGTGTGACGTTCGCCGCAGGCCCAGTTTCAGACGATATGCTGTAACTAAACGTATTCATGGTGTCAATAGACAAGCAGCTGAGCACGCCGCCGCTGAACGGCCTCATCCTGCCCGGAGTGACGCGGCGGTCTATACTAGAGCTGGCGAGCCAGTGGGAGGACGTCACCGTCAAGGAAGAGGTCCTCACCATGGAAAGAATAGTCGAACTCAACAACAAAGGACGAGTGGGTATTTTTGTTTAAATGGGCAGCGTTTGTTTACTATGAGGGAATCAATCGCTTGAGGTGTTATAAGTCCGATGACGGTCTTTTAAAAATTCTACCTCAGGCCTTCGATACCTCTCTCATAACAAAATTCATCAAAATTGTCGTTTCACGCCGGTTTTCTGGGAGCCCGGGGCATCACTATGTGCTGAAACGTGGCTCTGCAACATTGACGGGCTAATGAAACTTATTTCACGAGCCCCTTAATGGGATGCACGATTCGATTGACCATTACGCATGCATTATGTATTGGTCCTTTCGATCGACGGAATCGCGGTTCAATACGTTATGTAATTACATAACACTGGCCAGCACAAAAACTATTGTGTCAAGATAATTGTCTTTAAAATATGAATTTTAAAACCGTTCTATTTAATGTAAAAATATGTCGATCGAAAGTGATAGACACTTTTTCGGCAATTTCCGCATATTTGCACAAATTACATTTTGTAATTTTGTTTTTCAGTTGCTGGAAATGTTTGGGGCGGGGACCGCTGTGATAGTGACTCCTATTAGCAGGATCGGTTTCCTGGACATGAACTTAGAGATACCGACTATGAAGCAGGAGCAGCCCATATTCCAACGACTCAAAGACACGCTCCTGGCAATACAGTACGGTCATATAGCCGAACACCCCTACACTAGGGTCATATCGTAGTGCTTCAACATAGTGACTCTGTGAACAGTGATAAAATCTTTAGGGTAAAAGTAAGACTCAATTGATAAGATAAAACCGAAAAATTAAATAGGTTGAATGTGGCCTACAAGTTCATTCTGTAATGTTTGTAAATAATTACTCATAACTATTAATATAGACTTTACTATTTATATTCTAGGTCTATTTAATTAAATGTATTAAATACATTAATTGTGAAATATGAATTTTTAAACGTGCATTTATCTTATTAAATTTGCGCATAAAAATTCAACCATGAATAAATAGTTTGGAATGAAAGCTGGGCTGGTGAAAATTAAAATTTTTATTGGAGGTAAACTTGGTATAATATGTTTGTAATATAGTTGCCATCCCTAATAATAAGGATTTTAATTTTTCTAGTAGTAACTTATTTAGTTATTAAAATATATTAAATTGGAGAAGAGGTAGTCAAATTTTGTATTTTAAATTAAGTATGTATCATCAAAACAATATTCAAATAGAAATAGATGCATAGGATTGTCCCCTTGTCAAAAATATTGCTCATTGTCCGGAGTCAAACAAAATAAGATTTTTGTAAAAGAACTTTAGGTAGGCATGGAAAATCGCTTAGGTTCATGTAAAAGTTTAATTTTATCGAGTATAGTAGGTATCAAAGTGTATTAAGTTCCTTCAAATTTTAGCAACGAAAGAATTGCGCTGTATTGTTATGATGCTTTGTTTAAATTATGATGAAATTTTTGTTAATTTGAATAAGATTTGTCGGGCAATAAACATCTCTGGCGCGAGGGAGTGCTGTGATAAGGTTATCAGACAGACCTCAGAACAATAACAAGATTTATGTAAACTATCGCCGCCATTATCGGTCAACATTTTACATGTTGTTTTAAATTTTTCTTCAACAAAGTCCATTAGTAATATACTCGCCTGTACCATATTTCTAGTCTAAGTGGTTGTATAAGTTATTTAAATATAGAATAAGTTTTACACTCAAATTGTTTTTTTTTCTTTACCCACTAAATTGTCGAAAATCATTCCAGCCAATAGAAAAAATACTTAAAAACTATAAATAGATAGCTGATACTGAACACTTTCACAAAAACATTCGTATAAGTACATGACAAACGTAGTAGAACATAGTCGAGTCATTAGATGTTTTGATGACATCATTTTCTACAAAATTCGGTACTACAAGTAGGTTAGATAGTAGAAGTGACTATATATTATACTACCTATATAATATTTGAAATTTTGTAACAATAGGTGGGTACTAAACTATAGTTATTGTTAATTTCTATTTAATTTTTCACGAATAACAAATATTGATATGTTCAAACTGTTTTGATATATTTGTAGAATTTGAAACGAATATTAATGAAATGCCTATTTAGAACAATGTTTTATTCATTGCACAAAGTTAAATTGACAAGTAATCGTAAATATAAACTCTACCTATTCGGGTGGCAGAGGTAGATCGTCGTCAAAATCTTCAGTTTTCTTTCCACTCTGCGACCGATGTAGAGGTCTGGATATCGGCTGCATAGACTCCTGGTAGTTCTCTGAAGGCCTGTTGATAAGAAAAATATTTACTATATATAAATATAAAACATCTCATGTGGCGTGTTTGACTGACTTTGACGTCAAACAAGTCGCCACGTCATATTTTGCGCAAAATAATGCCAATGTTTTCAAATTTTATATCTGCCAGATTACATTTGCCTAAAAATAGAGTTATTTATCATTCATTTTTGTTTAACTTGTGCTAAAATTAGGTATACTAATTTCAGGCCTTAGATGTTAAAATTTCTAACCTTAGGTTACGACTTACGAGTTACATTGAATAAAGTTCAATCACCCTTAGTAAAAAAGCCTAATCACTGGACTAACTTAGCCCAACTTAAGCCACCGTAATCATTATGGGCTGAAAATTCAAATCATAATAATTTTAATTAAAATTGAAAATCTTGAAATTGCAGAAGCACAGAAAAAAGAGACAAAAATAATTGAAAGACACCCACCCGCATGTATAACAAGGCTGAGGTAAAACAACAAAATATGGACACAATTAGAAAAAAATATATATACTTACCATGAATATGAAACCATTTAAAAACCAAAAATAGAGTTTTTATTTTCTACAAAGCACACAATATAATATAGGCGTATCATGTGATTTTCACATTTAACGATATAAGCACGTAGTTAATATTCTACTAATATTATAAATGTGAAAGTTTGTGAGGATGGATGGGTGGAAAGATGTTTCTTACTCTTTCACGCAGAAACTACTGAACGGATTTCGATGAAATTTGGTATGGTAGTAGTTAAGGCTCTGGATTAAAATATAGGCTACTTTTTATCCCGAAAAAGTACAGTATTCCCATGGGATAGGTACTGTATTTCCGCGGGCGGAGCTGCGGGCAACAGCTAGTTGCTAATAACTAGTAAAGCATGCCCAATGTAAAAATCATGAATAAAAAAGGATTGTATAAAGTTCATTAATATTAAATGTATGACCCCGTGACGAACAGTCTGGTAAATAAGAATAAAAATCTACGCAGCAATTTCGCTGAACCGCCAGCGGTCACTACGAACCTACGTACGTCATTATAACAATTTTTGTTGTAAATCATTTGTAATTACGTGAGTGGATATTAGGTTATATAGTGAAGTAGGCGGGTCGCTCGGGTAAATATTTAGCAAAATCCACCACAACAAAACACACGTCACACAATGTACAAGTACTCCCAAAGTAATAATGCGCATAGAAATCTTCGTCACTGTTCGGCAACGGTCGTATGTCCCGAGCGTCGGAAGACGATATAATATTATATATAGAGTGGTTAAGTGCATTGATGCATAATTTAGTAGAATTATGTGTTTTATTCTAAAAGAGATAAATATTGATTTATCAGTAAAGAAATTTGATTCGATAATTCCATGTAAGTTAATAGTGAGGAAAACCACACGATTGCGAATATGCTACAATCTTTGTTGGATTGATTCACTTCGAAGATGTTATAGTACTTTTGAAGTGTCTTACTGAAGCTGGTGTAGTGATGGAAGAAAAGAAGATTTAAATAACACAAGTTTTCAAACACAGGTTTACATTAAAATCTTAGAAATCTAATCATTAAAGTCTCAGTTCAAAAGTATTTACAGCACTGATCATTCTAGAATAATATTACAATTACAAAAAAAATAATCAGAATCAGGGAGGATCTCTATTCCTGACATCGTAGATTCATCAGAACTTTCATTATGCTCTTGTTCATTTACACTGCTATCACCTGTGTAAATAATCATTTCATCGGAAAAACCATCGATTCTTGGCTCAAATTTTCTATATTCATCTTCGCATTTAACAGCATGATCACAAACTTTTTTCCATTCTTCTGGTCCTATATTATTGATTTTATCTAATATACCATCTTTAACTGACGTGACAGTCATTGCAATATTTTTTTTTGGCTACGTGTTGCTTTATTTGGGACCAAATATTTTCAATGGGGTTAAAATCAGGATGATATGGTGGCAATCGTATAATTTTATGCCCATGTTCCTCCATTATACGGTCAATGGCAAATTCTGTGTATTTTTCTTTGTCTTTTTATAATTTCATACAAATCGGGTTTCAGTTTCTTTGGGTCATGCGGAATGTTGTGTTGTTGTAACGAAGCTATCATTTGTGGTTTAGGTGTGTTTGAGTTTGGTGGTTTCACAGACAGCTTATTATGATATGGGGCGTTGTCAATTACCAACACACTATTAGGATGCAAGTTGGGAATCAATTGATTGCGTAGCCAAGTTCGATAACGTTCCGCGTTTATTTCTTTATGATAGTCACCTTCTGTGTCGACACATTTATGTAACATTAGAGCCCCTGGGACGAAGCCTTTTTCATTGCCTGCGTGTACAATAATTATTCGCTCTCCTTTGAAAATGGGTTGTTTGATACCTTTTTTGCTGCTATCTTGCCAAGTTTTACCCTTAGTATGTGATGTATGCACGTATGACTCGTCCATAAACACTATGTTTCTACCAGAATTCCTCAGCTGTTGTATTTCTCTGAGATATTTGATCCCTTTTAAACGTATATCATGCATAGGTAACCGTCTGTTATTGTCAGTTTTCAGAAACCTAAACCCCATATCTTTCAAGATCAGCCTTAAAGACTCTGCACAGCCTTTGAAATTAATAGCTTCGATCAACTTTTTTCTCAAATTATTTACAGTTGGGAGTTCTTTGAGCGTCAACTGAAAATTGTATATCATATTACGAATCACACAGTAGTCGAAATCATCAAGCCCTAGCCGAAATCTACTTTTAGGTTTTCCTTTTTTCGGTGTGGAAAATTTCATTGATTGATTCTGGTTTTTTTCGTTTAAGATATTACTTAAAGTTCGTCGTTAAATTCCTGTACCTTTTGTAACACGGTCCTGAACTTTTTTAAAATAATCATCATGGTCTCTTTTGAAAACATTGGCTTCATTTAAGAAATAAAGGTGACTTAAGCGGCTTTCCACGTTTAAATTTAACCATTCTGGAAGAATTCGTCTGAAAGTAAATGGTATGGGCAGAGTTAGGCATATTTTTATTTATTTGTTGTATTATTGCATTATGTACTAATATACTTTATAATATTATTTATTCCTATATCTATTTGTTTATTTATGCATGTGTTTATTTATTTGTTTATTATTATTAATTATTAATTTGAATAAAATAATTAAAGTTGAAATTAAATTTACCTTTGAAAACAAAACCAAGAAGGGTGTGTAGTAGCAGCTCTATATAATTCCACACAGAAAGAACACGTGCAGTCACCACCAATATATAAAGACGACTGACGGACCTTTAACTGACCGGCGACCGCCGCCGACCGCTCGAATTGTTTTCGATTGTGTACACATGATATTGACTCCTATTCCTTTCGAACAAAGTGGAAAATGCAAGTGCGTTGTTTAGGGCTCTTACGATTCAATGATTCGGGTGTTTCTGGGAATACGACCATTAGCGAAGATCTGCATGCGCATTATTAATTTGGGAATACTGTAAAGAGCTAAGAACAGTCATTACATCTGTGGATAACGCACGGTCTGTAAGGCCGTAGCTCGTATCATTCATTCATTTCTCGAAGCTTTTCGAATATTTTTTTACACTTGCATATCTTCAATGTAGATAAAATAAGTACTTAATATTATTTATTCTGATCAGATAATAATTACTATAGCATCTATTAACGAAACTATCTAAACCTACCTAGTGCCTCAACTATCGTATTTTAGTTAACTTAAACGTTTGAGCGGCCAAAGTTTCTCTGTCAACAACTGACCGATCCGCGATCGTCAGAATTCTAAGTAAGTATCAGACCGAGAAACTTTATTAGACTACATGCTAGGAAGTTAGGCTGTAATTTATAAAAGTATCTAGGTATTGTGTAGCACAGTCCTCAGCTGTAATCCAGCTCTACGAAAAGAAAAAGAGGAAAGATTTGTATTTCTATATTTTTGTTTATTTTTTGTCCCCGAATCACTCAAAAACCACTGGACCGGTTTTAAAAAATTGTTCACCATTAGAATGCTACATTGTAGGTGTAGGTTGTAGGTGTAGATTGTAGGAGTAGGTTAAGGAGACTAGGTGTAGGTTAGGTTAGTAAAGTAAAAGTGTTTAACGCCCAACGATGTGGGCATGGGTCAGCTAGTCTAACATATTTTTAAGCTACATAATATTGGCAAAATATTTGTCAGCTAGTGTAACCTTTTTTTTTTAAGCTACATAATATTTCCAAAGCAGTTCGCTGCTATCTTAGAGTCTTGCCCAACACTCAGAATGTAAGATGAAGCATACTCAGGGCTCAAGCATATAAAAGCTGGAGTACCTAAAGCTGGAGGACATCCTTGAGGTACTCCAGCTTTTATGTACCTACCTACTTTAAACTTCTGATATTCCAGAAATAGAAAATAGTACCAGTACGGGCTTGGCAGACGACACTGCCATAATGGCTACGGGCGAGTCGCAAGCGGAAGCAGTGGTAAAAGTACAGAAAAGCTATCCATATAGTATATCACTGTACGAAAAAGTGGCGAATAATGCTTAATGAAACAAAATAAATTCACGTAGATTTTAAAAACAAGAGACCAAACTATCATCCGGTATATTATATTAACAATACTGCTATACCGCACGAAAATACAGCTAAATATCTTTACATGACACTGGACACAAAGCTGCGCTGGAAAGCTCATGTTAAAAAAGTATGAAATAAAACTAATTTTCTAAATAATACCCCTTTTAAATTTGGCTAAAATTTTAACTAAACACACTTATTAACATATTTAGCGGAACACAAAAAAGGTCCATAATTAAAAAACTATGGTTTTATTTTAAAATCTACTTACTACACTTCTTTTGTTATTTAAAGTTTCATTTGTTTTACTTAAAATGAGATCACATTAAGAACAGATTTTGCGAGTAAAGGCTATTTGTGAAAAATGGTACATTTTTGAACTTTTCATGTAACCGGGAAAAGTGAAAATTAATATTAAAATAACAATTAAATAAATTAGAAAAATGGTGATTAATATCGCGTATTTCCTCCACGTGCTCTTATTAAAGTTTCTACCCGTCTTGGCATACTGAGAATGATGTTATCGATGGTCTCCTGGGATAGTCTCCGCCATTCAACTACGGCGATTCGCAGTTCACCCACGTTGGCAGGAGCTGGAATTCTGGACTTAACTTTTCTTTTCAGCAAGTCCCAAACGTGTTCTATTAGGTTCATATCCGGTGATATCGCCGGCCACTCCATAACAGTGATATTCATATCATTAAGATAAGCTTGAGTTACCCGAGCGGTATGCGGCCGAGCATTATCCTGGATAAAAACAAAATCGTCACCGATATATGGGGCAAACGGTACGACATTTTGTTCTAAAACTTCTCTGATATAGCGGTCTGCAGTTAGACTCCCTCTGTCAATCACTACCAAGTCTGTGCGAGCTCCCAAACAAATGCCCGCCCAAACCATTATTGATCCACCACCGTATGCAACTGTAGTTTCAAAATTTGTCTGAATGTATCGTTCTCCTTTGCGTCTGTATATTCTTTGCCTGCCGTCAATTTGATTTAAGAGAATTCTGCACTCATCACTTAGCAATACCTTACTCCATTGGTCCGCGTTCCAAAGTCGATGTTCCTGAGCAAAAGTTAACCTGTTTCTACGATGATTTACCTCGAGCCTTGGAGCCTTGGCGGGCACAAATGAACCCAAACCAGCTTCTTCGAACCTTCTTCGTACCGTACGCTCACTTACGGTTACACCCCGCACTGCTTCTAACTCATGTCGGGCTTGGACGGCCGTCAAACGGGGGTTCCTATGTACACGAAGCCGATTGAAACGATCATCCCTACTCGAAGTGCGTCTTTTTTTGCCTTGTCCTGCTCTTCTCACATAAGTACCGGTCTCCCTGAACCATTGGATACTGCGATGGATCGTTGAAACTGGTCGACGAAGATCTCTGGATATCACTCTGTAGGTTTGACAATTTCTTCGCATTTCGAGTGCCCTGGCAATCTCCGTTGAGGCGAAGTCAGGCATAATTCAGTCCTCAACTCCAAAAAGATACGCGATTAAAAAAAACTAACAAAAAACAGTATTTCAATGAAATTTTAAATCAAACTCAGAAGGAAGAAGAAGTTCGCTCCAGATAAGGTGTATTTGAATAAAATTAAAACAATTGCATAAAATGTGATGTTCAGTTGTTTTCTTAATTTGAAAATATTTCTTTTTAAATTAAATGACGTATAAACCAGCCAGCAACCTTATACGAGGGCGGCACTGAAAATTTCGGGAATCAAGGAAGTGACACAACATTACTATTTAAAAATGTATTTATTGCTTTTCGAAGTATTCTCCGCGAAATTTGACACATTTTTCCATACGATAGTCTCCAAAATGGACGTTTTGTAGGCGTCCACAGCTTCTTCAGGTGATGAAAATCTCTGACCACGCAATTTATTCTTTATTTTAGGGAAAGTATAGAAATCATTAGGGCTTAGGTCGGGGCTGTACGGCGGATGGTGTAATAATTCTATGATTTCTTGCTCTAAAAACTCTTTTGTTCTGTGCGCGGTGTGAGAACTCGCATTTCGTGATGGAGGATGATGCGGCGGTTGCAGTTCTCTTTACGGAGTTCAGAAACGACCTGTGGCAAACAAATATTAGCATACCATTCTGCATTAACCGTTCTGTGTCCCTCAAGAGGAATAGTCGCAACATGGCCGGTTTTGGAGACAAACGTGGCCACCATTTTTTTTGCAACACTCCGTGAACGAACAATTTTTGTTGGCTTTAACTCATTTTCGAACACCCAAACTCGTGACTGGTTTTTTGTTTCGGGTTCGTACGCGTATATCCAGGATTCGTCACCTGATACGATGTTGTATACAGCATTTGAAGATCCTGCGTTGAATCTTTCGAGAGTTCTGACGCATCAAGTAACGCGAGCCGCTTTTTGCTCTTCACAGAGCAAATGCGGTATCCATCGGGAAAACAACTTTTTTACACCTAATTGTTCATGCAAGATTATTTGTATTTGACCCATGCCAATGTCTAACGTTGCCTGAATTTCGCGGTATGTCACATGTCGATCTTCCTCAATCAGATTACGCACAGCATCAACGTTTTCTTGGGTGACTGCAGTTTTTGGACGACCTTGACGGGGATCATCACTGAGCTTGACACGTCCACGTTGAAATTCAGCAAACCAGCGATAAATTGTGGTTTTGGATGGGGCTTCATCACCAAATGCAGAAATCATCCGGTCAACGCACTGTTTTTGTGTTAAACCACTTCGAAAGTCATAATAAATCATCGCTCTAGAATTTTTCTCAACGACTAAACAAGTTTGACAAGACCTTGTGACAAGACCGAGAATCTTTTTTTAAATAAATAAACGGTATTCGATTTTTAAAACCAAGGAGTTTTAAATTAAAAAGATTTTAATATGACAGGAACAGTGGAAATATTCCATTCCCGATACTTTTAGTGCAGCCCTTGTATGATACTGATATCAAACCTTTATTTTATGTTCCGCTAAATATGCCGGTGTTTGTATTTCTCTACTCAATCTTCATAATTTTGAAGTCGGTACCAGTCCGAAGAACATCCTGATAAAACAATACCTAAGCCAAATTTAAAAGGGGAATTATTTAGAAAATTAATTTTGTTTCATACTTTTTTGTGAATTTTTACTTTGGCAGTCGGTTTAATTTTTTGTTTAAAAATAATAATGCTTTTTTCCCTTTTTAGTGATATTTATTAAATTATTATAAATACATTTTAAGAACGATAAAAATAAACTGTCGAGTGTATAATTGAATACGCGCCAAGCTTCCATTAGGTATTGTATATAAGATGATGATGATGATGACTGTAAGTTACATAGTGGCATATGCTTGCAGTTCTTTAAACAATGTCGAAATTCCCAAACGCGTATCTTTAAAGACTGAGGAGTTTTGTTCATTGCTTTTGGTTCCAGGGTATACCTTGGTGCAGAATCTTACTTTTTGGTATGCTTGGGTTACTTCTGAAAAAGTAAAAATGACTATATGTGTCCATATTAATTTCGAGGAGTTCCCTCGATTCCTCATGGATGCCGTCATCCGGTCACCGCTTTGGTGAGGACGAGACCAATTTCGGATTATACCCTATACATCAAAAATGTATATATATATATATATATATATATCCTCCGTTCGCATAATTTTCTTAAAAAGGGGTATAAAGTAGGTATAGACCATAGCAATTGCTTTGAATCAGTTTAGACGTTATAATGTTATCAAAAGGTTAATAATTGATGTGTTATTGATACATTACCTGTTTATGTTTGACGGTGATAAACACTACGTAAGCTCTATCATCTAATGAGTTCTATCATCATTGGAAATTGTTATCTTTATACATTTAAATAGGGCAGCATCATTAAATGTCTTTAGATAAAAAGACAAATCATTACAATAATATGTATCTGGCTGTTACTCTAAGGTTAAGTATCTGGGAGACCGAACTTTGCTCGGTGTTATAGTAAAACGATAAAAAAAATTAAAAAAAAAAAAGAAAAATAAATAATAAGAATCACGAAAATATTTATCGTACCTGGATTCCAACCCACCACATTCCGAATTTCCAAACAATGCAAAAATTATACGTGGGCACGCATACCAAGCTTGAAGCTGCCAATCAGACTGACGTAAAGTGATTATTGAGATATTGTTAAATGCGCAGTTTCTAAGGGATAAGATCTAGATCGATTTTAAAATATATTATCCACCTTTGCTAATTGAAATGGTGATAAGATATGGAGTTTTTTTTACTATTTCAATGTTTAATAGTTAAAGAGAATTTCTTCGTCTTCGTGTAAGTTTAAGAAGAGAATTCTTTAACTTACACTTACACTTAATTATAAAGTTTAATATTGTAGAGTTTATAATAGTGTTAACAGAAGATCGGATTTGTTCCGGAGTTAACCCCGGATTTAAAAGTCAAGTTAGTGGTTTTCTCTCTAAAATTGTATAATATGGGGATGTTTGGGGATTTCGGCGTTGTTTAAAGAACTGCAACTTTGAACATTACTTTGCCGTTTGTGAACCTATTTGCAAAATTCTTTTGTTGTTGTAAAGCTTATAATTCTAAATTTGTCTCCGAGTCATGAAAGTGGTGACCTGATGATGGGATCCATGAGGAATCGAGGGAACTCTTCGAAATTTATATGGACACATATTATAGTGATTTTAACTTTTTCTGAAGTAACCCAAGCATATGCTACCAAAAAGTAAGATTTTGCACCAAGGTATACCCTGGATCCAAAAGCACTGAACAGAACTCCTTAGTCTTTAAAGATACGCGTTTGGACATTTCGACATTGTATAAAGAACTGCAAGCATATCTCATTATGCAACTTACAGTAATTTATCATCATCATCTTATATTATTAAGCCCCGCAAGTTGATATTGCGATTGGCGGCCATCTTGGTGACGTAGTCGACGTCGCACCGTCATGACGGTGCGACGTCGAGTACGTACGGTACTGACGCGTCAGTACCGTTCGCAAGGTCAGCCCGCTCTTACGTGCTTACGCGCATCGAGTACAGGTAGCGGCACAAAACTCTAGCGCTGACCGTTATTGCGCAGAAGTCAAAAATTAGGTCTGTCAGGGGGCTAGAGGGACGAAGGGTGCTCGTGCGTAGCGCCGATTGTCTAGCCAGTCGTACTCCGTCCTCCGCCGTGATACGACGCTCCGCGGTCTTCTGATTGTACAGTCGCGTTCTAAAACCTATTGTTATTGCCGTTCCTTGTTATTGTTTTTTGTTAAGTTTGAGTTCGATTGTTATTGTTGGTTTTTATTATTAAATTTGTTTGTGACTTTAAACAGTGAACATGCCTAGAAGAAATACTGTTTTGAAAAGACAGGCACGAAAAATGGTGTATGACGTGCATTGTTTTGTTAAAAAAGAAACCAATGAATTGATTGATTCTTTAAAGCAAATAAAAAGTGAGATTGACGAAGCAACGAGTATTTTGCTCAGTCATTCGAATGACAGCACGATAAGACAAACTTCAGACGTTATTAAGACGGGGATTATTATATTAAATAAAAATTGTCAAATTCAATTATATATTTTTTTCTACTCCCCATAAACTTAATCACTCGGTAGTGTACAAAGAGTACATTTAAATATGTTCTTAAAATTATTTTATTAAAGTTATAATTGTATTGCGTGCGCGACTGTACCGATGCGCAGCTATCCCCTCTACATTTCGCTCAGCGCTAAACTTACGTGCCACTACTTGTACTTTTTAAAGCTTTTTGTTTTTGTTATCCTGTTTTATTGTTGTTGTTGAGCTTTGTTGTTTAGTTTTGTTACCTGTTAACCGTCAAAATGAGTAAGAAATTAATTAACAGTCGTAACAGGACAATTATTTTGTAAAAGAGAAAGAGGACTCTAAGTTAGTTATCCAAAATATAAACCGTGCCTTAAAAAGTGCTTCGGACACTACTGAGGACATTTTAATGTCGAAGCAACTAGTAATAGACATTTTGAATATTTTGAAAAATTCTACCAGTCACGGAACGTGTGGCTTGTGCCACAGGCGTTGCAAAAAATACTGTGACAAAATTACGACGAGAGCATGAGTCAGCAACAGCAAGTGGCAGCAAAATGAGAACTCCTACCAAAGCAACAAGGCAAAGGAAGGAATATTTCGACGGATTTTCATTAACAGCATTAAGAAATATCATTCATTCAATGTATACGGTGAGAAAAGAAATACCTACAATGCGCAAAATCTTGGCGGCTGCAAGAGTAGACCTTAATTATACTGGTAGTGAAACTACATTAAGAAAAATAATTAAAAGTGATTTAGAATAAAAATTTAAACGATGTTACCAAGAAAGACTGGGTCTAATTGAAAGACCCCAAATACAAGCGTGGAGGGCTAAATATTTACGCCGTATGAAACAAAATTACTCGCTTGGTGCTAACAAAAATCCGTTATTTATCTCGACGGAACGTGGATACACGCGCACTACACAGTAAAAAAATGTTGGCAAACAGCAACCGATGTAAGAGTGAGACGGAACGACAGCCCCGGCCGCCGATGGATAACGCACGCGTACACGCGGGAAACGAAACTAGCTTTGTTGACAATGCCCTTTTAATGTTTAAGGCAGACACCAAAACGGGGGATTACCACGACCAAATGAATGCGGAGAATTTTACAAAGTGGCTTACAGAAAAAATACTACCCAATATACCACGCAACTCCATAATTGTGATGGACAACGCCCCTTAGTAAGGAAGAGAATAATAATTAATTAATTAAACAGGACAAACCGCCGAAAAATTATAAAATCGACAAGTTATTAGCTGACAATGGCCATGAGGTCGTTAGATTGCCACCGTACACCTGCGACCTCAACCTTATTGAGTACATCTGGAATCTAGTCAAAATGAGGGTGTCAGAAAATAATGTGGAGCATTTAGAGAGTCGAATTGAATCTCTGACGTTGGAGGCGTTGGCATCAATAACTCCAGATGATTGGCGAAAGGAAGTAAACCACGTTAAAAGTCTTGAAAAGGAATATTGGCACAAAGATAGAATAACTGACGAGTTGGTTATCATAAATACGGCAGACGACAGTGAATCTGAAACAACTGAAAGTAGTTCTGATTCGGAAGACAATATGAGTGGGATTGAAGAAATAGGCTAAGATTTTAAATAAACATAGATTTTTTACATACCGACCTGGTTTTATTTATAATTTATAATTATTTGCCACATAACCCAGACATTAATTAAGAAATATTTCCATATTTACACATCCACAACGTAATTATTATGTTGTATTAATAAAATTATAAAATACAAATCAACCCATAACCCTAGCTTATTTACTTTTTATTACATTTTTTTTTGCTATCTGTACTTTTTTGCGACGGATGACGTCACGCAGCTATTATTGTGACAAGGTTCCATCGCAATATCAACTTGCGGGGCTGGTACAATACCTATGGAAGCTTGGCGCGTAGTCAATTAGGTATACATTCGATCGTTTATTTGAAACGTTCTGAAAATGTTTTAATGATAATAATAATAAAGGGAAAAAATATTATTTTTAAACAAAAAATTTAACCGACTTCCAAAGTAAAAATACACAAATAAGTATGAAATAAATCTTGTTTTCTAAATAATTCCCCTTTTAAATTCGGCAAAAATATTAACTATTTCTCTACAAAATCTTCATAATTTTAAAGTCGGTACCCGCAAAAGCGATGCAGCCCGCTGCGGCGACAATATCATCATATCAAATGTGTGTGTAAATTTTTACACTTGGCTACACTTACGTTTAATTAATTTTATTCGTAACAATATATGGCATATTTTGTTGTTGTTTTTCGCCCCTCTTCCTTAAGGTGATTTACTTTATGGATCACTCAAAGAATTACCCCTAAAAATATCACCGATAAATCGTAACTTACAACGTCCAAAACCGAAGAAAAACGTCATCAGTCAAAGACGTTTCTCTTTATTATTTATGGTCTCAATATAGAACATACGTGTAAGCTGCAGAACTGCCGCTCGCTCTGCTCGTAGGTCGTTTCGAAGCCGTCGTCATCCGAAGCTCACTGGACCCATCTTGAAAATGTGCAATTAAGTATTAGTAGATACACTTAAAGGCATATAAATACTAACTTATGTCATGTCTTTGTGCATCGTGGGCTTATTTAAAAGTAGACAAACGTAGAAAATTCATAGACAAACTGTGAATATATAATTTTTCGTTCCATTTTGTAGTTTTATATTTTTATGGAAACACACAGACTAGTAGATTGTTAGCATAGGGTTGAAAAGAATCAATTCCCGAGGTAGTTAGACTATAGTCTATGAATAATCAATTCCTAATCGGACTATATTAGGCTATAGTCCGATTAGGAATTGATTATTTTACCCGTGGCAGACACTCTACTTTTAATTTAGAATATGAGGAAAATAAAACTAGTTGTTTATCTAAACTATTTATTGATAATAATATATTAGTAGTGCCTATTTAAAATTAATAGTCAATTATTAGGACAATTCGTGAAATTAAAAGTTAAATTTTTGTTTGGAATATTTATGTTTTGAGAAATTTGGCTGTTCTGGATCTCTGTAAAAGTAGGAGACTCTGGTATTTTATCGGACGACGGATTCCATCGCGGACACTCCCTGGAAGTTGTCGGCAGAGGCGAATTGGGGCGTATTTTTATAGTTTCGGTTAATTTGGTTGAAATTTTAGTTTTATTTTGGACTGAATCCTCTATGTAGCCTTCGGCGACTGTACTGGATTTCCAGCCTCCATGTCTTTTTAACGTAGTCATGTTTGCCCCAGAATCGGCTAAAAGTGTCGCTGAAGTTCGTCTAAAACAGTGTCCGGTATACTGCTCACAGTTTGGTAAATTCAAATATGTCATATATGTATAATATTCAAATATGCTATCTGCTTCGGCATACCTGAGATTTTATTTTTACCGATCACTTGTTTATAGCATTTTCCCTTCTGATAGTTGAGAAAAAAGCGGTCCGTTTTTACATCACTAGGTCTCATTTTTTGATATTTCTTTACTATTTGTGTAAACTCTTCTTTTACTATAAACGAGCGCTCAATATGTGTCTTTGATTTAGTCAGTTTTACTAATAATAAACCGCCTTGACTTTCAATGTCGTTAATTGTCAAATTTGTGACTTCACTGCTTTTGCAAGCGCCGCTTATACCGACTATCAATACGACCTGTGAAAAACATGTACTTATTTTAGTATTTGTGTAATAAATACGTTAATATTTAGAATAAATCCATAAATACTTAGGTAAACGTACCTTCACTGCCAAATATATCTTGTCAGGAGCATCATTAAAAAAATTTCACCTCATGAGATGTGAAAACTTTACATTTCTTACTCTTGAACCCCTGCGACTGTCTTTTCAAAAATGCTGTTAAATTATGAAATTTTTTCAAATCTACATTGAGCATTGAATATCGGCTCCATACCGTTGAAGGCTGTAATTTGCTACACAGTCCATTAAAATATGTAAGAAATACACTTTCGGAAAGCGATTTTATATTCTTGTCTTCTCGGCACTTCATAAAATCATTGTATGTGTTTATATATCTTTCTTTTGATATTTTTGGCAAAAGATTTTCTATGACACAATTTGCCTCGTCTATAATGGAATCTGGTGTCAATATTTCGCCTGAACTCATTTTTAATATTCAATTCAAATCTTAGCACAAAAGTCCGTCCCAGATACATACATAACAGATTTTAGTATCCCGCCAATTTGTGTTGTCTTTTTAAATTTTATATATGGAACTTGCCGCTCGCCGCGTAATTGTCGCGGCACTCGCGGCTTATTCCGCTCAAAGAAGTTTGCGCTAAATTCACACTGGCTGTTTAGAAAGTCATGTCATTTTTTAATAGTTTTTTTTTTACATAAAACTCTTCACAGCTGACAGCAGTTCTATTTTGAAGTTTTGAAGACCCTCGGGCCGGAATGAATTTGTATGAGTTTTTCCCTCCCTATGAAAGGAAAGCAGCATCATCCACCCAATAATCAGATCAAAACTACTTTCCGAGTATGAGAAATGAAAAATAATTAATTCGTTTTCTCTTTAGTAAGCATTGCCTCCGTATTAATTTTCTGCAAACATTTCTTATATATAGGCAATTAAGTATGCACAGATCAGTGAAATAAGTCGAGGAAAAAACTGTCCCCACTTTTGGCAGTTGTTTGGGGCCATTTTGACATTAGAAGTATGGTGAAATCAAGATGGCTGTCATTTGAGGTATGGTGAAAACCAAGATGGCGGAACTTTTTCTTGTACGAAGATTTGTTCTGTTAAATGTAGGTCAAATGTACGCCCATGATTAGTTTTGGAATCATTGGGGTAGGTAGAATATATTTTACCTTTTAGTTAGGTGTTACATGTTCTTCTATCTCATCAAAAAAATGTCACCGACCTTATCGCGGAAGGGTTATCAGTGTTATAATATCGCATGTACGAACACAATAACAGCAGCGATAAGTATGTCAAGTTCATAAAACAGTGTGGTATGCCTTGAGCGAACTCTGGAAATAAACAGGCATATAATATTATCCCATACATTTTGTTTTCGAACTTCGCCGTCGAAATTATCGAATGCATCTTGACTAGCTCGGCTCGAAAGGCGATAAAACTATTAGAGGAAAAGAAGGATTTACCTATTTACGAGGAATTTAATTAAAAAAAAAATCACAGTGAAAATGAGCAAACCTACCCATCATTTTCTAAATTTAAATATTGTAAATATAATTAATGTGCGTTCAAAGTAACATCTCACCCATGCGCGGTTCCTGAGGCTCTTGGCGGTAGTTTATATATTCAATAGCGCTAATGATTGGTTAACGAGTTTGCGTCATTCAATCAAAAGCGCCATTGAATAGATAAACTACCGAAAAAAAAGCCTCAGAAACCGGGCAGAAGCAGGCAAGATTTGACTACTCTTGCCTGCTTCTGCCCGGTTTCTGTGTATGTGTGTTAGCAATTAGCATAGATAATATCTTGTGTAAAAATTAAAAACGCTTTTAAGTATGTATGTATTTTAAAACTATATATTTTGTTAAACGGCTTATTATTTCAATCATCACACATTAATTTAGATATCTACCATATAATAATAATTCCTACTAAGCTACGATAATAGGCTACTTGACTCATATTTAATTTCATACATTGAAGGAGTATTTCCTTTAGTACTTGGCGTAGGAAAACGTATAGTAAGCAATATTATAAATTAAAAACTTAAGATTGATGAATAAAGTCGATTTAAAAATATCTATTTTTGGTTTTTAATTTCTACTGATAAAAACACCTCGAACTAACTTCCAGCAAGGATGTGACGACACAAACCCGCTAAACACATATTATGTAGTAGTGAAACGGAACGTGTTTCTGTAAATAAATAGTTCATGACATCTTAAAAAGTTATTTGTGTCAAAACGTGAAACGGAACGTAACCGCCATTTTACTACTACGGACTATAGAACAGATTAGAATAGTACTAGTATGACGTCACAGCACAGATAATCTATCAACCAACATGGCGAATTGTGTTTTCGGCGGTTTTTAAAAAGCGTATTTTTAAAATATATTTTTTGTAGGTTTCAAAATAATCTAATATTATTCTTTTTTGTGTAATGAAACAGTTATGAAGCGTTTAGGAAATAAATAAAAACAAGCTCAAGTAGCCTATTGTCAAAGCCGTCCACGACACTTAGTAATTCCAAGTTATGTTCGCAGATGTAGAGAGATAGTTAAAATTTTTGCCGAATTTAAAAGGGGAATTATTTAGAAAATAAACTTTTTTAGACTTCCTTAAAATATATGACCGCACAGGTCAATGATCAATCCCTACAGGCTATTATTATCTCGACCATGTCACAGAATATATTTTGTTACTTACATAAAAAACTGTCATTCAACGATTAAAGGTAAGACCGCACTAGGCGACATTGGATCGACGCGACGCGTCCCTACTATACTCGGTGCGGCGAACCTTAATCCCTATGACACTAACAGTTAATCTCACGACATAACATTGTAGTGGCGTCACTATTCAATTAGGATCATATTGGAGGCGTCTAAAAATGCCATTTATAAATTTTACGTAGCTTTATGCCATTACAATGATATTCCGTTGGAATTTTTAACAATTCTTAACATTTACAAGAAATTATCTCAATCTGAATTTACGTTTACGTCCTGCAAAACTTACGGCGTGTGACATTTCGTGTGACATGTAAGTTTTGCAGGATGTAAACGTAAATTTAGCTACGTAAAATTTATGTATATAGGTGGAGGCGTCTAAAAATGTACTAAAATGGCATTTTTTGACGCCTGCAATATGATCCTAATTTAATGGTGACGTCACTACAATGTTATGTCGTGATATTAACTGTCAGTGTCATAGGGATCAAGGTTCGCCGCGCCGAGTATAGTAATACTGCAATGGAGTGCCGCGTCCTGCAGTTCCACTGCCGCGTAGTTATGCCTAGTGAGTCCCACCTCTTTATACAAATGACAGCTCGCGGCTATATGTACGCGGACAGGCGAGTGCGGGGGCCGCGGGACGTGGGTTTTTTTAAGCCAGGGCTTATCAATCACAAGCTCGTTTCGTGCTTTGACATAATTGACACTATAATTTCAATGAGGGTGTTTGATATTTTTTCTGGCGCTAGGGGGCAGACCCAACGTACACAAATCATCATCTGGTCGCTGTAAATGGTATCAAAAACGGTCAATAAGAATTGTCGGTTCTTTTTCAGTCATCAGGCGGTGCTTGGTAGCCCGACTGTCCTTGTTATGTCAAAAAGCTGTCAGATGTCACGAATTTAAAAACCTCATTAATTCCGTGCCAACCTTAGGCTTACGTCAGGATAGCTGACATTCGCTGGTGCTTGAGCTGACACTTGTAGAGAGTATCGCCCCTGTGACCATATTGAATTGTAGGTAGTCATACTCACTGACATAAATTGACACTATCAAGGCATTTATTACTCAACAAGAGGAAAGATTTCAACCTCTGGATATGTTATATCTGTACAAGAAATTTCTGGTTGCCTTTATCTCGACTGACCAAGTAATGTGACTCAATCCGGTTTAAACTAGTTACACAGAGTGGTTAATTTAAAATCGTTATACAGTCAATTTTATGAGGTTCCGTTAATCGTCTATGTTGCAGTATTATATATATGTTGAAATCATGAAAATTCTAATTACTCCCGTAATCGAAAATGATTATAAATATAACCGCAGTAGATAATAAGATTTATTTATCTGTTTAAATTTTGCCGCTTTACTCCCATGCGACCGTAGCGACACCACTATTTAGCACATTCTAAAAAGATCTCAACGCAGTTCCTACTTCTTTTTGACTCTCTTAGCAAATTCCTACGTAATAATAACTATTAGGGCCTGTTTCACATTTGCCTAATAAGTGACAAATAGCTTATCTGGAAGTTTTGTCTCTGTCGCTCGGTATAAGGTAAGCAGCGACAAAGCTACTCGTTAGATATTAGGCAACTGTGAAACAGGCCCTAATAGTTATTATTACGTAGGAATTTGCTAAGAGAGTCAAAAAGAAGTAGGAACTGCGTTGAGATCTTTTTAGAAAGTGCTAAATAGGGGTGGCGCTACGGTCGCATGGGGGTGAAGCGGCAAAATTTAAACAGAGAACTAAATCTTATTATCTCCTGCAGTTATATTTATAAACATATTTTCGACCCGCGAGTAATTACAATTTTCATGATTATCTGAATGAGCTACTAAAGTCGGTGAAAAAAATTAAATAACTAAACTTAACTAACTTCACTCCATCTCTTATTGCTAACTTCATATCACACCCTCTTCTGACTCTAGCGCCATTATGGCCAGTTTTGGAACTATTATTCAACTACTTTTGTCGGACACTTTTTAGCTTTTCTGCCTTAGCGAGATTGTCCTTTTTTCCTCTATACTCAATAGTTCTTTTGATCCACGCTTTATGCGTCTGTTCAAAATTGATACCCACTGCAAAGAACGGGCGCGAACATCCGCCTAACACACTTTCAGCCTTAGGTGTTTAGGGCTTTTTAGAAGCACAAAAGCTTATTACTGACTGGCTATTATATACATATTCTATAGTTATAACATGTGCCGTAAGCATAACACGCCATCTAATTAGCCTATTCTGTCGACCAGGGACTGGCTCGCACTAGATGAGCCGCCGCCGCGCTACTGACCGACGCCGCCGTTTTTAAATAAATATTACTTTGTCAATATCTCATTAAATACTTAGTAGGGTCATAAATTTCGTTAAAAACTTATACTGTAATAAATGATACACGTTTTGATATGTATTTAGAAATCATATATGAAATCAAAGCTAGAATATATTAAACGTAGAATATATTTTTATTTACGTTCGAAATGTCATTTTGAATGAAATGAAATTTTATAAATATAATTATAAGATATGCAATTTAAATAAGTGAATATTACGGTATGTACAATGTACATATTTTAAAAACGTAATGAAATGAATATACTTAAAATTATCCTAAATATAAATTATTTTATTGCACTTAGATTTTAGAATAATAAAGGATACTGACAAATCCTGCCCGATTTTTCATCAAGAGCGGCCAAGTTTCGAACATATGTGTTTTTATAGCACTTATAAAGTTATTATATAAATAATTTTAGGATTTGGAAATCAAAAGTTGTGAATCTCCGATCTGCAGATATCTGTATAGTATAACCATAGGGTTATTATGGTGTAAATGTAGTATGTATGTAGTGTAAAAAATGTAGTATGGGTTTATGTCACATTTGCTATAAAATAGTATACGATACTCGTGACCCAAGTTGCATATTATAGCTCAATACACTACTTGCAATAATACACTACTTAGGTCACGCGTATCGTAATGTACTATTATTTTTCTATATTTAAAAAGTTTTGTACTAGTTTTATGAAAAAACTATATGTTTTTTTTTGGGTGTGAAATAGTATTAAAATACTATTTATTTATTTATTTATTTATTTCATTCTTCATGTAGACATTAACAAAGACACATTTGAAAGTTATAACAATACATTGGCGTACTTTTACATTTATATTTATACCAAGAAAAATATTTATTATATTTTTGGTTTTCGTAACGTGGAAGCTACATCTATCATTTATCTGTTAGCATATTTCGTTTCCAAACATATGTTAGTTATTAATTTCATTACGCAATTAACATCCCAACTAATAGATGTCGCTTTTCCGCAAACCGCCACTACGGAAATTTATTGAACATTAGGTTAGGTTATATTTAATCAATTATCTCCCGAGATTGATGTATAATATTATTGCTTTTTTTTGTTTCTATATTCATAAAGTACAACTTACTATACACACTTTTTTGTGGCCACGTATTTTAATTACCAGGCAGTAAATGTATGACGACTAACCGGTCGGTCTCCTTTACTTTATCTCAGTTATTATATAATTTCGAGTTGACGTCATTCGTATAAAAACTATCTTATGCATAACAATAATATTATTTACCCTTGGAAGTTATCGCTAATCAAATATGATTTATGTTTGCACCAGGGGGTCTAAAAAGGCCACTTTAGGTGTTTCATATTCATATATTTTTTTCAACTCATATTATGTGCGCAATTTTACGCATTTCTATTGAAAACTGTCAAAATTAATGTTTTATAATATGATAAAATCAGATGAATCATGTAGCCATTTGACAATTTCACGATTTTTGTATGGAAAAAAAAATGAAACATAATATGAAACACCTAAAGTGGCCTTTTTAGACGGCCTGATGGTCGTCGAAAGAAATTTATCCCGAGCCAACGACATTGCCCTTATATTTAATAGAGACCATATTTTATTTTCGGTCCAAAACCAAAGTGTCGGCTGCCAAAAGTATGCGTGGGCGTTCAAATAGCCCAAGAGCTACTAGTAAATTAAAAGCAAGTGTTTGAGGCAAGCTGAAACCTTGTCCTATACTTGTCCTATTGTACCTCAACACGAGACTGCAGGTGTGGCTGGTCAGAAGCGGGGCTAAGTCAATATACGATTTTTTCCTTCTCGGAGTCGGGGCTTTAAACTTGCCAGACCAGTGTTAAAGTAAATTAGAAAAAGGTTAAAAAAATAAAAACACGATATAAACTTACAGTGGAGTCATTTTAATAGGTAACATAGGAGACTTGAGGTCTGGTTTAGCAAATAACCTCACAAAACTTTCGAATCAGATAGGAAAAGTCGCTATACTGAGCAGGAAAATGACGGAAATGGATAGTGAAAGAGAAATTAGGGAAACTAGGGAAGTGGAAGTACAGTGTGGAAAGGATAAAGATGATGAGTATTATGAAGAGAACCAGAAATATCTGAGAGAACATGAGATTAAAGAAATATCTCTCGAGATATATGGACGATTGAAAAAATTGATAATTGAAAAGGAAGAAAGTATAAAAGAGTATGTAATGGAAGTGAATGAAAAAACAGTAGAAACAATAACAAAAAAAAATAAGATTAAACCACGAAGAAGTGAAAAACGGAAATCAGGAAAATAGGGAAAATTTTAATAGGGCAATTGAAGAGTGGGGGGTCAGGGCTCCGGCAGAACCACAGCCCGTGACATACGCGGGTGTGGTCGGTGGCAGTGGGGAAACCCAAACCTTGCCACCGAAGCCGAAGCACGTGACCCTCCACTCTCTAGTGGTGACAGACAGGGAAAATTCTATGACAAGTACAGAGATAGTGACAGAAGTAGGAGCAATTATAGAGGCAAAGAAAGAAGGAATAAAAATAGATAGGATTAGAAAAGGTAAAGATAGGAAAGTCATCATAGGAGTAAGTAATAAG
The DNA here is from genome assembly GCA_037179445.1 of Phengaris alcon alcon. Lineage (NCBI taxonomy): Eukaryota > Metazoa > Arthropoda > Insecta > Lepidoptera > Lycaenidae > Phengaris > Phengaris alcon. The sequence goes on along the minus strand of JAYRCH010000055.1, from coordinate 3,007,850 downwards.
AAGGACAAAGATAAGGTCAAAGAAAGAATAGAGAAAAGTGGAGGAAAACTAGAAGTGCAGGGTATAGAGAATAAGGATCCGCAGGTTGTACTGTATGGGGTGCTCAAAACAAACACGGATGAAGACATATATGAAGCCGTAAGAACGCAAAATGAGCACCTCATGGAGCACATCCTGGACGGGGGAAAGGATAGGATGAAAGTTAGATATAGGAGGCGGGGAAAAGACGGTAGCACCGAGCACGTGGTGATGGCCGTGTCGCCGGATATGTGGACGTGCTTCACCAAGGCGGGCTATCTATATATAGATATGCAGCGCGTGCGGGTCGCCGACCAGTCCCAGATACAGTGCTCGAGCTGTCTAGGGTACGGACATGGGCGGCGATTCTGCACTACCGCCGAGAAGAGGTGCGGCCATTGCTCCGGGGCGCATCACCAGTCTCGGTGCGAGGACCGTATGGCCGGCAGTAAGCCGCGATGCATAAATTGTGAGAGGGTGGGAAATAGAGAGGTGGAGCACAACGCATTCGGTGCGGAGTGCCCGGTCCGGCAAAAGTGGGACGCTATGGCGCGCGCAACAGTCGCGTATAGTCCAGAAGACCTATTGGTCTTCTGGACTATACGCTCTGGACAGTGCTGACACAATCACTAATTAGATAAATCACTAATTAGATAAAAGACAAGTGGGCGGTGCGACACTGTTGGGGGAAGCTGGGCATATATATGATTATGGTGACATAAGGCAGCATATATAGCCACAGCGACCAAAAACTGGTACTATTAGCGTATGCGCGCGCCATGGAGTCTCACAAAGTATGCAAAGGATCCATATGAGTATGAATCCTGAGCATACAAATTGTCGGGACGGACACTTCGACCTGGGCGCGGAGGGGCCGAAATACAGAGAAGTAGAGATAGAACAGAAAGAAGGTTTTAGATAAGTAAGGAAAGCGAATGTAAAGTAGAAAAAGTAGAAACTAAATAAAATTGATGTAAAAAACCTGGAACTCAAATAAATTATAAATAAAGTATAAGTAGAAGAAAATTCAATAATAGAATGAAAATTGTAATAGTGGAATGTGTGGGTTAAGTTGTTCAAAAGACATAAATCCATAGATAGAGAATATAAGAAACTACAGATAAGTAAAATATATAGAAATAAAGAAATAAGTAGAAGTAATAAAATAAGTATAAGGGAATATTGTAAAATGAATGAAACATAATATAAACTAAAAACACAAATGTAAAGGTAATGAAAATAAAAGGTAAAAAGGGGTAAATATAAAATGTAAGCAAGAAAATAGAGTTGTAGATGTAAGTAAGGAAATGTAACTAAGAGAAAGAAATGTGATATAAAGTAGTAAAAATTGTAAATTATAATTAGTGTAAAGTTAAATGTAACAAAAGAGAAAGAATTTAGAAAAAATGTGACAAAGTAGTAAAAATTGTAAATTATAATTAGTGTAAAGTTAAATGTAACAAAGAGAAAGAATTGTGAAAAAATGTCACAAAGTAGTAAAAACTGTAAATGATAATTGTAAAGTAAAGTAATTGTAAAGTTAAAAGTAAATGTAAAGTTAAATATAGTTAAAATAGCAAATCGGAAATGTAAAAGAGGTGATAAAAGGAATGTATAAATAATAAATAATTATAAATATAACAATTAAAAAAGTAAAAAATGGTCCTGGCTAACGGCCGGGGGAACAAGAAAAAAAAAAATAAAAAAAAATAGGTAACATTTGACGTCTGTCAGTTTTATCTTCATAGTGAGGTGACCTGCTTAAAACATCGATTAAAGTGAATGAATCGATACGGACTTGAAACATAATATGTGAATTTTAAAAATCATCAGGCGAATCCTTGTCCCATTATTATTATTTTTTTCGTAAATTTAAGGAACAAAATAAGACAAGTACATAATTTAACTTTTTTATTTTTTGTATTTTTATAGTTAAAAGAATAATAAATTTAATTATGTTTTATTATAATCACAACGTGGTTATTAATTTATGGTGATATTTCTTCACAAGTAATCATTCGATTCTACTTATCAGCTTTCGATTTTTAAAGTAACATCCCTAGTGTTTAAAAAGAAAAAGGCTTAACTGACGCAACATTGTAACGACGTTAACTACGAGTCATGTATGAAACCTTGGCTTTATTTTAAAATACCTATTCAACGATACCCCAGACTAGATACCCTATACTAGAATAAAAAAATAGTTTTCATCCCCAATTCACATATATGAAAAGCGGAGTGGCTTTTAAATGTAAAATTATTATAATTGTATGATGCCAAAACCGTGATCTTCTTTAAATGTACTAAATTTATGTCTGTCTGTCTGTCTGTCCGCGCTTCTATCTTTTGTAATCTATACATATAAAATCGTAACTGGTCGCTGTCTATACAAGGAAGATATATGAGAAAAACTATTACAGGATTTATGAACGACATAAAACCCAAAACAGACTCTGAGTAGGAACACATAGGCAACTTTTTAGTGCGGGAAAATGTACGGTTCCCGGATATTTGTTTTTGCGCGTACGAAATCAACGTCTTCACCGATTTGAGTGCGGTTTTCACTAATGCGTTTTGGCTAACATCTGAACTATACTAGTATTATAAAGAGGTAAAGTTTGCTTCTTTGCGAGTTTGTGACTTACCAGATTGTAAGGGGAATATTTGGATCTACTTCAACCTATTTTTAAAATTCTTTTACCAATAGAAAGCCACATTATTGGCGAGTGTCATAGGCTATATATTAACCCGAAAAATTATAAGTATTTTCCGTGGTAGTCGGATTTGCAAAATAAATCGAAAAAAAACGAGCGAACGAAATCGTTTTTGAGAAATCATGACAGATAAATAGATGAACTCAATAGAGTTCTAGAGAAAAGTTTTTGAGTTTGATAGTGCCTGCAAAAAATATAAATAGCATTCGCCCGCGTGAAATTGGGTTTTAAAAGATATCTTTAAAATCATTTAAAACTTTCATCCCCTATTTGACTTTCTTAGGGGTTGAATATTGAAAAGCGCTAAAATACGTTACTAATTATTTTTCCGTAGGTACTCAATTCATACAAAATTTCATGCAAATATATGTCCAAGAAATAAAAAAATCATACAAAATTTTATCAGCTATTTCACCACCTTGAGGGTTGAATTTTGAAAAATTCTTTTTTAGAAGATGCTTTCGTCAAATGAGAAATATGGCACACTTTTTTGAAAGATTAAAGAGATAAGGCTAGAACTATATGATCCGGAATCCGGAAGCCCGGAGAAAATTCGGAATTTTAAAAATAGAACCCTGCGGTCATATAATAGAGCTGGAAATCAAACACACAAGTGTCAAACTGTCATACGAGTAATATATGACAATGACATTTGACTCGACACTTGTGTTTGATTTCCAGCTCTGTTGTATTAACGCAGAGTTCTATTTTTAGCTTTCTGAATTATTATTATACTTTTGATTTTCAGCTTATTAGCGCAGAGTTCTGTTTTCAATGCACTGAATTTTTCCCGGCCTACCAGATTTCGGACAATATACTCCCAACCTAAGGTCGTGTGTAACTAGCGTGAGCGGGTCAATACGCTCTCTTTCCACTTTTCTTTAAAATTTATTATAAACTAGCTTTTTCCCGCGGCTGCGCTCGCGTAAATATACTATCGGGTACCCCGAGGGAATACTGTACTTTTCCGGGATAAAAGGTCTATGATTTAATCCAGAGCCTTAACTACTACCATAACAAATTTCATCAAAATCCGTTCAGTGGTTTTTGCGTGAAAGAGTAACAAACATCTATCCATCCATCTTCACAAACTTTCACATTTATAATATTATATTAGTTTTTTACATATGAAGTTGACGTTTTGTCCTACTCGCCACTTTGATCTCAAATATATCTTCTTTGGTTAGGAATTCTAATTTCAAATTTATACTGCTATTTACTCACGCATTTGTGTTTCGAAAACCGTAATTCATTTGTTTTTTCCTCTTTTGGTTTTTTCTTTGTAAACTCTGTTTACAAAATGGAAAACTTATATATCGTGTTGTTTTCGAGTAGGAATTCCACCGTGGCACCAGTGCTGTAGAAACGGCTCGAAGGATTAATAACGTGTATGGCGGCGGTGTCGCAAAAGAAAACACAGTGCGTTTTTGGTTTTACCGTTTTCGTTCTGGAAATTTCGACTTGCAGAACAAACCCCGTGGACGGCCGGAGACCAAAGTTGATAATGAAGAATTGAAGGCTATTGTGCAAGCGGATCCATCACAAACCACGTCCGAGTTAGCTGCAGGCTGTGTTAGTGATATAACTGTTTTAATCCACTAGAAGCAAATTGGGAAGGTGAAAAAGCTTGAAAGGTGGGTACCTCATGAATTGAGTGCAGCAATTAGCAAACTTACAAACGCGCGTCGACTGCTGCGTTACGTTACTGAACCGGCACAATAATGAAGTGATTTTAAACCGAATCATTTAGCTGTGATGAAAAGTGGATCCTGTACGATAATCGGAAACGCTCATCGCAATGGCTGAACCCTGGAGAACCAGCCAAAGCCTGCCTGCCCCAAGCGAAAATTTACTCAAAAAAAGTTACTTGTCAGCGTTTGGTGGACTAATGCCGGTGTCGTTCACTACAGATTTCTTAAATCTGGCCAGACGATTACGGCAGATGTCTATTGCCAGCAACTGCAAATCATGATGGAAAAGCTAGCTGCTAAACAACCGAGGTTGGTCATTCGCTCTAGGCCACTGCTGGTTCAGGACAACGCTAGACCACACACAACAGACGGCTACCAAATTAGGGGAGCTTCAATTGGGATGTCTAAGACATCCACCGTACTCCCCGGACCTTGCTCCAACAGATTACCATTATTTTTTTTCGAAATTTGGATAACTTCTTGCAAGGGAAAGAAATCAATGAACTACCTATGATATGGCAAAAGTGCATAGATAGCAATGGTATATACTTTAATTAAATAAATATATTATGTTTAAAAAAATCGACGTTATGATCCTGCTTTACAAAACGCTAATTTCATATGTAGTGACCTAATATTAGTAGGATTTAAGTCCCCCGCTGAGTCTGTCTGATATATATATATATATATATATATATAACCTATAATATATATAACCTCAAAAACTACTGAAAGGATTTCATGCAGTTTATATTTACCGACAGAGTGGTTCCTTAGGAAGGTTTAGACTTTAGGTTGATAATAATTAGTTAAGGTTTTGTGGAACTTTTAAGGATAGGTTACTATACCCATTCTAAGTTAAGAAAGTGGTATTTTCAAAAGCTATTTAGACGGATACAATATTAATCCTTATCTAGGAGATTATATCTAAGGGATTTATATTTTTACTCTGTGCTATACTACATTGCAGGTATATTTGCTATAGAAGTTTTTTGCCACAAACACTCTCCCACGCGGGCGAAGCTGCGGGCAAAAGCTAGTTATGAATATAAATGAATGAAATCTACGGTAATTCTAATATATTTGATACTATGGCATAAAACTACCCCCGGGTACACATGGTACATTTATTCGGGGAGTCTTGATCTCCCCTAAATCTAGTCACTCTTTAAATATTATTTATTATTTCCATAGTCCTAAGGTTTGGAAATAAGAGAAGGTACACATGAAAGAGTACCAAAACATAAAAATAGCTGTGAAAAATGTTATAGTAGGTACTGTCGCGTTAATTGCTATTTAGCATTAATTGCTAAAACACAGCTAGGGGGAAACTTGGTCTTGAGTTCTAGTAGGTATATTAGTATTTTTCTAACTGATAATATGTTTTTTGGCTGTCGCAGATTAGTTTCACGTATTCCAGTGCCGGTATCTTTTTAATATGACCACTAAATTTCATTGAAATACTTGTAGCCGTTGTCGAGAAACCGATTATATATTATGTACAAGATTGTGACGTTTAAAGTATAAGATTTGTATTAAGGACTACAATATCATATCTTTCGTTACTGAATTTACACACTGGCTCTACAATTTTAACAGGGATTTTTATTAATCACAAATCATGTTAACGTCATATTTGTTTATACAATCCGCTATCGAGGTTCAAAGTTGCAGATAGTAATATTATGTTTATTTCTGATGTCAATGTGCTATATAAACAAAATTGAAGTAACTCGGATACAGAAAAAAAAACTAGATTTTATGTAAAAACATAGGTATCAATCACGATTCCCGTGATATATTCGTCTACAAAATAAACTTTTTAACTTTAGGCTGTGTCGAAGAGGGTTTGCACAACAAGTTAAAAGACACCACAGACGAACATATTCACTATGCAGATTTTAATAGCTATACACAAGTGTTGCGCGTTCATAGAGGGCGGTAATCGCTATTTATCAGGTATCTACCCATTGGCTTTCTTATATCATAAGAATCATCATATCAAACATCATATCACAATTTTAACCTTGACGTTATTGTTGGTTGTTGGAAGCATAGAGTATAGACCTACATATTACTAGCTTTTGCCCTCGGCTCCGCACGCGTAAATACAGTATCCCACAGTAACACTGTACTTTTTCGGGATAAAAAGTAGCCTATATATTAATCCAGAGCCTTAACTACTACCATACCAAATTTTATCAAAATCCGTTCAGTAGTTTGAAAGAGTAACAAACATCCATCCATCCATACTCACAAACTTTCACATTTATTAAACAAACGTCGAGGCAACAAAAAGTGTCCACATTTTGCTTGTTTGGGGCAGTTGAGGCTTGAAATTTGCAATTTGTCATTATATTTTGTACTTGACTCTTGTGGCTGAAAACTGGGTCCACTTAAATATTTTATGTCTATGGGTATTGGATATGGCTGTACTTCTCTCGTGTTGCTTGGCCCGGGCCTGCACGCGTTGCAGTTCGCGGCTCCACGCGCTAGTCTCCGACAGGCCCTGGTCGCCGCACAGCTTCACGATCAACTTCAGACCTGATATAACATTCGAAAAATACTTGGTCGGAGTATAATTTAGCGCCAGACTCATGAAACATATAATGGATTGATATAATTGAGTATAATAATAATAATATTTATAATAGCTATATTTTAACAAGGTTTATCAATCAATGATTTTAGAAACACATTAGGGAATTGTTAGACTAGCACAAATACATTTATTTACAATCAAAGCATTTTTTTAGTTTAATCTTTAAATGCAAAACAAAAACAAAAATATTTATTTCCAAATAGGTTATTGTCGGAATAATATTATGTATTTATTAATTATTATGTATTCGCATTTGGTATTTCAGTAGTAGTACCTAATAGGGTTAAAACCTAACATTGTACATAAAAAATAGATTTTTAATAAATCGGTTTCTTTCTTAGCATGAAAAATACATTAATAAATAATCGATGTTTCTCCAGAAAAAAAATAGTTTTTGTTATATTAATCGATTTTTTCCTAATTTGCCAATTCATTTCTAAATAAACGCCATAAATATTATATCAATGGACGGATATATGAGGTTTGATATTATATCAATATTATATATAGCTATAAATTATATAATAGCAATTGATATATGCCTCCCCGCGGACGGCATTTAATTTTTTTTACAGTTTTAAACAGCAATTTAAGGCAAAGTAAACTGTGTTAACTGAAAATATTTGATCCCAAGGATGCGAACCCAGGATGTTTGTTATAAAAATTATTTAGTTTTTTAAAGAGAATGAGTCAGGATTTCCTAATAAATAGGCGATGAAGGGGTGCCCTAAAGGGGTGATATGAGGGTCCAAGGATTGTCGGTTTCCTTAACAAATAGGCGATAGAAGTTGCTAATAACCTAGGCATCCGTCTTATAGAGAAATTATACTCACAGAGAACATTATCGGGGAATCGCGAATTGAGGTTCTTGTAGAGTGTGAGGGCTTCCTGGTAACGGCCGCTTGCGCGCAGGCACCCGCCCATCAGGAGACCCCATTGTGGCTGATGAAGTAGATACGCATTAATTCAAAATCGGGTACATGACTGTAATCTTTTTTATTATAAAAACGAATAGTGATCTGTAAAGAAGAAAGTCTAAAAGAAATTAGTATACAGGATGTTTTTTCAGTCAGTGTCCAAACTTTCAGGATTGAATAGTATGTGAATATAAGTAACTTTTACTATGGGGTCAACTTTCCTACTTGAAAAAAAAAACAGCTGTGCTATCTATCTAGCTATCTATGCCGAAGCCCTTTTGTATGAAACAGCATTTTTTTTTTCAAGTAGGAAAGTTGATCTCATAGTAAAAGTTGCTTATATTCAAGAGTATATTCACTCCTAAAAGTTTGGATACTGACTGTAAAAACATTCTGTATAATTAAAAACCGACTTCCAAAGTAAAAATGCACAAAAAAGTATAAAATAAAACTTATTTCCTAAATAAATTCCCTTTTAAAATTTACTTAATCTTCATAATTTTGAAGTCAGTATTAGCCCCAACAACATCCTGATAAGACAATATTTTATAGAACTCACGTTCGAGTTGGCTGGTACCGACTTCAAAAATATGAAGATTGAGTGTGTTAACAGTAAAGGTGCGCATATTGCCTTGAGTAACGTATGTCCAATATTAAAAAAAAGGAAATAAGACAGATTATGTCATATGAAAATTTTACATACAGCAAGGCTTTCGACATTAATTTGGCTGGACAATTGGTGGGAATAGAAATATGTAAGAAGAAGGATTTCAAGAACGGGATAGAGTAGTATCGTTCAGGGAAGGCAACGAGACTGTGGAATCTAACAATCTTGAACAAAATTCTCCAGGAAGTGAGGCTAGTTCTAGTTCCTATAGAGATATATTAATGGAAAGCAAGGAGTTGCATAAAAAGAAGGAAAGTAAAGCCGCGAATACAGGAAAAAAGAAAAGGGGCAAGGAAAAGAAAGACAGTGAAAATTACATTCTAGACGATATGTATAATGATCATGCGATAGAATCCTGTTCCGATAAAGAAGATGGAAACGAAAGAAATAATGAGAGAGGTTCCAAGAAAACCAAAAGAAGAATTCAGTCATTTTGGGAGTTTATGAGTCAAATTAAAGACGTTATATTTTGTGACAAAAATTATGTTGATGAGATTACTTCTATTTTGGTGCTATTTGTTCAAAGAATTGAAAACTATGCTATGAATGTAATTAGTAATGGGGAATGTTTTACAAATATTCTAAGCCTATTTAATGGATAGTAACACTCAAAAACTACCGTTAACCGCTAACCATATAACCGTTATACAATGGAACTCACAAGTTTGAAATCGAAGTTAGCTGATTTTGAGTGTTTGTTGTTTCAAGAAAAAGTTTTCATAGCTATTATTAGTGAAAATTGTTTGAATTGTAAGATTAACGTTAGAATAAGTGGATTTAATGTATATAGGAATGACAGAATAGACTCATACGGAGGCGAGGCAGTGGTTATTCGCAATGTTTTTTAGACTCAAATATCATCCTTTCAATTAAATAATACTGGTATTGAAGTTGTACTGGTATTGAAGGTATGTTCGAGTTCTCAACAGCAGTTTTAAAACGATACAATTTTGTGTATGAAGTTTTTCCTCCTGATAAAACAATATTTTATAGAACTCACGTTTAAGTTGGTTGGTACCGACTTCAAAATTATGAAAGTTGTGTAGAGAAATAGTTAAAATTTTAGCCGAATTTAAAAGTTTTTAAAATTTATTTAAAAAGGAATTATTTTTTAAAAAGCCGAATTTGAAAAGGAATTATTTAGAAAAGAAGTGGCGTCGGGACAAACCTTCTTCGAGTTTAGCCGTGGTAACTATACAACTTTTATATGTATATTATATATTTAATAATAATAAATAAATAAAAAAATAAGATTTAATTCATACTTTTTACCCGACTGTCAGGAAGATTTATGTTTTTCGCGCGTATCTTGTACGAGGGCGGCACTGAAAATTTCGGGAATCAAGGAAGTGACACAACATTACTATTTAAAAATGTATTTATTGCTTTTCGAAGTATTCTCCGCGAAATTTGACACATTTTTCCAAACGATGGAACCAATCATTGAAGCAACCATTCCATTCGGAAGTTGGGGTCTCCAAAATGGCCGTTTTGTAGGCGTCCACAGCTTCTTCAGGTGATGAAAATCTCTGACCACGCAATTTATTCTTTATTTTAGGGAAAGTATAGAAATCATTAGGGCTTAGGTCGGGGCTGTACGGCGGATGGTGTAATAATTCTATGATTTCTTGCTCTAAAAACTCTTTTGTTCTGTGCGCGGTGTGAGAACTCGCATTGTCGTGATGGAGGATGATGCGGCGGTTGCAGTTCTCTTTACGGAGTTCAGAAACGACCTGTGGCAAACAAATGTTAGCATACCATTCTGCATTAACCGTTCTTTGTCCCTCAAGAGGAATAGTCGCAACATGGCCGGTTTTGGAGACAAACGTGGCCACCATTTTTTTTGCAACACTCCGTGAACGAACAATTTTTGTTGGCTTTAACTCATTTTCGAACACCCAAACTCGTGACTGGTTTTTTGTTTCGGGTTCGTACTGTTAGAACGGACTTTTTAAAAGACTTTTTAAAAAAGAAAATTTATTGAGCTGGAAAAGATTCACAACACAAATTTATTTAATTGGATTAAACCATACATTAGGAGATTAGATATGCGTCCGTGGTGGCCCGTGTCTAGCTCTGAACTGACTCGCAGCTCAAACCTACTAACTAAGATGACAGAGTAGTGATGATGTATCAGCACTCCCGTCAGCAATTCTAGGAACAGCATAGGGATGTAACAGCCCCCTGCGTAAAATAAAACTTACCGGTAAAGGGTAAGTTTTTATAGAACTCTTCTAAGTTGGGGTAAAGGAGTGTCCTCTACAACTGGTTTATTACCAGGAGGTTCGGTTTGTGTACTTGAATTTAAATCTTGAGTTCTAGTCAAGAGTGGACGCTTATTTAATCTCTTCCATAATTTAAAAATAATGAAGATTAAAATTATAACAATAATACAATATGTTAGAATAGGAAAATGGGAATTATATTCTAAGAGTGGGTCAGGCTTATTTATGATTTTATTAACATCGGTAATTATTTGCTTATTAGCTATATCAGAAAGTTTTTCTAAGTTTATATCTAATAGTTTTAAAGGAGCTGATTTTGATTTTAATTTATTTAATTTTTCAGAGTTGCAACACGGATCATCAATAAGATTAAAGTCAGGTGCAATTGATTTAATAGTTAAATTAGAACTGGATTTATATGAAAATATTTTGTTTTTATAATAAGCTTTGCAGTTTGCCTGTAAGTTTAATATTCCAGTACCAATTAATCTATGTTGAGACACTTCTGAAGGACATTCTATATCGATTTTTATGGGTTGAGTTTCAACAAATAACCATTTACTATTTGTAAGTTCTTGCCAAATATCTATTTGTCCATAAATAAGCCTGGTTTCACATTGTTTTGGGAGAGTTTTGAATATTTTACATAATAATTCAGTTTCACAAATAGGAGTACTTTCAATTGAATTTACGTCCATATGACTACAAATATAATTAGAATTAATAGTTTTCACACAGTTATTAATATTATTTAGACAGATATAAGAATTCTTATCTTTACTTACAGCTATATAGCTACAAGTAGGTACAATCATAGCATATGATTGAGGATCCACATTATCATGTGATACAGGTAGTGAGAAAGGTTTTGTGTAAGCTAGGACCTTACACATACGACTTTGAGCTGAGGGAAGTAGGTATATAGGTTAATGTGAGGGCTGGAGAAATCTGGGACTGACCTTATTGTTGAGCTGGTGGTTCTGTATCTGGGCGGAGGTTTCTTCTCACTACACTACACAGCTGTTGAGCGGATTATCGATAGATTTATCGCGGTTCGCCGGCGAATTTGGTATTATATTAACGAGCACAAATAAATATGCGCACACGCGTTCGCGTTCACTAGGTTTCGGGATGAGCTGAAAATGCATCCGGCGCGGAAGGGGTTCTAATTGCAAGTGTTTGTCACTCTCTGACAGCGCCCCTGAGTCGGTCGGCCATACATCACGTAGTGATGTCCTTTGTGTTTATTCTAAACGTCGCGCTAATGTTGGCGCGAACATCTTGGGGGGCCCGCACAGGCGGCGAGCTGAGCCCCATCCTGAGCAGAATCCAGTGGGAGCCGGGCAATCTTGCCGACCGGCCTCCGCAGCTGGCCTTGAGTCGTGTCCAAGTCCACAACTCTGATGACTCCATCCTTCCCAGGTAGCAGACGTGAGATTCTTCCCATCTTCCATTGTAGAGGAGGCAAATTGTCCTCCTTGAGCAGAACCAGTTCTCCAATTTTGGGTGGAGAGGAAGAGGAAAGCCATTTGGAGCGGATTTGAAGGGTATGGAGGTAGGACTTGGTCCAAAGGTTCCAAAAGCGCTGAGAGAGTGATTGAATGAGCTGAAAGCGTTTGAGCGGAGATATTACTCTTTCATCTAGAGTCAGCTCGGGGAGAGCTGTGAGCGGACGGCCAATGAGAAAGTGGCCAGCAGTAAGGGGCTGATAGTCCGTGGGATCGGAAGAAAGTGGACTGATGGGCCGAGAGTTTAACACAGCTTCGATTCTAGTGAGCAGAGTTAAGAATTCCTCGAAAGTGAGGTGTTGCTCACCGATAACACGGTATAGAAGTTGCTTTGTGGATTTAACATTAATCTCATGGATACCTCCCATCCATGGGGCTTTAGGCGGATTGAGTAACCAAGTTATATTTTGAGTTGAGAGTTTATGAGAAATGGCGTCGTTATTGTCATTGAGAAATTGTTGTACCTCTAGTAGATGATTCCTAGCTCCTACATAATTTGTGCCACAATCCGAACGTATCAATACCGGAAGTCCGCGACGTGAGCAGAACCTTTGTAATGTTGCAATAAACGCTTCGGCAGTGAGCGATGAGACTGGTTCTAAGTGAACCGCCTTTGTAGTGAGGCAAACAAATATGCAAAAATATCCCTTAATTAACTTAGCATTACGTAATTGACTTGATTTGAGCAGAAACGGTCCGGCGAAATCTGTTGATACGTGACTAAATACGGGCTGAGGTATGACTCTATCAGCTGGCAGGTCAGCCATGATAGGTACTTCGGGCTGAGCGCGGCAACGGAAACATCTTATGCATTTAAACGTTCTGTGCCTTATAATGCGGCGGGCAGATAATATCCAAAATTGCTGACGTAAAATAGCATGTAGCGTGTCCGTGCCAGGGTGGCAGTGTATGCGATGATAGTGATCTATTATGAGGTCTACGAGCGGACTAGAACTAGGCAAAATGAATGGGTGTTGAGCATCGTATGTGAGTTCCGAACGAGTGAGTCTACCTCCTACTCTGAGGAGACCGTCCTGCGTAAAAGGCGACAGACGTTGTAGTCGTACTGTGCAGATTCTATCGGTTTGCAGGCGGTGAATATCTTCTGCGAATGCATTCTGCTGTACAGAGCGGATCCAGAAGAGTAATGCTTCTCTACGTTCACTTACAGTTAGAGGGCCTAGTTGTCGCGAGTTTAAATTTAGTTTACAGTTACGAATGAATCGCCTCATGTAGGCAGTGACACCAGTTAGTTTTTCTAAAGAGCTGAAGCGAGTGAGCAGATCACTATCGACACCGGGTATCGAGAAATTGCATGGTACGTATTTTGGTTTGAGCCCTGGCAAGTCTTGTCGAGTATGAGCTGAAGGCATCTTGGGCCAGGTATCCTCTGGCAATTTGAGCCAAGGAGGAGACCACCATAAATCATGAGCGGAGAGAGCTTGAGCTGATAATCCTCTTCTTGCACAGTCAGCAGGATTTAATTGGGAAGGTACATGACGCCACTTAAGTGTGAGTGAATTTGAGTTAATTTTTGTTACTCTATTTGATTCAAATGTTTGTAAACGATGGGGCGGAGTTTTTATCCATGCAAGCACTATGGTACTATCTGACCAACAAACGTGATGTGTAATTGTGAGATGAGCAGACAATTGTTGGGAGACACGCAACATGAGCTGAGATAATAGAGTTGCAGCAGACAACTCTAATTTGGGGATTGTGAGTTTATTTTTAATCGGTGCGACTTTAGATTTAGCAATCATGAGGTGAACGTTAACAGATCCGTTGTGAGCTGATTCTTGTAAATATATCACTGCAGCAAAACCAATTTCCGAAGCATCTGCGAATCCGTGAAGTGAGTATGTTGATTTGAATTTGTGTGGAGCGATATGTCTGGGAAAATGTATATCTGAGATGTGCGGAAGATCATGATAGATGCGCTGCCAATCATCTGTAATATTATTTGGAGTGGGATCGTCCCAGTCCAATTTAGTTAACCATAACCTTTGAAGAAGTATTTTTGCGCGGAATATGACGGGTGTAACCCAACCGTTTGGGTCATAGAGAGAAGCTACTGTGCTAAGAAATACTGTGTACTGTGTTTTGTAATGTGGGTAACTGGTGGTAATGAGATGTGATATGTTAATTCATCAGACCGGGGAATCCATCTAATACCCAAAACCTTAATTGATGGAGACTCTGCGCTGATGTCAAAGTCTTTAGGCATTTCGCATTGATCGTCTGGAAATCTTTGCAAGAGCTGAGGTGTGTTTGATGTCCATTTACTAAGTTTAAATCCACCGAGTGATAACAAATCAATGAGCTGAGTTTGGAGTGCTGATGCTTCTTCTATGGTGTCATGGCCGCAAAGTACATCATCCACGAAAACAAATTTACGCAAAATTTCGGCAGCCTGAGGATAGCGATGACCTTCATCTTCAGCTAATTGTAATAATGTGCGGATAGCATGATATGGACTTGAGCGCAATCCGTATGTAACAGTGTTGAGTGCATATGTGAGCAGAGGTCGATCTGGAGACGATCGCCAGAGTATGAGCTGATAGTGTCTTTGGTCTGGTCTTAAGAGAATATTTCTAAACATCATTTTTATGTCAGTGCTGAATACTATACGATGTGCGCGGAATGATATAATAATATCTACAATGTCTCGTTGAAGTGCTGGACCTGTGTGCAGGCAATCGTTTAAACTGACTCCATTGGATGACTTACAACTGCCATCAAATACTGTGCGGAGTTTGTCAGTACCTGATTTAAACACGCCATGATGAGGAATATAATAATGAGGTTTATGAGTAAATGTAGACGGATGACACGGTGTCATGTGTCCTAAGTTTATGTATTCGTTCATGAATTCTATATATTTTTGTCGCAGTGTGTGATCGGATTGCAACCGTTTTTCTAGATTGAGAAATCTACGTAGAGCAATAGCATGAGTACTACCTAATACGGGTGCATCTGATAAGAAGGGAAGAGTCACCATGTAATGGCCTGAATCGTCACGAATGGTGGTTGAGCTGAATATGTGTTCACATTGCTCGTGTAGCGGGTTTGAATGAGCAGAACGAGGCTGGGGTTCTTCCGACTCCCAGAATCTTTCCAGGCTTTTGCAAAAATCATGAGTAGAATGAGCAGAATGTGTAGAGTGAGCCGACTGAGTATAATGAGTATGAGTAACATGAGCAGAGCCAACTTGAGCTACAGGTGAATCGCATGAGTGCTCAACGAGTCCTATGAGTGCAAAATCAAAAATCGTGCCGAAGGCTATGGGCTTCCCCGGGCCCAAAGCAATCTTAGTACCATCCAAAACGTGACCCAAAACGTCTGAGCCTAAAATGAGATCAATGGGCGCAGGAGTATGATAAGCTTGATCCGCCAATGGAATGAGCTGACGAGCTGAGTCTTGTATAAAATCTGGTATTTTTTGCAAAGGTAAATAACCTGTAACGTCTTTGAGAATATGAGTGGTAGTAGTAATAGATGGCGTGTCACGGTGTGTGGGCCTAAATGTTATTGTGACCCAACCTTTAGAATTTTGTATGTGCTGATCACCTACACCTGTAATTTTTAATGAACATTGTTTTGGTTGTAAATTAAGATTTCTAGTCATGCGCTGAGTTATGAGCGTTATCATGCTACCACAGTCCAATAAAGCCCGAGCTTTGTGATATTCTCCGCATTTATCAGATATATTTAAAACGACTGTGGGAAGTAACACTGGAGTTTTTAATGGGTTTTCTATGTGCTGAGTTGAATTTACTTGGGCTGATTCTACAGAATATTGGGCTGAACTAGATTTAGATATTTTATGAGCTGAATGTGATGCAGGTGTACTATGAGCTGAATGACATTTTAAATTATTGGGTTGATCTTCTAATTCTAGGTGCTCCGTGATTGTAGGTAGTCATTGTTTTTTGTTTTGAGATTGATGAGTTGTAGACGGTGCATTATCAGACGATTGGTTGGGGTCTGATGATGATGATTGATGTGCACGCGTATGTTGTGTGTAGGCCGTGTAGGTATGTGGCTTATCTTGAGCACGCCGGCGGGGCTGTGCACGTAAATGAGGAGGAAGCAAATGCGCTGACGACACCGGAGAATTTGGAGTTCCGTGACGATGAAGCGAGGTGTGGTGATTTGCACTTCCACACTCTTTGCATGAGTTTGTCGAACGACATTCATTTTCAAAATGCGGACCTAGACATTTACGACATCTGTCGTTGGCTTCTATGAAATCCCAACGACCTTGAGTGGGCTGATGATTATATTTCGGACACGCGATAAGTTTGTGTTCTGTATTCCTACAATAGGGGCAGTAGAATCGCTTGTGTTTATCTGTATTCCGGGCTGAGTACTCGCGCCGCTCTGTTCGGGGGGAGGGGGGCCAGTAGCGTTGAGGGTAATGAGGATCTGGGCTGACGTGATAGCTATTTAAAGTGTGAGCCGATGGCGAGCGCTGAGTATTACGAGGATACGCGGGACTAATTGGTCTAAAGCGTGGACTGCGCGGAGAGTTTGCGGGGGGTGTGTGTTGACGAGAGGGCCCAGTTTGTGGTGAGTATGTAACACCGCGCGTTGCATTAGAATATTCGGTTTCGATACAGCGCGCGTGCTCCTCTAAAAAAGAAATCAAATCACCTAAGGTGGGCAGAGTGTCCGATATGCCGTATCTTCTTTCGAACAGGGTGCGGAGCTCGCCTCGTAATTTTCTAACTACAATAGACACAAATACGTAATTACTATCCATAGGTAAACGCAGATTATTTAATGCGCTTTGTGCGGAAATGAGCGGAGTTAAAAACGTCGCGCGTATGCTTGATCGAATATGAATATTAGGTAGGCCGAGTATTATATCAACAAACCCATCAATCAGAACACGGCGGTTTTCATACCTACGTGTGAGTATATCGAGCGCGACGCTGTAATTATCATTTGTGATTTTTAAATGCGCAATCATGCTGAGCGCCTCCCCCGATAGGCAAGACAAAAGATAGTGCAGCTTAACTGCATCTGTAAGTGACGTCATGTCGTCTGTAAGACTCCTAAAAATCGTAATAAACGATGGCCAGTCCTCAACGCGTGAGCTGAATTTTGGCAGTTCAATTTTGGGCAGAACGGCAGAAGTGAGCTGACTTGACTCTGAAGTAGAACTTATATTTTCCGCTGCAGTTAAAATATCATAATATTCGGATAGCGCGTTCTCGTAACCGGTTGTATAAAATTTTTCAATTTCTTCTGTAACACTGCCGTCGTCTAAAATTTCGCAGTATAAATTTTCTAATTTTTGTTTCAAATTTTGTAGGTCTTTAAAACGCGCATTAAACTCCGTTTTGTTAGACTTTGAGTCACCTTTGTGTAATGCCAATGCGATCTCTCTGAGCCGACTAATAGATTTTATAGTTTGCCTAAATATGGCCGCTTGCGATTTTGTAGGCATATATGCGTGTAACTAAGTTAAATATTTAAAAGTAATGAGCGGAAAATACGCGCGCAATTAATTAAAACGCAGAAAATAGATTTTAATAATGTGCCGACAATGTATACAATTTTATCATAAAATGTGTACGAGTTAATTAACAAATGAGCTGACCGATCGCCTGATGCTAATATAGTATTAGTGTATGTTTGATGAGCGGAGATTAATGCGTTAGAAGTCGTCTGTAATATTATATTAATGTCCTGAAGTTTGAATATAAACAAATCTTAGCGGGCGCGTTAGAAACAAAATAACGTAATGAAAACAATGTAAGTAGGTATGAGCAGGTTCAATCTCAATATTGTGCCGACTTATTTAAAACAGCTGTAACGTAACACCTAATAATATTTTTGTATAGACACAGAACGTAGATAAGATATGAATTCAATGTGAAGGTCACTATTTATTCTATGAAGAATACCTAATTGAGAATGAATGTAACAGCTGTTGTTCGCACGGGCGCCGTGTAGGTACACAAATCAAGTTTTCTGTATCGAAGCGAGCCGACGATGTTAGTATGGGCACTTGAGATGTTATGCAACCCGTAACTATTAAAATAATGCTAAGTTAATTAATATTGTGTTTTAAAAATTGAGAATATGAAGATATAAACGTTATATATAGATAAAATACTTAGTAATGCAACGACGATTTACAATTCTGTTATGAGCCGAACGTAATTCACAATACGCACTAGTTATTACTTATTTTATATGCGAATCAAACATTAAAATATTTTGTAAGTAATTAAGAGCTGAGAAAATTATATGAGATATTATTGGCACAAATTATGTATTAGGTACGTTAGGAAAGTTCTGGAATGTTCGAGTTCTTTGTTCGACAATAAGCCGACAACCTACCCACTATTTATTTTTTTTTTTTTTTTTTTGGGTTTTTCCTATGAATTTATGGGCCGAAATATGCACAAAATAATTTAAATAATTAACATATAGGTTAATATCAAAGTACAGAATAGGGGTTTAATGTTAAATGTGCCGAATTGATAATGGGAGTGGACTGTAACTTGGTTTTAAAATGGCGGGGCGGCCTGGCCAGAATTAATTGGACAAAATATAAATAATCGAGCTGATTTTATGTGCAGAATTGGGCGGAGTGGAACTGTAGGTGCTGGTTCTAATCAGGCCCAACGCCGGTAATAGGGAGAAGGGCTTCACGAAGGCTCGATGGGCCAAGAAATGTGTAAGCTAGGACCTTACACATACGACTTTGAGCTGAGGGAAGTAGGTATATAGGTTAATGTGAGGGCTGGAGAAATCTGGGACTGACCTTATTGTTGAGCTGGTGGTTCTGTATCTGGGCGGAGGTTTCTTCTCACTACACTACACAGCTGTTGAGCGGATTATCGATAGATTTATCGCGGTTCGCCGGCGAATTTGGTATTATATTAACGAGCACAAATAAATATGCGCACACGCGTTCGCGTTCACTAGGTTTCGGGATGAGCTGAAAATGCATCCGGCGCGGAAGGGGTTCTAATTGCAAGTGTTTGTCACTCTCTGACAGCGCCCCTGAGTCGGTCGGCCATACATCACGTAGTGATGTCCTTTGTGTTTATTCTAAACGTCGCGCTAATGTTGGCGCGAACAGGTTTGTATAAGTTATACTCTATTCTTAAAACTAAAGGAATTTTAATAACAAATACAATCTTATTTTCTACATAATAACAGGACAATTGCGCCATATCAATAATGCTATGTATATTGTTTAAATTTAAGTTTAATGGTAGTTCTTGACTTTTCGGTAAATTTTTTATATTCTTTCCAAGTTCCGTATATATTTGTTTAGGAGTTAAAACAAATGGATGGATTGAATGACTTTTTACTAACATAATAGAATTGATTAAACTTTCAATTCTGAACGACAATGTTAATATACTAGATGAAAGTTCTTCGTAAAGTTCATTAAATTTCGTTTCTAATTCGATATTTAACATATTTTTACTTATAGAGTCAATAGCGCTATTCAAACGGATTTCATTTTCTTTAATTAACTTTAATGTTTTATTATAATTTTCTAAAGCTGAACTAGTAATTAAAATATTATCTTTTAATAAAGATGCAAGTTTTTTATTTGAGGAATGCAGGGTTTGAATGGCGTTATTGTATCGGATTGCGTCATTTTCATCCATAGTTCCAATTATCTGTTTAAATACAGTACCAACTCCAGCAAACCATGCTGATCTTTTACTTCTATCAGAAGTTAAATGAGACATGGCGTTATAGTCTCTCAGAATACCATCATAGCGAACTATCAATGGTTTTAAATGGTTATTACAATTAGTGAAATTAAAGTTATAATTCAAATTACAGAAAGTTTCAGTGGAATCTAAATAGTTTTTAATATTTTCAATATGAGGTTTTATGTAGCTAATATCTACAGGGACTAAGACATGTAGTTGATCATCAGAGACCTTGACTGTTCCGACAGGATCGAGATATATTCCAATACTTTTATTTATAGGTTGTATCATATCCAATGAGAAAACGCAGACGCTTGTTGCACCAAGCCTGGAATATAATTTTTTATTTTTTATTTAAAACTAAATAAAATTATGATTTAAGGTTAACTAGAATACTATCTTAATCTACTCAGTATCGGTTTCGGCCAATTTGACTTCATCGTAATGATATTTTACGTGTCGTCTATTTACAAGTAAGGTAAGTGTATTATTACCGTTTATTTTTATAACTTTGTAAGGACCTTTCCAAATTGCCAACAATGCTTTACGGAGACGAAGATGATTTTTAACATAAACCATGTCACCCGCTTTATATTTAACCGGTCTAGAATGTTTATCATAGTAAGTTTTGGAAATGTTTTTAGATTTTAGGATATTTTCTATAGCTTTTTCTCTAGAAAGTTTTAACCTTTGTTGAAGGACTCTGACGTAAGAATTATAAGTTGGTTCTAATGAAGATTCAAATATGGAGGTTGGAATAATCGCTTTATGACCAAATACGAGTTCATACGGAGTGAAATTAGTTGTTGAATGAACTGTAGTGTTATAAGTTAACATTGCTGTATAAACATATCTATGCCAATTGTTTTGGTTCTCATTAATAAAGGATTTTAAGTACTCTTTCAGAGTGGAGTGGCTCCTTTCAAGGGCGCCTTGAGTTTGTGGGTGATATGGTGTTGACCATAAGTGCTTAATTTTTAGAAAATTACAGGTTTGCTTAAACAATTCAGCAGTGAAATTTGTGCCTTGATCGGTTAAAATAGATTTTGGAATACCAAACTGAGAAATAAAATGAATAAGACATTCTGATGTATCTTCGGCTGTAGTATTATAGATTGGATAAGCAGCTGAGTATTTAGTTAAATCATCCTGAAGGGTGAGAATATATTTTAACTTAGCGCTACCAGCTTCAGGAAGTGGACCTACTATGTCTAATGCTATTCTTTCAAATGGTTGAGTTGACGTAGTAATAATTTGCATGGGAGCACGATTACACTTACGAAGAGCCTTATTACTTTGGCATAATTCACATTTACGAACATAATTTTCAACGTCACTACGCATATTTCGCCAATAATATTTTTCTTGAATACGTATTAGCATCCTATTAGAGCCTAAATGACCAGAAATAGGAATATTATAATTTTCTTTCAATATTTTAGGAATTTCACTCATTGTGGGGTAAATAAGGATGTTTTTATATATATGAATAGTTATGTCACTATTATTGAAAAGGTACATTAATATATTATAAATTTTAGTAAAACTATGACTATCGAAAGGATTTTTAAAGTCGGTAATACTAAGTTCCTTTACACCTTCGACCACTAATTCATTTCTAAGATTTTGGAGACTCATAAAAATATCCTCGTAAGTGTTTTTATCGTAATGATAAAGTTTAACAAATAGGAAATAATAATTTACATTATTACTAGTGAACTTTAAAAATGAATGTAAAGTTCTTTCACGATCTCGGATTGCAGCAGAGTTTGGTGTATTATTAAGGATTTCATCGACGTAAGCATTTGACTCGTCAATATCTATAGAGGTAGGTATAATTATTGTTTTTACTTTGGTTTTTAATAAGTGTTCATTATATTCTAGGATTTTAACGTTAGATGTAGATGATATATTATTTGTTTTTTTTTCAGGTATTCGGAGTACGTGTCTCTATGACTTAAAGATTCATCAGATGCAGGTGTAAGTACTATTTCACTCGGCACTTCAGGATTTTCAAAATATTCTTCAGGTAAATCAAAAAATTCAGGTAATTCTGGAAGTTCTGGTAAACCGGGACTTTCTGATAAGGGTACATTTTCAGGTTGAACTACAATAGGAGGAGCTTCCTGTGTTTCGTTATCACCAAGGACATTAATTAGGTTATCGGATTGGGTTAAATTTACAGGATAGCGGGAAAGAGCATCGGCATTCGTATTTATTTTGCCCTTTTTATACTGGATTTCATAGTCGTATTCCTCAAGTTTTAGTCTCCAACGGACTAGTCTGGAACCTGGATCTTTGCAGTTAAATAGCCAATTCAATGGTTTGTGGTCTGTTATTATTTTAAAACGGCGACCAAATAAGTAGGGGCGAAACACTTTTGTTCCATAGACTATTGCGAGACATTCTTTTTCGGTTACTGTGTAATTAGTTTCTGCTTTATTTAATGTTCTTGAGGAATATGCTATTGGCCTATCTTTGCCTACATCGCCTTGTGACAGAATAGCAGAAATAGCGTAGTTCGAAGCATCACATGTCAACAAGAAAGGTTTTGTAAAATCAGGATAGATTAGGACAGGAGCGGTTACTAATTTGGATTTTAATTGCTCAAAGGCCAATTGCTGTGTATTAGTCCATACAAAGGGTATATCCTTTTTAAGTAAATTTGTAAGGGATTTTGCGAATTTTGAGAAATCTGGTATAAAACGACGATAGTAGGAGCTAATCCGAGAAAGCTTTTAATGTCTTTGGAACATTGGGGAGTTGGAAAGTCGACTACTGCCTTTACTTTCTCAGGATTAGGTTTTACGCCATCATCGCTAATAATATGACCTAAGTAACCTACTTCTTTACGGAGGAATTCGCATTTGTCGGGTTCTAATTTTAGTTGGAAATTTCTAAGTTTGTCAAAAACAATAGATAGTTTATCTATGTGACTTTCTAAAGAGTGTGAATAAATTACAATGTCATCTAGGTAAACGAAGCAGTGTAATCCCTGCAAACCTGATAAGACCGTATTCATTGTTCTTTGAAAAGTTGCAGGTGCGTTTTTTAGGCCGAAAGGCATTCGATTAAATTCGAAGTGCCCTTGCGGAACACTGAAAGCTGTTTTTTGCGCATCATCAGGGCTCATTTTAATCTGGTGGAATCCTGATGCAAGGTCAAGGGTTGAAAAATATTTACTTTGTCCTAATTGGTCTAATATTTCATTTATTTGTGGAATTGGATAGGTTTCACCTATAGTAATATCATTGAGCTTTCGGTAATCAATTACTATTCTCCATTTTCTATTTCCAGATGCATCAAGTTTTTTTGGTACGACCCAAATAGGGGAGGACCAGGGTGATTTAGATGGTTTTATAATATTTTCATTTAACATTTTATTTATTTGTGTTTGGACTTCTTGTTTATGTATTTCAGGGAAACGATATGATTGTACATTAATTGGTTGATCTGAGGACGTGCGGATTTCATGTTGAACTATATTTGTACTGGTTAATTGGTCACCTGGTAAATGGAATATATCTGAATATTGACTACAGATATCATGTATGTAATTTGTTTCTTCTGAATTTAAATGATCAGTTCGTAAGTAATCTAATAACTGTTGTTTTCTTTCGATACTACTTTGGTTTTTATTAAACTTATGCATTTGATTTTCACTATCAATATTATAAATTTTTAATAGCAGATTAGATTTTATCGTGACAGATTTATCAGATGTA
Source organism: Phengaris alcon alcon (assembly GCA_037179445.1). Lineage (NCBI taxonomy): Eukaryota > Metazoa > Arthropoda > Insecta > Lepidoptera > Lycaenidae > Phengaris > Phengaris alcon. Next base: position 2,984,089 of record JAYRCH010000055.1, on the reverse strand, counting down.
TTAAGGACTGTTAAATTTACTCTATTATTATTTTTCACTTTAACCAGGCAATTTGATATTAAAAGTGAATTAGAAAGATGTTGATCACATATCATTCCTTCTTTTATGCTTTCTGGATTATCAACTGAGCATTCGATTACTTTTTCGGATCTTGGTTCAATAATATAAGAGGGTTCATCGAATGATAATTCTGTGTTAAAATTATTTATTTCTAATGAATGTGATTTATAGTTAATTTTACAATTGTATTTTAAAAACAGATCATTACCTATTATACCATCGTATGGAAGATCAATGCTATCGAAAATATGGAATGTATGTGAAACATTTGTATTCGGATTAAATTGTAATTGCAAAATGAAATGACCTATACTTTTTAATGAATTATTTTTTGAGTCAATTCCTTTGACTGTGATATTATCTTCGCTGCATATATTAGGCTTACGAGTTAAAGAGCTGTTTTTCACTATACATAATGATGCTCCAGAATCTATAAGAAAGGTAAGTTCTTTTTCATTTATTGATGTTTTAAGTTTAATATAAGGTAAATATCTTTTATTACTAAGGATTTCATACATTTTATTAATCTCTTTTTTACAGATTTTATTTTCTAGGTTAGATAGATCGTGAGTTTGGGGCTGGCTACCCTGTCCATTGATCTTTTGAATATTAAAGGAGAGACCTTGAGTTTGGGGCTGGTTACCCTGTCCATTGGTCCTATTACTTTTTACGGAAAGACCGTGAGTTTGGGGCTGGTTACCCTGTCCATTGGGCCTATTACTATTTAGGGAATGACCGTGAGTTTGGGGCTGGTTACCCTGTCCATTGGTCCTATTACTTTTTACGGAAAGACCGTGAGTTTGGGGCTGGTTACCCTGTCCATTGGTCCTATTACTATTTAGGGAATGACCGTGAGTTTGGGGCTGGTTACCCTGTCCATTGGTCCTATTACTATTTTTTATTTTATATTTCGTATCGACTTGAACAAGAGGGACTTGCCCCGCGCGATACCTTAACGGGACAGAAGCTAGTTTAAATTTTGATTGCTGTCAGTCTCATCGACGCCTTGATCGTTATTATCTATTTCAGTAAAATTTACTCTTGGACGTGGATTAATCGGAGTAAATGATTGATTTTGCAACCTCCTACTGTTATTATATTCTCGAAGGCTACAATTTTCTAACACATGCCCTGATTTCTTACAGTAACGGCAAAATGGTACATCTCTTGATGATGATGAACTAGGATTCTGATTATTATAATAAGGTCTTGCTTGTGGTTTAAAATTCGACTCATTTCTATTTGGAATTCTACGAGATGATTCTGATGGTCGGAAGGATTGTGATGATGATGATTTTTGACCATTCGAATAAGTATTATAATTATTTGCTAATTGAGGTCGCTTATATAGGCTTTGCTGTATTCGTTCTTCAGAAATAGCGATATTGATAGCTTGATTTAAGTTCCGTGGGTCCCTACAGCGCACTATATTTGAAATACGGGGATGTAAACCCATAAGGAAGTGATGTAATGCTAAATCTTCCATGGCCGCTGAACGGCCGGGGAGTTCACGAAGTGTACAATTAGATAACGTTATTTCCGTTAGAAGTTGAGAAAGATAAGTTTCGACACGCAATGAGTATTGGGTTACATTTTCATTTGAACTCTGCTTGCACTCCTGTAGGTCCATTAGTATATGCGCATAATGTTTGCGCTCACAGAATTGGTTCAGTAGGAATTCTTTAAGTTGTACCCAATTCTTAAATTCTTTAATAGAGCAAGCTATTTCAGCTTTGCCCTGTAGCTGACTATATATATAGCGGAATAAAATATGTTTCTGTATTTCTGTTGCTAAATCGTATGCATTATTGCAATTTATGATGAATGAATTTACGCTTTCTCTTGAGCCATCAAATGGCTTAATGAATTTAAATAGAGTATTGAGATCTAACTCGACCCTGTCTGCACCTGGAGTAGTTCCCTTCCGGGTCGTCCCCTTAGGAGAACTAGCTGGAGGATTTATTTCGCCGGACAAACCGGCATCGGAATTCAACATTGGAATATTTATAGTTAAGCCTTCTGAAATTTTGTCGCTTTTCGGCATATTTAAAATTTAAATATTAAAGTTCTAAAATTTAATTCTTGATTCGGATTATTCCACTGAACCCTAACATATCTTAGTAACCTAATAGACCTAATATAAACAATAGCTTAAGACTTACAGTATAATCAATACGTGGGCGTTAGAGATAAGCTCGGCGACTCGTTGCATGCTCGCTGGATGGGATAACTCGATCGGGATCACACGGATTAATATTATTTTGAATTTTAGCACTTTGCACTTTTTGGATTATAGTTTTTCGTCACGGATGTCAGGACTCTTCACCTCGCCTGGCCGGTGCTGGATACTGCTTTCGGGCTGACTCGGCCCGCAGCTGGGTACCACTTATGTCACAGTGGGCACAAGGGATAATGATGTAACACGACAGGAACACACTTGAGATTGTTTGTATTTATTATAATATTTATATACTTTTAGTTTGATGGAATTTACAGAATATGAGTTTTAGTGAGTTCAGATCACGAGACCACAATACAAAGAGTATACTACTCTATCGATGCACTTTTTATATATTTTTTTTTTTTCACGAAAATTTTAATTATGTCACTTTTCACTTTTTTACACAAAAATGTCTTCGGATAGCGTATTGGGTATTTTAGGGATTTACGTATCCCACCGCTGCCACCAATGTTAGAACGGACTTTTTAAAAGACTTTTTAAAAAAGAAAATTTATTGAGCTGGAAAAGATTCACAACACAAATTTATTTAATTGGATTAAACCATACATTAGGAGATTAGATATGCGTCCGTGGTGGCCCGTGTCTAGCTCTGAACTGACTCGCAGCTCAAACCTACTAACTAAGATGACAGAGTAGTGATGATGTATCAGCACTCCCGTCAGCAATTCTAGGAACAGCATAGGGATGTAACAGTACGCGTATATCCAGGATTCGTCACCTGATACGATGTTGTATACAGCATTTGAGGATCCTGCGTGAAATCTTTCAAGAGTTCTGACGCACCAAGTAACGCGAGCCGCTTTTTGCTCTTCACAGAGCAAATGCGGTATCCATAGGGAAAACAACTTTTTTACACCTAATTGTTCATGCAAGATTATTTGTATTTGACTCATGCCAATGTCTAAAGTTGCCTGAATTTCGCGGTATGTCACATGTCGATCTTCCTCAATCAGCTTACGCACAGCATCAACGTTTTCTTGGGTGACTGCAGTTTTTGGACGACCTTGACGGGGATCATCACTGAGCTTGACACGTCCACGTTGAAATTCAGCAAACCAGCGATAAATTGTGGTTTTGGATGGGGCTTCATCACCAAATGCAGAAATCATCCGGTCAACACACTGTTTTTGTGTTAAACCACTTCGAAAGTCATAATAAATCATCGCTCTAGAATTTTCTCGAGTCAATTCCATTTTCTCAACGACTAAACAAGTTTGACAAGACCTTGTGACAATACCGAGAATCTTTTTTTAAATAAATAAACGGTATTCGATTTTTAAAACCAAGGAGTTTTAAATTAAAAAGATTTTAATATGACAGGAACAGTGGAAATATTCCATTCCCGATACTTTTAGTGCAGCCCTCGTATGTATGTATGTATGTAAATTCCTTTATTCCCACGTATCTTCCAAACGGCTGGATGGATTTCGACAATTAAAGTATCGTTAGATTTGTCTCAATAACCCAAGTGTCCTTAGATAGCTTTTTTTAAAAAAAAATGACAAAATGGCGGATTTTGGCGCCAAATTGTAAGTAGTTCAAATTTTTTTTTTAACCAAACTTATCGACATTGGTATCAAAATAAAGGCAATTAAATGGAGATTTCAAAAATATTCATAAATTGCAGGGCACAACTTTAGACCGAGCTGTTGTTGATTTAAGCAGTAATATTTTCGCGAGAGGTCAGGCGTACGTGGCTTTGAGCAGCGTCAGATCACGTTCAGGTCTAGTTAGCGGTTAGTTCGCTAGATCCTAGAAAATTGCTACATCAACCACACGACCAAAACTCTCTTGAGGAATTGAACCGCTTACAGCAATTATAATTTTCATTTTTATTTCGTTTCATACGCTATAATAATAATAAATTTTGTCAAATTTACAAAAGTCATAATAGAACACACTCTAGTTCATAGAAATATGCCGGACAGAACACTAAAAAGTCTAAAATAAAATAAATAATTAGAAAAATAAAAAAACCCGACTGTAAAAAAACCTAATATACCTAAGATACCTAACGCACTAAAAAGACTGAAACAAGACTGTAAAATCACAGTAGTAAAACCAAATTCAACCTCTATTTTAGTTTAACAGATTACACTATGGGTTGAAGATTACGTGAAGTGAAATAATTGTCATGGTGTTTGTTAGCAAGTGGGACCCATTTATTTTCGTACGATATATAATTTGTAAATGGGTCCCGCCTTAAACTTTTTAAAATAAAAATTATTATTTTTCCCTTTTTATTATTACTAACACTTATTTTAAACTTCCATCCCTTAGGCCCTTAGGCACTCTTAATTCTTAAATAACGCCAATAAAATTTATGTCCGGATTTCGGTTAGGTTTTTGTCGCTCCGGTCGAGCCGGCTCATTCGTAACAAAGCATGGAAATTTCTATCTCATGATATCCTACCATGGTAAAAGTACGTAATTTTATTTTGAAGGTATTATTTGTTTCAGCTAAGAGATGTATTGAGATAAAGTAATCTAATAATTATTCGACAATTTGATATAAGTTATGTAAGTCACTGTGTCCTTGTAACCCCACCAGACAGACAATAAAGCAGAGTATGTATATACAAAATAAGCACTCTGATATTGGTAACTCACTGAGGTCGTCATACATAAAAGAAGAAGAAGAAAGTAATCTGCGATACGTAAACCATGGAGCTAGGTACAAAGAGGAGAGGGCATAAGTAAAAGTCACAGTGCATCAACTGTGTATCATCACAAAAATAACAGTGCACAGTTGGCGCACTGTGATTTTACTCGACATCAACGTCACTGTTGTTGTGTTCGTACTGTGAAAAACTCTGTGATAACGATAACTTTCTGTACTTTTTAATTTTCTAAGAAGAAAAAGATGAATGGATGGTGTTGTGTCTTATCTTGTAAAAATTTCTCGGATAGACGTTCTGATACTATTGAGGGCATAACATTTCATGTGTAAGTAAGTAATTAGAAACTAAATTTACTATAATAATTGTTCTAGAAATGTCTCTTAGCGTCGGTTATATTAGAAATTATTATACTTGCCAATAGATGGCGTTCTTAACCTTTGAACACGGGGATTGATAATATATTCTAGATAGCTAGATTTCAATATATTATTTTAATCATCATACGTTTAGTACGTAGTTTTTTTTACAGTATTTTAAAGACTTGTTAGTCGTAAAGTAATAATTATATAGTTTTTCGTTTCATTTCATTTATTATTAAACGCATTCTATCGTCGAGTATAAAGACCACAAAAACAGAGGCGTATTTCGATTAATGTTGCCTACTCTTTATACGAAAACCCATATTGTTTCGTAAATGGATAGTAATTTATCTAACTATTATTTATTTGATTTATCAACAAAAATAATATCGTTACTTACATAATAAATATACTTAATTTTAAGTAGATATGTAATTGCATTCGCAATCATATATGAACACTATATCCTACTTACTATTATAAATGTGAAAGTTTGCGAGGATAGATGGATGAATGAATGGATGTAGGTATGGATGTTTGTAACTCTTTCACGCAAAAACTACTGAACGGATTTCGATGAAATTTGGTATGGTAGTAGGCTCGGGGTTAAAACATATGCTACTTTTTATATCCGGAAAAAGTACAGTACTCCCGTGGGATACCCGATACTATATTTACGCGGGCGGACCGACGGAAGGTCGGACGAATGGCCAGAGGGACCAACCGATCGACCGATGGCCAGACGGCCGGACGAACGGACGGACCGACGGACATACGGACGGAACAACGGAAGGTCGGACAAACGGGCCGACGGAAGGTCGGATGGATCGATGGATGGTCATCTCATGGCTTACTTTACTTTAAACATACTTATTCCAGGAAGATCAATACTGTTTCAAAAACTTAATGTAAGATCACACAAATTCCATTCGTGATTTACCACAAGCCATTTAATTTAAAACTTTTATAATATTAATAATAATAATAATAATAATAATATTTTTTAAATAAAACATAACGAGATGGCTTACAAAAGAAATAAAAATTACTGCCTGGTTTAAAAATTCTCAATAGCTACGCCCCTGTCGACCAATATGTAATCTTGCGTTTAGTGCCATCTAGTGTGAGATAGCAAAACTACGTAGGAAGTCGATAACAAGAGAAGTGGGCTGAGTCTGACACCCTCACACTCCGCAAAATGTTACGCTTTGTTAGTGCCATCTAGTGTGAGATAACAAAACTCCGTAGTAAGGTCGATAACAACCGAAGTGGGCGGAGTCTGACACCCTCCTCACCCCGTAAAGTATCACGCTTTGTTTCCTACTAAATGCTTATTACAACGACTCCTCTTTTTACTAGCTCCATGGTCATAATATGTATAGTAATTTGTCTCAGTGCCTCTCGTATACTGACGTTTTCGGGCTGCAGGCGCGCGGCGCGGCGGTAGTACTGCAGTGCATCCTCGGGCGGTGCCTCGCCAGCCAGCCACCGCAGCGCGCGCACGTCGCACGGCCATACCGCCTCCACCTGTAATATTAATAGCCTAGTTTAATCAAATTGGTAAACATTAAACCTGAATTTTGAAAATTATCCGCAATATGGCGAAGTTTTTGATATTAAAGTTTAGGCTATATTTTAAATTAATCAGACATTTTGTAAAAAAAAATAGTTTTTTAAATTAAATTTCCAATTCTGGAATGATGTCACGCCTTGCGTTATTTAAGCAGAGGAATAAGAGGAGTTGTTAATCTACGTTGGACTTATAACCATAAGGACATCTAATTTTATTAGCATTTCATAATTTATTACATATGTATGGGACTAGCTTTAACCCGCGGCTCCACCAGCGTAACATTGGTATCGAGTATATCAGGGGAACACTGTACTTTATGAGAATAAAAAGTAGCCTATGTTTTAACCCAGAGCCTAAACTACTACCTTACTAAATTTAATCGAAATTAGTTCAGTAGTTTTTGCGTGAAAGAGTAACAAACATCCATCCATCCTCACGAACTTTCACATTTATAATAGTAGTAGGATTATAGGTTAGACGATGTTGATCCTTTACGGGGTTGTAGTGCGGTCGTTTTTTCCATGATTTCTAAGGTTTTTCAGTGAATTCGGAAAACTATAGAAAGATTTTGCTAAACAATACTTCGTTGAATAGTAGTTTAAACGTAGATGTTTTCTACAGAATGGAACAGCTTACTAGGTACTTAAAAACTATGAAAAGAAATAAATATAAATTACAAATTTTGAAAAAAATCGCTAACTTTTATAAATATCTTAAAAGTCTAAAACCTTGCGAAATATTTATTTTAGTATATGGGTTCCTGAGACGAAAATATCAGAAATTATAGGAACTACAACCCCTTAAAGCCGTGGTCGTCAAACTGCGGCCCGCAGCCGTTAATGGTGCAGTCTGTTACTTACGTCCTGAAAGTAATGTCTGGCGGCTTGAGCGTCGCCGGCGTCGGCGTGCAGCTGCGCCAGCGCGCACGTCACGCTGGTGTCCCAATTCCCGATCATGCTGTACCTGCCGGGGTTATGTGCGGTGTGTGGATCATATTTTTTTTTTTAGAAAAAAAGCAAATAAACAGTCGGATCGTGTGATAGCAATCGATCATTGGTGTAATAATGCTGCTATTGGACATTGTGAGTCTGAAGTACTTTCGCATTTTTAAGTCTCTACTTGTTTTTAAACTATAGTCTATTCGCGATCTACCTGTAGTGATACATCCGTACAAATGTCAAAATGGCTTACTTTAGTTGGATAATCTGAACACGGCTTATGCGTCATTGTTCAATTTTGACATATGCATTGATGGTTCACTACAAACTTAACGAGAATTTTGATTTGTCTAGTTAACAATAAATACATAAATAATATTAGCACGCACCAGTGTTCGGCTGTGGCGAGCGCGTCGGGCTCCGCACTGGCGGCAGCGAGGCGAGCGAGCGCGGCCGCAGCCAGCACGCGCAACGTGCCGCCTCCCGAGCCGCGTACTCGAGACAACCGCGCGCCCGCGCCGCTCATAGCATCGCACTGCTCTAGAACTAGCGCTAAACAACACAGTAGCAACATTAATCGTGGTATAGTAACATCAACATCATGATGTTCCAGTATTACATTAAACTTTAAATCACATAAATAGATTCGAGACGGTCTGACATGTAGCATTATGTTTTCATCTCATATTGAAGTGAAACTTCTTTAGGCATGTTGAAGTTGGAATTTTTAAGGTTAGTTCAAGAGTCACGACACATCTTATAATTTAAAGTTTTACGTCTGTCACGTGTACTATGTACGCAAACTCTTTTATACTTTAAGAAGAACAATAAAATGGACAATGGTCATTAGCATCACAACATAGTATAAAACAAAGTCGTTTTTCTGTCCCTATACATGCTTAGATCTTTTAAACTACGCAACAGATTTTGATGCGGTTTTTTTAATAGATAGAGTTATTCAAGGGGAAGGTTTATATGTATATAACATGCATAATATAAAAGAGAAACACTGATAATTTTTGAGGTTTCTAATGTCGTTAATATACACATTTTTTGAGCTTACATTGCAAACGCTGGTTGAACCCTAAGAGATAGATCAAAATAATGTACTACAGTACTGTACACCTTAAATAGGTCTACAAAAAAGCGATGGTATATGTCTATCTCTTAGGCCACAATAACCATTTTTTTCCTTGTACTTTTGGGAGATGGGATATTTGGAACATCGAGAAATAATTACTTATTTACGAAGCGATTTTAAGCAATACAGCATTAATCCTTATCCAACTAAGTACATTATACACACGTTAACCTTAAGTACATTGTGCATTTAATATAGTTCAGTATGGCCCTTTACAGCATGCAATTTAATTTATTAGTAATAGTATCAGTAAAAACTTTTTTTTCAAAAAAAAAAAAATACAGATTTAAAATGCAGGAATATAGCGGTTGGATCGTAAATTTTTATTCTAGCGCGAAAATTATAATAGGTACTCAAACGGTCTCGCACGTCGCTTCGAGGTGATAGGGTATTGGGTACGAAACCCAAAAAAACGCGAGCGAAGTCGCAGCCGAAAGCTAGTTACATATAAAATGTAGAAAAGTAATTGTTCTCGAATTATCATCTATCTATTAATTATAAAAAATGTGGTAAACATTACTAACCAGTATCGTACATAGCCACTAGATCAGTGGGGTCGAGATGTGATGCAGCGGAAAGCTGCTCGGCGGCGGACTCGACGGCATTTCGTTCGATCACGCTGTGATCGACATCTGTAGCGCTCCGATCCATACTTCTGCGCTGCGTAGCGCTGCGCTCCGCACTGCTGCGCTCCGTAGCGCTGCTTACGCTGTCGCTGCGCTCCATAGACCCACGGTCGTTGGTGCCTCGTACTGCAGTGGCGAGACCGGACAGGGCACCAGTTACTCGCGCCACACAAGAGTACGGATCGTCCCGGGCCGCGGCTTCACTTAGAGATTGAGCTTCAGACCACTTGCCTAGCTATAAGCACGTCAATATGTACGGTCGCCGATAGAACCGGTGCACCAAGTTTGAAAGTTATTGCCGAGGAATAAGGTTGAAAAATGGTACACAGGTTCTGTCTTCTACTGTACTATGCGTTACCAATCTGTGAAAGTAAATTCATGCAAAAATTTTAGTTAACAATAATAACTACACCTACTGCGTAAGCTACAAAAGCGGCATCCGCGTTCGCCTCTGCACGCAGTATTCGGTCGTTGGGATGGGCCCGGGCGACCGCTTTCAAGCGCTGCAGCGCTCGCGTGCCGGCCGCTATGGCGCCGTGGCTACTGCTGCTGTAACCGGTGGTGCCGGTGGCGCCCGCAGCGCTGCGCAACGCCGCGAGCGCACTGCCGAGCTCCAAGCGCGCCCCCGCGCCGCCGCCGGAGTAGCCGCGAAGGGCCTCCACGCACCACGATGGACCACTTTTTAGTCGAAAATATGTGTTTATATCAGTAGATTTTATCCACGACTTTGATCGTGTATAAAGGAAACATCTCAGGAAAAATATTACATTTTTTTCATAGAAACTGTTATAATTAACCGGGATAAAAAGGAGCCCTTGTTTTCATAATGGCAGAAAAATTTATCCTATAACGTTATGCCAAAAATATCTGCTTATAGCAAGTTGCTGCTTATAGTTAGAGTATATACTCTATTCAAATGTAATTTAATCTAAATTAAACAAAAACATGAAATTCGAACAAATTGATGGAATTCAATCTTTACATAGGCATGGTACATAAATCTTATAAAGGTGTCCCAAAAAGAGTGCCCGATTTAATTTTAAGAAAAAACACATATTTTTTTGAGCGAGAGGTGATATTTTTATTGGGTTATAAAGTACACATGTTCCGTTAAGTATGGAATAGAATATCCTGCATATGGCCCCCACGGCTCTGGCGGTAGACCCTTGCTCTTTTCATGAAATTTTCGATGACTTATTCACAGAGTAGCGGCTCTATCTCACCGATGACGCGTTGGATCTCGGCCTTTAGCTCGGGAATTGTTCGTGGTTTATTCGCATAGACCTGAGATTTAACAAAACCCCAAAGGAAAAAGTCGCAAGGCGTTAAATCGCAAGATCTCGGTGGCCAGTTGACATCGAAATTTCGGGAGATTATTCGGTCCGGAAATTTTTCCTCCAATAAATGAATTGTTTCATGGGCGGTGTGGCAGGTCGCGCCATCCTGTTGGAACCACATGTCGTCCAGGTCCAGTCCTTCCAATTGGGGTCACAAGAACTCTCTCATCATGGTGCGGTAACGCAAACCGGGTTTTCGGCGACACTTTTTCGAGAGACCTACCGGTACGCCGACGCACAGGAGACTCGCCTTCCATAATCGACCCAGTTTCCTCAAATTTATTGATCACTCTTCGAATTGTTGACACATTTGTTGCACTTTCACGACCGAAAATTACGCGAAGTTTGCGAACAGTTTCAGCGTAGCTTTCCCCATTTTTGTAATGGGTTTTCACAATGATAACGCGTTGTTATTTTGTGTAACGCTCCATATTTAATAATCGAAACAATCATAGATGACAGCTGTCAAGTTTCAGAGCTGCCATTTGCTCGGAAAAAAAATGGCACCAAATTTAAATCGGGCACTCTTATTGGGACACCGTTACTTTAAACGAGACGATCTTGTATGTATATAATCGGTATCTCGACAACAGCTACAAATATTACCATGAAATTTAGTATGCAGAGTTTTGGGGGAGAAAAATCGATCTAGCTAGGTCTTATCCCTTGGAAACTGCGCATTTTTAAGCAATATATGTTTTTTATTTCGTCGTGCAACAATATCTCAATAATTTCGACTCTCTTCAGACGTCAGTCTGATTGGCAGCTTGGTACGCGTACCTACGTATAATTTTGCATTGCTTGGAAATTCGAAATGTGGTGGGTTGGAATCCCGGTAAGATAAATATTTTTGTGATTCTTATTACTTCTTTTTCTTTTATATTTTGTTTTTTATTATTTTATCATTCTACAAAAACACCGAGCAAGCTCGGTCTTCCAGGTAGCAATATTTAGTAGCATTGTAACAGAGCATTACTATCTTTTTGTTAACATTTGATCTGAGGGCCTATAAGGAACATTTGACAGCGGCGTAAACGTAACGTTATCGAATGAAATTTGTATCGGCGCTGTCATGATTTTGACAGATTCTCATACAGTGAGGGTGTTTAAGTTCGTGACATCTGACAGCTGTTTGACACGACTAGGACCCAATTTTACGAAGCGCCGCCTGGTGGCTGAAAAAGTGTCGATTCTTATTGACGGTTTTCGAAATCACTTCCGCCATCAGATGGCACTATGTGAGAGTTGGGTCTACCTCCTAGCGGCAGAAAAAATATCAAATACCCTCATTCTCATTCGATAACGTTACTCTCCTGGACTCCTGCTAGGCCCACTGAACGGAGTATGATGTCGTTACCCTGCCGTGTCGGCGGGGCGGGCGAGCGCGGCGGCGGCGCGCACGAGGCAGCGGTCGGCGTGCGCGGCGGCGGCGCGCGACCACCGCGACAGCCGGTCGCCGCGCACCACGTCCCGTACCACGCATTCAAACGCGTCCTTCTCCTGAAAGCGCATAAACAATTAATAATCACCAATATCATCCTTTGACAGTGTAATTTTGCACACGTACCGATTTGGTCTGGACTCTGAAACAGATCATTATGACAGCACGAAACTCGAATATCAAACACTTGTGTGAAAACAACTGTGTCACTGAAAATCAAACATTTTCAGCTCTATTGTATTAGCACAGAGTTATATTTACAGGGCATTCCGATTTTTGTGCAGCGTTCCAACTCTCAAAAATACTCCCCAAACATAAATAAACTGATAAACAAATGATAAAAAAAATAATGTTCTGTAATAATATTATGTCCTTTATACATTAAAATACGAGATATAAATTGAGAAAAAGAATAGTTAAATAAGATAAAATAAAAGGATTAAATACATCAGCAATGGGCACAACTTCCACGAAATCAATACTAGAAAATTAAACGAAACAAAATGAAAACAAAAGCTCTAATAATAGTATCAATAAAAACACAATATTATTTAACTGGGGTACGAATAAGTTCGGGGACTTTCACAAATATTAAACAGCTGCGACTCCATATGCAATACTATAAAAGAAGAAGACATTTTAATATTAGGATTGGGGACTAATGACTAAAACCTAAAGTTATTTGCTATATTATGTAATACAATGCTTAAATTTAAAGATAATAAAATATTTTTAATAAACATAAAATTTTATAAATATATAAATGTCAAACTAATGAACTATCAACTTAAAAGACTTTGTGAAAACTATAAAAACTGCATGTTTGTTACTTATAATCAATACTTATAGTTGAATATATTTCAACTATAAGTATTATAACTTAAATAACTACGCTAAGGAAAAAAAACATTAACACGTTGATATTTAAATTAAATATTGAAATAAACAGTAGGTATAGATTACACAAATATATTTATAAATAATAAGGATAAGATAGTTAATCATTTGTTATTAAACAACGTTAGTAAAGTAAACAAAGCACCAAAATGTAGGCAGTAATAAAAGGCACAATTCCATATTATTTTGACAAAATTACAAGATTTATAAATATTTTTCGATAATACACAAAAACATACAATACTTCATCAAAATATAGCCGGTATATTAAACAAATCTGGCATATTTCACATAGCATTAGAAAGAAGAGAACATAAATATTAGTACTATATGTTTAACAGAAACTTTTATTAAAAGGGGTTGAAAACTAAATTTAAAAATAAAAAACTTTAGTGTAGCGTCACAATTTACTAGAATCAATAAAAAGAAGGGGGTTGCATATTAGTAAGTAATGAATTAATTTTTTTACCATTACATAACTTACAAAAGGAAATTGCACCAGTAGAACATCATTTTGAATACTGTGCTGTAAAAATCACATCACAACTAACAATTGTATGTATTTATAGGACACCGCAATCTGATATTAATGTCTTCTTTTCAAAGTGAGAACAATTATTGATTAAATTAAAAATTAACCCTAACAAAAAAATTATACTGTGTGGGGATTGGAATATTAACATTATTGATTCTAATAAATAACCCAACAACTTACAACATTGCTAACTAATTTCAATTTAAATAGTCATATTATGAAACCCACAAGAAGAAAATCATGTATAGATTTAATAATAAGTAACTTAAAAGATACAACTTCTAAGATCCATTTTTTAGGCTTGTCTGAATGATCAGACAAGTTAATGTTTGTCCTGTCACTCATGAGATAACATTAACACTTAAAACTGCACAACAAGAAAATTATGAAACTATAAAAAAACAACAATTGTATTTTATAAAAAACGTGATTAGTATAAAGACGACATGAAAAAATTTTGTGACTGAATGCGCTATCTTTTAGTGAAGTATTTATACAAAGTGACACTAATATAATATCATTTAATATATTTCACGATAATCTATCTCTATTTTATAAATTGTGTTTCCCTAATATAATGGTCAAAGTATAATACTTATGAAGAAGAAAAACAAATGGATAACAAAAGGTTTTAAAGAATCGTGCATTGTTAAAAGGAAACTATACATAAAGTATTTAAACGAAAGAGCAAATAAAAAATAAATCCAAACCCAATATGTTAAATACGCTAAAATATTTAAAAAATGTATAGCTACATCTACATCACATGGGAACACCAGGCTTATAAATAAAGCAAAAAAATAAATCTAGGGCTGTATAGCAAGTCATAAATTCATTTGTAAATGACCCGCAAATAATAGATGACATTACATCAATTAAGATAAATAATTAAATATATAATAATCCATTTGACATAGCTAGCAAATTTAATGAACATTTTATATCAATTAATAAAAATAACAATAATATAATTCAATCTAATCAAATTAAGTGTTATAACAAAATTAATAATAATATTAATACTTTGTTCTTGACGCCTGTAACAACAAAAGAAATAATTGAAACGATAAAATCTCTTACAAGGGCCTGCACTAAAAGTATCGGGAATGGAATATTTCCACTGTTCCTGTTATATTAAAATCTTTTTAATTTAAAACTCCTTGGTTTTAAATTTCGAATACCGTTTATTTATTTCAAAAAAGATTCTCGGTCTTGTCAGAAGGTCTTGTCAAACTTGTTTAGTCGTTGAGAAAATGGAATTGACTCGAGAAAATTCTAGAGTGATGATTTATTATGACTTTCGAAGTGGTTTAACACAAAAACAGTGTGTTGACCGGATGATTTCTGCATTTGGTGATGAAGCCCCATCCAAAAACACAATTTATCGCTGGTTTGCTGAATTTCAACGTGGACGTGTCAAGCTCAGTGATGATCCCCGTCAAGGTCGTCCAAAAACTGCAGTCACCCAAGAAAACGTTGATACTGTGCGTAAGCTGATTGAGGAAGATCGACATGTGACATACCGCGAAATTCAGGCAACTTTAGACATTGGCATGAGTCAAATACAAATAATCTTACATGAACAATTAGGTGTAAAAAGTTGTTTTCCCGATGGATACCGCATTTGCTCTGTGAAGAGCAAAAAGCGGCTCGCGTTACTTGGCGCGTCAGAACTCTCGAAAGATTCCACGCAGGATCCTCAAATGCTGTATACAACATCGTATCAGGTGACGAATCCTGGATATACGCGTACGAACCCGAAACAAAAAACCAGTCACGAGTTTGGGTGTTCGAAAATGAGTTAAAGCCAACAAAAATTGATCGTTCACGGAGTGTTGCAAAAAAAATGGTGGCCACGTTTGTCTCCAAAACCGGCCATGTTGCGACTATTCCTCTTGAAGGACAAAGAACGGTTAATGCAGAATGGTATGCTAACATTTGTTTGCCACAGGTCGTTTCTGAACTCCTTAAAGAGAACTGCAACCGCCGCATCATCCTCCATCACGACAATGCGAGTTCTCACACCGCGCACAGAACAAAAGAGTTTTTAGAGCAAGAAATCATAGAATTATTAGACCATCCGCCGTACAGCCCCGACCTAAGCCCTAATCATTTCTATACTTTCCCTAAAATAAAGAATAAATTGCGTGGTCAGAGATTTTCATCACCTGAAGAAGCTGTGGACGCCTACAAAACGGCCATTTTGGAGACCCCAACTTCCGAATGGAATGGTTGCTTCAATGATTGGTTCCATCGTATGGAAAAATGTGTCAAATTTCGCGGAGAATACTTCGAAAAGCAATAAATACATTTTTAAATAGTAATGTTGTGTCACTTCCTTGATTCCCGAAATTTTCAGTGCCGCCCTCGTAATCACAAAAAAGGTGATAAAATGACATCAATAATTATCGAACTAACCGAAGTAAGCTTAATATCCAACATTTCTAAAGACTGAAAAAATAATGCATTCTAGAATACATATGATCATATCAACTGAAAATTTGCTAAAACCGCAACAGTACTGATTTAAAAAAAACTCAAGTACAAGCTTAGCATGCTTTTCTCTAAACAAAACTATTGCAGAAAAACTGAACTTTGGGCCTTTGATTTGGTATGCAATACAATACACTATTATCAAAACTAGAAAGGTATGGAATTAGGGTTGCGGCTTTAGAATGGATAGCTAGTTATCTCAAAGATCGGAAACAAA
The DNA here is from genome assembly GCA_037179445.1 of Phengaris alcon alcon. NCBI lineage: Eukaryota > Metazoa > Arthropoda > Insecta > Lepidoptera > Lycaenidae > Phengaris > Phengaris alcon. The sequence continues at coordinate 2,967,609 of JAYRCH010000055.1, read as the reverse complement.
CAGTAGAAGTCACAAACACACAACTATGTAATAAAAAATAATAAAAGCTAAATATAGGAATAATAATCCATATGGTATCTCGAAAGGTAGTAATTTAAAGACCTTTACTTTTTCTGTTTTATGTTAATGACTTCCCTGACGCCATAAACCATGAATGTATTATGTATGCGGATGATATTACAATAATTATGCCACATAACAATAATAACATATTAATTGAAAATGTTAAAAATTGTCTGAAAAAAAAATTGGTTGGAAGCTATAGCTATATATTGATAGCTATATAATACACACACCGGCATATTTAGCGGAACATAAAATAAAGGTTTGATATCAGTATCATATACGGTTGCTGGCTGGTTTATACGTCATTTAATTTAAGAAGAAATATTTTCAAATTAAGAAAACAACTGAACATCACATTTTATGCAATTGTTTTAATTTTATTCAAATACACCTTATCTGGAGTGAACTTCGAGTATTTCTTCCTTAATATTTTCCTTTCCTTCCTAGTTTGATTTAAAATTTAATTGAAATACTGTTTTTTGTTAGTTTTTTTTAATCGCGTATCTTTTTGGAGTTGAGGACTGAATTATGCCTGACTTAGACGGAGATTGCCAGGGCACTCGAAATGCGAAGAAATGGTCAAACCTACAGAGTGATATCCAGAGATCTTCGTCGACCAGTTTCAACGATCCATCGCAGTATCCAACGGTTCAGGGAGACCGGTACTTTTGTGAGAAGAGCAGGACAAGGCAGAAAAAGACGCACTTCGAGTAGGGATGATCGTTTCATTCGGCTTCGTGTACGTAGGAACCCCCGTTTGACGGCCGTCCAAGCCCGACATGAGTTAGAAGCAGTGCGGGGTGTAACCGTAAGTGAGCGTACGGTACGAAGAAGGTTCGAAGAAGCTGGTTTGGGTTCATTTGTGCCCGCCAAGGCTCCAAGGCTCGAGGTAAATCATCGTAGAAACAGGTTAACTTTTGCTCAGGAACATCGACTTTGGAACGCGGACCAATGGAGTAAGGTATTGTTTAGTAATGAGTGCAGAATTATCTTAAATCAAATTGACGGCAGGCAAAGAATATACAGACGCAAAGGAGAACGATACATTCAGACAAATTTTGAAACTACAGTTGCATACGGTGGTAGATCAATAATGGTTTGGGCGGGCATTTGTTTGGGAGCTCGCACAGACTTGGTAGTGATTGACAGAGGGAGTCTGACTGCAGACCGCTATATCAGAGAAGTTTTAGAAGAAAATGTCGTACCGTTTGCCCCATATTCGACGATTTTGTTTTTATGCAGAATAATGCTCGGCCGCATACCGCTCGGGTAACTCAAGCTTATCTTAATGATATGAATATCACTGTTATGGAGTGGCCGGCGAGATCACCGGATATGAACCCAATAGAGCACGTTTGGGACTTGCTGAAAAGAAAAGTTAAGTCCAGAATTCCAGCTCCTGCCAACGTGGGTGAACTGCGAATCGCCGTAGTTGAGGAATGGCGGAGACTATCCCAGGAGACCATCGATAACATCATTCTCAGTATGCCTAGACGGGTAGAAACTTTAATAAGAGCACGTGGAGGATATACGCGATATTAATCACCATTTTTCTAATTTAATTAATTGTTATTTTAATATTAATTTTCACTTTTCCCGGTTACATGAAAAGTTCAAAAATGCACCATTTTTCACAAATAGCCTTTGCTCGCAAAATCTGTTCTTAATGTGATCTCATTTTAAGTAAAACAAATGAAACTTTAAATAACAAAAGAAGTGTAGTAAGTAGGTTTTAAAATAAAACCTACTTTTTTTTTATTATGGACCTTTTTTTTTGTGTCCCGCTAAATATGCCGGTGTGTTTATATTACTAAACACAAATAAAACTATGCTAATGAATTTTAGGAACAAAAAAAATGAAGAAATGAATACCTATTAAAATTACGCATCAAGGGAACAAAATTAATATGGTTGACAATACAAACTTCTTAAGAGTTATGGTTGATAACACATGTTCATGGAAATATCATATAGAACAAATAAGTAATAAACTAGATAGATTTACATATGTGTTGAGAACACTATATAATGTTAATGACAAATCAACTTTAATTGCCTATCATGGATGTGTGGCATCTGTACTCAGATACGGCATAATTGTCTGGGGCAATTCTGTAAATGCAAACAAAAATTTTATCAAGCAAAAGGCTTGTATACGAGCAATGTGTGGTGCTTGGAGTTTAGATAGCTGCAAACCACTGTTTCAGAAATACAATATCCTACGACTACCATGTCTTTACATATTTGAAATGTTAAAATTTGTTGAAAAGCATAATGAGTTATTTGAGACCAATATTTTAAGTCAAAGGCAAATAAGAAAAAACAAATTAATTGTCCCCATACAAAAAAAGAATATCTACTCTAATAGTGTGCTGTATGGCAATAAAATTATATAATAAATTACCTGAAGAATGCAAAAATAAAAATTATACAATGTTTATTAAAATGACATTTAAATTATTACACAAAAAAAAATTACTATAAAATTAATTATTATTTTAATGATAAACAAAGAAATTAGAGTAATCGAATTGTTAACATGATAAAAATTTACGTACTACAAATAGGCAACTAAGTATGTTATAAAAATTACAAAAATATGTATATGTTGACTTATCTCTATTATAATGATTATTATTATTAACAATTGACATTAAATATTTTAATACATTGACATTGATTTAATGATAACTTCATAATAATGAGAAATTGAAATATCAATAAAAATTTATTAAATTAAAACAAGAATAATAATAATAATCACATTAAAAAATATATGCTATCTAATGTATGACTGATATTATGTCCATGAGGTTTAACTTTTAGACAGTTTTTTTTAAATGCAGTGGTCGTAAGAATGAATAGTCTTTAAAAGGCAAAATAAGAAGGATCTAGTACCTAAACTGTAACACCATATTGTACCTTATTTATGCAAATAAATTATTTCTATTTCTATTCTATTTCTAACATACTTCCAAAAGTTTATTTTCTACAGGTTGAATTTTCAAATCGCTTGTCGATAGGTAAGGTAAATTGAATTAAAAACAATAAATACAAACCTCTTATATATAAATAAACCTAAAAAATCCTCGCCTTTATTGAATGTTTTTCCCTTATTTTCGGGAGAAACCCCTAAATTTCTGCATCAAACCAATGCCGTAAGTGTTTACAGTTTTTTAAATGAGCATCTTAATACTTAAATTGAGACTTTTATGCACTTCACCAATGTAGGTGTTGTATCGTTAGTAGAGACACACTGATTTTCAGCTGTCATAATTTATTGCGATACATCACCGCAAACTGAAATAGCACGGCAATGTATATGTCACTGTAAAATTCTAAAAACCGTTAGATTGTAATATAACTAGTGACATTGTAAAACGTCCAAGGACTGCGGACGTGCTCGTGCTTATAATTTAACACATTATTTTTCGTTATATTATAAATATATAGCATAGAATCTTTTGACATATTTTTACAATCACGTTAGTTATATTACAATCTAACGGTGACATACCTATACAATATACATGTGACAATAACCATTTGTAGATTACGTTACTTCCAATATTTAATTGTATATTATTATAGTGAACAGACTCACATCGTCTATGGCAATGTCATGGTGGTACGTCGGTGGTTCCACGTCGAGCATGGCGTGGAACGCGGCTTTTCCACCCTCCGCGTCGTTTAGCGCCACCGAACACAGCACGAGGTGCAGACCTACAAGGTATATGAAGGTATTTTAGAGCTTTTGCACTTTTGTACTTTCTATCTACCTCTTCGTCGATAAATACGAAAGACAAACCAGTTTGTCGTTTTTATCATATTATAAAGGTAAAGTACCTGGCTAACCGAGCTATGCTCGGAGCTCTAGAAGATTTTTAAAAAATAAAAGGAATCACAAAAATATTTTACCAGGGTCGAACCCACCACGTTCCAAATTTTCAAACGACGCAAAAAGTATACATACGCGTACCAAACTGCCAATCAGGCGGACACAATATTGGAATCGAAATTATTGATATATTGTTGCACGACAAAAGAAAAAACATAATATATAAATTTAAATATATAATAGATAATACCCAGCTAGATCGACTTGTCTCCCCCAAAACTCCCTTCATTATGAAGGGAGTTTTGGGGGATGGGGGTTATGAATTATTCATAATTAATGTGTTAACTCATGGAAATACTTGCAACTGTTTCCGAATTCATATATATATATATATATTAGGTCATCACATATGAAATTGGCGTTTTTTAAAGGAGAACATAAAGTCGATCATTTTTAAACATAATATATTTATTTAATCAAAGTATATACCATTGCTATCTATGCACTTTTTCCATCTCATAGGTAGTTGGTTGATTCCTTTACTAAAAAAACCATTCGGACAGGAATCAATAAAAATCTATGAAGGCGCTTTGGCCTGCCCCATGGGAGTTGAATTTTTTCCCTAGCAAGAAGATATCCAAATTTCGAAAAAATGGTAATCTGTTTGAGCAAGGTCCGGGGAGTACAGTGGATGTCTTAGACATTCCAATTGAAGTTCCTCTAATTTGTTAGCCGTCTGTTGTGCAGTGTGTGCTGTCTAGCGTTGTCCTGAACCAGCAGTGGCCTAGAGCGAATGACCAACCTCGGTTGTTTAGAAGCTAGCTTTTCCATCATGATTTGCAGTTGCTGGCAATAGACATCTGCCGTAATCGTATGGCCAGATTTAAGAAAGCTATAGTGAACGACACCGGCACTAGTCCACAAAACGCTCACAAGTAACTTTTTTTCAGTCAATTTTCGCTTGGGGTAGGCTTTGGCTGGTTCGCCCGTTTCCGATTATCGTACAGGATCCACTTTTCATCACAGGTAATGATTCGATTTAAAATCCCTTCATTACTGTACCGGTTGAGTAATGTAACGCAGCAGTCGACGTGCATTTGTCGGTTTGCTGCACTCAATTCATGAGGTACCCACCTTTCAAGCTTTTTTAGCTTCCCAATTTTCTTCAAGTGGATTAAAACAGTTTTATCATTAACACCGCAGCCAGCAGCTAACTCGGACGTGGTTTGCGATGAATCCGCTTTCACAATAGTCTTCAATTCATCATTATCAACTTTGGTCTCCGGCCGTCCATGGGGCTTGTTCTGCAGGTCGAAATTTCCAGAACGAAAACGTTGGAACCACAAACTCACTGTATTTTCTTTTGCGACACCGCCGCCATACACATCATTAATCCTTCGAGCCGTTTCTGCAGCACTGGTGCCACGGTGGAATTCGTACTCGAAAATAATACAATATTTCAAGTTTTCCATTTTGTAAACAGAGTCACGCAACGAAAAAACCAAAAGAGGAAAAAACAAATGAATTACGGTTTTCGAATCATAACTGCATGAGTAAATAGCGGTATAAATTTGAAATTGAAATTCCTAACCAAAGAAGATATACTTGAGATCAAAGTGGCCAGTACGACAAAACGCCAATTTCAGATGTAAGGACCTAATATATATATTATATAAGATAATTGTTTAAAGTATAAGATTAAAAGATCCAGAGAGAACCACCTCTGGATCCATTTTCACCCTTTTACGCGTTTTGCCTATCTACTTATACTAATGTTATAAAGAGGAAAAATTTGTTTGTTTGTTTGCATTTATTAGGCTTTGAAACTACAGGACCGATATTGATGAAATTTGGCACAGATATAGGATAGGCCACGGGGAAAGACATAGGCTACTTTTTATAGCGGCAAAAGTTTTTAAGCGGCAACATTTTACGGTTCCCGCAGGATTTTCTTTTGTGCGCACGACGTCGTGGGCAACATCTAGTTTTATATATTTACCTGTTTGAAAATCCCCTTGTTCTTGCATAATATGTTGGAAATTCGTGACTGCGTCACGAAACTTGCCCATGCGCACCAACAGAAGGCCAATGTTATGCATCACTTTCATTCTGTAAAAGATAAAATATGTTAATATCACGACTTTTACAACTATAAGGCACTTTAAGATTACTTTAATCAAGTCCCATGGCAAGAATAATGCCGAATGGTAACCATAAGTATGGTAAATAAATCTATTTACCTTAGATCCTTTTCGGCAGTCGGCGTTTGATCTAACGCCATTCGATATAGCTTCAATGCTTTTGGATGTTCTCCCATTTTGAAATAGATGTTTCCCATATTTACCTGCACGAAAATGATTCAACAATAAATCGATATCATGCCACATAAAAGTAATTAAAAAAACCATATTTTATCTATCTTTTCAGTATTTAATTAATATTCAATACATATTGACTAGCTATAAAAATCACAATTTCCTTACAGTTAATAGTTTAACAGTATAAGAAAATTACCTTCAGTCTATTGGCATGCGGAAACAACCTGTTTCTAGTCAACAGCTGATATGTGTTCAGCGCCTCGGCATACATTTCGTTGAGTGCATACTGATCAGCCAAGTTACACAAGACCTGATAAAGTGAGAATTAATTGTTAAATTCAATTTTCCTCTCCCGCGCAAGTGGACAGCTTCTCAGCAGGACGGATACGAAAGTGGACAAAATTACAGTGATCAACATATAAAGTTTACTACATTAGCGGCACTTACACCCGGTTTCTGAAAGGCTAATCAAATAGTTGATTAACTAACACGTTGTTGAGTTAACAGGATGGTTAAATCAATTTGCGTTTCTGAAACGCTAATTAGTAAAAAATTTACTAATCATTGATCATCCTGACACATTTACGCCATAAAAGGCTTTCAAGAAACCGAAAACAGCGTTTGACATGTGTTTTGACCATGGGTTTGACATTAGTTTTGTTAACTAACACATTGATCAAATCAAACGACTGATCAAGCATTATGCAACTCAATTTACACCTGACAAGAGATTTGACCGCTGATTAGTTAATTTTGGCGTTAATTAGCTTTTCAGAAACCGGGGGTTACTATTATTATTCGTAACGTGACGTATTTTACATGGTTATTCTATTGTATATTATTATGTATGTTGAATAAAGAATTTGAATTTGCAAGAATTTAAATTCAAATTAAAGAATTTGAATTCTGAAAGTTTCCTTGGCAGTTCTTAGTCCATTAGTGTTGCCTAAGTAGTAAAAAAAGCTTTACATAATTATATTGCACTAGCTGTTGCCCGTGGCCCGCCCGCGTAAATACAGTATCGGGTATCCCACGGGAACACTGTACTTCTTCGGGATAAAAAGTAGCCTATGTTTTAATCCAGAGCTCAAGCTACTTCCATATCAAATTTCATCAAAATCTGTTCAGTAGTTTTTGCGCGAAAGAGTAACAAACATCCATCCATACTCACAAACTTTCACATTTATAATATTAGTAGGATGTAAAGGCGCCGTACCGCAAAAGTAAGATCTAAGTTATGCGAGTCTCCCATATTGGCCTGTTCTTGCATACGGATCAGCTGTCGTTCCAGCGTCGAAGCTTCTTGAGCCTTAGCGAGGGCCTGTGAAATTACAAAATAAATTTATTCTACTAATCAGTTGCGCCCTATCCAGTGCACATTCCAGTCCACTACTATGACGCCAGACGCACACGGCCCTCACTTAGCGGTTATACGGTGGTGTAGTTATCCACTGTGGCCGAAATATTATAAAACATCGTGATTTGTGCAGAAAAATGTTTTCAGCCCTAGTTCAGCAGCGGGGCACAAAGGCTGATATAGTCATAGAAAAAATAAACGTAAGTTGAATGGGACTTCTGTTTAAATTAATAGATAGGTACAGTTTAATGTCGATTCTCCGAACTAGTGGGGCGTGATAGGTGTCGGATCACAGATATTTTCGGATAATCGAGCTGCATTAACTTTGCTTCACAATGTACGGGTAAATGAAAACAAGAAATATTATACTTACATATATTTTTTTACATTGCATACATATTTAGTAAAAACTATACCTACTTCATATAATAATTTACCGACTGCGTAGGTATATTATAAACAGGACACACTGGGACCACGGAGGGCCGAGTCGAGAGCCAAGCTCTAAACCACTGGGTTTAGAGCTTGGCTCTCGACTCGGAGGTCGTGGGTTCGATTCCCGCATTGGAACAACAAAAAATGTTGTTTCCAAGTTTCGTTACGACAATGCAGGCTGATCACCTGATTATCTGACAAGAAAGATGATCCATACGTCGGATGGGCATGGAAAAAGTCGGACCTGCGCCTCATCTCTCGCCAGTCTTATCGGTCTGTCCGCCCCACTGGGTTTCGAAAGTAAAGGAATTGAGAGCGCTCTTGTGTACTGCGCACACACTTAGACACTATAAAATAACTCCTGCGTAGCTGGCTTGGTTTCAATGAAACCGGCCACCGTCACCGAAATCGGTGTGGGGAGTTATTGTTATCTATTATAATATAGCCAATGTTACCCGGGCTATTACTACGAATCTATTTTCACCTCATTCATTACAATCGGATCAGCAGTTTAGGCGTTACGGTGGACCAAACATACATTACATATATAAACTGCCAAAATCATTGCCCTTCTATTTGGCTTCGCATTAGACGGGTAAAAAAACATAAATTTGTATAAGCAGTCGATCAGATGATCGACGTTCGGATAATCGACGCTCTATTGACTTGATAGCATACCTGGCTCAAATCGTTTTCTTTTTTACTATCATTATCTTCTCCCTGTTCCTTCTGTGCACTCAGCACACAAGACTCTTCTACCAAAGTCATAATCTTAAACTCCATTTGCTTTATCTTGTCTTCAATACTGAAATACAAATAAAATTAAATACAGTTTACGTACTTAGTGCGTACTTTTGAATTAATAAGCTCAATTATAGATACCGTTTCAAATGGTACAAGGGCTGCACTAAAAGTATCGGGAATGGAATATTTCCACTGTTCCTATCATATTAAAATCTTTTTAATTTAAAACTCCTTGGTTTTAAAAATCGAATACCGTTTATTTATTTAAAAAAAGATTCTCGGTCTTGTCACAAGGTCTTGTCAAACTTGTTTAGTCGTTGAGAAAATGGAATTGACTCGAGAAAATTCTAGAGCGATGATTTCTTATGACTTTCGAAGTGGTTTAACACAAAAACAGTGTGTTGACCGGATGATTTCTGCATTTGGTGATGAAGCCCCATCCAAAACCACAATTTATCGCTGGTTTGCTGAATTTCAACGTTGACGTGTCAAGCTCAGTGATGATCCCCGTCAAGGTCGTCCAAAAATTGCAGTCACCCAAGAAAACGTTGATGCTGTGCGTAAGCTGATTGAGGAAGATCGACATGTGACATACCGCGAAATTCAGGCAACTTTAGACATTGGCATGAGTCAAATACAAATAATCTTGCATGAACAATTAGGTGTAAAAAGTTGTTTTCCCGATGGATACCGCATTTGCTCTGTGAAGAGCAAAAAGCGGCTCGGGTTACTTGGTGCGTCAGAACTCTCGAAAGATTCCACGCAGGATCCTCAAATGCTGTATACAACATCGTATCAGGTGACGAATCCTGGATATACACGTACGAACCCGAAACAAAAAACCAGTCACGAGTTTGGGTGTTCGAAAATGAGTTAAAGCCAACAAAAATTGTTCGTTCACGGAGTGTTGTAAAAAAAATGGTGGCCACGTTTGTCTCCAAAACCGGCCATGTTGCGACTATTCCTCTTGAGGGACAAAGAACGGTTAATGCAGAATGGTATGCTAACATTTGTTTGCCACAGGTCGTTTCTGAACTCCGTAAAGAGAACTGCAACCGCCGCATCATCCTCCATCACGACAATGCGAGTTCTCACACCGCGCACAGAACAAAAGAGTTTTTAGAGCAAGAAATCATAGAATTATTAGACCATCCGCCGTACAGCCCCGACCTAAGCCCTAATGATTTCTATACTTTCCCTAAAATAAAGAATAAATTGCGTGGTCAGAGATTTTCATCACCTGAAGAAGCTGTGGACGCCTACAAACGGCCATTTTGGAGACCCCAACTTCCGAATGGAATGGTTGCTTCAATGATTGGTTCCATCGTATGGAAAAATGTGTCAAATTTCGCGGAGAATACTTCGAAAAGCAATAAATACATTTTTAAATAGTAATGTTGTGTCACTTCCTTGATTCCCGAATTTTTCAGTGCCGCCCTCGTACAGTGCAAATTCAATACATTCATAATATCTTTCGGGTCTCGTCGATTTCATACATCGTCTGTCATTTCCACAGAAAAACGAAGATTGCCAAGGGTCAATACGAGAGTAGGTGCACTGTTCCTGTTTATAATGGTTAAAGAAATAAAATATATTCTAGAAAATATACAAATTACGTTTCTTCCTTCCTACTGTCTCTTGCAGCGGAGTCTTTTGCGGAGGAGGTGTAGCCGGCCGCCCGCACCGCCGTCACTGGCCGCGCCGCCGTGCCCGCACGCGACGCGGCGCGCACGCTCACCGTGCCCAGTCGGAATATCTGACGCAGAACATGAAAAATATAAACTAACCTCTGAATATTTTTAAAAAACTAGATTTCGTAATTTGAGGCCCTCGCGAGAATATTACAAGTGAGTTCGAAGCACATAACATACTTATTTTCAGGGCTGTGAAAAACACTTTTACACATTTTATTACGAACTTTATCACTTACCCCGGTCCCCAGCCTATTAGTCGCGGGTCTGCCGATACCAGCAGTACGCAGAACCTGTTGAAACGCCTGGTCCTCGCGAAGGTTCCGCGTGTCCAGAGCCGGTGCCACTTCATTGAACCCGGAATACAGTTCGTCATCATCGTCTATCACTTTGGCCGTACGCGGCGGTATCGCGTCGTATCGCGATGTGATCATTGTGCCCAGCACTGTAATGTATTCTTGTTAGAAATGCAATAAATATTTGCAAAATAACTGTTAATTAAAAACCGTAAGTTAGTTTCTTATCAGATTTGTTGTGACGCCGTAACCATGGTAACGGTATCGCCCCACGTCAAAGACAGCCATTGAACATTGAAACAAGATATTTGATTAATTTGATGGTTGGCAACACAGTATTCATCATCATCATGATAAGTTAATAGTAAGTGGGTACATGGTAAGCACGTAGCGATCATGTTTCTAATGGTTTTCGACAGTTGTTATTTTTCATAAGTACCTACATCGTCTGTCAATTTCTATAGAAAAAAGAAGATTGTCAAAACCATTAGCAAATTGGTACAGATGATTACACTGTACAGTGTGATCATCACACTCTTGTGTTATACTAAAAGTATCAACGTTTTTTTTATAACTGGCAGTGTTATTATTAAATAAATAAATAGTAAAATTATTATAATATTGCAATGCTTTGACCACACTGTAGGGTAGCCCATGGACCAAATTATAGGTATTTGCTTTGCTGGTAAAAAGTTCTCTGATTCTTAGGTATATACCTGGCTGATAACCTTTACTACACTAGACGAAAACTCAAAATCACTATAGTCAACTTCCTAACCAGATAGTGTGGCCCGAACATTATACGGTTTTTGAAAATAAAACACAATTTCTCAGTCATATTTATTACATGATCACTAATATTCATTACAATCAATATCCTCCACTTTAGCTGCATGCTGACTGAACGGGCATGACGGCTGAGAGTTGCAATAGCGAGCTAGAGGCAACCCCTAGCGGTGGAAGTTGCCTGTCGATTTTCAGTGACTAAGTACGAGTTTATTCTACCTCGCTCGTATGTCCAATATTCAGACCGTTATCGCATGTCGCACTGATGATGACAAAGACAGGTATAATGTTTTATATTAAAACACATCGTTGTCTCTCTCATACCTTAGTAATTTATCGGTGCGACATTCGGTATCGCACCGCGCAATGTGAAAACACACATTTACACGACATCAAATGTCTCGTCTGACTACTCGCTCAGTCAGCATCCGTGTACAACACTCCAAAATATATCACTTAAACTAAAACATCGAACTGACTTGATTGACATCACGAAATGTTGATAAATCAATACAGTGCTATTGGAAGACACTGACGGAGATAAGGACGCACTGCGCACAGAATTACAACCTCGTTCGCGATTCGCACCGGCAAAAGGTACGGTTCGCGCCGTTTGAATACAAATACAATCTCTAACACCACCGGACTCCATTCCATCTCGATGCACCATTCAAAATATTCAATATAAAAAATAAACGTATCTGAAATTTTGTAATTTCAAGAAACGCAAGATTATGTACAATTTATGATTTGACGATTTCGAAACTTGTAGACTATTCATTTATTTGTTTCGTGACCCTAGGAGACTAGTAAGAAATGCAAGTATTTATATTTTTGTACATTTGTCGCTTATCAATAGGATAACAATATATAGGTACTTAAAATATTTAAAAACTCTGAATGATGACTTAACATAGATATGATAATGAGAGTTTAAACATGTCATTACATGACAAATGGCATTAATGATGATACGCACTCGTTCTTTCTTCCTTCCCCACTCATACATCCGTGGCAAACCAATTGCGATTAGTATTATTTGGAAATTCATAATCATTGTGTAAAATGTTCGAAATTTACAAATATATTATAAGTATAAAATGTTCATATACGGAAATTGCTAATATAAAAAGTAACTGTATGTCAAATTGTGTCTATGTTGTGTCTACGTTAACAGACACATACCCCCTTACTAATAAAAAGATTTACACAATGAATAACATAAACAACGTCGCTGTCTTTGTCTGTTAAGTGACTTTTCCAACGCATCAGACAAAGACAGCAACGTTGTTTAAGTTTTCCGTTGTGTAAATATTTTTATTAGTAAGGATCTATGTGTTTATACAATGGTGTTAATTAAACATTATAAATTCGGGCATGAGGAAGATTTAAGATATTGCGTTAGTTATTGTGCAATTTGTATACCATCTATTCAATATTTGGGTTTTATACTGTATACCCTTCTATGTATAAGCCTCTTAACTATAATAGGGACTTTTTGATTACAAAAATAATTATATTGTCGTTTTTGACTGCAGCTGCAAATTATATGTTAATCAAGTCTGGAGTTAAGTTGCAAAATATATCAACTACTGTATACAGTAAGGGGACTAAAATAGATACGCGCCAATTTTTTTTAAAAATGGCGTCTTTATACCTATACATATGTGCAACAAATGTTCACCATTGGTTCACACAATAATGGCGCATTGTGTGGTGTATACTTGCTCGAAAATAGTGAGCGCATCTACGTCTAAGTCATGAACAGTAATATCATTTCATTAGGGTCACCGATCACATAAGAAGCACCAATGTGTAGGCATTCACACAAGCACACTGAATCTGGATGAGTTACAATAGAAGAGACATACAATATACTGACGATCCCTACGCTAAACTAAACAATTAACACATATAATATATACTTGTCAAATACACATCAAATGTTCACCAACGCCAAACGCATCGACTGACATCGGTCGACCACAAATATTATGGCAATTAGAAGATACAGTACTAGAACATAGTAAGGCAAAACATAAAAAACCTAGTATTGACATGTGACATCCATAGGCACTATTGAATTCCAGTAGATAAAAGAACTCTAAAGATGATGATAAGTTAAAATTGTATTGAGTGTATCTATACTGCATGCGGCGATCCGTCCTTTCCGTCCCGCGAGCACTCACGCTATGAGAATTTCCCTCACGGTGAATTTAAAACTCGCGGCTTTTCGTCAAAAATGGGCGTACGCACCTGGTCTACGCTATAGCTGAGTTTTGTGCTCCCCCCGATCCTCGCATAGTAGTTACGTCGGTGTAGTGCGTTACTTCGCCGAACAAGCCCCCTGCCCTAATGGACTAATCAGGGGAGGGGGTTTGTTCGGCGAAGTCGTGTTACGCGACATTTTGTTCATCGCGCGAGTATCGATGTAAGTATATGGTTTTATGTTGTACCTTTACTAGAATTGAAAAAATAAAATTATATAACGCTTTTATTCTTATTTTCAAGTAAATAATTGCTAATTATTATTGTAGTAAGCTGTTAATTTATATAATTTAACATTTTTCCATATGGATAGACCAGGGGTTTCAGGGTCTCATGGAAACTGCGCGATCTGTCCAAGACTACAAAAATCGCAAATAAAAAGACATGCATTACCTTCAAATAAATTTATGTACGGGAACATGCTTTTACTTTCTATATGTTAAGCTCAAGCATATGATAACATATATTTTGTTTTGTTTTTCTATAAGGGTATTGAAGTTAACTATTTTTCGTTTTTTCCAAAAGTATGTGTAATGTTTAGAAATTTAGTCCCTTCGTTTGTTTTTAAAAATTCAAAGTTTAAAAGACGTTGCAAACTTTAAAGAAGCATTTTATCTATTTAAGAAAGGCAATGCTGATTGACTGATTTATCAACGCACAGGGCAAACCCTTAAGGTTAGAAATTTGAAATTTTGCACACGCATTTCTCATATGACGTAGGCATCCACTAAGGCAGGATTTTTCCAAATTCAATAACCATAACCCCCAAGGGGTTACCCCTACAAGGTATAATTTATAGGTGATAAAAGTTTGTATGAAACTTTTTATTCCTTGGACATATTTGCATGATATTTCGTATGAATTGAGTACGGAAAAAATTATGAATTACGTATTTTAGCGTTCTCTAAAATTCAACCCTAGGTGGGTGAAATAGGGGATGAAAGTTTAAAACTTAATTTCACGCGGGCGAAGCTGAGGGCAATTAATGCTAGTTTAATGATATTGATTGTTTAACTATAATAAAGTTACAAAATATATAATGAATTATATCCTGTGTACTATTTGCCAGCTTAGAAAACGTGAGCAAAATGCTGTATGCGCGTGTAAATTAAGTAAATTTCATGGGCGCGTTTGCACCCGGATTAAATTCCAGAAGGCAAAGAGTGCTATATTTACCAAAGCCAGTTATTTGTATGAAAGTGCCGGCGGTCACTCGCGATGGCGTCAATAATTAATTGCATCGTTTGTTTATAACGGATTCCCACGCCATTTATGTTGCCGGGATCAAACTGTGCCTTTCATTCATTTTCACCTAATGCCCGAAAGAGAAACAAACAGATAAACTCACATACACAGATGATGACGGACGTGTGAACAGTCGATAACAGCACACGGTCGGGAGGGAGGACAGGGGCGTGGTCTGGCGAGAGGCGGGGCCCGACGGGTAGGGCAAATGGGCCTAATGCTATATGCTGCATTGCCATAGGACGTGGTGCGAAGGCTCGGGCCTCGGCAGCCCATGGCGGTGGTGTTGACGGCCGAGGCCGCCTTGGAACTGGGCGTGGTGGACGTGGCAGGAATAGAGGTAAGGATTGGCCTGGTGTCACATGCGAAGAGCTGGACGAGGAGGATTGTGGCGTGGTTTGTTGCGAAGATCGTGGCGATAGTGGCAGTAGTATAGGCAACTTGGGTGGGTAATGTTGTGGCGTAGCGGAGCGTGTCGTGTGCGACGGGCAGAAATCATCTGGCGGGGAGGACCGTGGCAGGCGTGGCGGGCGTGGCGTCGCATGACATAGCGACGACGGTGGCGACTGGCATAGCGAGGAGCGTGGCGACAACGGTATGGATTGGCGTGGCGACCTACGTGGCGATGGGTGTGGCGGCGCCGAAATTGGCGAGAGCCGCTAGATCTGCGTGGAGAAACGTGGGCGCGGCAGCTCGTACACGTCGCCGTGCACGGAGCGAGCCAGTGCTTTGATACTGGCCGCTATGTCCTGAGTCTCCTCCTGAAATAAGAAAAAACATTTAGCTATTGTGGAACGCCTAAAACACATAACATTTTCGAGATGACGACTGCTTTAGCATCGTTGTAATTTGAAACGAAATAGCGCCAATAAGAATTATTAATTAGGTAGGTACCTCGCTTAAATCAGAAATATTTGTTACCCTGTTATTAGCCCTGATACTCTGATACTGTATCAGGGTTATTAATAACCATAACATTATTACAATATATCCAAAACATAATTAATTGACATACTAGGTGACTAAATACAGAAATTTACAATTGGTAAAATTATGTTATATTGATTTATGTGGTAGTTAGCCTAATATAATATTGCAATGGACTCCAAACTAGGCAGAAGCCTGTATTTTGGTGGTCCTTAATCATATAATTATCCACATGTCACTAATCTTAGCACTGTGTTTTTTCCGAGCTTGCAAACATTACATTATTATAAACACACCGGCATATTTAGCGGAACATAAAATAAAGGTTTGATATCAGTATCATATAAGGTTGCTGGCTGGTTTATACGTCATTTAATTTAAAAAGAAATATTTTCAAATTAAGAAAACAACTGAACATCACATTTTATGCAATTGTTTTAATTTTATTCAAATACACCTTATCTGGAGCGAACTTCGAGTATTTCTTCCTTCTGAGTTTGATTTAAAATTTCATTGAAATACTGTTTTTTGTTAGTTTTTTTTAATCGCGTATCTTTTTGGAGTTGAAGACTGAATTGTGCCTGACTTAGCCCCAATGGAGATTGCCAGGGCACTCGAAATGCGAAGAAATGGTCAAACCTACAGAGTGATATCCAGAGATCTTCGTCGACCAGTTTCAACGATCCATCGCAGTATCCAACGGTTCAGGGAGACCGGTACTTATGTGAGAAGAGCAGGACAAGGCAGAAAAAGACGCACTTCGAGTAGGGATGATCCTTTCATTCGGCTTCGTGTACGTAGGAACCCCCGTTTGACGGCCGTCCAAGCCCGACATGAGTTAGAAGCAGTGCGGGGTGTAACCGTAAGTGAGCGTACGGTACGAAGAAGGTTCGAAGAAGCTGGTTTGGGCTCATTTGTGCCCGCCATGGCTCCAAGGCTCGAGGTAAATCATCGTAGAAACAGGTTAACTTTTGCTCAGGAACATCGACTTTGGAACGCGGACCAATGGAGTAAGGTATTGTTTAGAGATGAGTGCAGAATTCTCTTAAATCAAATTGACGGCAGGCAAAGAATATACAGACGCAAAGGAAAACGATACATTCAGACAAATTTTGAAACTACAGTTGCATACGGTGGTGGATCAATAATGGTTTGGGCGGGCATTTGTTTGGGAGCTCGCACAGACTTGGTAGTGATTGACAGAGGGAGTCTGACTGCAGACCGCTATATCAGAGAAGTTTTAGAAGAAAATGTCGTACCGTTTGCCCCATATATCGGTGACGATTTTGTTTTTATGCAGAATAATGCTCGGCCGCATACCGCTCGGGTAACTCAAGCTTATCTTAATGATATGAATATCACTGTTATGGAGTGGCCGGCGAGATCACCGGATATGAACCCAATAGAGCACGTTTGGGACTTGCTGAAAAGAAAAGTTAAGTCCAGAATTCCAGCTCCTGCCAACGTGGGTGAACTGCGAATCGCCGTAGTTGAGGAATGGCGGAGACGATCCCAGGAGACCATCGATAACATCATTCTCAGTATGCCTAGACGGGTAGAAACTTTAATAAGAGCACGTGGAGGAAACACGCGATATTAATCACCATTTTTCTAATTTAATTAATTGTTATTTTAATATTAATTTTCACTTTTCCCGGTTACATGAAAAGTTCAAAAATGTACCATTTTTCACAAATAGCCTTTACTCGCAAAATCTGTTCTTAATGTGATCTCATTTTAAGTAAAACAAATGAAACTTTAAATAACAAAAGAAGTGTAGTAAGTAGATTTTAAAATAAAACCATATTTTTTTAATTATGGACCTTTTTTTTGTGTTCCGCTAAATATGCCGGTGTGTTTATTATACAAAATACATACAATAAATATAGTTCGAAGTTAGTTAAAATTGGTTTGTAAAATATTAAATTAAGATTTATTTAATCTAATAGCATATTACTATTTATTTAGTTAATAGGTTAACTTGTTTCTGATTTAGTTCTTAAAGTTATTACTGACCTTGTAAATCTTCTTTTTATGATATTTAAAAGAATCAGAAAAATATTAATCTCACCGAGATTCGAACTCGATACACCAATATGCCAAAAAAGCAAAAATTATACATACTGCCATACGGACTGTTATTAATGGAGTCGAAATTATTCCACATACCTACCTATTGTTGCACTACGAAAGAAAAAACTTATAATAACCTAAAAATGCGTGGCTTCCCAGGGTACTAGTACCTGGCTAGATCGATTTTTCTTCCCTAAACCCCCCTACATACTAAATTTCACAGAAATACTTCAAGCCGTTTTCGAGATTCTGATTATATTAATATATAATATGCAAGAATTGATCGTTTAACTTTAAAGTATAAGATATAACGTGCGAAAGAACAGGATAAAAACTATCTATATGTAGTGCGAGCGAGATAATTAATTGACAAAAATGAGAAAAAATGTCATTTTTTTAGTTTCTCTTTAGTCGGGTGTGAACTGCACATTAAATAATAATATTCAACCTCATACTTACATTAATAAAAAAAGCGCAGTAAATATCCATCATAGTCTTGAAGCGGCCGTACTATCTTTTCGCTAAGGACTTCGCGAAATTTTTCATTATATTATAACACTTACGTATTCATCATAGTCCCTGACAGAGGGCCGTTGGTGTGGGAACTTTGGCATGTTGATAGTGATGGGCAGGGAGTGCGCTATGTCCGCGGGCACCGCGCCGCGCGGCCGGCTGATGTGGATGCCCTCATCGTTGCTGCCGTCTGAAATAACTAGTGATTATAATTTTGATAAATCATTTTATTTACAACTATGTATATTATACATTACTAGCTTTTTCCGGCGGCTCCACCCGCGTAAATATAGTATCGGGTATCCCACAGGAATATTTTACTTTTTCGGGATAAAAAGTAGCATTTTGTTTTAATCCAGAGCCTAAAGTACTACCATACCAAATTTCATCGCAATCCGTTCAGTAGTTTTTGCGTGAAAGAGTAACAAACATACATCCATCCATCCATCCTCACAAACTTTCACAACATAGTTTTTTTTCAGCAGTTCAATCCGATATAATAACGGACACACAAGATACATCCGTATTATGTATCTACACTCTAACCTGTGACTATACTTATTATCCGGATTCTCTCCAGCCTGAAATAAGTGTCTATTACATATATTACTTTAGAATCGAAAGCACGGTAACGCACGGCAGCAATTTAAGAACTAAGACGCTCGTGTGTTCGATTTTCAGCTCTATTGTATAAGCGCAGGGAGATTCCGGATAATGTAGTCCGAGACTAATGTCCATACATTCTATCAAACTTTCGTATTTATAATATTAGATCATTACATATTATGAAATTGACGCTTTGTAAAGGAGGAACATAAAGTAGTTTTTTTAAACATAATATATTTATTTAATCAAAGTATACCATTGCTATCTATGCACTTTTGCCATCCCATAGGTAGTTCATTGATTTCTTTACTAAAAAACCATTCGGCCGGGAATCAATAAAATCTTTAAAGGCGCTTTGGACTGCCCCATCGGAGTTGAACTTTTTCCCTTGCAAGAAGTTATCCAAATTTCTAAAAAAAATGGTAATCTCTTGGGGCAAGGTCCGAGGAGTACGGTGGATGTCTTAGACATTCCAATTGAAGCCAATTCCAATTCCACCGGCACTAGTCCACCAAACGCTCACAGGTAACTTTTTTGACGTGTAACGTCTTATAATTCGATGGAGCCGGCTGCACGCACGAAAAAACATGACTCATGCGGCGTTACCTCGCTCTGAGGCGTTTCATTTAAGGCTTGAAGTGCAAGCGAGAGCGCGGAATCTGTCTCTCTCCTACTTGAGTGAGCGATCCATCAGTATTTTCTTATGACGTTGTCACGTTCAACTATCGTCAGTTAACCGACTTTACAGTCAACCGATTTTTGAGTCAATTTTCGCTTGGGGCAGGCTTTGGCTGGTTCGCCAGGCTTCAGCCATTGCGATGAGCGTTTCCGATTATCGTACAGGATCCACTTTTCATCACAGGTAATGATTCGATTTAAAATCCCTTCATTGTTGTGCCGGTTGAGTAATTTAATGCAGCAGTCGACGCGCGTTTGTCGGTTTGCTGCACTCAATTCATGAGGTACCCACCTTTCAAGCTTTTTCACCTTCCCAATTTGCTTCAAGTGAATTAAAACAGTTTTATCACTAACGAGGCAGCCTGCAGCTAACTCAGATGTGGTTTGCGATGGATCCGCTTCCACAATAGCCTTCAATTCTTCATTATCAACTTTGGTCTCCGGCCGTCCACGGGGCTTGTTCTGCAGGTCGAAATTTCCAGAACGAAAACGTTGGAACCAAAAACGCACTGTGTTTTATTTTGCAACACCACCGCCATACACATCATTAATCCTTCGAGCCGTTTCTGCAGCGCTGGTGCCACGGTGGAACTCGTACTCGAAAATAATACGATATTTCAAGTTTTCCATTTTGTAAACAGAGTGACGCAAAGAAAAAACCGAAAGAGGAAAAAAACAAATGAATTACGGTTTTCGAAACACAAATGCATAAGTAAATAGCGGTATAAATTTGAAAAAATTGTTATTCCTAACCAAAGAAGATATATTTGAAATCAAAGTGGCCAGTACAACAAAACGCCAATTTCATATGTAAGGACCTAATATTAGATATTAAGATTTATTAAGCATTTATCTAGGGTTAAAATATCTGAGCACTTGAAGAGCAACATCTACAATATAAGAGCGGGCAATAAACATCCAATCATATTAAAAACAAAAGAATCGTAATTAAAATTTTCCAACTGCAGTTTTAATATCAAAGTTTCAAACTGATGTTATAGTTTCGCACTTGCTACTATGTCTGTGGCTCTGTGGGTGATCTGCCCTCCACATTGTATTCATTAAAGTAGCGCCTATGGCGATGTAACCAATGCAGTTTTAAAACGCATTTAATGTTTATTTGACTAAGTTTATATGAATAAATTTAAAATCCGGACAAGTGCGAGTGGGACTCCCGCACGCAGGATTACGTATAAAACGGCAAAAAAACACGTTTGTTGTATGGGAACCCCACTTAAATATTAATTTTATTGTTTTTCGTATTTGTTGTTAAGGCGGCAACAGAAATACATAATCTCTGAAAATATCAACTGCTGTCCAGCTATAACAGTTCATGAGATACAGCCTGGTGACAGACAGACTGACAACGGAGTCTAAAATATAGGGTCCCATTTTTACCCTTTGCGTACGGACCCTAAAATACTCTCTAAAAATTTGAAAATCTGAGACTTGCCATCTGAATCGTAGTCATCTTGATCAGACACCATGTTATTTCGGGAGTCAGTCCCTTCTAAATCAAATATATCCTCCGCATCTAAGGAATCTTCTTCGTGAGGAATAGGTGGATTTGCCTGAAATATAATGGGAGATAACTTTAAAATAAAATGATAAGCATTGCATAACACAACAACTATAAATATAATCTAAAATGTTAAACAAAAAACCATAAAAATATTATTTATTATCTAAATAACATCAATGACTCATGTTTTATGTTTACATAAAACATATACAGAATGTATCAAAACATGTAACACAAAACAGTATAATTTGCAAACTAGAGACTCTATAATGTAATGATAATAATTTGTTTCAAGTGAACTATTTAAACAATAATATTTATACCCGAATTTGTGGAATTTTTCTTGAATCTTTAATAGAAGACAGTCTCCTTCTTTGGATTGAGTTAAGAAGTGTAGGAGGGCCATTGTCCACATTTGAATAGTTGTTCCAATTGTCATTATCAACATTACTACTTGATCTGCTTAAAATACTGTCAAACAAAAAAAGATTGAGGCTACTTTATTATATTCCTCTTATGTTTGTCTCATTAGTTTTATCATAGGTATTTGGCCATGCTTTTATAACTTTATTAGTAACATTAAACAGTACACAGTAAGGTGGAATATTGTTACACTTACCTAGATAAAATTTTGTGATCCCTGTGCGCCCTCTCTCTGTAAGCTTCATACTCTGCTAGTTTTTGCTCTCTAAATTGATTCACCGCTTCCTCTATCTCATCGAGATGTGTTTTTAATGTTTGGTTTAGCTGCTTTTTAAGGGTTCCAATCAACTGTGTAGAAGGTTGAGTACCATTTCTATCAGTGAACTGATGATTGTTAGTATCAATATTTTCTTTCATTTCAACATCATTTGTTACTTCTGGCACCAATAAATTGAATACTGGAGAGAAGTTACTTGACTTTTTGAGATTGTTTATTACCTGTTCTGTAGTCTGTAAGGAAAAATTACCATGTAATCTAGATTAAGACATACAATTATCTTCAAAGAACTAAATAATTCTTAATTACATAAAAACAGAAAATAATTAAGTAATAAGTAAATAAAAAAATGTTCCCAACACTGCAGTCTAAAAATAAAATCTATTTCACCAAAATTTGTTAATTCATTATACCTATAAATCGATTAGGGACCATCCATTAATTACGTCACACAAATTTCATGATTTTTTACCCCTCCCCCGTTGTTGCTCACATTTGTGAGACCTAGTGTGACGTCACATATTTTACAATTTTACATCTAGAAATAATTATTGAATTAAAACAGTAGATCCGAAATTTGTTTTACTTCAATTTCATATTTTTTTAAATAAAATTAACATCAAATCAAACATTGCAAGAAATTAACAAAACAAAAAAACGATTAATTATTATATTTTAAGATCAAACTTTAATCTTTCAAATCTTAAGTCCATGTACTTGGGGTCCGCTCCTTTAAATTATTATAACTGGCAAAGACACTTCATTCTAGTTTTGGTTGTTAATGTCAGGAAGATTTGTTGTGTCAACATCTTATTCATCGAACTATAAAGCATCATCATCATCATCCAAAGAATTTTTCTGGCACGTCTATCATCAATTCTTTGAGGATGAATCTTCGGTATGAGCAAAAATTCTTGTTGTTTCTTATGAAATTGTTTGTGTTGATTAGTGGCCTTTTATATAAAAATATAGACCAGAGATGCCACATGATCGCTGCCTTGACAATGAGGCAATAGTATCATGTCATAGCTATTACTTAACACTTGGATTAAAATAGAATTTTAAATGTGACATCACAAAATTTTGGACCCATTCCACCCCCTTGTCACACAATCTCATTCTTCGTCGACCCCCTACCTCCCCTTTAACGTGTAACGTAATTTATGGATGGCCCCTTAATATTAAATGCAATTTTTTAAGTTATGGTTACCAATAGTTTTAAATTATCTTATTTCTATTAAATTATCAAAATGATTAAAAATTCACTTACTTGCATAGATTTTTTAACAAGCACTAGATTGTTTTCCTGAAAGATTGCATGAGTTGCCTGTCCACAAGACAGACATGACTGAATGTTGAAGCGACCAACTGTAGTATTGCCAATAAGAGCTGCTTGAACTACATGGCATTTTAGCATATTGGCAAGGCATGATGCCAATTTCTGAAAAAGTAAGAAGAATGGAGAAGGAAATTGAAAAGCAAAGTTTAAATTATGAACCTTGCTTTTGTTAGTTGGAAGTTTAGCTCTCAATCGCAGAGACATGCAAAACTGGAGCTCTACATTACAGATAGGTTGAATCCAGATATTAATAAATAAACAAAATTCAATTATTATCTTGACTTCAGGATCCAGGATTTTACAATAGATTTGCAATAATGTGGCAATTAAAACCCAGCCACAATAAAGTATATATGAAATCGAGGCTTATTATTGCATTATTAAGGCTTGCATTTTATTTTTTGATATACCTATATTATCATAATTCAATTAATTCATACTTATTATGTGCCTAAATGGTATTTATAGGTTATGTAATATGTTGTTTTTATTAAGCAGATATCTATTGAAGATATTGATATTTACTGTGATACGAGAATAGCCGTCTTTACAAACATTAAAGTATATTTTTAGTAAATAGCCTATTAATTCAAAGATACGAGTATCCGACAATCATAAAAACCAATGAAACACTCAAGGTTAAATAGTATTTATTGATAGTACCTGACTGAAAAATAAGTCCCTTTGTTCCTCGGTAGATAACTCCAGTTTTTCTATGTCGGTAATGTCTTTTATTTTATCACATTCCACTACTACATTTAAACATTTGCAAGAATATAGAGCCATTTCAAAGGCTAAGTTAAAAGTAATCACAACAATTGAATCTGCTAAGAGAGAAAAATTCTACTGTAGCGAAGAGTTATAGAACTATATACGCGTTTGTTATTTATGATAAACTCGAGTACTAAAAAATACATAATATATCTAACTAGATACACATGTTAACTCTCAGAAGGCCCGGTTTACAGCAAAAAGAAAACAATGCATTACATAATTTAGGACGATATAACTTTTAATCTCTTAACAAAAAGGATAAAATTGCGTAGCAAGTGGATTCGACATATTGCTTAATTTCTTGGGGCTTTCAGTGTTGTTTATCTCTCTCACGCGACATTACTTTTACATTGGTTAGAAAAGGAAGAATGCTATATAATCGAATATTTTTATTATTACGTTCCTAGTCATGTAACCTCAGCCGATTGACTTCAAATTATTTTCAGCTAAAATTTCAAACCATTCACTAAATTATATTGCGAAAATTAGTAATAATCTTAAATATAAATCAACGCAGAATACCGATAACAGAATAAAACTACAAAGGTTTTTTGTAACGTTTTGACTTAGATCATATACTACATGTATACTATATGATTATGATCTAAGCGTTTTGAGCAAGTTTTGAGTCTGCATAGATGAGTACTGAGATGAGTCTGCCTGTTT
Source organism: Phengaris alcon alcon (assembly GCA_037179445.1). Taxonomy (NCBI): domain Eukaryota; kingdom Metazoa; phylum Arthropoda; class Insecta; order Lepidoptera; family Lycaenidae; genus Phengaris; species Phengaris alcon. The sequence continues at coordinate 2,942,767 of JAYRCH010000055.1, read as the reverse complement.
AGTGTTTTTGAAGGAAGTGAAGAATTGTCATGGAGTTTTAAAGCCGGGGAATTCAATGGGTGAATTTAATGAGTAATATTGGTAGAATACTAACCATTAAATATTCGTTCACGTGCACAAGTGTGGGCAAGTGGTACAGCTTCAAAAACGTGCTATTTTGGGTTTCCCTCCAAAACTTTCTAGAAACTTTCAGTAAAGATTTTACCACCTTATTGAATCGACTGACTTGACTCATTGACATGTTGTTGCAGTCAGTGCATGACTATCTATTCGAACTTTAACTAGACTTTAGACTTGACGATTTGGGAATACGGTGTTGAAAATTAAAATAAAATTCTATTTTAATTATATTAAAAAAGGCGGTTTGTAACTTGACACTGGCTAATGCTTTAAGCCGATGCCATATATTTAAATAATAATAAAAAAAAGAATTGTCATATGCCAGCTGCAAGTGTCAATGTCAAATACACAATTGCTTAGTGCTTTTTGACGTAACTTTACACTGTGTCTTTGACATTTGTAGATGTGGAAAGTGGAATACCGTATTGTGAAGTGTTAGTGAATTAAAATTTAAAATAATTATTATTTTATGTTTTATCTGAAAGTACGTGAAAACTCACAGCAAATATAATTTATAGTAATTTAAAAGTAGCAGCTGGTATATATTTTTATCATAGTTTTACTACTTGTGACTCTTGTAGGTTATTATAGACAAAAATGTCTAAAAGATCTCAGCCTAATTGGAGTCCACCGGAGTCACAAAAGCAACAACCTCAACTCAAATTATACAACAGTTTGACGAGACAGAAGGAAGTATTTGTATGTGAGAATGGAAACCGCATCAACTGGTACAGCTGTGGGCCGACTGTATATGACGCGTCTCATATGGGACATGCAAGGTGAGTAATAGAATATGCAATAAAAATTATCATTAATAGCTTTTAATTATAGAAATTAACATGGGTTCAATAATAAATAAAACATGAATGTATATGAGCAAACAGTGTTGTTGTCTAAGAAAACTAATGAACTTAAGTCTGCTGTGTAATCCTAATGTAATTGTTTTATATGTCAAGAATTTTCCTTAATTCAGGTCATACATATCATTTGATATACTGAGGCGTGTGCTTTCCACATACTTTGGCTATGATATCCTGTATGTTATGAACATCACTGACATAGATGATAAAATTATAAAAAGAGCAAGACAGAATCATCTATATGAACATTATTTGAAACAACTAAGAGATCTTAACGAAACAATAGATGATGCAACTGCAGTATTAGATTTCTACGAAGGTATTGTAAAACAAACAACTGATGCTGATAAGAAGAGTTCAATGCAGACAATTTTGAGCAAGTAAGTAATTAGAAAATTGCTTGTTAATCTTATGCTTAATTACAATAAGAAAATATGATTAATTTTATTGAATACCAATACAATTTTTATTTAAGTACCTCAGTGAAGTACCTATACATTTTCAGTAACCTGCTTTGTCATTAAATAAATAAAAATAGTTAAAGGCCAGTGGCCTTTTTTCATAATGATTAATGATTGATAAAAAGTGTAAATATTTAAAAATATTAGGTGAACAATGTAAAATGTTTTCCTTCTCAGTGTTGCTTTGGCAGTGAAAACTTTGAAAGAGGCAGTTCAATCAAATGACAATGAGAGAATCATAAAAGCCAAATGTGACATGTTGAAATCCGCCAAGGACCCATTGTCTGAATGGTTGGATAATAAACATGGAGCCACAGTTACCAACAATGAAATATTCACTACTCTGCCTCGGTATTGGGAAAATGAGTTCCACAAAGATATGAAAGCTCTAAATGTAAGTAGAAGTATGATTTGCATCACAAAATCTAAATATACTAAATAGACATTATACAAGATAAAACATTTAACTTAGGGCTAGTATTACAATTGCCTAGTAAGTGTTGAATAGCTTATCCGGAAATTTTGACGCTGCTTACTTTGTACTGTGCGACAAAGACAAAACATGCCAATAAGCTATCTTCTGGATGATAATGATGATTATGAAAGACCTATTTGTTTTTGTATTCAGGTGCTGCCCCCAGATGTATTAACAAGGGTCAGTGAATATGTTCCTCAAATTGTTACATTTATCCAAAAAATAATAAATAATGGTTTGGCTTATGAATCAAAAGGCTCGGTTTATTTTAATGTTAGTGAATTTAATAATAAGGATAAACATCATTATGCTCGTCTAGTACCAGAAGCATATGGAGACACAAAATCATTGCAAGAAGGAGAAGGTATTTGAAACATTCTTTCTGTTTCATTCCGATAAAACTTCAATTATTTTGCCTATAAAAATATATTTTATAGGTGACCTAAGCGACGAAACGGCTGAGAAACGATCAGCTAATGACTTTGCTCTTTGGAAGAAAAGTAAACTGGGTGAACCATCATGGGACTCACCATGGGGAGCAGGCAGGCCAGGCTGGCATATTGAGTGCTCCGCAATGGCCTCTGACGTCCTTGGATCCAAGTTAGACATACACACTGGTGGTGTTGATCTTAAATTCCCTCACCATGATAATGAAATTGCTCAAAGTGAGGTTTGTATCTTACAATCAAACGAATAAATGCGAAAGTTTACGAAAATATATCGTGTTTGCTTGGGACACAGATAATATTTGTAGACTGGAATAACAAATTTGAAAGTTTGTATGCTCGGATTTCAAATAATATATATGCTTGGAACATCTTGTTTCTTTATAAAAACAAAACATACATTATGTCTAAGGCTGACCTCACATTATGCGTGCGCATTCCTCGGGCGTATGAGTGGCGCGGGCGCTGACACTGATACTGCTGAACTTATTAATTAAGATTGTAATTGCAGGCACACTATGATCAACCAGGCTGGGTAAATTATTTTCTTCACACAGGACATTTAACTATTGCCGGCTGCAAAATGTCCAAATCCCTCAAGAATTTCGTCACAATCTCAGATGCTTTGAAACGTCACACTGCAAGACAGCTACGGATAGCATTTCTACTGCACGGCTGGAAGGAAACCTTAGATTACTCTGACAATACTATGGAGATGGCAATACAGACTGAAAAATTATTTAATGTAAGTGTAAACCAATGTTTTGCATGTATAATATTATTTATTTTGGACTGTACTTAATATGTCTTCACATTCCTTATTTTGTCGGTAATAATTATTACATCATTATGAGTTTCATTAATTATTAATAATCTGTTTTGTTGTTGAATACTGTAATTAAATGGAAGCACTCGAAAAAAATTATAAAACAGTATCAAAAGCTTGTAACAGGATGCTGATAAAACTAAGCATGCAAGAGCAATTTTTAGTTTCAAAAGAGTAACAAATAATTACAATTAATATTTATTCAACAATAATTAAATCTCTGAGCTGTTGTAAAATATTTTTTTACTGCATGTTCCCATAAACCAAATGTTATAAATTATCACTTAAAATATAATCTGATTTTTATATCTTTCAGGAGTTTTTCCTCACCGTAAAAGATGCTTTGCGAAGTGGATACGACGAAGCCTGCGGTGGCACCTGGGGTCCAGAGGAGCAACTGTTGTCGGCTAAACTGTCAGCTACGAAGGAACTAGTCCACGCGGCTTTGTGTGGTAAATTAATTTGATCCTGTTTTGATGTGAAACTTCTATATAGACGGGAGATATTACGATTTTACTGTCACGAAAAATCGTTACGGCCAATGTAGAGCCTAAAAATGGCTATTCTTTCGTATTACATACAAATAAGATATAAGTAATTTCGAATACTTACTAATGTCAGATACGCATAACGCAGTTACGTAGGCGCTTGGATTTTGGGTTGTTGACCAATTGGTATCGTTTGTGGTTCGAATCACGCTCAGACGAAATATTTTTCTTGATATGTTTATTTCTTTATGAATATCATTGTGATTTTTTTTCTTTTATAGTTTTTATTTTTCACTTCTATCAGCAGTCCCTGTAACTGGCAATATTTTCTTTCCTTTTATTATTTAAGTAATTTGGTAGAATAAAAGGGGCTTATCTGAAAAGTTTTCCGGGGATTTTTGAAACTTGGTAATCTTATGGATTTTAATGTCCTCTTTATAAATTTTCACTTTGCTACCTTTACTTTTTTCTTCACATTTTTACTTGCGGTGCTTGTTGCCGAAACTATTGATTTTGTAAAAAACATTGCTAGACATATATCGTTGCCTAAGTCGAGTTAGACGTATTTTTTCCGATATGACTGTACTGGTGGTAAGGGCAAGAATACTTTTTATAAAATGACCAATTTACAAAACTCCCGGAAAACTTTCCAGGTAAAACTACCAAATTACTGTAGTACTTACATAATATGCAATGCAATATTTAGTAAAGAAATTATAGTTATATATATATATATATATATATATATATATATATATATATATATATATATATATATATATATATATATATATATATATATATAATATATATATATATATATAAACTTGTTGCTATATATATATATAGCAACAAGTTTTTACTTACTTATATAAGTGAAAACTTTTTGCTTTTGTTCCCGTCGAGATATAATTAAGCGTGGTGTTGCATTATTGTGACGTCATAGCTCAGTAGTTAGCTCTCTTTGTTAAGAGGTATACAATATTCAGTTACACAATTCTCATTTTTAAGGTGTGAACATTGTTAAATTACTATTATAAAAGATTTATATTTATATATATAAATATGAATGTAATCAATATTGTCCAGATAACATCGATACGCGCGGCGCACTGGACGCATTACGCGAATTAGTCGGCGCGGCGCACGTGTACGTACGAGGTACGTCCCCGCGCGCCGCGCCGCTGCTGGCCGCCGCCGCGCGGTATGTCACCGACGTGCTACACGTGTTCGGTGCGGTGGAGGGCCCGCGCGGGCTGATAGGGTTCCCTGTGAGCGATGCTGGTCTCAATGTAAGTAATTTTCTATGGTAAATAAAATAGTAACACCGGTATCTAAGCAAGCTGGTAAGCGACCGCCTATTGACACTATCCAAGTTAGTATGCGTTGACAGTAAGATTGGCCTTAAAATGCTTGCGTTGTGTTTCGCTGATGTTACTCTCAGCGAAACAACGCAAACGACGCAAGCATTTTTAACTCGATACGAGCCAAACATTCAGACATGGCTTTCCGATACTAGATGTAAACAGATGATATAGATACTAGATGTAAAACAGTTTCAACTGCAATTCTCAATGTAAAACTAACTATTTGTCTCAGACGGAGGCGACAGTCATGCCGTACTTAGAAGCTTTGGCGACGTTCCGATCTCGCGTGCGGGATGCGGCGCGCGGTGCGGGTGCGCACGACGTGCTCGCGCTGTGTGACGAGCTGCGGGACTCCGTGCTGCCGGAGCTGGGCGTGCGGCTCGAGGACAAGCCAGGTAATAAGTATTGACTTATGGCGTCGCTTCTGACGGAGGCGACAATCATGCTGTGCTTCTCCATGTCTTCAGCTACTATACTTAAGTGATTTCTTCCTTACTTCAATATAATTACTTAACATTGTCCACATTTTTTTTAAATATTATTTTTGTTTGTTTAGATCGTACGGTGGTAAAACTAGTGAGCAAAGAAGAGCTAATGAAAGAGAGAGAAGAAAAAAAGAGACAAGAAGCAGAAAAGCTGAAAAAGAAACAAGAGCTTTTGGAAGCGCAACGCGCGAAAGAAGAACAGAAGAAAATTCCACCGAGCGAGATGTTTAAAAAAGAAACGGACAAATATTCTCAATTCGATGATAAGGTAATAAATAATTTAAGCAGTGTCAGGATGAAGTGTCAGGACTTCAAGAGGGTTCCGTAACTATAAACGAGCAAAAGATTTCTTTTTTTAAATTACTTCAAAATTTATTCTCCGATTTGGTTTAAAATAATTTTCCTAAAGAATATTTAGCATGATCTGTCAGCATGTAGAGTTACAAGATTATAGGTATAGTTTAGAAATGCTGGGGGGGGACCAGCTTCTAAACCCCTTTTGAGGCTGATTACTCAAATGGTTTACTTTATAAAAATCGTGTATGAAACCGACAGATAGACAGAGCCAAACTATAAGGTTTCCTTGTTAGTACTAATTCTTATTTCCAAATAATTCTCCTTTTAAATTCGGATAAAATGTTAACTTATTATTGTGTTATTTTGTTTTTTAGGGTTTGCCAACGCATGATCAAGACGGAAAAGAGCTTAGTAAAGGGCTTGTGAAAAAAATGCAGAAACTTCAGCAGGCACAAGAAAAGAAATATAGAGAATATCTGGCCAGTGTCAACACTTGCTGAAAATAGACAAGACTTCAGTGACACTGGGATTGGCAAAAAAACATACATTGGTTTATTTATTCCATTAATACATTTTTTTATCATTTCATTATAATTAATACTTTTGTAATAAAAAAGACAATAGTAGAAGTCAGATTCCACAAACTTGGGTGGCAAAAAATTTTGTTGTTTTCATTAATTTGTTCTTTAACTCATACTTTTAAAATTTTTATATAATATCAGCTTATTTGCTGGATTTAAATATTGTACAAATGTAAAAGTGAAGTCTTAATACACATAACTTAACTAGTTATTTAAATTTTTATTTAAATTAAATTTTTAATTAAATTTTAAATTAATTAATTAATTAATTAATTAATTTCTTAAATTTTTCCATACAAAGCATAATTATTAATGTTCTTAAGCTTTTAAGCTTGATTGTATAAATTTACTTTTATATTTTTTTATACCTACGCTACGTTTTATATTAAGTAATTTGTATACTGTCGGTCAGTATTAAGGTTAACACTTAACAGTAATAAAAAATTGACTCCAAACGTTTTTAATATTTTTAAATCGTAAGTTAATCGCGCATGGGATACAAAATTGTCTCCACCGCTAACCATTTGCATTCCGATTATCGACTTTAGTGCATGCAAAATATAGTCTACTTCTCCGCCAAACATGACCGTATAGGAAAACAATCATGTTTGCGGAAAAAATAACTATTTTGCTTGCGTTAAAATTCATAATCGGAATGCAAATAGTGGGCGACAGAAACAATTTTATTGCCAGTGCGCGCATGCACTTACTTACTGCACCCGTAGACAGCAATCTGGATGTCAGAACAGTGTTAGAACCTACGTGCAGTGACCTACGTCCTATACTTTACTTTCTGTTCTTAAGTTAGAGGCAAAGCAAACTATATTAATTACTGTGCAGCAATTTGTAGACATGACGTAATTAGAATGTAAGGTCACCTTTATACCACCCAATCTACTAAAGGCCTCCACAGACGAGAGGCCGATCGTTTCAGTTATAACTGACGTCAGTTCGGCCTGAACGGATTCGAGCTATGTGCTCGCACGGAAAAAATCGCATCCAACCCAACTGACGTCAGTTCGGCCTGAACGGATTTGAGCACACACACGGCAAAAACGCATCAGTTCTGGTTTGCCGCGAGCTACGATCGTGTTTAATAACTGTGTAATAATTAAACACCGCGAAAACTGGCCGCGGTTCTGGCGAGAACTGATGCGATTTGTCCACACATGGTCCGTTCTGTTCCTGCGTCTCATCGGGCCGGGCTGGCTAACCGGTTTCTCTCCTGCGCGCCCCTTCTTGCGCGCGATCCTCCGAGCGCGACCTCCCGCGCACGCCCGCGGCTTACCGGAGGACAGCGTCGCGAGCGCTGTCACTCCTCACGCAGATTCGCCCGACCACCTCCGTACGCGACGCACGCACCGCGGCTATCTTACCATATCTACAATATACAAGTTCATATTGAAGCAGTATTTTATTTGGTGGATGCCACCAGCAGTACCCCTGGAGCTCTGCCCCAAACAGTTCAGTCCAGAATTAATGTTGCCAACTTAGTTATTTTACAAAGTTTTACTACTAAATTAAGTATTTTATTTACTCCTTAGTAGGAATTTAGTTGTTAGTAGTGTTTTAGTAGGAAAGAACCAGACAGTAATCATATGCAGAATACCTATAATAATCTAGACCAGGTTGGGCACAAAAAAAAATTACATCTTATCATAATAATACATTCGTCCCTAATTTGCATAAAACAACCCGTTTAATTATTATATAAGTAATAGTTTGTAGTATATTTTAGTTTAACGATAAAATTTATAATAAAATTCAATATAATATTTTTTTAAATATAACAAAATCTAAAATGCCGTGGTTTTTGGGGGCTTTACGGATTCCTAAGTTTAGTAGCTTTATTTATAGTTTTTAGTATTCTTTTAGTAGTTTTTAGAAGAAATCGACGCAAGTTTAGTAGTTTCGCAAAAACAGAGCTGGCAACACTGGAACGAATCGCTTCAGTTCATCCGGCCGACTGATGCGATTTCGAATTTGCACACAGACGATACGATTTTACATCCGTTGAGGCCGAACTGAAGGAAAACCGGACCGTATATGGGTCCCTTAAGCGTCAGTACACAGTTCGCACCGAGATACAATTCAAACGTATAGATATACGTTTGAATCGAAACAACGCCCGTAGTGGCAAACAATGGTAACTAATTTGATGCCATAGAAATTGTAGTTAACTTCTTCACGACGTGTAGTGACAAAAGCTCGCACTTGACACGAAAAACGAGCACGCTGTTGACTAATATCAATAGACTTTAGTTTCGTATCTATCATACTTATTATTAGGAAGACTGGCTTATAAATACATTCAGACATTTAAAATTACTAATGGACTAAATTGCCTTCCATGTTGTAAGGTGTTTCACAAGGATAGTAGATAAGTGGAAGACCTTCGGGTGATTTGATATTGGATGATATAAAATATTTTTAAACAAAAACAGTACCTAATTGGCACAATGTCACAGGTGTTGCCGACTGACCTTTTAAGAAAACGCTTGTTTTTTTATTGCCCAAAACATTGCAATAGATAGATACAAAGAAACTTATGAAATGCTACCTCGTAAATTCTATTTGAACGTCATTAATTTATAAAATAAATTAATATCTTGAAGTTATGACGAATGTGCCCTGTGGCATTAGGGCATATTTTGTTGTTTACATGCGCTGTAGCTTTATGGGTGCGTTCAGACTACGAGACTATACGCTGTACATCAGTATATACCGAGTGTCTGTATGTGAGTCTCGTTAATTGCAAAAAATATTATGGCCCTAATTATTTAGGTCCCATGAGTGTAATCATACAAGTGTCAAGTACAGGCTTTATGTATTTCTGATATTTATGTAGCGGAATTTGTGTCGTAGTCTGAACCATGGTAAAGCTGTGTTTGAACGTACCGAATACTTATACTTAATATAATAATAGGCTTAATTACTTCCTGTCTAGACAACTAATTACCGTTCAAACAACTAATCAGCTATGGACCAACCGCATAAGTAGGTACCGATTAGGTGTAAACTGCACGGGGAACAACAGTCAGTTAAGTTAAATCTCTGGTTCACGCACCTACCGGAGTGTTATTATCTTCTAACGCCCGAAATTAATAACGTACCTAAAATCTTAGATTGACTTCAATATTACATTTTCAAACAAAAATTGACGTAAATTGACGTGAAGTTAATCCTAGGATTGTTGAAATGTATTGAAATCTTGATCTCAGATAGCTAAAATGAGATTAAGATTGATTATTAATTTCAGGCATTAGTGGGTATAATATCTTGTAATTGTATCCACGATAGGGAATAGCTGCTCATAATTATCTGATTAACAGATGTTTTACTTAGTTCGTTTTCCGAAAAAGTTTGCACAACGAGAAGTTTTACATTTCTAGATTTTTCAATCACCTTGCAGCAAAATGTAGAGCTTAAAGCACAAACTTAGCTAATAAAATGTTCTTAAGTAGGTAGGTATATAAGTTCTATCCATACATCCAAACCTGCAACAATATATTTTACCAAATATTAATCTAATAAATTATCGCCATCAAAGAGCAATCATTAAACCATCTATAACGTTGGGGATATTATGACAAATCAAAAGATTATCTTCATTGAGCAAAACATTGAGAATTAAATACAGTGGCGTCATTACAATAGGCGTGAACGCTTGAATGAGCGAGCGAGCGCGCGCCGCGGCCAAAATAACTATAAAAAGGTGAATTCGAGTTTAAAAAAGGTAAAAAGTGAGGTAAACAATCTGGGTGATGTTTTTTATGACGTTGCTGTAGGGTGGCACGAGAGCTCGCATCTGCATCTAGCGCACGTCAGTTTTGTAACTAGGGATTATAAAACTTTTTATGCTCTCCCAATGAAAGGCGCGATATATGTATGTCGTCATTAAGTTTATTAGTAACATCTCAATATAATATGTAAATAATTGCACCAATTAAAAAAAGGCAATCAATGAACATGAATCTAAAGATAGTAAAGTATTAGGTAATCCTTAGTATCAACAAATGTCCCTATGGATCAGAAAGAAAAGTAGAGTCTAATAAAGTAAGAGCGTAGAGGTGAAGTGAAGGAGAGATTATTAGAACAAAAATTCTAAAAGTGAAGATTATGCTTAGGCATTTAATTAATAACTAATTTAGCCTAGTACATTTTTAGAACAAATAAAAAATTCTCTACACTTTAGTATTTAAATTACAGATAAACAGAATAGCCGAACAAGTACCTTGGTGTAGCAACTATTCATTAATCTGTGCCTAGGTACACCTTAGAGAATAGTGATGCCCGGTTTCTGAGGTTTTTTGTCCGTACTTTGTCTATTCAATATCACTTTTGTTAGTTTGCGTCACCCAATTGCGTTATTGAATAGATAAACTACCTACGAAAAGCCTAAGAAACCGGGCGTGCCGCGTGACTTCCAATAGTAAGTAGGTAGGTACTTCAATTTTCATTAGTTGCTGGACTGTATAAAAATAATGATATAATATTTTAGCGGTCGCTACTCTATACTCGATAGGCGGTTATAAAAACTGAATAAAACGCGAAAAAGATACGGGAAAGCGATTAGACTGCATCTGTTTAAATAATGCTTATGTTGATCAGCCAGTAACGGTAGTTCCCACCGTTGAGGTAAATTTCAATAAAAATCAAGAAAATAATTATTTATAGTTGAAAATAATATCGCGGTCAGGTTTTGTCAACAATGGGCCACGTCAGGGGCGCGCGGTTGACCGCCCGGCGAGATGTCAATCATTTGAATATCGAATTCGAAATTGTTTCTTTTCCGAATTCCGTTACGATTTTCGCGATAGTCAAATTCATTATTGTAGACCACTGAACTGTATTTTGGGGATAAAATTGTAAAAACGTTTTGAATATTAACTTCTCAAAATTATTCGGACGCAATCACGTGAAATTGTGTTGTGACATGGTTGTAACGGTCTTTCCTTTCAGTCTACGTTTTTGACATTCGTAGCAAATGACTGTGTTATCATTGACATCTTTTTCGAGTTTTCGGCTTCTCAAATCAACATGCAGCAATGGACTTTTAAAGTAATAGAATATTAAGTATGTATTACATTCCCACGATAAGTAAACAATAACCATTGAAAATAAATTCAGTGTGGACAGCGATCTTCTGCTGTCTACTCTATGGTATTATTAGTAGATAGAAAACTAACGAGTTTCATATTTTTAATATTAGATCCTTACATATGAAATTGGCGTTTTGTCGTACTGGCCACTTTGATCTCAAATATATCTTCTTTAGTTAGGAATTCCAATTTAATTTATACCGCAATTTACTCATGCATTTGTGTTTCGAAAACGGTAAATCATTTGTTTTTTCCTCTTTTGGTTTTTGAAGTGAAAACTTCTTTAGCGGCGCTGTGTACTTTTTTTGGAATGGGTAAAAATTTCTAAACTCGCGTCAGGGCACGTGACCTGATCGAAAATTCGTAAGACGGATGGAGAGAGGACAGGCGGCGCAGGACGCTTGCGCGAATGTTCGTGTGTGTTAATGTTACAGCGTGCCACGCGCATCCATGGATGGTGACAGCTGATGACTCGACCGTCAGCGTAGTGGCCACACTGCTGTGTATTCGTGAAATTCGTGTATATAAAGTGTTTAAAATATGGAAATTGAACAAAGTGCATCTATTAATGAAAAAAGTGACGAAGAAATAGCGAAAGAAAATGAGACAATAATATTCAAGTTTTCACTTCTGCCGGCACTCCCGGAGTGCAACCCGTCGTTTTTTTTTTGCGTCACTCTGATTACAAAATGGAAAACTTGAAATATCGTATTATTTTCGAGTAAGTACGAGTTCCACCGTGGCACCAGTGCTGCAGAAACGGCTCGAAGGATTAATGATGTGTATGGCGGCGCTGTCGCAAAAGAAAACACAGTGCGTTTTTGGTTCCAACGTTTTCGTTCTGGAAATTTCGACCTGCAGAACAAGCCCCGTGGACGGCCGGATACCAAAGTTGATAATGAAGAGGTGAAGGCTATTGTGGAAGCGGATCCATCGCAAACCACGTCCGTGTTAGCTGCAGGCTGCGGTGTTGGTGATTTGAGAAGCAAATTGGGAAGGTGAAAAAGCTTGAAAGGTGGGTACCTCTTGAATTGAGTGCAGCAAACCGACAAATGCGCGTAGACTGCTGCGTTACATTACTCAACCGGCACAATAATGAAGGGATTTCCAATCGAATCATTACCTGTGATGAAAAGTGGATCCTGTACGATAATCGAAAACGCTCATCGCAATGGCTGAACCCTGGCGAACCAGCGAAAGCCTGCCCCAAGCAAAAATTGACTAAAAAAAGTTACTTGTGAGCGTTTAGTGGAGTGTGCCGGTGTCGTTCACTTGTTCACTTCTGTCATAGCTTTCTTAAATCTGGCCAGACGATTACGACAGATATCTATTTCCAGCAACTGCATATCATGATGAAAAAGCTCGCTGCTAAACATCCACGGTTGGTCTTTCGCTCTAGGCCACTACTGCTTCAGTACAACGCTAGACCACACACTGCACAACAGACGGCTACCAAATTAGAGGAGCTTCAATTGGAATGTCTCAGACATCCACCGTACTCCCCAGACCTTGCTCCAACAGATTACCATTTTTTTCGAAATTTGGATAACTTCTTGCAAGGGAAAAACTTCAATTCCGATGGGGCAGTCCAAAGCGCCTTCAAAGATTTTATAGATTCCTGTCCGAATGGTTTTTTTTAGTAAAGGAATCAATGAACTACCTATGAGATGGCAAAAGTGCATAGATAGCAATGGTATATTCTTTGATTAAATAAATATATTGTTTAAAAAAACGACTTTATGTTCTTTTTTTACTAAACGCCAATTTCATATGTAATGACCTAATTCTGAAAAGGACCGAACCGAACCAACTTCGCCTTGAGGGTTGAGCGTTTGGAATCTCGTCATAAAGTGAATTTTAGTTCCTTTGTGGTAAGAGTTCCAACCCATCATTTACCGACCTTCGAGAGGAGTAGTTCTGGCCGATTGGAATCGTCTACAGAAGATTTAGAGGACGACTCCCGAACACTTCGCGCCCCACGTCGCAGACAATACGTGTTAAGTGTTAGTTTCAATGTTAGTTTATTAAATATAGTAATATGTATGTTAGTCTATAAGGTATTTATAATATGAGCCTATGCAGCCTGAAATAAACGGAATTTAATTTAATTTAATAATTTAATAGATTAACGTCTCTTCGAGCAATGCGTGCTTTGAGTTGATATGTATGTATGTATTAATACTTGAATAGGTGCTATGTACCTGTATGTTTAACGACAATGAAACATTATAGCCTAATAGGCGAGTAGGGGGAATGGGTCAAAAAACAAGGCACCGACGGTGAGCTGAGTGGCAAAAGTACATAACTTACGTATTTTTGGTCTCTGAATCCGATTATTTTACTCTATAGTAACATCATCATCGAGAAATATGCAGTTTTTGGGAAAATCATGAAATAATGATTTTTTTATTTTTCCGTGTTCAACTCGATGTTACTTCTACAGTTATTGCTCTTTTCTAATGAAATTTTTACAGTATATTTTTGGACTGTTTAAAAAAAAAACTAGAGGTCATTTGTGTAAAAAAATTAATTAGAACCGGAGAGATGAGTTTTTAAACATCACTATCGCTACATAGGTAGTATAAAACAAAGTTGCTTTTTCTGTTTGTCTCTATGTATGCTTAGCTTTTTAAAACTACGCAACGGATTTTGATGCTGATTTTTTTAATAGATAGAGTGATTCAAGAAGAAGGTTTATAGGCGCTTATATTGCAAACGATCGTTGAACCCTACGAGATAGATCAAAATAATGTACTACAGTATTGTACACCTTAAAACTCTTAGGGATAACCCACAATAATCATTTTTTATCCTTTAATTTTCACAGTCACGATTTCAAGCAATATAGCATTTATCCTTATCCAAATAAGTATCTTAAATACATTGTGCATTTAATATACTTAGATCAATATGGCCCTTTACAGCATGCAATTTCAATGAATATTTTCGAAGATAAGTATTACAGATTTAAAATGCAGGGACATAGCGGTCGATCGTAAAATTTATGTTGAAACATTTTCAATATTGTATACAAAAGTATATTTCAGTGAGTAGAGTTATTCGCTGAACACGCGTGCGAGGCCGCGGGCAAAAGCTAGTTAATGATAATAATTACTGGGTGATTGACTTTAAACTTGCTTTAAACTGAAATGCTGAGTGACGAAATTTTAACATTTGAATTTTAAACTATACACCCCCAAAATATAAGCTAGAAGAAAGTTTTTGTATAAGTTTCATGGTTAATTAATATTAATCAGGGAAAAATGGCAGGAGTTTTAAGATTCACGTATCAAGCGCGCGCTCGCTGCGAGTACCTACAACGAAATTAGGATTACACCGAGGAATCAAACAGAATACGATGAATTTTTGTACAAGCCTTTATTTTAGCATCAGGAATGTTGTCTCAAAAGCCACACATGCTAACGTGTAAGATACCTAAGATATTCAAGGTCAAAGGGCGAAAAAAAAAACAGTTTTTTATGAATGTCTCGTCTTCTTTGCCACCTATGGTGAATGGTCTTAGCAGTTTGATTAAAGTTGTAGGTAATTAAATTCTCTACAAACATTGCATAGAACTTTTTCTTATACGTCGAACCGTTTTTGAGATAGAGAGCGCAGGGTGTCAGTCGTCACACTGCATACATACTCTGAACAATATATACGGTTCAAGTTGTTTTATGAATAAAGTATAATAACGCTTGTATAATGTATATATTATTTTACTACCATAAAACAGTATTCTAGGCTATCGATATTTAAATTTTTTAATCATGCAACTATATCAAAAACTTCTCTGTAGTTTATATTTTAGTACTGTATGTACGGTCTATAGTATAACATTTTAAATTTCCATTTAGTCTAGGCGACTAACTGATTTTCATATCAAATAGACATACAACTATGTGGTTATACACTCTATAATGTGTATATCTCGTTGGATTCAGAATGATGTCTAGAAAATTGTGCTAGAAGTGCAGCACATAAATAATTGGAAAAGTTATAAACAATTAAAGAGGCCAAAATGTTTTTGGTTTTTTATTAATAGTTTACAAGCTTTTAATATTGAAGAAATCCGAAAAATATTCTGAATAAAAGTATTGTACTTTGGGAGTTTTGTATTGGTATATATTTTTATAGATATTTCCAATAAAAAACTCCCAACTACCGGAACTCAATCTCTATTATTTTTAACTTTAATTTAACGCTGAAAACAGGTCTCCGCGCATAATTTTTAGGTTACGTCCGCGTCGGTAATAATGAGGCAGTAAATATTAATTTAAAAAATTGAAATAAATATGGTGTATTCTAAACAATTTAAAGAATTGATTCCCATTGGAAAATAATAATAAACTTTATTTTTCAATAAGTTCATTTTTCATTTAAAACAATTGTTGAACTTTCATTTTTTTTTGTAAACTAAAAAAAAAGTGTTTAAATAATTTTAAACATAATAAATAACATAATAATTTTAATAATTTTAAACATTACTTCTATTTTTTAATCTTTTGACAAGATAAAACAAATATTTACAAAAAAAGTATAAGATATTTTTTTTTGAGTTTGATCTTGTTAACTAGGTATACATATAAGAAGGGAAAATTCTTAACTTCAGTTATTTCAATTTTTTTTTTCAATTACACATAGTTGTAGGACCAGCATCTCTATTTGACACGAAAATCAGTTTGTCGATTAGACTAATTGTTGAAATCAACATCTGAAAGGTTTTTTGGGCAACTAGAAGTCCCTCTCTTCCGAAAAAAGCCTTATATTGCTTCCAACAACGGAACCAACATAATTATGAATATAGGTACTGATTGACAGCTCTCTCTATCTCAAAAACGGTTCGACGTATAAGAAATAGTTCTAACTAATGTTTGTAGAGAATTTAATTTCCTACAACATTAATCAAACTGCTAAGACCATTCACCATAGGAGGCAAAGAAAACGAGACATTCTTAAAAAACTGTTTTTTTCCGCCCTTTGACCTTGAATATCTTAGGTATGTGGGGCTTTTGAGACAACATTCGTAATGCTAAAATAAAGGTTTGTACAATAATTCAGCTTATTCTGTTTGATTCCTCGGTGTAATCCTAATTTGCTTGGTACCTACGTGAATCTTAAAAGTCTTGCCATTTTTCCCTAATTAAATATTAATTAACCATGAAACTTATACAAAAACTTTCTTGTAGCTTATATTTTAGGGCTGTATAGTTTAAAATTCGAATTTTAAAATTTCTATTTCTTTTATTTACCTAACTCATGAATTTAATGTTTTAAAATGGGTTTTATTTATATATATATATATATATATATAATATTAATATTTTATCTTTTACGTGCAATAGGAAATCACGATTGAGATTTGCACATACTACAATTATGAAAAAGTTACGTATACTATATACTATATATCGTCGTGTGTGGCTATCTTTCTGAATAACAATATCTATTATTTTACCATCAATTATCTGAAATGTTGACTAGCATAGTCTCCTCCATCGAACACTATCATAAATGGTCCAACTGATGAGGCAGGCCGCAGATCGCAGCCACAATTTGGCTACCACAGATTACTAAGTATAATATTCCTTTAGCTCTACCAAAAGATCACAGATACATTCTTACGTCCCCTTTGAACCCACTAGAAGAAATATACTGATATGGCGCGTATTTAAAAAGTTGACATTGATTTTATATTCAAATTTTATACACGAGCCTAATGAAATAAAAATGTAGCTGCAACGTCACGACGGTTTTAATGGGTGGGGTGAAATGACTTGCGTTTTATCCCCTCGGGCTCGGCTCTGAAAAACGAAACAATTTTACACATTAATTATTTAAAGTTCTTTCTTACTCAGACTTACAAAGGATTTCAGCGCTGAGGTACCTACGTAAGATATTAAATATAGGTACTATATAGAATTTTAAGCTTCTCAGACAGTAATATGAAATAATAAATTGTAATGCCTATTATACCTTAACATTCGTTTAAAATTTATTTGAAGAATTCATCAGAGAATCCAATCCTACAACTTTTATGAAACATGCATTTATGAACATCTTTGGAGTATGGATGCTTCCACACCACGTCAATCTGGTCCTGTATCGAAGTAAAGTATCCGAAGAACTTGTATCATAGGTACTAGACAACGGGAATATATTTAATACTTTTTGTACTATACAAATATTGAAGATTTTTACTATCCATACATGTATATTTTAATAACATCCAAGACCCAGGATTACACAAAAGAAATTTTTTCCCTTCGGCGTGTTTCGAATCGGCGACCTCCGGCTTAAGCCATAACCACAGAGGTCGTCAAATATACTTACTTACTTACTACGATGGCTCAGCGACCCAAAGTGGATCTTGGCCTCCGACACGAGTTTGCGCCACTTTTCGCGGTCTTGCGCAGTTTCTTGCCACTCTGTGACTTGAAGATCGCGCAGGTCCGACTCCACGACATCTAGCCATCGGTACCGTGGACGACCGACAGGTCGTCGCCCGATCGGACGTCCAAGGAACGCCTTTTTAGTGGCACGATCCTCTCCCATTCTTGCAACATTACCGAGCCATCGGAGTCGCTGGGCTTTTGTTACGCCAATAATATTGGGCTCAGCCATGGGGTCTTCAACTTCGGCGTTGGTTCGGATTCTAGTTCCTCCGTTTCCTGTCTTCACCGGGCCCAAGATCTTGCGGAGGATTTTTCTTTCGGCCACCAGTAGTTTATTCTCTTTGTCGAGTGTAAGCGTCCAGGTCTCGCATCCGTACATTAGTATTGGCCTTATTACAGACTTGTAAATGGCGATCTTACTTTTTCTACTACTACTGGACGCTAACACTCCATGAAGTGCCGCGCTGCATCGTAAGGTGTTTTGGATGCGGATGTTTATTTCCTCCTGTCTCGTGTTGGTGTCGGTAATGGTGCAGCCTAAGTATTTAAATTTGTCCGTTCCTTTATAAGAAGTCCCTCTCACATTCAGGTCTTCTCGTTTTGTGCGCGTGTTTTTATAGCGTTTAATGTGGAGGTATTCTGTTTTCTCGCGGTTTATACTTAGGCCTACCTTAAGCGCTTCATTCTCTAAGACTTCGGCAGCGCTGGCCACTTCTTCTGGAGTTTCACCTAGTAATGCCAGGTCGTCGGCATACTCTATCAACCTATGCTTCCCATTCAGTTGAAGCCCTACGTCTAGTGCAATCACTTCTTTGAGGACATTCCAGAACTAAATTGAAAAGCACAGGTGACAGAGCATCTCCTTGTTTAAGTCCTGTGACTACTGCGAACTCGTCCGTAAGCTCTTTAGCAACCCTCACTCTCATTTTGCTTTCCTTAGTGGCAACCATTATCATATCAACTAGTTTTTTTGGGATGTTGAAATTCCTTAAGATCGTGTATAATGAAATACGGTCAATGCTGTCATAGGCTTTTTTAAAATCGACAAATAGCGCGTGTATGCTTTGGGCGTATTCCCAGCGTTTTTCCATTAGTTGTTTCAGGAGGAAGATCTGATCGATTGTGCTGCGGTTTTGCCGAAATCCACACTGACAATCGCTGATGATTCGTTCCGCATGAGGTTCTAGCCTTTTAAGCAGCACATATGATAAGACCTTGTACGCCGTTGGTAAAAGCGCTATTCCACGATAATTTGTGCACCTTTTATTACATCCCTTTTTATGGATCGGACATATAACGCCTGTGTTCCACTCTTCTGGTTGTTTTCCATCTTGCCAGATCTTACATAAGATGTGAAATAATCTTAGTTGTATGGTCTCTCCCCCATACTTCCATATTTCGGATGGTATGCCGTCTATCCCGGGAGCTTTGTTGTAAAAATATACTTTATCTTATACTTTAAACGAGACAATCTTGTATGTATATATTGAGTTCTCGGCAACGGCTTCAAGTAATACCATGAGTTTTAGTATACAGGCAGTTTTGGAGGAGAAAAGTCAATCTAGCTTATCCCTTATAAACTGCGCATTTTGAGATATATATATTTTTTGATCTTTCGTCGTGCAACAATATATCAATAATTTCGACTCTATTATGTCAGTCTGATTGGCAGTTTGGTATGCGTACCTATATAATTTTTGCTTTGTTCGGAAACTTGGAATGTGATGGGTTCGAATCCCGGTCAGATTAATATTTTTGTGATTCAGAAATCCGAGCAAAGCTCGGTTACTCAGGCACTACTACTTACATGAGATAGGTATGGGTAGGTATAGATGGCGTGAGATTTCTCGCATAGGTACCACGAATGAGTAGTAATTAGGTTCGAGTATGAAGTGGTATATTTAGTCAACCAAGTGATTTCCTCATTGCGAAAACCAATTTTCAAAGCTCGAAAAGCGATTAAAGTGAAACAGGAAATTTGCACAGCGTTGTTGGACCCGTGACGTCACTCGTCCTACTGACGCCCGCTTCCGATTAGATCAAGTATTTCGCCTCTTGTCTTCAAGTAAACCTCCAAATTAGGAAATTAAACCTTGCCGCTGGTACATACATAAAGGCGCGGAAATCTGACGACGACAGCTCACTCATTTATTAACAAATGTTTAGGTAAATATAATTTATCTCACACCACAGATGCTACGCGCTTCCAAATAGTTTGTGACGTATAAGCATTGCTTAAGATGGTGATATTTTAAAATCTTTTACTTTAAACGAGCAATATAATATTATAATATAGTAATATCAGAATCTCGAAAACAGCTTCAAGTATTTCCGTTAAATTTGGTATGCAGAGGTTTTTGGAGGAGAAAAATCGATCTTGCTAGTAGTATTATCCCTGAGAATCCGCGCATTTTTAGGTTATTATATGTTTATTTCCACCCTGTCAATCCGATTGGTAGTTTCGTTTGCGTACGTACGAGTATATTGCTGCAAATTGGTGTCTCATTTTTGTGATTATTTTTATTTTTTTCATAAAAAGTAGGTTAATACGGCCAGTAATCCAGTCATATCATTAAGAACTGAATCAGAAAAAATTTCTGCAAAATTTATAAAATAATAGGTAAGTATCTATTACAATCGTTTTTTTCCGGTACTATGTACTAGAACTCCGAGCAAAGTTTGGTCTCCCAGGTACTTGTATCCATAAGATACATCCAGCTAACTGAATGAATTATTGAAAAACTCTTCATTGCGCACTAACAACAAGCAAAACTTAAGTAACAGAATACCTGCTACCTACTTAGTACTTAATGTTCAAAGAGAACGGTTGAGAACACTTTTACAAAATAATTTACTTTAATGAAAAATGTTGCTTAAGAAAATGCGAAGCGACGTTTTTAATTCAATTTGTTAGCGTAATTAAAATTTTTAAAAGAGGACTCGCTGTAGCGAAATCTGGTTAATACTAATTTACGCTTTTGTTGATTGAGTAAAACTCGAGTAATGGGATGGTGCTCCTGGGGGGTGCGCGGGGCCAGCGGGCAGGGGGGAGGAGATCACTCGCCCGTGCTTTAATTGCTTTTTACTTAGCAACCGTTCATGAACAGAACGCTCGCGAAAATGATGAAAAAAATCGTTACATCAACATCTTTAAGAGATTGCCCAGATTCGGGTGGGTCTGTCGCGAGCCGGGCGAAGATTCGCCGTTGTTTTTCCAGCGCGCCTCATTTCCGGAGGGGGGCGCGAGGCGGCGCGAGGTGGCGAGGGGCCTAAGTAATTTCTCTTAAGAACTCTAAACGTAATTAGTGTAGGGCGTGCAAAGGGAAGGGCTTGAAAGTTAGAGAGGGTTGCGTCCCCCGCGCCCGCGCGCCGCGCCGCTCTGAATATTTGATCGCGCTCGTCTTGCGATAATATTCGCCGGAGGTGGTTCCCGTAAACACGAGCATTTTTCCCTTTCCATCTACTTTCGTTTTCCTCCAGGACGCTTTTAAACCTGTCGCCGTGCGCGCGGTTAATTGAGGCCATACTTGTGAGGGAATTAAAAACTCTCGCCCGCTGCCTCCGAATACTAATACTATTAAAATGTTTTGACCATATTTCCTTTTATGAAAAATATTTCGCGGGAGCTCTCGTGTCTTTATTAAAAGCTTTACAAATGTACGCTGTCTGTGTTATTAAGAAAATGATTCCATTTAACGTTACACAGATTTTTCTGACTCTTATTGTGTTTAGTAGATAGGTACTAGATACTGATGAGTGATGTAATCTTAGAGCATGTAATATCGGCAAAATTCCTGCTCGACAAGTTCCTAACAATTTTCATTTGCTCTATGCCTCTTCAAAACATTTAGGCTCAAATCACACCGAAATGGCAGCGGAGCGGCCAGCAGCATAACTGTCATATAATTTTAAACTTTATCTTTATTACACAATATAACACAGTTTCGCTTGAGACAATCACCGCCGCTCACGGCCGCCGACGATCGCTAGCGGCCATCGGCAAAGTTTAAAATTATATTATTTCGGTGTGATTTGAGCCTTAAAGACAAAGGAAGTGCAGACTTGGTTGAAGTCCGTATTTACACGTGAGTGTGTGTGCGCGTTGTTTTGATCTTATGCCTGATCGAACCGCAACTTGTTCGATTGAACCTACTAACCAAGATATATGTTATGTTGTAACCAATAATATTACTATATATATAATAATATTATTATATAAATAATATTACTCCAATGATGTGTAATTTCTTAGTTGGGTCCGTTTCACAACACCGATTTTAACAATATACGGATAAGTTTCTGATAGCTTATTTGCATGTTTTGTCTCTGTGGCTCTATATAAAGTAAGCAGCGACAATACTTCCGAATAATCCGACACATATTACCGATTAGAGGATTGTGAAACAGGCCCTAATAATTATTAATTTCAGGATATAATTCGGAGTCCTTCAATTCTTAATTGCGTTAACATAAATAAGACTTATAAAGGGACTGCGGAAGCGACTTGGACATATTAAAATTCATTTAATTGGCTGGAGCAGCGGCAGCAATTTACAAATTCAAAACGCCCAGGAACACGAAAGGAAATTAGAATTCGTAATTAGAGCTAAGTAATACTGCTCCAACAACATTTGATTACCAATTATGGTAATTTGACTTGGAGCAGGGTAAGATTTCTCCTAATTTGTTAGTTAAATTACCATCACCACCATCAGAATATAATTGTTCTTACAGCGAGTAGGTACTAATTAATTAATCTAGTATAATGATTAAAGATGTGGTGGCTAAGCTAGGTGCGGCCAATTAGGCCTACCTAAGCGGGAATTAAAATTTAATATTTATATCAATTACTAACAATTATAATTAAAAAAACGGCAACTTCCACCATTATCATAATATAAAACTGTCTTTAGGCATTATTAAACTATTGTAGTGTAATAATGTAATGTCTTAGTATACAAGTTGTAATCACTCATGTATTCGGAACATAATAAAGCTGACCAGTGAACCAGTTACATCTTTAATTTCTCTTACAACAGCCCATGGCGACCCTGCCAGTGAGCGATCGGGTTCGCGTTGTATTCCGATCGCCCATTAAGGAATAGTGATTTTAAACATTGTTACATCGGGTCATATCAATTTTATGTTTATTAATATTACTGCGTTTTAATAACCATGACGGACGTTTCCTCGAGTTTGTGAAGACTTATTTTGTGACAAGAAATGGATAAGCAGCAGTCGAACGAAGAAACTGTAGTCATCGCACAAAACGCTAGCGGTGGTAACGCGTGGTTCACTGCAATAACGGTTCGAAAATATAATAGACTTATTTAGAGGACTTTAGATTTGAATTGTATGTAACGTAATATTACATTATTCGTATTTGCCAATATGTTATATCGATGGCAAAAAAAAATAGAAATGTATTTTTATTGTTTGCTAGAAATAAGAACGTATCTTATAAATATAGGTCTACGGCACCGTCAAGGCTCTATTTGTTCAAAAAAATATAACGAACCTAACATAATTTTACAAAGTTTTGATACTGAGTTACTGGTTATACGAAGTAATTTGAAAATTGAGTGAAACTAAGTTTAATAAATAAATTTACGGATCAGATTAAAAGTTTATTTGGGGAGATAAAATTTTTGTGTAGCTCAACTGAAGTGATTGATAAAATGGAATCTTTTAGGTTGAAAACGGCAGTGGCCTTACTTCCGATCATGAACGATACGGAAAATGTTACGAAGCAGCTTATTTCTGCCATTGAGTTGTATGGCTCGTTGCTCAACTACGAATCAAAACCTATTTTAATTAATTTTATATTAAAAATCAGATTATCTGAGAACGCCAAATTACGATTAAATCAAAATTATGGTACGGTACAACTCCTTGTTGATGATATGAAAAAATATTTAATTTCTAAAAAGTCTTTTACAGCTCTAATAGAATAATTGATACGGTGTATACAAAATCAACGCGATATCGAGGACTAAGGTATGGAAATTGAAAAATTTATTTGTTAACATGTTGTGATGGTGATACAAAAAAGTATTAGCTTAAGCTGTTGAATGAAAAAATGGCTATAAAACGATTTACAACTGAGTTACAAAACAAAAACATAAGTACTATCATTTCTGCCAAAAATGATGAAAGTCTGAAGGATGCCATCCGCGATGCGGCGGATGAGCAGATATCTAAGTCTCCAAGGCACAGTATCATGAAACTGATTAATAGGGAAAATTCCCGTAACAATGTCTCGTATTCATGTAGGAGACAGTGTTTTCAGGCGGCGGTACCTTTAGTAACCAGCGTGGCTAGTTCTGGTCGCTTGGTGACGGCCTGCTTGCTCGAGCACGTGCGAGGCAGCTACCGAGGCCAGCTATAATATAGCAGTTATAGAGGTAACCGTGGCTCTCGAGGTATATACATACATACATACAGGTACATACATAATAATAATGATTATAGTAATAGCGGACGAAACTATGTAACATCGATTTCAGTTCGCGATACACAAAATATTAGTACTAGTACCCCTGCTGAATCTGACACCAACCAATTTTTTTGTGAATAAACAGGATAGCCATGCGATTATTTCTTCATATAATAATTAAAATAATGAACACTGGGTACCAAATTTAGTAATTGGATAGGCCCACTTAACGCCATAAAATATTAGACGTTGCATCGGAATAACATTCCATTCCAGAAAGGAAATGTAACAATAAACGGAGTGTGTGGTGAGCTCTGCTCTGTAGGGTTTGTTGATTACAGATTATCATTTAAGGATATGGAATTTGTACTCAGGTTTCATGTTTGCTATACCGATCGAATATTAGGTTTGGATTTTTTGAAAAAGTATAACGCTAAGTTGGACTTAGAATTAGATATTTTAACTTTATTAAATAATGGTGCTGAAATTAGTTTACCTTTACAACCAAGTGTAGAAGTGGAAAATGTATTAAATTAATTATTTAAGCTCTTTATATCGACAAGTGTAAAAAATGAATGCCTGGTTTTACCTAAACAACTATGTGAGGGCGTTTTCATGGCTGGATGTATTGCAAGGCCTAAGAATGGCAAAATACCTATTCAAATATTAAATACACGAGAGGAAGCTATTAGTTTAAGTTTTTTCTGTTGTGAAGTACAAAAATTTAAGGATTCATTACTTTCTTTCGATAGCATCAATCGGATAGAGTAAAAAGGTTATTCAATGAGTTAAAATTAAATTATTTAAATAAAGAAGAGCAGATAGAGATTGAGAAAATTTGTGCAAAATTTTCCTAAGTTTTTCATTTAGAAGATGATAGTATTAAAACCTGACACTGTGCCAGTTTATACAAACAATACCGGCTCCCTAAGTCTCTAAAGCGAGAAATTCAAAAACAAATTATGAAATATTACAGGACGACATCATCGAAGAAACAACAAGCGAATGGTTAAGTCCTATTCTTTTGGTTCTGAAAAAATCTGATTCCAACGACAAACAGTATAGACTCGTAGTAGATTACCGGAAACTAAACGAAAATGTTGCGGATGACCGTTTTCCCCTACCAAATATAGTCGAAATTTTAGATTCGCTATCAGGTGCTATTTACTACAGTGACCTTGACCTGCAGAATAGTTATTATCAGTTTGAGTTAGGTCCAAATAGTTGAAAATGTACTGCTTTCACGTTTTACAAACAATATCAAATGAAAAAGATTCCAATGGGTCTTAAAACCAGTCCTAGCGCATTTTCAAGGGCAATATCTATAGCCTTAATTATGATAAAAGTCTTTTTTATATTGACGATTTGGTCTGTATTAGGCGTAATTTAGAAATCCATAATAAAAACCTGATTGAAATTTTTACACGGTTGCGAGAGGTTAATTTAAAATTAAATCCCAATAAGTGTAAATTTTTAGTTAAATAATTATTGTATTTGGGGCATGTTGTTAGTGCAGATGGAGTAAAACCTGACCCTGTAAAAATAAAAACTATAGAAAATTATCCTATTCCGAAAAATGCTGAAGACGTTTTGCAGCTTTTTCAAATTACTATCGCCGTTTTATTCCGAATTTTGCAGAAATAGTTATTCCTTGTAATAAATTATTTAGAAAAAATGTTGATTTTATTTAGACACACGAATGTGCCAAGTCATTTGAACTATTAAAAAATTGTTTAGTTTCTCCTCCTTTATTATAGTATCTACCCAGATTTTTCAGAAAATAATGAATTTCAGCTTTTTACAGACGCGTCAGGTACCATAATAGGCTGTGTTATTTCTGTCTGTTTCTGTATTCTGTGTTATGCAATAGCGATGGTCGCCCAGTAGCGTATATAAGTAGTAGTTTAAATAAAGCTGAGTTAAACTATTGTTTGGTCTATTAAATATTTTCACCATTATTTTTTTGGGAAAAGGTTCTAAAATTTTTCAGATCATCTTTTGATATATTGATTTAACATGAATAATCCTTCAAGTCGCTTGACAAAATTTCGATTAATTTTGGAAGAGTATTGTGGGAATAGTGAAAGCCAAAGGGAGATCTCCGACCGAGCGAGGTGGTATGCCCGGTCAGGCCGAAGCCCACGTGTAGTCATTTCAGGTGTTGTATATATACCGCCGATCTTAGAAAACTTCGATAGCACTATTCAGGATTGTTGCGCTAATTGGTTCGCCAAATCCCTTCCCCCCCGAAGACCAGAGGTCGATTCTTCGATGCGTCTTACGCTTGTGTCGCCAGCTGCCAGCGGAGAGTCCCAGTGAGTCGAAATTGTGCTTCCGTGCTGGGCCGATGCTACGTGTTGACCAGGAGAGGTGCTTCGTGCTCTGCTTGCTGACCGGACCTTGTAGTGTGCGTTGAGGATTTTGTAATTGAGTATATAAAAGGTAAAGATAATGTTGCTGCAGACACATTATCTAGGATACGAGTTACGTCTGAAAAGTTGAAATAAATCAGTGAACGAATAATTAATGTTATGACAAAAAAATCAACGGAAATAGTAAGAAAGTCAGCAAGTAATTCACCCAAATTTGTCGACTTTGCCTAGTTCTACTATTGACGATCGGCCTGATCAACCGTAAGTTGTGGAAATGCTTACAAAGCCGTCAAATTCTGTTGAATTATTATTAGTTTCTCGGAGAAAAATGAGTATTATGAATAGTGAATTAAAAATTATTGATAGATTTTTATATAATAAAAATTAAATGAGATTATATACTTGTCCAGATTTCCGATCATGTATCGCGTCGCATATGTGAGTGAACTGGAGCAGTATTGTAAAAAAATGAATATTAAAAATCTCTATATTATAAAACTTGCAAGTATTAATGACTTTATTGGCTGATTGTCAAAGGAGATAAATAATAAAAAATCATGGTCCCGACCACGACTAGATATTCTTTTGGGAGTTAAGAGAATAATTTGTTATGACGATAAAAAAGTTACAAAAGTTAAAAAAGTCCTGACTACCACTTGTACCAACTAGTGGTCATGCGGGAATAAGGCGAATGTTAATTATGAATATAATGTTGATGATTATCCATTAAGTTTAAAATATAGACTTCAAAAATCTCAGGAACAGGCTAGGGATTTGTTATTGTCAAAAGTAGTGAGAAAACAAAACTATGATAAATAAATAAATCCAACTTTTTAGAAACCTAATAATTTAATTCTTGTACGAAATGAAAATCGCAATAAATTTCAGAATGTTTATATTAGTCCATTTCAAGTTTTAAAAGATTCATCACCAAAGGTAAAAATACTTAAAGACAGTAAAATTGAAACAATTCACAAAAATAGAACAAAATTATATAGAACTTCTGTTAGTAACATTTAACTAATCTTTTACAATCCTATATTGCATTTTACTTATCATAAATGTGGTGTGTGTGTGGTGATACAAGAAAGAGGGATATTTTAGAAAATAAAATAATATTTGTGATTTCTTTTTTTTTTTGTAATACATACAAAATTGTATACATTGTTAATTGTATTGTTGAGGTGTAATGTAGTAATACATATATAGTTTGTGTTAGTATATACGTAGTAATCCCTCATGTTTTCGGAGCATAATAAAGCTGACCAGTGAACAAGTTACATTTAAGAAGGCCTACGACTTTAAACTGCAAAATTAAACAAAATAAACTTATATCATTAGGTAATTAAGATCTACAAATAATAATAACACAGTAAATACTTCAAAATATTTTTTTTTATTGTAAACGACCTGGATGCTAAAAATTATGATCGTCCTCCTCTTACAAAACAACGCACTCCCCATGGTACCACTTGCTGCATTTACAACACTTCCTCATAGCAGCCTGTTGGTGCTGTTTACGTCTGTGTAATAACGAGAGTTTGTATGGTGGTTGAATTTTATAGGCCTTATTACCCGCCGACCACTATGTGAAGAAAATTAAAAAAAAAACGTCATTCGGTCTAATTTATAATATTCCAATATCATAACCCTCTAAAGCATGAACTAATAGACAATTTAACTGCAAAATAATGTAGCAAAGCGTAATATTACAAAAATTACTTACATTTCATTCGACAGTTATATTAGGGTTACATATGAAATTGGCGTTTTGTAAAGGAGGAACATAAAGTCGTTTTTTTTAAACATAATATATTTATTTAATCAAAGTATATACCATTGTTATCTATGCACTTTTTGTCATCTCATAGGTAGTTCATTGATTCCATTAGGTACTAAAAAAACCATTCGGACAGGAATCAATAAATCTTTGAAGGCGCTTTGGACTGCCCCATCGGAGTTGAATTTTTTCCCTTGCAAGAAGTTTCCAAATATCGAAAAAAATGGTAATCTTTTTGAGCAAGGTTTGGGGACTACTAGTACGATGGATGTCTTAGACATTCCAATTGAAGCTCCTCTAATTTCGTAGCCGTCTGTTGTGCAGTGTGTGGTCTAGCGTTATCCTGAAGCAGCAGTGACCTAGAGCGAATGACCAACCTCGGTTGTTTAGCAGCTAGCTTTTCCATCGTGATTTGCAGTTGCTGGCAATAGACATCTGCCGTAATCGTCCGGCCAGATTTAAGAAAGCTGTATTGAACGACACCGGCACTAGTCCACCAAACGCTCACAAGTAACTTTTTTTGAGTCAATTTTTGCTTGGGACAGACTTTGGCTGGTTCGCTAGGGTTCAGCCATTGCGATGAGCGTTTCCGATTATCGTACAGGATCCACTTTTCATTACAGGTAATGATTCGATTTAAAATCCCTTCATTATTGTGCCGGTTGAGTAATGTAACGCAGCAGTCGACGCGCGTTTGTCGGTTTGCTGCATTCAATTCATGAGGTGTACCTTTCAGCTTTTTCACAATTTGCTTCAAGTAGATTAAAACAGTTTTATCACTAACACCACAGACTGCAGCTAACTTGGATGTGGTTTGCAATGGATCTGCTTCCACAATAGCCTTCAATTCTTCATTATCAACTTTGGTCTCCGGCCGTCCACGGGGCTTATTCTGCAGGTCGAAATTTCCAGAACAAAAACGTTGGATGAAACCAAAAACGTACTGTGTTTTCTTTTGCAACACCGCCGCCATACACATAATTAATCCTTCGAGCCGTTTCTGTAGCACTGGTGCCACGGTGGAACTCGTATTCGAAAATAATACGATATTTAAAGTTTTCCATTTTATAATCAGAGTGACGCAAAGAAAAAAAACAAAAGATGAAAATACAAATGAATTACGGTTTTTAAAACACAAATTCATGAGTAAATAGCGGTATACATTTTAAATTGGAATTTATTATAGAAATAGATCAAAAAGATATATTTGAGATCCAAGTGGCCAGTACGACAAAACACCAATTTCATATGTAAGGACCTAATATTATAATTCGAGATTGAGCGTCCGCCGTCTAGGACGAATGACGTCGAACTCATAGATTATACAGATATATTAGTAATTGATCTGATGGCAGCGAGTGCTTGAGCGAGACATGACATGTTCGGGGCACCATCTCTGATTGTTAGCAACCTATCTATGACTGTGACTTCGGGCAGTGGGGATTATGGGGTCTTATTGGCCGCACCTACCATACATGTTTATTTAATTAGGCAGAATCAGTGATTCAACTTTTATATAACAGCCTCCGTTGTCTAGTGGTTAGAGCTTGGCACTCGACTCGGAGGTCGTGGGTTCGATTCCCGCATCGGAACAAAAAAAATTGTTGCCAAGTTTGGTTAGGATAATACAGGCTCTTGTGTACTGCGCACACACTTGGGCACCATAAAATTACTCCTGCGTAGCTGGCCTAGTTTCAATGAAACTGGCTACCGTCACCGAAATCGGTGCGGGTAGAGTTATATTTTTTTATTACTGGATTTTTTTTTAAAGATAAAAGTAGATAATTCCATACATGACTAATAAGTTAAGCCCATAGAACGTTGCGAAGATTTTGTCCTAGCCGGATTGTTATAATGAGTGTCAACTATGTCAGGCATAAATCTTATTATTATAACTAATAAAAATATTATATAGTTTATAATAAATTTTCACACGTACTTTTTAATTTTAAGATATCCCCAATCCCACCATTGACTTACATATTATATATTGACATATATATTGACATTATTTATCTCAAACGGGTTAGGTTAGGCAGAGTTTCCAAAAAAAGTTCCTAGACGGCTTGATTTTTTCCGACACCTTCAACAATAATGGTCATAAATCAAACAATTTCCACAAAAACTTAACAAATTATTATCGACGTAAACCTTCCTAAGGAACCACTCTGTCGGTAAATGTAAACGGCATGAAAATTCGTTCAGTAGCTTTTGACAATATCGCAAACATACAGACAGACAGACTCGGCGGGGCACTTAAATATCCTATGTCCGTCTCCTGGTTCTAAGCCACCTCCCCACCAATTTTCAGCCAAATCAGTTCAGCCGTTCTTGAGTTATAAATAGTGTAACTAACACGACTTTCTTTTACATATATAGATATGTATGTTATTAGTCAACAATTTGTATTAAAAAAAGAATATATACCTACTTTCAGTATAACGAGAACAGTTTTTTTAATATCTTGTATCAATTCAGATAATCACCATTTAATATCAATCTACCGTCGTAGTCAGCACTTTTTTAGCTTTCGTCGTGACTGCATTTTATTACAATTTGCCTTCCGGATATCTTGAGAGGTTTAGCGGTATCGTAAAATGTATATTATTGTATTACTTATATTATGTAAATGTTATTGCTAGATATAGTTTGTTACATTAATAACTCGACATCAAAATATACAAATAGTTTTATATTTTGATGTCGAGTTATTAATGTAACAAACTATATCTACCATTAAAGGTTAATACCGTCCTCCGAATACTTATTTTGTATATTGTTTAATTGATATAATAAGTACAGTTATAACTAAACAGTGATTGTAAGACGTAAGAACTTGAAACTTAATTTATTGTCGCATCCAGCGCGGCGCGCGGGTAGACCGGGCACACTCGCTCCGTGCAATTTAATTATCGGCGAGGTTCCCGCGTTTACCCTTTTGTATCTTAGCCCCCGGTTGAAAAAATGCTCACCCATAAAATAGAGGACGGGTGAAAAAAGGAGCGTATGCAAATTCAGGATAAAATATAGCCCGTAAATGCCACCGTTTCTAAAAGAATATTAGAGACGTTTTTCAGTGGGTGGCCAGGGGGGCCACTTTATATTTTGTCTCCTCGCTAAGTACTTACTCCGGGTGTCCGCTACCCAATCCTTAATTTGCGACTGTTGTTCAGTAATAAATCAACCTTACCCCCTACACGTTTGAACTTTCTTGTTTATAATAAACGCTTTTTTGAGATTACTATAAATTTTTAAAAATTATTGAGGTCAAACTTTATTTTTTTAATCAACGGTTGTCTGGATGGTCTGTTGTTGCATGTTGGTGAAATATTACATGAATGTAAATTAGGTGTATTTAGGCTTCAGCGTGTTTGCGGGCATTAGTGAAAAAGCTGTCTAAAATGTGGCTTACATACACAATTGTTGATGGTAATTTCATTATCTTAATTTATTGAAAAATAATAATAGAACTTAAAAACATTAAAGTATATTGAGAGTTCGAGACGACCTCTGTGGCTCAGTGGTTCAGCGCATTGGTGTTCAAGCCGGGGGTCGCGGGTTCGAATCCCGCCGAAGGAACAAAAAGTTTTTCTGTGTTCCTGGGTCATGGATGTGTATTAAATATGTGTATAATATAAAAAAAATCTTAAATATATGTATAGTATAAAAGTATTAAATATACTTCCCGTTTTCTGGTACCTGTAACAGAAGTACTCCGGATATTTAGTACGGGCCCAGATTGGCGTGGTGTGAAGCGTCCATAGATATTTATTTATTTATTATTAGAGTAATATACCTATAAATACGTGGGATTACTGTGGCTGGACTCCTTGGACACAAGATTTGAATATTTGTGTTTAGAATTACAATTGAATTATGACCTATATAAATTCTATGTCATCTACTAGGTCAAAAATATAAAATAGAGAGAATGAGTCTGGGTGCGTAGTAGAGCGTAGGGTGTCCGAGTCCTAATTTATGTTTAACTTGTTTTGGTGCAAATAATTAAAAAGATTTAATTATCACATACCTACCGTGATTTAATTCGGTAGACCTAGCCACCATCAGAGCAAATACGCCCCCGAACGCCACAGTACCAAATATCAATCTAAGTTTGACTTGATCTTTAGATATTTCGATTTAGATAGAGAAATCATATAATTTTATTTTAGGCCCCTACAGGATATTAAAATGTGAAAGTATGTTCTTATAGATACCCACCACAAAAGGTTTGGGTAATCGCAATTTAAGGAGCTTAACTGTGTAGGGTGGTTTTTAACGGTAACCCCTATTCAAATTATTTGCAACATACTCAAATAAATTTAATCTTATTTCATTTATTTATGGACAACATTAATGAAAATCATTAATGTTGTATAAAATGTTCTCGTGTGAACTACGACTAGTTATGTTAAAAAAATTCGAGAAACACGGATACATTAATAATAATTACATTGAAATTAATAGGAGCCCCTATAAGACTTTGGAAATGGGTTATTATGTGTCGTGAGGCATATTTTTTCGTTCAGCAAGAGGATAATGAGGGGTCTCGGAGCGACTAGCGCGGCGACTTGATAGGTGTTTTAATTATTGACGGCCGGCCATCGCGCAGAAAGAGACAACATAAAATATTTAACGCACGCCGCCGGCCGCGCTCTCGCTTGCAATTAAAGCTTTTCTTTCCTTTTTTCAGCGGCCTGATACAATATTCAGCACGAGAAGGAAGCTTCTGTGGCGGGGTGGCGCCTCCATTGTACTCGCTAAGGAAGATAAATTAAAAAATATAATTACAAGGCGGCCGCCATAATTCTCGGCGGGCGCAGTGGGCGGCAGGGGTGGGGGAATAGTGGAGAAGCGGGCGCTCCCGGAGGAGGCTTCTTAAATATTTGGGGATAGCGCGTACCTACGCATTACGTAAATTAATGACACGGATTCGAGGAAGCACGGCCCCCGCCCCCCTTCACCCCTCGCTGTTTGTTTTGTTTTAATGTACGTTGTTAACGATGTTATTAGACGCGAATTATAATACGCGCAGCGCCGCCCGCCCCGCACCCACGCGCCGCCAGCCGCCCGCCGCCCGGATTGATTGCTCTAATGACTCTCCGCTACTCGTTTAATTGCTTAAATCCGACTTTTAAATTTTCCTTATTAATTTCAATTTATAACGTTTTCGTACTGAAACTCGGCTTTCATATTTATACAGCGTAATTAATGTCGTCGTAAATGAAAATAGCGTAGCCATTTTCCCAATTTAGTAGTTAGGTAGTCGTACTAACTAATAATAATAGCTAGCTAGGACTATGGCAATTAAAATTTAATGTTACTTGGGTGTTCCTGGAAACTTTGAAATGAAATTTAAATAGTTATTGCTAGTTTTTTCATTTATCAAAAACTATAAACTTACGAAAAACACAAGCCGATGCTTTTAAACTGCACTTGACACAGTGATACAAGAAAACACTAACTATTTTAGAGTGTAACCGTTCCTCCTTGCGCGAGTACTTATTTATTTATTTATGAAAAAAAACAGTTTTGCATAAAAAACTGTACAACTACAAGCGTGTGAAACTTACCTACTATAGTCAGTGTGAATGTACTTTGTATGACTGTGTGTGGAGCTGCCGGATGTATGAAGAGCGCATGCGGGGCAACAAGTGTGCCCATGTGCCTCACACGCTACAACTACAAGATAAACGATGTCTCATTCTTTGCCTCGTACACTCATTTGCTTGTATCTAATTTTATTGGGATGTGAATTGTGATTTTTAGCGCACCTTAAGGATGAAAAAAAAACAACATAGACCACAGTCTCTTCCTTTTATTCATCTTACTACAAGTAGTAACTTAGTAGTAATCCAGATGCCTGTGGTATTAGGCACGATTATTGTTTTTTTTTATGTTCATTATTATTTAGGAAAACATTTTTGGGCAACTGAAGCAAGTTCGGTCGAGGTCAGATCCTGTGTACCACTTTTCGACCATATTGCCAAGTAATAAGGTCGAAAAGTCATAATATGTACATGTTTTCACTGATCTAGGATCTAAACAGTATGAATGTAAAAATAAATAATTGTTACATTGAAAAAAATTAAATCAGAATTATGTACAACGGTAAAATTACTAAAATTGTTTTTGAAAGATTCATATCAAAGTGGCATGTTGAAAAGATATTAAGAAATTCAGTTTTAAAAAGATTCTCTTGTTTTTATAAATTCTTTGAAATTAAGTTTTGTTGCTCGTCTTTGATATTTGAGACTAGAAGCCTTAGGCGGTGTATAAAGCTAACCTTCTTAATTTTTAGAAAATAGTATCAGCAAGCTGTTTGGTTAACATTTCCTAAAATGTTACGGCCGAATACTGAAACGCTTATCAAAATTAAGAGCTCTCCTATTCACAGGCTGTCGCTGCCTCTGCTAGCCGAAATGACAAAGACAGCATGTGACTTGAACGTCACATAATTGAATTATCGTTTTTAAAACTTTAAATTATTTTATTATTATTTAAAATTTAAATCAAAACAATTAATATGACTTCAATGTATCTTAATGATGAGTGATTAATGATGATAATGAATAATATCACTATGGTCAACTATTTGGTCTTCAATGTTTTTGCTACGCTATCCGGTAGCTTGCAACGAGATTGATACGCGCGCTACGACGCGGCCTACGCTGACACTCAAACAAATGCAATTCATTATACAACACATAATAATATTATGTACAACGCATTAATACTCACGTTATGGTACGTTCGCAGAATATCACTTCCTATTATGATAATCAGTGTTTTATTATTCCCGCGACACGACATATGAACTAGCGGCATGCAGCGTCAGTCGCTCCTCGAGGGAAACTTATTAATTTTTCGTCATTATGAATTCCGCGAGCGAAACTCGATCGTCTAATTTCAACCCTAACTTATCAAGACGCGAATAAAAAAGCTCGCCCCCCCGGCCTCCCGAGCTCACCCCCTTGTTTAAAACGCCGACGAAAAAAGAAGCACATAAAAATGCATGAGGCCTTCCTCGTTATAAGGAAAGGGTAGCGACCCCCCTTCCCCCCGAGGGTGGTCGCTGTAAAAATCGTCTCTAATTTAAATTTGGGAAGTTTCGCGGGGCGAGGCAACGCTGATGTCTTGATAAATGCGAGCGAATTCCACTAATTTGAAGTCCTCAGCGCTCAAACTTTTAATTGGGTGTGCATAAATCTGGCGTAATGTTCCGTGTTTACAGTGATATGATATGTCCGCAGTCGCTCCATGACTACGATGTGATAGATAAGCATCACTCATTGCTAGCAGTGACTTGTCTTATATACGGGAGACGATTGTTCTTATGAATATAATTATACACTCAGATAGGGAAAATGGGAACGTTTTTATTTCCCCGTTTAATTTTATTTATTAATTACAGCGCCATTGTTTTTGTTTATGCAATATGATATATTTTGATTATTGCTCTTGATAATTAATATAAATCCTGTTTATAATTATGTGATTGAATTACTCATTAAAAAAAATGCGATGAAAAAGCTTTACACATTAACAAGTTTATTGTGACAGTAATAATATTGTAAATACTATATCCTCATCACGTAGAGGAGAGACCCGTACCACAGAAGTCAGAAGCACGGACGTTGGAGGTCGATGATGATGATAATTAATTAAAATTTTCGAGTATGTAGATAATAATTTCGTTAATGATTGAACGTCAATAAAATTAGACTATGAAGTTATGCAAAAACGTGCCAAGCCACCGACCAACGGCAGACACACTCACGTGTGGGCGTTCTATGCAATCTCCGGTGTAATTTCATCAAAGTTACGTCGATGTCCATTTATTCAAAGGTTGTGTTAGCGAAAAAGAAGTCACAAGAGAGCGGACGGTGGCATTTTTTCCATTCGCCGCGTTCCATTAGCGTGCCTTTGTTTGGCGGAGGCGCGCAAATTAATTTAGCTCTCCCGCTATTCCCCTCCCCCCTCCCCCTCAGTAGCCTGCGCCCTCCCCGTTTCCCCCGCGCGCCCTTTGTCTACGCCTTGCTCTACGTATCGTTTTCTTCTTTATGGCTCATTAGGCATCATCGTCACCATTGTTTTTTCCCTTCGGCCAAGTAGTCTAATTACTTTCGTCGAGTCGATATTACGCGAAACTCTGTTATGGCTGAATTTTTATAATATGCCAAGAAAGGGGCCATTATTTTCCATTGTTTGGTATTGTTCTTTGTTGGTATTCTAACCGGTCATAAATTTATTTAAGGAGTCAACTAGTATTTAAATTTAAAATTTTCTATGTGTCCACAAAATAAATATTAGCATAACATAACATAAGATTCAATTAAGTAGTTTTTATGTTAAGCTACATTAATGTCACTATTAATCTGAAGTATGTAACAATTGCTAATTTCTTAAGTATAACTACCGTGTGCCTTTTGTACAAATCAAGCCTGTACCTATATACAAATCAAACCTGTGCCTTTATACAAATCAAGCCTGTACCTGTATTGTAAATCAATAACGAATTCATCAGATGAGTAGCATTTTATAAAGACAAAAATGACATGGGGATAAATCAATGTACATTAATTTTAAAATTATCTTAAATTCTTATAATATATTATTACTTAAGTTATAACTTATTACCTAAATGTAAGTGCTTAATTCAGAGCAAGCGGCCCCAACACAAGTAATAATTCCTAGCCGTCAAACGCTGCTAATAAGCTGGTAACACAGAATAATTTATCGATGACAATTGTATATGCCGATTATACCTTAAATACATATATGCCTTTAGAAAATTCGGCAATTATTTTTATTAAAGCAGTATGTGGGATTGTACACTTATTTGTGATTATTACTGAATTAAATGTACAAGGTACCGACAACAATCGTAGCTACAACTTATTGATTTAAAATTGGTACCTAATGAAATATTTTTTAAACCAACCAAACTTTTTTTTAAACCAAAAAGAAATAAAGACCTTCACCAAACTCCGTATATCAACAATACTACAATAATCCCATATTAAGGTAATGGTAAATTACCTATAAACGATACCACACATAACATACGTTAGTCCTAGAAGTTTGTATCTCAACGCTCTGCAAGTGAAAAATAACTAAAACTATGTTTCAAAGCTCGTAGCTACGGCTGCTACGGTAACATGGATTCTTGAGTAGCAACTCATTTTATTTATCTCCTTGTGACTTCGTTACTTCTAACTCCAATTACACGTCTTTGAAGACGTCTGACGTCATCAACTGCCGTTGTTTTTGAAGTATTACTAGTGCTACTGTCATACCTGTGCGTCTGTTGTTGTTTCGTCTGCGCCAGCGCCGGAGCAGAGCGTACGCCGTCACAAGAACAGCACAACTGACGATGCACGGTGTACGGTTAACGGTGTACCCCGCGCGCGCGACACCCACAGTTTTTTACCGCGTACCCGGCGCGTGCCAGGAGCCCTTTCACCCGCGGCAACCCTTACGCAGACCTTCCTTCGTCCTTTGTACTTAGCAAACGAAAGCGATATTAAAAAAGTAGCTAGGGCATCGCTAATACGTGTCTCAAATCTACGCTCGCCGATTTTAATAAGCGACGCTTTTCCTTTTAATTTTCAATCTCGAGTTTTGTGAAAATTGCGAATTTTTAGGAAAAGAGAAATCCCTATCGCCTTCGAATTTGCATACTCGAATTTCGTAATGAATAGCTAGGTGGACACATTTTAAATTCTTAATTAAGCAATTCGTACTCTCTCCCGGCTATAAATTAGATCGAGTCGTTTCCATAGAGACTACTCATCCTTTAAAGCGGGCCGGGAGGCGAGGGGGGACTTTACAAAAAATATAACTTAGGGTGAGTTAAAAAACCGTGGGGGACGCGGCCGGCCGCTGCACCCCACGATGAGAAATCTACGATCAATATTAACTCTTTTTTCGACAGGGAATCGCTGAATTTTAATTCTTTTTAAGAACGAACCGCATGGGCCGCATCGGCCGCAGCCGCGGACTAATATTTGTTCTGCCGGACTATAAATCACGACACGCCAGTCGCCACGTTAGTATTCTGCTCGTGCGTTAGTCAAGGTCAGACCGTGAGCCGTCAGGCGACACATGCTGCTGACGTGTTCAATGTTCATATATGTTTTTACTTTTTTTACTGGGGTGTCCGTCGAAATTAAAAAGCTCACGATCAACAGTGAGCTTTGAATTAAAGAAATCGTCAGCAACAATAATAAAACCATCATTAGCGACTATAACTTTACATTATAAACTAGGCTCGTTTAAAAGTTTGATTCAAATCTTGATCAATAGTTTCCATTATATCTATTGTAATAACCGTAAGTAGAATTTTAATTATTAATGAGCCCGAGGAAAATGTAATAAAAAACGGCCCGGTGCCGCGCCCGGTCAAAAAACTTTTAGTTATAAAAAGCTATTTATGACAGTGACCATTATCGTCCAATAAATCAGCTGCCCGCTCTTCTGTTTTCGATAATGATTCTATTATTATGGAAAAGCGTTATATAACTGTAACATTTTTTATTCCTGCTCGAGAGTGTGGAGGAAGCTTGTGTGTTATGGGAACATTGCAATCGAAAATTCAGCAGACTACTACTTACAGGCACATAGGTATAGACTATAGACAATCGTTTTGTTATAATATTTCTACAAATTTAGTGCTGTAATGTTTGAAAGTGCATTACATAATTTAAGTTATGTATGTAGAAACGAGAATTGTTATTTAAGTCAGGCTGTTAATTTTGGAGTTCAAATTATTACAATAATAAACTTTTTGAAACTATTCAATAGTATCCTACTAATATTATAAATGTGAAAGTTAGTGAGTATGGATGGATGTATGTACGTATAGGTGGTAATTTGTTACTCTTTCACGTAAAAACTACTGAACGGATTTCGATGAAATTTGGTATGGTAGTAGTTTAAGCTCTGGATTTTCATAGGCTACTTACTTTTTATCCCGAAAAAGTACAGCATTCCCGTGGGATACCCGATACTATATTTACGCAGGCGGAGCCGCGGGAAAAAAGCTAGTTGATCTATAAAATTACTACAGTTCATTTTGGTATGTAACGTTTATTGTCAATGGGACATTTTGGAATGTGCATCGACCACTTCTGTAGCAGATTATTTCGCATTGAAAAAAAAATCACATAAAATAGTAATATTTATAATTATGCCTATTTCAAACAACATGATTTATTTCAATAGCGTGCACCTATAAAAATGTGTTGTATTCATAATAGTCAAGTCACTTAAACGTGTTTCAAGTTTTTAAATAAAGGTATGTTACACCACGTTACTTGTCCGTTGCTACCGGTGGCGAAGGCTGGTTCTCCTTCATAGCCCTAGCCTGTATAATAGATAGGAATTTGGATGAGGGTACTCAAAAGTCAATGGTAAGTGAAGCCGATAGGAGTTATAGGACGCGCCAATGGTTGCTACCACACACCTGCTACGCACACTGGACATATTCTTAGCTTGGAACTACGTTTTTAATTTAATAGCTATGTAAGAGAGTATATATATGCATATAATTAAAAAATAATAAACACATAAAAAGCTTACTCCACACGCGCCGTCATAGGTTTTTTTGCGTGTCGGCGGCAGGGAGCCCACTGTACGGGTTACAAATTGTGGGGTGAAAGGGGTAGTTTTTTCTAATCGACTTTCCTAACAGTAATAAATGATATTTATCTTTCTTAATTATAGTCTCACTCCGTTATTTGGTAGCGCTGTCCGTGTTTGGTTGTTGCTTGTGCTATTATCGAATTATGTGCGTTTGTCACTAACGTATTTTTTACGAGAAAAAGACAAATTACGGGCCCACGATCAAATTATAACCTCTATTCGAATTGTAAGTTTGATTTTTTCACTATCATTTAAGGAGGGAAAATTATTATTGCAAAGGCGACCCGTCGCGTCGATTTGGTTGGGTAATAACTAGTAAGGTAATTCGAATGTCTATGTAGATAGCCTTATTAATATAAGTAGATTAGGTATATAATTATGTATCGAAAAATAAACGAAATTCTAAATATGACATAAAAAGTCTATAACTGCAATTATAAAGTGTTTAGCATAATTGCGTGAAAATTGAAATAGCAAGGGTTCTTCTCTTAAGTTGTGGAAATAAACTCATATTTTATTTGTTTGATTCAACATAAATTTGAATTAATAAACTATGATAATAATGAACACAACTTTTATGTATGCGGTTACTGCCAAAATATTCATTTGTGTAATTTAGATGTTACAATCCCAAAGAATGTAGCGCCTGAAAATTCATCAGAAGTAGACGTGTGCCGCGAACCGTGAATAATAGTTGTCCATCACAATGGACCGAGAGAGACTACAAACATAATGACGTCATAGCTGTCATCATATTTGAGAGTACTTCCAAATTTTTCCTCTAGTGATAGATGTGCTAATGAACATCTTTGTAGTCTAGTCTCAATTTATTCCGCTTGACTTATTTTGAAATGTACTAAATCATACTGAATTATCGTAAACATATAAAAGGATAGAAGGTCAAGTTCGATGAAGTAAGAGAGGTAGGTCTCTGTCTTAAGACTGTTTTTCTGTTTTATTCTAATCCTTACTAATATACATAAACTTATAATATACATAAACTAATATATATAAACTTTTTGAAACTATTCAATAGTATCCTACTAATATTATAAATGTGAAAGTTAGTGAGTATGGATGGATGGATGTATGTACGTATGGGTGGTAATTTGTTACTCTTTCACGCAAAAACTACTGAACGGATTTCGATGAAATTCGGTACGGTAGTAGTTTAGACTCTGGATAGGCTACTTTTTATCCCGAAAAAGTAGTGTTCCCGAGGGATACTATACTTACGCGGGCGGAGCCGCGAGCAACAGCTAGTTGAATTATAATTAAGTGTTAGTTCAGACCAGTAACTTACTTCTTGTAACTACTTGTTTAAACTCAACCCTAGTAGGTAGCTTTAACGGTTGTGTATCACATTTACTTAATTACGTATATAAATAGCCACGTACTTAAGGCATAAACTGCCTTTAGGTAATTCAGATGCTATTATTATACAAAATTCAATATACGTAAAACTAGATGATTCATAATAATTTTATAAAAGTGAATTTTAAAATGAAAAAAACGAGGGCAGTGATCCGTGGGACGCATGCGTAATGTCGACCCTTTACCCCTTTCGCCTCCCGAGCGTTTTTTGTGGGTCTTTTGTAACGGGTTGTGTGGGGTACCTGCTGCGGAAGGGTTGAGTTTTTTATGTATGGACCGTCACTCTTTTTTGTGCAGTCGATATTTTTTCACTATAGACTCAGTGAGAGCGTAATAGAAAGTGCAATGAACTCTAGAGATCAGCTGATGCAGTGCACTTGTGTCTATCGATTGTAGTGTTCAAGGTCGATTGCCGCTATTTTTATAGTTTTATGATCACATGCACCGTCATATTAACGAGCAAAATGGCAGTCATGAGTTATTGATTTCTTTTATTATGATTTATCATTTATTTATTATAATATAATATGGCATCGTCGTAAGAAAGAAGTAGGTTGTTTTAACAAGTTATTATTTACCTAAATTAGAGAACTTGTGTGATGAGTGGAGATTTAGAGCAAATAAGATTTACCCTAAGTCTCAATGTAAAAGAAAATCAACAAAAATACTTTTAAATGGTTTGTTACATTTAGAATTTTTGTACCTACCAATAAGTATTTATCAAAGGTTACTTATTTGCTTATATCGTAAACGGGTATGGCTGGAGTATGGATTAATCTACGCAATATTTTTTATATGATTCTTAGATAAATTGTCACTGGTCTCTCAAAACAAAAGAGCTGTTAAATATAAAATTTAAAGACATTAAATATGAAAAGAAAATTTTGCTTTGGATAAGTGTTATAAGTCACACACCATTTTTATTGAAAAATAAACGAAATTCTAAGCTTTACGTAACCATATAAGAAGTCATTTCTGAGTAGGTATAAACCTTTTCAGATTCCGCAATCCGCTTATATACCTAATTCCCGCCCATCACTGCTGCTACTAAAACTATATTTGATAAACAAAGCAACATATTGAAATCTAATCTAAAAATATC
Source organism: Phengaris alcon alcon (assembly GCA_037179445.1). NCBI lineage: Eukaryota > Metazoa > Arthropoda > Insecta > Lepidoptera > Lycaenidae > Phengaris > Phengaris alcon. The sequence continues at coordinate 2,900,154 of JAYRCH010000055.1, read as the reverse complement.
TATTAATTCTAGTATAAGTTAGAACTTTATATGTACTTCAATTTTAATAGGATTCATTAAAGCAATATCTAAACTTGTAATAGATTAGCGGGAAATATTTGTTTGATCTTAAAAAATGCCATCAATAGTATTAAAATCTTCGCTTCTAAAAACACCGTGACACTTATGCCCGAGGTGTTTTGTCGGTAGTTTATCTATGTAATATTTTAGTGCTTTTAATTGGATAACGCAAACGCATCATCTAATCAAAAGTGCTATTGAATAGATTTATATATTATAAACTTCCGACAAAAATCCTCAGCAATCGTTCATTATGACATTCAAAAGTTAGCAATAACGCTAACTGTTCGCGCCAGGTTTGGCACCGGATGGTTTCAATTTTCACAAACACCCGTTCAATTTTTAAACATTTCGCAAAAAAATATTCTACTAACCCACATTGATAAAGGTGTTAAGATCGAGTTGCACCCGTTAGCACACGCTCGGCTCTTTGTTCAACTCTTTTTTGCCGAATAAAAAAGTAAAAAAAAAACTTCTGCTAACTGTTACGTCTGTTCAGATTTGACGGAAACTGAGTAGCTTCAAGTGAAGATCACCTCTATGGCACCTTTATTTTGCTATTATTTATAGTTTTTAAAGTTATCGTCTATGTATTATTATTTATTTACCCAACTACGGTAAAGCCAAAAGGTAATTATTTTGGTAACATAGGTAATATAGTTTATGTAGTCGGCTTTTAACTTTTGCTTAAATTAGTAACATACTTTATGATACCTAGATACCACAGATTAAGTTTAAACTTTACCGGTTATTAGGATGTAGAGTAACATTCACTGGAGCTTGGTAAGCTAAAGCATTAATGCATTCGTAATATTTGTGATAAGATTGCTAATATATGCGCCACTATTGTATGTAACTTGTCTGGTTATTTTTAGTCTCAGACTTGAGAAGACTTGACCATAAGACGTTCGCATAATATGACAAAAATTATGCGAACGGAGGAATATAAAATTTGGCGCATTTAAAATTTATATGAAGGAGGAGTGATCTGCACTAATATTTTTTATAAAAATGCTGAAAAATACATAAAATTAAAAAAAAAAACATTACACACATAGGTGTGTGAAATGTTATTTTTACCTCAGATTAATACTAACACTTAACAAAGTTCAAACTTAAAAATGAAATGAGTCGAATTTCGGACACTAAATGACCACAAGTCCTGTAGAAATACTTCGTCTCAATAGAATTGATAGTACAACAAAATTTTTAACTCCCTATTATGTTGGAAAACACTCAAAATTCAATAATTATTGCCAGCTGTATAGAGGCCACCCTCATTCTGGTGAATTTTTATAAAAAAAAGTAGTGACGCTTTTCACAACGATCTCGGCCGGATCCTATTTCGCGAGGATAGAGTTTCATTGATATAAAGACGTTTTTACGACTTCTTTTCATTACATTACTTGGAATAAGGTCACGCTTTAAATTGCTATATTTTTAGTATTTCACCGAATAAATAAGTCACGAAATTAACCTTGCTATATATAATAATGCGCGACATTGCCCTGTCTAAAAATGTTTAAACAATCAATAGAGATTTTATTCAATGTTAGCTGGAATACCCGTCCCGAATAAAGACACAAAACATCGGAGAACTTTAACATTAAGATATCCTATAGAGGCCAGTTCAGTAACAAAATATCTTGCGATATTAGTTTTTGTTCGTATTATGTAAACATCGAATAAAGGGCATTACAAACGGATTAGGTTCAAACAGTAGCCACCGTGTTGTCACATAAAACAAGTGATGTAAAGCGAAAGCAAACATTGCCTTTGTGAGACTCACCGGCGGCGGGGGGCACACTAGAGACAATTAACTATTGTCCGCAGTGTGGACGCCGACGATACTTTGTGGATTAAAGGATTAGGCAGATAGCAAGCAAACATATAGATAGGTTGCTTTTGTTGTTCTTGATTCGGAGAACTAAAACGATGCCGATAAAGAGTTACGTTTTGAACCTATACTCAGATATTACCTATGGCAATTGGCATCATAGCTTGACAATCGATTTTTTTTAAACTACGAGGGCTGCACTAAAAGTATCGGGAATGGAATATTTCCACTGTTCCTGTCATATTAAAATCTTTTTAATTTAAAACTCCTTGGTTTTAAAAATCGAATACCGTTTATTTATTTAAAAAAAGATTCTCGGTCTTGTCACAAGGTCTTGTCAAACTTGTTTAGTCGTTAAGAAAATGGAATTGACTCGAGAAAATTCTAGAGCGATGATTTATTATGACTTTCGAAGTGGTTTAACATAAAAACAGTGTGTTGACCGGATGATTTCTGCATTTGGTGATGAAGCCCCATCCAAAACCACAATTTATCGCTAGTTTGCTGAATTTCAACGTGGACGTGAATGATGTGTGATGTGATGATCCCCGTCAAGGTCGTCCAAAAACTGCAGTCACCCAAGAAAACGTTGATGCTGTGCGTAAGCTGATTGAGGAAGATCGACATGTGACATACCGCGAAATTCAGGCAACTTTAGACATTGGCATGAGTCAAATACAAATAATCTTGCATGAACAATTAGGTGTAAAAAAGTTGTTTTCCCGATGGATACCGCATTTGCTCTGTGAAGAGCAAAAAGCGGCTCGCGTTACTTGGTGCGTCAGAACTCTCGAAAGATTCCACGTAGGATCCTCAAATGCTGTATACAACATCGTATCAGGTGACGAATCCTGGATATACGCGTACGAACCCGAAACAAAAAACCAGTCACGAGTTTGGGTGTTCGAAAATGAGTTAAAGCCAACAAAAATTGTTCGTTCACGGAGTGTTGCAAAATAAATGGTGGCCACGTTTGTCTCCAAAACCGGCCATGTTGCGACTATTCCTCTTGAGGGACAAAGAACGGTTAATGCAGAATGGTATGCTAACATTTGTTTGCCTCAGGTCGTTTCTGAACTCCATACAGAGAACTGCAACCGCCGCATCATCCTCCATCACGACAATGCGAGTTCTCACACTGCGCAGAGAACAAAAGAGTTTTTAGAGCAAGAAATCATAGAATTATTAGACCATCCGCTGTACAGCCCCGACCTAAGCCCTAATGATTTCTATACTTTCCCTAAAATAAAGAATAAATTGCGTGGTCAGAGATTTTCATCACCTGAAGAAGCTGTGGACGCCTACAAAACGGCCATTTTGGAGACCCCAACTTCCGAATGGAATGTTTGCTTCAATGATTGGTTCCATTGTATGGAAAAATGTGTCAAATTTCGCGGAGAATACTTTGAAAAGCAATAAATTCCATTTTTAAATAGTAATGTTGTGTCACTTCCTTGATTCCCGAAATTTTCAGTGCCGCCCTCGTACCTAATAACTACTATCATTTAGTTACAAGTAAATTTACAATGTTACACAATTTTATCTTCTAGATGTCGCAACAAATACGCCCTATGGTCAAAATTCGCCCATAATAATTAATAACATTTTTAAGTTTCAAATTTATAAAGGTTCTTTTACCTTTTAGATAAAAAAAAATGTAAATATTGTGACAGATTGACAAACGTCAACGTGCAACAATATTGTATCTACCAAACGCGTGTGTGTTGATGTTAGTGTTATTAGTTTTATGTATTTCTATTTCCTAAACATTATTTAAAAAGTATAAGATTTCTACACACCTTCCTCCACATAAACTTTAACTGTGTAAAATATCATACTTCTCCGTTCGCACAATTCTAGTAAAACTATACCGAAAATTTTTGCTTCGCGTATTAATGTAGATGATGATGATGATTGATGATATAGATAAATAATATTGTAAAACGTTAATGTGCTGTGTGACGGATGGCCGGAGTCTGAAATGTACAGATCGCCACTCTAGAGTTTAGGTATTAGAATTTAGGAGTAACTTGTAATTTAGTAACGTTCACGAAGATGATTTATTCTATCGTACTTTGAACATTGAACAACAATCGCGGGATGACACGGCGTCTTATTCAAGACCTATCCCAAGTGAATCCGTACCTATTCGCGACAAGTTCTATTCGCGTTATTAATGACATTGTGTTGTGCGCGGCGCACATTTTTTCGCCAAATAACGTCTAGGTTAAGAGGAATCATAATTGGGATGAATAGAACATTTTAAAAGGAATATTTGGCGTAAAAATCAATAATCAAACGTCGTCGCGACAATGGGCAGCGGTGAGCCGAGCCGACTATCAAAATAAAGGCTCCTGCGTGACGCGGCGCGGGTGGATTTTTTATTGCGCCATTTCGATTTGAAGTGGTAAGACGAATTCGCGCCATTACACTATCACATAATGGCGGTCTATCAAATCGACTCACTTCAAATCACTGAAAAGGATTAACGGATATCAGGTAAAAAAATGAATCGAAAGTTAGCGATAACATTAATAATCTCACTCAATCAAACACTCTTCAAGATTTCCTACCAACATAGGAACGTTGCCACTTCCCACTAAACAAATGAATAATGTACACACAGATATAAGTCTCAGTACATCCTACTAATGTTATAAATGTGAAAGTTTGTGAGGATGGATGGATGTTTGTTACGATAAAAATACTGAACGGATTTCTATGGAATTTGGTATGGTACTATTCGCGCTGACGCTGACGCGTAGACGCTGGATTAAAACATAGGCATTAAAACTTTTTATCCCGAAAAAGTACAGTATTCCCGTGCGATACTATATTTACGCGGGCGGAGCCGCGGCCGACAGCTAGTACTTACTATAACATTTCTGCGTTAAAGATTGTATAATGTGAAAAAAAGGATAGGAAAGGTTTAGGACGACACACGTGCACATATGACAAAGCGCGTCGAATGTATTCACATATCTACTGTGTGCCATTGAAGCAGACGCATTGCACCATTTGTCATAAGGCTCTATGGACCTTTAATAAATTTCCAAATGTATGTCACTAGAAGAACACCCATGCAGGCAGGTTCATACTTTATTTCTATTGATAAAATTTATAATAAATTTGAAAATTGAAATAAAATCTTTTATATAATTCTTAGCTACGTTAGAATATTTTGTACTTTACGCATTTAAAAGAATAATAATCAAAATAAATAAAAGTGAAAAAATATAGAAAAAACTTTAATGACAGTCAGAGAATGTAATTGAAAAACGAATAGTCGTTTGCCCTTTTTGTTTTGTTTTGCCCTAAAATTCGGTGGTAACGTCCAAGTGATTATAGGTTGTATTCCGTAGCTATTTAGTCGGCAACGGTTGGCAAATGTTGCTTCAGAGCGGAGAGCGAACAAAAACTGATACATTATTAAAAAAACTTCAAACTACTTCCGCCAGCTATCCTTTTTCTTACAATTTGTAAATGTAACTCGCAAAAAAAGATTAGAAGCTATATTTAGAAAATAGTTTGTAACAACAGAAGAAATAATCTAATTAATTTAAAGGTATGTAACGCAACTAAGTACTAAAAGAAATTGTAAAAACATTCCGTTGCAAAAGTAAAACTTATGAAACTAGGTATATAAAGTTAGAAAAGTATAAGCAGGTGGATTAGATTGATCTAGCCGTCTTAGTGTTTGGATGGTGATGGAAATCCAAATTTCTAAAGCAATTGGATAATTTAAGTAGTGATTCGAAAGCAGTGGTTGCAGAGGATTAATGGATTTGCAGGTAGAGGACGAAATGTTCAGTGTTCACTCTACGACCAATGTTATTTACTACAAATATCATATTGTTTGTTATGCTGGATTATGTAATAGGTAATTATATTGAAGTTATTTTAATAATTAATAAGCCAGGCAGCAGCACCTGTCAGTCGGCACCAGCAGCCAGCGGACGTACCCTAATCAATAGCGATGGTTTCCGCCACTCGCACAAAAACAAACGTGTGTTAACTCGTAAAAAACTTGAAGACGAAAGTGTTCCAGGCCGCAGATTATGAGCGCGTTCATTTATTAATTTATACGTACCATTAAAAAAAACTAAACCCCATTTACACAAAAAACGTAGCGCGCGTCCCTCAAAAGGGAAAGGGTGTCTCGCTCGAATCGCGTGCTGCGTTAGTTTTTTAAAAACTGTGGTTTGTTTTTTGTGTTTTTTAACATTGCCGTTGGGTTTGAGAGCGTCATATTGACGCATCTTGAAGAGAGGCGTCTTCGCACAAAAAATCTCGCTCCGGGTGAAATGGAACCCTTTTTAGTATTTAGACACGCATGAATGAGGGAGAACGTAATTGGGTCTTATGCGTGCCTCTCACCTTAATTGTACTCCCGTAGCGGTAGCCCGACGCCTCTGGCACGAGCCACCACATGGCTCTCTGTTGTGACTACACACAACATGGTTTATCAAGGTCTTTTCTACTGCCTCTAGAGACAACACTTAACGACTTTAAACGCCGTCATTTATGACGAAATTATGCGAGCGTTTTTCTAATGCCGAAAACAATGACACCATAACACCCGGCAAAAACAACATCAATATTGTCAAGGATTCTTAAGAGCGCTATAAAACAAGAGCCATGAAAACGCTATTAAATATTAAAAGTGGAGAAACGGAGAGCTTAACAAGAAATAAAACATCGTTATGAGAGGCTAGAGAGTCGGCCCGGCCGGCTATCGGCGCGTCAGTTAATGCCTACTTATACCTTATTATATAGCGGAGTTTGCGTTGAGGAACAAAATTAATTGGTTAAAACTCCTCTCGGTATCCAGGGCCGCCCCTCCCCGCTCCCCGCCGCTCCCCCCGCGCTCCCTCCGACTCCCTCTTAATTCCGTTCCCCCGCAGGACCCGCGCCCCGCTAGCTCCTTTGAACGTAACCTACCCATAGAAAAAAGCAGAAAAGTATGAACTTCCCTATCAAACGGTTGTAACTTAATTAAAATAAATTTCTTTTTCTTCAATATAATCACTTTGAAAATACGGTACATACTACGCACAATTGTCGAATTTATTACTTATTACATTCATCCACTAAATACTCTTCATAATCTTATTTACCGATTATTAAATTATAAGATATTCATTTGGGTACTTGCGTTAGATGTACTTATTTTGATATGTATCGTTAATATTATATGTGCTTAATAGCTTGATATTTTAAAGATTTTTCATGATTCACATAATCAAAATTACATACTATAAAGCGACAAAGGTATTGATGGATGTCCTTACTAAATAAACACTTGACGTAAATTATTTTTGAGATAAATTAGATAAGTAGAGCATAATAAAATTAGCTAATATCTATATTCTTGACAATTTGTAAAACATGCTCAATAACAAATATAATAATATTGATATATATTATGCAATCAAAGCTAAATTTTTACTCACAATTTTGAATAATTAGAACATAATAATGCGAAAAATTTCCGAGTTACAACCCATGGAGTGTGCGTCGATAACGAAGGGCAAAAGCAAAGGGTAGGGCGGGCGGGCGTCTCGTTGCCACTTCTCCAAATAAATTATAACTCGTACCTCCCCCTCCCCCCGCCAATATGCCCTCGTCATTACTGTTCTAAGAGACAACCATTTACCTCATCTAGATTTATAGACGGAGACAGTTTTAATTATTTAAATTTATTGCTTGCTGTTTTTTGTTTCAGTTAAGTTTATTGCTGATTATTAAATTAAAATTTTATTAGCCAACTAAACATACGGATTCTAAGTTCATTATTGATTACAGTAATATTAATTGCAACTCATATTTTTTCATGAAATGAATAAGGAAACGAGCAGACGGATCGCTTAATGGCAAGCGATTACCGCCGCCCATGGACACTCGCAATACCAGAGGTGTTACACTTTGTAACTCCTCTCTTTACATTAATGCTTAACTGGTAACTTACATCAATTGTTATATTCTTTAAATTTAGACTATTTATAAAAAATAAAATAAAATGCTACATTTATTAATAAAATCATATAGGTAAATTAAATACAAAAATGGTTTTTTGGTGTTTGATTTTTATGCTGATTGTTTTTTCGGTTTGTGGCCATAAAATGCATATTTACAAAAACAACTACAGGCATTTGGTCTACTAAACATAATAATACATATTATGTTTAGTAAATATATCATAAAACTACGAAGTTCTAAGTCTAAATAAATATATTCATCTGACTCTGTGGCTACAGCCGACTAATCCATTTAGATTTAGGCCTTCTTTTTGGTTGGAACTTGGACACTATCTTAGGCGGCGTCGCTCGCTTTGTATGCCTGTTAGGATCAACAATATTTTTTATCCGTATACGTTACTGCCTACTGTTATAAAGTACCTATTTACCTACTATCTACGCAAAAATATCTACTAATCTATATTTTTTTTTTCAATGCAAATAAAAAAAAAAATTCAATGTAATACAAAATCAAAGCAAATAATTGCAATCTTTATAATGAGAACTACTCAATATAATACTTTTTGCGTAGGCAGAGAGAAGACATTATAGTACATACAGCTCCATCTAGTGCGTCACGGGCAAACTTCTTTTGTACCATTCATAACCCTTTTGATAGAGCATTTTTATGCAAGATTTTATTAGTAGCAAGTTTTAAGCAAGTTTTTTTTTGTTTATTTTGTTTCGTTAATATTATTCATTATATATTATGGTCCCGTAAATTTCAAAGTTCAACTAAGACAATACTGTGTTGTGAATAAAGCATCAAATAAGAGAACCATATATCGGATCAAATATCGGCCGTACGTAGGGGGGTCCAAATGACTTGTCTTCACCCCCGGATCTATATTTCATGGATTGACTATATGTATACATTATTTACTCAGTGACTATGTTCTACCAAACACATTGTATAGGTATAAATAAAAGTATTAGGTATATTTTCATCCAACATCATTTCTTGATTCATCTAAAAAATCAACAAATTGAACTAAATAATTTGCCGAAGTAAGCTTAATCAAATTCTGAACCTATAATTTGATTTAGCTTACTTCGGCAAACGTAAATATTATTATAGAAGTAGATATATTGTTATCCTCCTATATCTGTATATATCTCACAAACTTTCGAGTTATTACCTACCTAATTATTAGCTAGATATATCCAAGGTTTATATTCTGTGTGAATATTTATACTGAATGTGACTAAGTATCAATGTATTTTTCAGTGATTGTCAAATAAAATTGGCTCTACACTCTACTGAGCTCTTTCTTGCAACTCTACTTACTTTATTCTTGTTTTTACCATTATACTCCAATGTCTTGTCGCCTTTACAATGCCAACTGTAATAGCAGGCACCTGCTTAAAAGAATTATTACATTTTCTACTTCCTTCATTTTTTTTCATAATATGGATTATTTTTCATTATTTTGCAGGGTTTCTAAGTTACGTTTTCGTAACAAATTGAGCTAGGTCTGAGCAGAAATCAATTGTTAAAAATAACTCAAGTGACGAGTGATAAATAAGATGGAATAAAACGACAAAATAAATAACAAACATGTTTTAATTAGAATAATTATTGACCTGACATCGATAAAGAAATACATTTTGCACCATGCTTATTCAAAACGTCCAACTCTACAATATATTTTGTACAAGACAAAAAAGAACAATTCAAAATAAAAGTAAGTTCCTATTCAAAAGAACTTTTACTATATGAGGTAGTCGTTAAAATGGCAGTAATATTATATCATCTTTCTTGTTAAATACATTTAACAAATAGGTACAATACACTTAGACAAAGCTAAGTGCTTTTAATGGCACATTTATTAAAATTAATACTATTAAGTAGGTAATTGAAGCGTAAAACAATAAAATTAAAAAATAGGAACTTAAAATGATTGCAAACAATCATAAAAGGATAAGCAAATCATGTGACTAAACTTACCGATGTAGATATTTACTTAAAATATCGTTATCGTTATCGTTATAAGTTGCCTCGGTGAATGCTTTTGAGTATCTGCTACTAAGATTAATGAAAATAAATTAGCGAAATATATAATAAATCAGTCTTAAATGTGTGTCGATGTTGTCCCCGTAACAGATAACCGACCTTGTCAATGGAAGGATATAGATAATATGTTCGTAAACCCTAAAAGAACTCGGCTCGAGACACTGGCGCACTCACACACGCCAACACGCCCTTGAGGTAGATAATGGCACAGCTCTAGTTTTACTAACATTACTCATTTAAAATATTACAACATTGCAACATTGAAATTACGACCACTAATTGATTCTTAAATTTGTACACGTTCACATTTGTACCAAGTATTTCTTTGGAAAAAAATATCTTCGCTTAGGTATAATAATATTCGATTACACTACGAAACCCTTAATTCCATGAGTCCTTAACGCTAATGAAAATAAAATAATAATAATCAACAGTCAATACTACGTACATCGATCAAAAATTAAACGCACAAAAACATCACAAATTTACTGTACGACATTAAATTAGATCAAAACGACAAAAATAATATTACACCTAGTAGGAAACTAATACCCGTAGAACAGATTGCGATAATCTTACGTAGAACTACTCGAATACATCGAGAACTCGACTACACGGCCATGTACATAGTGAATTATTTAGACTAGATATATGTACAATTTCTCACATAAATATTTTTGTTCGTTCTTAGCATCTAAGTAAATACTCGGACAAAATAATTCACACATTCACGGCCGACGGACGCGACGGCGGCGCCGCCAGCGGCTCCCACAGAAACAAGTTTAATTTAAAGTATATATACATATATTAACAATAGTTTAAGTTACGATATCTCATTATGTAAACGCTTACAAACTAGCAGATAAATATTTTTTGGAGACAGCATTATGTACAGAAGCTCGCCGCACCGACGCGACATATTGCCCAGGTCTTTCGCTCGCTCCTAGCCTCTACACAGCACACACTACACTAATAGATATCGATTCTCACAGTAACCCTAATTTTATTTTATACCTTTTTATAATTATGCGTCAACATCGAAATATAATACCTACCATTATACTATACTTATCGTGTAGGCAAGTAATTATAAAAATGGATTTTAAGTGAGGGTTAGCGATTTCACGTAATTACCCCGCGCCGTACAAATTTTAAAAATTACATCGGAACAGCAGCATAGAAATTTCTAGATTTACAAAGCCTATTGAGAAATAGTTAAAGTTTTGTGTTATTGGTATTATGAGTATTATGAGGGTGATTAGAACCCGGTCGTCGCGGCTCGCGGCTCGGGCCGCTCACAAAGACGTCGCCTTTGTCCCGCACGCGGAACTAGCGAATCGATACTCACTAATCAGCCATTGTCGAGGGCTTTTGTATTTGCAATAATAATCTGATTCGCCTCTCCGGTCACCGTCCGCCGAGCGTGGAGGAGGACAACGACAATGTCTCTCTAGGTAGGTGCGCACCACGGCCGACATCTTTTTATTTTTCTTAGAACAATAATTAAAGGACGTAAAAAATCTTTTGTGGAGCGTCATTTTGCATAACTTCTCGTCGGACAATGGACCAGAAACACATTTTTGCGGAAACCTGCTTAGGTAGGATGTAAATTCAATGAGATCCCTCAAATTGTATCAAAATTGATTTATGACGGTGCAAATTTTTTACGTCGTGCAATGTTTTACTTCGGAACAATAGTTCACGGCCTAAAAGTAACTAAAGCGATATCCCCGCAACTTTGAAACATATTTACACAAACGATACGAAACGACAGAGGGGCTCGTTTCAATTACACGATCGAGCGAAAACCTGGCCTCGCGAGTTCGGTGCGGCTCTACTCGGAAGGAACTCGTATACCGGCTCGGCAGCGCGCGCGGGTGGCGCGCTCACTACGTGAAATGCACGCGTAGGTCGGCAGGGGAGTCCGGCGTGCCGGGCCGGCGCGGCAGCGATAGGTCCTCGGGCTCCGTCTGCTCCGGGCACTCGTCCCAGCGCCACTCCGGCGTCGCGGGCGAGCCGGGCGCGTCCGGCTCTGGGCCGCACGGACAGCGGTGCAATGCCGCCGCCTGCCGCCGCCGGAAACGCGCGCCGCAGCGGCACACAAACGGTGCGTCGCCCTCGTGCACGAGTGAGTGCGCCTTCAACTGGTTGGAGTCTGAGAAGCGCGCCGGGCAGCGCGCGCACGCGTATGGCCGCTCGCCTGTATGCACGCGCAGGTGTCGCCGCAGATTCGCCACCTGTACGAAGTGGCGCGGGCAGTGCGGGCAACTGTAGGGCTTCTCTCCGGTGTGCAGGCGCAGGTGGGTCTTGAGATGGTGATCCCTCGTGAACCGCTTGTGGCACTCGCCGCACTCGAAGGGCTTCTCGCCCGTGTGCGTGCGCTCGTGGTTCTGGAGGACGTGCTTGTAGCCGAACGACCGCGAGCAGACCTTGCACGTGAACAGCTTGTCCCGGGGCGGGTCAGCGGCGCCGGGTGAGGAGCCGGAGGAGGGGGGCGACGGGGGCGTAGAGGAGGTTTCCTCCAGCTTTGGCGTACGGCGACGCTTGCGGGGGTGATCGGGCAGCGGTGGCGGCAGCAGTGGCGCGGGTGGCGAGGGCGGCCAGGCTAGCAGCGCGCCGGAGTAAAGGTCGGCGGGCAGGCCGGCCACCAACGCGGCGGCGCGCGTCGCCAGCAGCCGTTCTGCCAGCAGCGGCAGCTCCTCGCGCATGCTGGACAGCGACCGAACCGACACACCTACGAAGAATAATAACATTAATTTAATCAAAAACGATCTTTGGCGGTTCGTCATCGATCGTATCACACGCGATATCAATGTAAGCTACCCGCTCGATCCCGAATGTTATTACGGGTACCTAATGTACGAGGTTGTATATTGTGGTAGGTGAATGTGGTGCATCTTTGAGAGAAAGAATTTGACGCTATCACTTCCGTCACGGGTTAAGTCTCGCCTAAATAAACAACGAGCAGAACCTATCGATGGCATACTTATCAGCGCTGAGGAGCAAAAAACGCAACAAAAAGCGTAAGACAGCCTCAGCGAGGAAACATTTGGTCGCAATCAACAGTGCAGGTCGCTTCCGCCCCAACCTGTTGCGCAAATTACCAGGCACACTACCGACGTACATCCACACTGTGTGGAGAGTGTGTACATAAACAACAAACAAAACATCCCCAAAGTAAAATTTTATACTAACCTTAATAAAAGCTAGGTTAAAAAAAGTTAATTCGAGAAAAGTGAAGCATAAAGCAGTTGTTCATACTCTGGTTATTATGACGCCGTTCATTGTAATTAGTTTATAGCATATTTTTATAGAACTGTTTCAAATCAATACATATATTGATAAGAAATATTAAATTATTGTAGCATGTACTCGTAAACACGAAAGTATTATTATATTTATTATATATAATATACGTTAGGTATATTATATTATAATGTTGGAATGAATAAACTCTAAATGAAATGAGTGAATTTTGCTTTATGAATCGCGCTGCTGTTTAATTAGATCGTGTAAATCTGCGCCGGCGGATCGTCGCGGACTTTCTTATGTAATAGAATTAATTATTCCTCGAAGCGTCTCCACCCGCCTCCTAAATTATATTCAAATATTAATTTTGTCAGTGAAAAGCCTTTTGAGAGCGCTTAATTAAAATTAGACAAAATCATAATTGAAAGTTCTCCTCCAGGCGTGAAGAGGGAGGGTCTGCCTACATTATCTACTTATTTCAAATTAATTTCGTCGCTGTCATTTTAGCCAGTAGGCAGTTCTTCACCTGAATTTAATGGAAGTAACTTAATCTTAATACATTAAAATGCCGATAGATGTTATGAGGTATCTTTATATTTTTATTTACGTAAATTATTTACTTTATATACATAAATTATTACGCAGATGAAAATATAAAGATTTATCTCATAACATCTATCGGAATTTTTGTATCGCAATAGTTAGAAATGCGCTACGTACGTTTTGACGAAAAGTACAATAACGATATTATTTCATAAAATAAATAATAAAAAATAAAATAACCCGACTGGCAACTGCAAAAAAAGACAGATAACTCTTTAAGCAACGCACTAAAAAGACCGAAACAAGATTGAGAAAACTAACTACACTATGAGCTGAAAGCCTAAGTAGTGAAATAATTGAAACAGTTATCTGTCTTTTTTTGCATTCGTCAGTCGGGTTTTTTATTTGTTAATTAGATATGATGTTAATTAGAAATTAACATCATATCTAATTAATTAATATTAATTAGAATGCATGTATTTTATTTTAGATTTTTTTAGTTTATCTAACACACACTTGGTCGATTTAAAGCAAAAATACGACTATTTGAATGCATTGATTACAAATTTATTCGAATGATTTAGTTAAAATGGTTGTAATTATTCCGGATTAAATTTAAATACATGACATATGTTTATTTTTGAAATTTCCTTTTATTTTCCTTTATTTTGATACCCTACTTGATAGGTTTGGTTAAAAAAAAAATTTTAACTACTTACAATTTGGCGCCAAATCAGACATTTTGTATTTTTTCATTAAACTAGATATCTAAGGACATGTGAGTTTTTAAGACAAATCTAACGATACCTTAATTGTCGAAATCCATCCAGCCGTTTGGAAGATACGTGGGAATAAAGGAATTTACAAACATACATACATACAAGATACGCGCGAAAAACACAACCCAGTCGGGTAAAAAAAATTCAGCAAACCAAATAATGACTAGCTATGTTCATATTGTTGTATCATTAATTGTGAAACAAATTATACAACATGTAATTACATTTTAGATACTAAAAATACCCCTTTAAAAGAAAACAACACCGTGCTCGGTAATCATTGTGATTCAACAAATTTTTGTTTGATTTTTTCATAAAATCATATATAACAATAGTGTGTTTCTTTTAACACACTCATAACTTATTTTATGTTTGTGTGTAATATATGACATCTGTTAATGTCTAAATAAGCATAATTACTACTTTTCGAGATAGTAGGACATAATTTTCTATTAATAATTAGTTATATATTAATAATTAGTTATTAAATAGTACATAACTTTTTAAAAGGCAAATCCAGGTATAAGTGATTTCTTATACAAGTACTAATATAGACAAAAATTAAAAAAGACAACTACTGTCTTGATATTCTACAAGATTGTAAGTTGATATTCTACAAGACTTATTATACTTATTAATTAATATTTACCACGATGGAAAAAAATGGCAGATTTTTCTTTAAATAAGAATGACATTTAGGGGTGCGAAGTTTTAAATAGAGTCGGAGATTGGTAGAAGATGGCAGACGCACGTCACAGACGCCCGCCATAACTTTTTAATATCATTCCTGTTGGAGTGAAGAAAAGCATGTCTAGAATTTAAAATCGAAAATTATTAATTAAAGATTATAAAATGATTCAAGCTCAACTAAAGATTGTTAGGTAAAATTGAAAGCGAAAATATTATGAAACAATTTTCAGATCTATTTTCCAAACTTTGTCATTGAGGTCATAATAGTTTAGTTTTGTTTTGATTTGACAAAATACACTCTACATATTTCTACCTTTTATCCTATTTTCAGAAAGTTATCGACATAGATTCTTTTACACATGACAAACGTATATTATGTATATTACAAACGTAAGCCGTTTGATGACGTATTAATGACGCATTGTACAATTTACAAACCTTTAATTTTTAGCAAGGTGGTCAGTGTTCGTGACCTTACAATATGGCGGACAGACAACCGTGGGGGAAATCCAACAATTTGTCGAATATTTTAGTGTAATTAAACATTTGATTTGATAGAAGGATTTAAATTATTCATAAAAGGGGCAACCAATGGGCATGTTTTACATATCTAAATAATTAGTTTATACATATTTTAATATTGTTATTAATTACTGTAAATGTTATTTTACAATGTAATGTTATTACTTTGAAAATAATTATCATTATCGCACTCTTAGAAGCTTTCTTACGATTGATAAGAAACCTTAGCGATTATAAACATATAAATAAATAAGAAAATGTTTCTCCCTAAGTAATATTTTTGTCATAAAAGTAAAGATTATTTCGGATTTTAGTAAACCCCATAATAAACACCTTTTTGCCAAATTATATTGTAGTTAGCAACTTTTTTAATCCCCATAAATACCAATAAGTTATGTTTTTCCCTCTCGTTCAATATGTTATTACTGTATTGTAAACTATTATACTAGAAGTTATAACAACAATAAAATTATTAATAATTAAAACTTCTTATATTATAAGAAGATTTTATTATTAATCTTTTATTGATGATAATCTTAAATCTTAAGATTTAATCTATAAGATTACTTATAGATTTTTTCTTTCCTTAAAAGACAAACTAAATTTATTCACTAACTGGATTTTAGAAGATGTAAAAGTGTATTGATTGTTCCAATTAAATTTAACGTGATAAGTATAATAGGATTAAGCCTTAGTAGATGTGTAAGTTAAAACTAACCCACAGATTACCGAACTCCTACGGTTTCGGCTTTAAGGGTTGAGCAAAAACCGAATTTTACTATTTTTGGGGCTTCCACGAAAATGTAAGAACACCCATACAATATAATGCTTCATAAGCATCGGTAGTTAGGTACGGGTTAAAATGAAAATTGAACTACATGCAAATTATAAACACGAAATTTACATTCCTAATAAATCCATTCCAAATAAGTAGGGAATTATAATCATAAGCTAATTGTTCAACTAAATAATTGAACATGAAAACAAATAATCATTATAATCTGATGTTGAAATAATTAGGACTATGTATTTTGATTTCTGAATTTTAATCAGACTATCATAATCATTTGCTTCCATATTTTCAATATAATAAGACTACTTAGTATTCTAAAATTATACTATGAACATGTAAAAGTTTACCATATAATGTCAATCACACACTGAAAGAATATCACGTAACTTTTGCTAAAACAATGCTGTCGGCAAAGTTTCGTAGCGCTCCGTAGCTCATAGCGTGCTACGGCGCGGCCGCTACGGTCTACGCTTGACTGACTGCAAAGTTACGGGATGCAAAACAGCATGTGTGCGCGACGGCCGCCAATCCCGCGCGCCGCCCCACGCATGTCCCGACCGCTAACATTCAAAACTTTCACACGTCTTTTGCATACTCGAATATCTTACCTCTAGCGTTCCGACTCGATTGCAGCGACAAAGCCATCACTCGAACTTCACTCGTTTCATTTATGATCACTGTACTCGGTGTCTAATTCTGTCTATCGTTCTAATGAGATTCATGTATTAACGCCGTGGACATGACACCTTCTCGGAGTCGCGGGTGCGAATGTGCACGGTACAGTCGCGCTCGGCGGGACCTACCACAACACTGGCGGTGGCGCGGCGAGTCCAGCCGGCCGCCCCTCCGCCATAAACACACCCCCGGCCCCTCCCACCCCCCGCGCGCCGCCCCCCGCGCGACCCAGTCTCCTCTCAGTGCACTGCACATGCAATGCATTCACTTTTTACGGCCGCCACTACATTATGTCGCCAGTTTTTTAGGCGAGAGTACCACATAAGCACCTTTTTATATTTACGATCGGCTCCTGTGCGGGAGCGGGAGCTGCTTTCTTTTTTAACTACTAATTTAAGGACATTTATAGAATTACTATTGTCATGTTGTAAATAATGTTTATTGATTGTTTTCTTTCTGTATGTTAGGTGTGAGCTACTTTTTTTACTATTGTGAGAAATATCTGTTTCTATTTTGAAAGATAATTCACAACGTTGAATTAAGAATTAATTGAGACTTATTTCTGTAACCTCTACTATGATTTTATTGTAAAAGAGATTGTCTCTATTACGTCTAAGGCTGAAACAGTCATCTTGATAGTAGGAAAAAAACTGGTTTTAAATTTGCAGCCTTAAATGACAATTAGGCTGCTAATTTAAAACAAGTTTTTATTCATTAAATTTAAGTTTAAAATGTGCTTTAAACAACATATTTTGAGTTTGAGTAATGAGTATGGCTACGATGTAAAATTAAAATGTAATAATTAAATTTGACAATACGAGTATTACGTCTGCGTCATCAAAAGGATATTGCTTTCGAGTCTTAGTCATAAAATATTGATATTATCAATTATAATGTCATTATAATTATCTTGTTTAAGAACATTTAACTCTTGACCAATATTTAATTAGTAATTCTTAATGACAGCTATTCCAATAATCACGTAAATTACCTAAGTATTCATTTTGGATTACATAACTTTGGGCTTAACTATTAAAAAATAACTATTGTTCCTTTATTTTATGTTTTATAATATTCACGACTAGCTTTTGCCCGCGGCTTCGCCCGGGTGAATACAGTATCCATCGGGAATACTGTACATCCCGGGATAGAATTTACAAATTAGTCTATGTGTTAATCCAGAGCCTAAACTACTACAATACCAAGTTTCATCAAAATCCGTTCAGTAGTTTTTCCGTTAAAGAGTAACTAACATCCATCCATCTATCCTCACAAACTTTCGCTTTTATAATAGTAGTAGGATGCACATGCTTCATAATATGTAAGTGGTCGAAAAATTAGTAAAATGTTTAGTATCTAAGACCCAAATTCAGTCACTCAAACATTAACGGCTACTTAAATGCTCAAATATATAGCCTCTAAAGACAAAATATGTCATAGGAATTTCGTGTTTAGGAGCTACACAAACGTTTGGGGAAAGATATGAGTGACGTTTCATGTTTCGGCTCTATGTCCATGACTTCAAATAACTGCCGAGACCACTTAGTTACCAAAAAAAAATGTCTAATCTGCATGTAGGCAGTTGTATTGGATTTTTATACATAGGTATATTATGGGTACACAGTTCATGTGTGTAAAGACTATATAAAGAATAAGGGTAACATAAGCGTCATAAGTAACAAACGCCACATATCCTAATAATTAGGAGCGCAATTGTTGACTCAGTCACATAAAAAAGCGTAAGTGTTTGAGCGTATCGCGTAAATTAAGCATTTTTATCGTCTGAGCTATTTCTTCTCGACTATTTCTACCGCGGCTATTTATGGAGTAGCACGCGCCCCTTCGCGCTTTTTATCCCGACGTCTAATAACTCTATTATTAGGAGTAACTTGACATGTGGTAGATAAAGAAGCTCATGCGTGTCTGTATATACAGGAGCGGTTTTTTATATATTTTTGAGGGTTAGATCACTGTTAAATATTTTGAGTATGAATATATCTCTCTGATAGACTTATGTGACAGATAACTTAACTTATTCATTGTTTAACATTTGTAAAATATTTTCAATATTTTAAAGCCTTAAAATGAAATATCAAATACGGCTAACCTCGATTACATATTCAAAATATTAAAAGCTTCACATTTTTAATTTTCACAAGCTAAGCTATAAAAAGAAACCTCAAATATTCATCTGTCATAGATCCAAAATGCGTTAATTCGACGACTAAAAAAAACAAATATATGTACCTAAAAAGAAAAAAAAATGCGCTATTTAATTTATGGCAGGTATGCGTCTTATATTTTCGACTATAATAAACTAAGGAACAGTTGTCATTAAAAACAACACAGCTTCCTTCGAAAGGAGAAAAGAATCTTAGTTTTTTAAGTGTTTCCACCTGCTGTTGTCGCGTGCCGGCAATTTGCAGGCGATTCTCTACTGTATTTCTTATACTGTATAGTTCATTTTCGCTCATTTTATTTACGACTGCAGTTTTTTAAACAAAAAACATAATATTTTCTTTCTCGTTTTATGAGACGTATTGTCCCTGTTCAGGATGTTTGTGTGTTATCTCGCACACGCCGCGCGTCGCACCTTGTACTGGCAACCCCCTGTTTCACTATATTAGGCAGCACTATCGCCAGAGTTTGCAGATAATTTTTTATAGAGCAGGTGATGCGATCTTATCTTCATTCAATATTTTGTTAATACGCCGTTAATTAAGTAAAACTATGTCTGTTGAAGATCAACGAACATCAAACCAATTTATGTAGGTCGCATTGGGTTGGTATTTCGCAAAACAGATGTTTATTTATTAGAAATAAAACAAATTTTGGACAAGCAAATTAATTTATAGGTACGGGTGTTCATTTTAAATTCCGCTGTTTAAAACTATCCATTTTTTGAGTTCTTCTTCTTTATTTAAATTATATTTAGCTAACTAATTAAAAATCTTATTACTTCAGTAAGTAATAAGATTTTTAATTGCTTAGCTATCACTATGGCTTATTTCAGTAACTACTGTGGGAATAATGGAAGTAGCCCCAAAGGGAGACCTCCGACCGAGCTAGGTGCTATGCTTGGTCAGGCTGAAGCTCACTTGTATGCATTTCAGATGTTGTACATATAGCGCCGAGCTGTGAAGACTTCGATAGCGCGATTCAGGATCGTGGCGCTAATTGGTCCGCCACATCACCCCCCCCCCCGAAGACCGGAGGTCCAATCTTGAGTCTTCTGCTTGAGTTGCCAGTGCCATTCGGTAGCAGTCAGACTGCGAGTCTGTGGCCTCGGTCGAAGGCTAGACTGTTGCATAACACAGGCATCTAGGTCGTATACTCACCTGCAGCCATTTCAATATTATATTCGTAAATCATCACTAATTATATTATATAATATACTTAATGCTATTTCACTCATAAATTGATCGTTATGCATTAATTAACTAACTTATATGGTTAAGTATTTGCAATAAAATATATTTTATAGGAATTAAAATTAGCACCAAATCAAAATAACATTAATGGCCTATTAGTGGCAGCAATGTGCAGACATATTATAAGTCTAGTATCATTACCATGCAGTAACATTTGCTTTTACACATTTATTAAAACTGAATAGGTACAAATTACAAAGACATTTTAAATTTTCCATCATTCGTTTCACAAGTTTTACAAGTCAAATAAATATTTTAGTAGCAATTGTTCCTGTCATCTTATCAATTACCTATTTAATTTGGATGAAAGCTGATGTTTTCTAAAGTTGATGTTTTCTTACTCAACTTAAAATACCTATCCAATATCCGCATATAGGAGTATAATATTATAGCAAAGAAAAATAATCTTAAATATTACATTAACAATTATTGCATTTATTATACTTTTATGACCATTTTTTTCATTTGCACATTTTTTTCAAGACAATAGTGATGGTCATTATTTTGAAGGCTGTCACATCAAAGGGTTCGGGCGGTGAGAGTGAAAGTGCTTTTGTCTTGAGGAGCTGGGATCCCTTCGCTTAACGCTTGTGAAGGATCCAACTCTTTGAAGCCTGAGCCACAATTAAGCCTTGCCGAAAAAAATCAAGGACGCGTCACTTTTGTAAAGACTTCTCGAGAATCGGCACTTTTACTTTCGATTTATTCGCAATGGGTTTACTTTCTTCGATCTTGTATTTTCTGTTTGCGCATTGTTTGTACAATATGTTATATGTCTGCCAACCCGTAGTAACTTAGTTTGGAGAGCTACAGTGTGCTCACATTAAAGAGAGACCCGTTTCTCAGCAGTATTGGTCGAATAACGTATAAAATTAGTACTTAAAATTATTGTCAAGAGCTTTAAAGTTTTTGCAATGAAATTAGCCTCCGTGTGTGTAATAATTATTATCACACTCTCATTCACCTTATTTTAATTATAATTAACACTGCATTGTTCTATTTGTCTTATAATTAGACAAAGAGAGACTTAACCACTTGTTTTCCTTACGGCCATCTTTTGTCATATTTCATTGTTCATTTTACTATAATATTGTTCAATTCTCAAACGATGCGCTTACAGGAATTGCGAATTTCAACAATGAGACCAGTAAATGACCAGGCAATAAAATAATTGCGTAAATCATAAACAGAAACTGGTTCAAATATATTATATAATAGATACACAACAATAATAAAAATTGGCCAATTTTTATTAACAAAGAACAGAATACGAATGTGCAATAAAATGACAGGTATAAAGGCTTTGAAAATTAAAAAGTAAAATAGGTCAAAATAGTAAGTACAATATTTTTTCATTTCAATAATAAGGTTTATGTTTTTTAATTGCCGCCTCATGTTCTTCATTTACTTCAATTTACGTACGCCTAAATAGAAATAAATAATTAAAAATATTAAAAAAACAATCTGCAACAAAAAACAGATAAGCAACCCACAAAAAAGACCGAAACAAGATTGAGAAAACAAACTACTAAAACCTAATTTAACGCTAGTTTAACAGACTACACTTTGAGCTGAAAGCCTGAGTGATAGATATAATTTACATTATATTTGGTAGCAGGCGGGACTACACTACACTACTACACTACCTACTTACACGTTACAGCTGACTTTAGATGCAAAATTTGTGATTATAGGTATTCGTTACTTACTTATTAACTCGACGTTGCAACTCCATTATTCTATAATCTATTATAGTTAGGATGCCATGTCAATGGTTTTTACCTACTTAGTACTTAATTAATTAATTATGTACCTTAAAATAAGTCAACCAACACTACCACTAATAACAACAACCAATGTAGAGTCACTGAGATATAGAGTCTCAATTTCGAGCATATTGTTACAACATACAAATTTTATACCGCTTCATCGTGAAGTTTGTCTCAATTATTTTAAACGATGATATAAAGAAGTAATTTAGTGACTATTGAAGTACGTTGCGACTTGCGACTACCCTCCCCGTGTGAACGACAGCTGTGAGCGCGGAAATTATAAAAATTGTGAATATTTCATTCACAAAATTACGCGTTCGGCCGTTACGAATCAATCGAACACAATGGCCGGAGTTTATCCAGTTTTTTCTATTTGTTGGTGATTTTAATGTAAATTTTACGTAAACTATGGTCTGGTTTTACCGTTTATTGTACAGGGGTATCGAGAATCAATAGCTGGGCCCAACAATCTTATGATTGATTACAAACTCGTTTGTATTTAAAGTGAATTGACGGATCCATATAAAACGTTACAATACGACGCCAATAATTATAAAATCTTTTAAAACTCCATAAAATTAATAAAATCGGTTCTGGATGTATCCGTAAAATAAAATTAATTAACAATACGTTTTAATTGAATACTGGTATTGCTATTTGTAGTGATCGTTATAATACGTCGTATCGCGTTTATAGAGCTGTCTTATAGAGTTAAAAGACAGAGCTTTATGAAGGTATTGAAAATTTATATTGTTAAATTACGATATTCGGGTGGATCACGCAGGTGAGAGTCTGTGACCATTGAACCAAGACAAAATATAAAATATCGCCTGCAAAGGATTCGCATTGAATATTTATCCCCGAGTCTGTTCGATCGCCCTTTGTTCTCGTCGACCGTTTAAACTTTTGATTCTGCTGCAAGAATAGTTAACTGGACCCTCGGTCTTGTTAAATACCCGACCGTTTGTCTTTTGGCTTACCGAAACTGACCTTTGTGCTGGAAGGTATATCATCGATATTGGTTTGCATTATTTGGCGGACTTACGTCCATCGGTCAGTGGCAGGTGGCTATCGCTTGCGTCACGGACTCTCCCCTTCCGGGTGTGATGAATAATTCTCTTTTTCGACCGCGAAGAATTGTCGTTGCGAGCTGGTCCGGGCAGTCCGGTATCCGGGCGCCGATACGCATCGCCGACTCCTCCATAAAATCTCGAATTTTATCTCAGTGATCTCACCGTGTGCTTATCATTTTTAACAACCAAAGTTATCGATAGCTATGAATAGCGTGTTATACAAGTTGAATATGTATGTTGCCAAGAATTATGTTACTTATAAAATATTATAATGTCTGCATAATATTTATTGCATAACTAGCAGACCCGACAGACGTTGTTCTGTCTTAACTATGAACTTGAATAAATAAATAACTACAACAACACCTACTGGGGCCAGCCAATTTTTCTAAAATAGAACTGTTTAGCTGTCTTAGATATTTTATTGTCAAGTGAAATTGGAGACCCGAATTTACGCTACCGATAGAACGAACATCAAATGTTTCACAGGTAGAAACAGTTAGTATGGGGAAAGTCAATCGTCGTTTTTAATATTTTCCTCGCATTTTTTCCAATATTTCTCATCGTTTAAATCTTTCCCAAGCTTCCACAATTATTTCAAAATCAAAATTAGCCAAAATCGGCGCAGCCGTTTTTGTGCATCAGGGTTAATTCACACCGCAACGTGCTGAACTGATCGATATCGATAAGCGAGAATAAACTGCAATCCATTTTAAATTTTTATATATAAGAAAGAAGATTAAAGCCATCAATGTGTAGGTACTACGTACTGAGTATTGTACTATGTACTAAGTACTATGTCCAATACATAGTACTTAGTACATAGTACAATACTCAGTACGTCATCATGTAGTCTCTCAAAACCTATTGTTTAATTAGGATTTTGGTAGATACTTAGTCTGTAGGGCCCTTCCTTTTGTTGAAACTGTTAATGCAAAACTTTACAGTTGTCAGGACTCAGGACATGAAAGTTAGGCTCGTTTTGATGTTACGCTGACGGCCGGCGCAGATGGCACGCGCGGTTAAATAGTTTTGTATGCAAATCGCTACAAAACCCACGGGCCGTCAGCGGCGTAAGGTAAAAGGCTATTATTTCGTGTTAGTACGTTATTTCGTGAGTTTTGCTTCAAGTGCCTTTTAAGTTCAAAAAATAAGATCTTATACTTTAAACGAGACAATCTTGTATGTATATAATCGGAATCTCGACGACGACAACAAGTATTACCATGATATTTTATAAACTGCGCATATTAAGCAATATATGTTTTTTTATTTCGTCGTGCAACAATATATCAATAATTACGACTCCCTTACGTCAGTCTGATTGGTAGCTTGTTACGCGTACCTATGTATATTTTTACGCTGTTTAGAAATTTGGAATGTGGTGGGTTCAATCCCGGTCTGTCCCGGTGTGGTGGGTTCAAATTTGATATTTGTGATTCGTTTTTTTTTTACTGCGAGCAAAGCTCGGTCTCCCAGGTACTTATTCATTTTTACGAGGCTTAGCCGATTCGTTGCGGCACCCATTTTGGAAAACTTTTCGCCATGGCTGGGAACAAATTTTCTATGACACGACTGGCGTGTCAAGCGCCACAGAAGTACATGGCACGCCTAGTGTGCCATCAGCCATGTGTATAAAACTACATGCTTTTTTTTGTTTTTTTACTGGTTTAGACTTGATTCAAGTTTAGTTGGAATCAAACTACGGGATTGTACGGCACGATACGTAATTACTTTGGTTTTGAAGAGGTAAACTACGTGTTTCTCCTGTAATGGAAGGTAAGTGACTTTACTTTTTCAGATGTTTCAAACCTTTTTTGATATTGTTTATTATTTTTCGGTGTATTCACGTAATTGGTCAAGGAAACTAGTGTCTAATGTGTGTAATATATACTATATTTGTATAAGGTAATAAATAGGTATATATAACATTTAAAAGCTAGGGTATTATTTTATTTGTAAAAGCAATGAATTACAATTTATTTATAAACGAACAACAGCAGATCAGATAAAACACATTGTACTTTGTAACGCGTTAATATTGAACTAAAAGTGTTTACCGCGACGTAGGGAAATTTTTAAAATTTAAATTAAATCGTCGTATGTACTGCAAAAAGTCATTACTGCCAAAAGTAAGATTCGAGATAATTGCGATTTAAAGTTTATGTGTGTTTATAATGCACGTAACTCGTCAACCCTTACGAATTCAAAAATTATTTCTTTGAATAAAATGTTAATATATTTATCCTGAACAATAATGATTTTCATTGTTTTTTTTATTATTTTACCGTTAAAGAGTAACGCATAAAAAGTAAGTTAGTTATTTCTAACAGTTTTATTTTGGTCAGTTAATTACTTTTTTTTGTCACTTAAGTAATTTTTAAACGAAAAGTAACTACTTAAGTGAATTTAATGACAAAAAATCAAAAAAATTGATGGAAAGATTAATTTCATTTTAATTAAATTAGCGTTAGTTAAATTTCGTACCTATATTTATTTAGATATATATGTATATAAATATATGTATTCAGACAGGTATTTTTGGATTTCTTGTATTACGTAAAATACTACAAATATTAACTCTGTCATATTTTCATAAGGTAGACCTTCTTTATAAACACTTTGACATCACTAACTCATTTTTACTAAAAATGTCACTTAGTAACTTTTCGCAGTACAACGACGAAATATTCAGATTATTTTGTTAAATTGACCCACTTTTTCTAGATTTAAATCGAAAAGGCAAATACATTTCTGAAATAATGATGAAACTCAATGTGAAAATGAAGAACAAACTTTGAATTATATTTTTGAACAACATTCACAATCATACTCAGATGTTGGAACTTACAAGCCTCAAAAGAAATTTAAGAACAGTGGTACATGCACAGAAATTGACGATAAAAATAATAATTCAGTACCCTCCGTAATAGATTTGCATGGATGCTAAATATTCGGCGAGTTTATATCAAATGAACTGTTAAGATTTGATGCTGACCAAAGATATATAGTAATGCAAAGGAATGTTGAGACGCTCCAGAAAGTTGCTTACAAGATAACAGAATATCTATGCATTTTTTGACAAAACTAAAATGTTACTTGCATTTCAAAATCATTAATGAAAAAAACACGTTGTATTTGTTATAAAAATGAATAAAAAAATCACGATGATTTTAAGTATCTACTAAGACTAAGTTTTATATCGACCTATTTTGGGGCCCTTTGTTTCAATCAATTCAAATAGACACGCCTTTCGTGTACCTAGTGTAAATGTAAATTCAAAATGTAAAATGTAAATTTATAAAGGTTGTCAATCCCTGGAACTGTTGCATTCACGCAATATCGAGAGGCTAAGACAACAGGCTTAATCTACGTGGAAAAACTTGATAGTTTTGTTCTGGGCAGACCCTTCTAAATCTTAATCTGAGGGTGTTACAATCGATGAAAAAATGACACGCCTATCATGTCATAAGCCACTAGTTAAAACCATTGATGACACACCTGTCGTGCCATTAGCAACGAATCGGTTAAAAGTTTCAGTGGCCGCAAAAAGCTGTGCGGTGAGCGTAATTCGTAGCGTATTCTATTTTAACGTATGGTTAGCGCTCATGCTTTTTAAGCTCACAGAAAAGAAAAGAAGAGTTCATTGAATAAAACTTTTAATTTGATTGAATTAAATAATAAAATAAGCATTAATATAAAGTTTCATATGACCTAAATTTGGGATTTTTTTTGTTCAACAATTTTCTTATAATAAGAGCACATTTTGAAGGTTAATTTGTAGGCAACCAGCTTATAATGTATATTATGGGATATATTATCAGCCTCCGTGGTTTAGTGGTCAGAGCTTGGCTCTTGGAACAAAAAATCTTGTTTCTGAATTTGGTTAGAACAATGCAGGCTGATCAGTTGATTGTCTGACAAGAAAGATGATCCATGCGTCGGATAGGCATGTAAAAATTCGGACCTGCACCTGATCTCTAGCCAGTCGTGTCGGTTATGCGTCCCACTGGATTACGAGAGTAAAGGAAAAGAGAGTGCTCTTGTGTACTGCGCACACACTTGGGCACTATAAAATTACTCCTGCGTAACTGGTCTGATTTTAATGAAACCGGCCACCGTCACCGAAATCGGTGTGGGAAGTTATATAATAGGTCTTTACCTATGAAATTGCCGTTTTGTATTAAAAAATTTAAACGAATTTTTTTCATGTATTTTTATTTGTATTAATCGAAGTAATCACCCATGCAATCAATGCATCTTTGCGAACGCAGTGGCAGTTTATTGATGCCCTTCTTAAAGAAATCAGCTGGACGGGAGGCAACAAATTCTTCAAAGCCATTTTGTACTGCCTCTCGGGTATTTAATTTTTTTCCCGCCAAGAAGTTATCCAAATTCTGGAAAAAGTAGTAGTCTGTAGGCGCAAGGTCTGGTGAGTAGGGCGGATGACGGAGAGCTTCCAACCCCAGTTCTTACAACTTGGAGACCGTCTGCTGTGCAGTATGAGGTCGCGCGGTGTCGTGCAGGAGCAGCGGAGACGAGCGATTGACCAATGCTGGTTGGAGATGTGCCAGCTTCTCCATCATTGTGTTCAGTTCTTCACAGTACACATCTGCAGTAATGCTCACCCCGTTTGGTAAGAAACTGTGATCACACCGGTGCTAGACCACCAAATAGTGACCATCACTTTTCTAGGGGTAAGTTTTCGTTTAGGACATTGTTTAGGTGCTGAACCAGGATCCAACCAACTTGCTGAGCGCTTGCGGTTATCAAACAGAATCTATTTTTCATCGCATGTAACAATGCGGTTCAAAATTCCTTCATTTGTGTGTCTGTTGAGCAGTGCAAGGCACGTCACGACGCGTACTTCGCGCTGGCGATCATTGAGTTCGTGGGGCACCCATTTGTCAAGCTTTTTTACCTTGCCAATTTGACGTAAATGGATCAAAATTGTTTTGACGCTAACGTCGAAAGCTGCTGCTAATTCAGCCGTAGATTGTGTATCATCAGCTTCCACAATCGCCTTTAATTCGTCATTGTCGACCAAAGTCTTCGGACGACCGCGAGGTTCATTTTTCAGGTCGAAATTTCCAGAACGTAAGCGAGCAAACCAATAACAGGTGGTGCGTTGGTTTGCAGTGTTAGCTCGGTAAACGTCGTTGATGTTGCGTGCCGCTTGTGCCGCGTTGCTGCCGCGACGGTACTCATATTCCATAATTACTCGAATTTTTAACGTATCCATGATGACGAAAAAGATTGAAATGCGATGAAAATGTAACACTAAACAATAAACAAATAACTACTTTTGGAAAAAGAATTCCATGTTTTTAAAATAAAATTAATTTGAAATTAGAATTCTTAGCCAAACAAAAATTATTTTGATTTGAAATGGCCAGTACTGCAGAACGGCAATTTCATAGGTAAAGACCTATTATATAACTTTTGATCGTACATTAACTTCATTCAATATTTTCTTTGTTTTAATAATAAATAATCATAGTGTTCTATAAACAACACTATCACGAAATAGCGGTCAAGAACTCACGAACTTAAAAGCAGAGTCAAAACAGTGATATTTTAAAAATAATAGATGATTGAATATAATTGATGCATTATAGTACGGGTAAAATACCAATTGGCCCACCACACATACCACTGCAACTCCTGTGTAGCCAGGATCGACAGTGGTAACCAACCACAAAACCCCTTTGATATGATCTCAGGAGTGCCCGAGGGTAAAATACCAGTATTCATCATAAAATCAATGCAACCGATATCTTGTTTAGTTATTTAAATAAAAAATCATTACGCCTTACGATCCCGTATATAATTCACCTTGATCACTATATATGGTTTACCATGTGGTGGAACTCTGTAACTATACAAAACTAACCGCGCTGGCGAACACGTTACTGCATAAAACCACACATACATAGCTTGGTTATCTCCGTTGTCATATTACAGCAAGTTTTAGAAAGTAATCTACTTCCTGATATTTACCATTAGATTATGAAGGCTTAAGCTGTACCTTTGTGCTTTGTAAAGGATTAGCCGCCCCATGCCCCATGTCCGGTGGGCGCGCGGTCACTCCATCACTCCCATCGCCCATTGCAACGTCTTTCAAAGTTCCAACCTTTGTGTTCAATCGCCAAAAACTGTCACCTTTTGTGACATGCGCGTCTCATCCGCTGTCAAACCTTGCACAAACTCAAAAATAACATCGACGTATTTTTTCAACCATGCAAACGTTGCTCTGATAAGTTAGGTTTTTTTGTTCACAAACAAGGGTCTGGTCTTATCTATTTATACCTACGAGCTATTGATCATAAAATGAATTTGTATAGATAAAGGTTACCGGAAAGGACAAATCTATCTATGTATATAAAAGGCAAAGCTGATTGACTGATGTATCAACGCACATGCCCTTAAGACTAGAAATTTGAAATTTTGCACACGTATTTCTCATATGACGTAGGCATCCACTAAGGAAGGATTTTACAAAATTCAACCCCCAAGAGGGTAAAATTGGAGATTTAAGTTTGTGTGACTTTTTATTCCTTGGACATATTCGCATGAAATTTCGTATGAAACAATTCGAATACGAAATTTCATACTCTAATAAATACTCAAAAACTCAAAAAATAATGAGTTACGTATTTCAGCGTTTTCTAAAATTCAGCCACTAGGTGGGTAAAATAGGGGATGAAAGTTTAAAACCTAATTTCACGCGGGCGAAGCCGCGGGCAAATAATGCTCGTAGACAATAATGTACCACCTCGAAACATATTACAACTGAGAGATTGGCAACATCGAAGCACATCTTATTTTCGTACAATCTATTCAGGAAACTGAAAGTATGAAATTAACAACCTTAATTACCCAAATAATATTATAGTACCCTGAAACTACCGTGTTATTAGAGCTACTTACCTGAAAAATTTACTTCGGAAGTAAAAATGAGCTGTGTAGTCAATAATTACGTAGTACGTAATTATTGACTACACTGCTCTTACATAATTACTATGTACAGTAAACTGTACATAGAGTAAAAGTTTATTAATACAACTCATAAAGCAACGATTTAGATGTGCAATATTCATCAATAAAAATGTTTATGTAATAAAAATTATCCCTCTTTTGTAACATCACATTTTGCGGCGAGAAGACGCCACACGCCACAATGGCCTCTCGGCTTGACATTCGCGATTTCTAAAAAACATAATGTGTTAGCTGCTCGCACTCGTGCCGCGCCTCCTTTGTGACGCACTCAAATGCATAATTTGTCGAGCATATGCCCGTTTTTTACACAAAAAAATGTTAAAAGTGACCCGATCCACGCTAACGGGAATCCATTTAATATCTGTTGAATATCTTTTGACCCGTGGACATCTCGGAGCAAAAAACACGTCCACCTGGACGTAAAAAAGATGTAACGTCAAATATTTTTGTATTAAAATGTTTTGTTAAAATGCAGTTTTAAGGCACGTGGAGGGCAATTGGGGTCTTATCCGTTTGACTAAAAGACGGCAAGAAAGTGTTAGAAAATTCAAATCTACTTGATTTTTTTATGTCAAAACATAATATTTCGCTGCGTTTATTTTTGTGACATATTTTTAAACAGAAGGGACATTACAGGACTCATGAGTTACGTGAAGCAATTTGCGCCCTGTGGAGCTAAAGCCGCGGCCACAATGGAGCTCTTGGTTGCATGTGAAAGTAGTAACATACATAATAATTATTTATTTGTTAAGAATTAACGACCGATAAAATTAATGCTTTAAGTGTCATTTAAATAATGTTACATAAAAAATAAGTATAACAATTTTGATATGTATAGCTAAATAAATTACGTAGCTAGAAGCTACGTTGAAGTTGTCCGTAGTACGCACCGCGTATTCACGATATTTCTAATAGTTAGTTTACATAAGTACTACTTATTACATATTTTATGTGTGCATTTTGTATTTTTCATTATATTTCTAAGCATTTAATCCTCATTACAAAAATGATATAACACTGCTATTTTTTTCTAACTTTTAAAGTATTAATAAAATGTTATTTACTTATTTTTGAGCTTTTTCAATTCTTAAGGTATTTGAAGGATGTAAAATTCAAACTGAATCTTTGCGATCTGCAGGACAGGTGTAACCTAGTGCAGGCGCCAATGTAATACAAAATTAATGAAGATGTATAAATTTTGATCTAAATATGCCCGTACTGAACATTATTGTAGTCATACAGACTTTGAGTTATGCAAATCAAATTATTCCCATTCTTCTATTCTTATTTATACATAACTGATACCTGTTCATACTAAAAGGTTTATAATTAATTAGATGGTTTCATGTAGTTCAAGTATCTACATGAATCAATCCACGATGATAACACTATAGTCTTCTTTCAAATATTGCCAATAGTGAAGACTGAAGTGTAATGTAGGAAAAGTAAACTTTTTATTATTTTATTATTATGTATTGTAAAGTGTACGGAACCATATGAGTGCACCCTTATTCGCGTCCAACAAATCCTTTTCAATATGTTAAATGTGCGAGTGGACACCCGCGCCCGGGCGACTGGTCGTGACAACTGCGCCGAATAGCCCTCACAACCTCTCACAACTATAATTCCACGTCAAACTCCCTTTCACTCTTTGTAATGAAAGGGCTTTGGAAATCACGAAACATTTTTTCAGTCACCAACGACGAAAAGTGGGCAAATTGCTACTAAACCTTCTTTGTGACAATCTGATGGTCACTGATTATCTAGACATTTTCATAGATTTAATTCCAAAAGTAAATCGCAATGCTACTTTACTACTTACTAAGTTGCTACCATCATAATAATTTCAAAATATTATATTAAGTACTTATACGATAGGATGAAGAAGAAGATAAGAAAGAAGTTAAATTGTCAACCCCCTTAATAGCAGTATTTACATGGGATATATTCGGTTAATAAACTACAATATTTATTTCTTAATTATTAAATAGTTTTAATTTATTCAACTCAATGACCATTACTAAAGAGTATATTTCTTCCATTGACCCTATCCTGGCTTAACGAGCGTAACGTCGCTCTAATACTAATGAGGAAACCAAAATTTCTACGCCATTCACGGATATTAATTAATGTAATCAACAACAAAAGCTCGTTGTGTACGTAAATAATTTAAATATTACATTTAACATAAATTACTACCCCTTTAAAATATAACACGTTTATCTACATTGCCGTGAAATGATTAGGATATGATATGTAGTAAAAATATCTGTAGACTTGTTACTTAAACAGTCTTACATCACTGTAAAGCTAAAACCGATGCTATTAAAACGACTAGCGACATTAAGTTAAGCCTCGGTAAGAAACTGTCAAATTAGATCTAAAATAACATTTAAGATAATATCCATTATCATCGAACGTTTCGACGTAAAAAACGCAAAGTATATCGGTTATTGTAATACGATTTCAAAACGCAATGGCGTAATAGAAGTATCGAGGAAATAAAAAAATTTGATCGGATTACCCTCGGACAGCTGCAGGACAGAGCGCGGACGCAACTTTTTTTTTTTTTTTGAGAAAATATTGCAAG
Organism: Phengaris alcon alcon; assembly: GCA_037179445.1. Taxonomy (NCBI): domain Eukaryota; kingdom Metazoa; phylum Arthropoda; class Insecta; order Lepidoptera; family Lycaenidae; genus Phengaris; species Phengaris alcon. The sequence goes on along the minus strand of JAYRCH010000055.1, from coordinate 2,867,110 downwards.
CATTCAACACGCTCGCCACACTTCCGATTTGTATAGTCTAATTTTGTTTCAATTGGGACGTGTCTAATTCAAAATTCATTAATCTTGGCTACCACTTGTGTCTGGTCAGTTGCTGACAGGAAATTGATTGTGTTTTTAGATATCCTATTTGCTGATTTACCTGTTAGCTTCTCATTAGCTCCTGAGCTTCTGAGCAGCTTCTGTGTATATAATTGGTATTTTTTAGTTGAATTGCAAATTTTTTCGTCCTTAGGCCTATCTATATGTCGGGCTGGGCATAATTGAACACTTGTTGAAGCACTTTAATATATCATTGGAACCAAAAAGAGGAACAAAAACGTTTTAACCATTCTAGCACTACTTAAAATTAAGTCAGATAATTACGATTAGATATGTATATTTTGATTGACAAAATGGTGGTTAATTCGACACTTATTTTTCACTAATTGTTTTAAAACAACTGCAGCTAAAGTCTGGCTCATTCGTGACTACTACCTATAGCCAGGTAATTTAATTTTTTTTTCATTTTTCGGAATATTTTATACACACTGTTGAACATATAAAGGTTGTATTATGAAAATGTTCAATTAATATCAGTTCAAAATGACACAATCCAAGGACAGAGTCGCAAAAAGAGCGTTTAATGTCGATTACCATTGTGCCACACCTACGTCACTCTCCGATTGTGCTAATAATCCAAAATGCCACACGCTTTAAATAGTTTTAAGTCCACGGAAATATTGAATTACCACAAAATGTCATAGCAACAATCGGCATATTTTTATGAATTTAATGTGGTTATGTGTGGTGTGGTGTGTGAGGTGTGGTGTTTGGTGGTGGATACAGGTCCTATTTAAGAAGTACAAGATCTAAGCAGTCAAGTCCCCATATGTAATGGTCGTAGTGAATAAATAATGGCTACTTGAGATGGGTTCATCCTTTTGTTTAAGAAATTATGTATATACTAGGGACGTGGATACGGAGAAATAAAACGTGAAACTATTTCATAGGGCTGGTATTAATATCAATTCCATGAGTGACTAAAAAGTTGTCCAAACAAAAGAGTTACCAAGATGAGATCCCTTGTCGTTTCATGTTTGAGAATTCCTCAAAATTTAATTTCCAAATAGTGAATTAAATGTATATTATGTGTATACTATGCTAGTATAATAGAGTAAACTATTGGTCTATTGCCAATTTTTTTGTTGGAATGGAAGAAAACGAAAGTTTTAAATTGTTACGCAACAAGCAATAGGGTAAAAACCCTACTCGTGTTTGGAGCACCCACGCCAAATTGTTCAATCGCAACTAGATGAGTTTTTTGCGGTCAGTCAACATAATGCTGGCAAATATTATATTTCTCGAAAGAAAATATCCCATTTCCGCATCTACCCGCAACAATGAGTGCGCCATCGAACTATTCAAATACGTCCCGGCGCGGGTACGCCCGAGGCGTTTTTGCACACGCAGCGAATTAATGGATAACCAAAAAGCGATGCAAAATAAAAAACATGGTTATTAAATGTTGGTTTCGCGTAATAACACGCCGGCGCAGCATTGTCTCCGCGCGGGCTCCGGTTACGGCCGTTAAATATTTTGCCTCCGATGAAAGGGAAACTTCGTAGTTTTTGCTCCAGAAATTCGTTTTTGCTCCTCGAACGCGGAAGTCGTATACTTATGCAAAAGCTGAAATTTGGGAATCGATTTCGCTCTTATTATTGACGAACTCGGTCGGAAATAACATACAATTACACATTTCTATTCAACAGTGGCCGACTTAATTGCGGTCTTGATATTACGTTTCTTCGGCAACTTTTTAGCATTTTTAATCGCAATTCAGCCTTTTAATTGGAATACCTACGTTTCGCCCGATTTCAAAGAGCCCCGGGAACATTTATCAATTCCACAAAGAGTGAAGACTCTCAAAAGAAGCCTGCGTCGGACAGATTTAATTTGTTGCGAAGGCCTTTATAATTGGAACATAAAGATTGTAAGTAATTAATTTTCGCATGGAGTCGGGAGCCGCGCGGCGGTCCGCGCCTAATTAATATTAATAGCCTCAGGAGGCGCCTGGGCCGACCACCGCCGCCCGGCCAGAGCACCTCCGCGGTCACGCAACTTACCTCCATTGTTTTCACACATTTTTTACGGAGATTCCCTAGAGAATAAGCCAAGTATCCACGACTCACAGGATGTGGAGTCCGAACAGTTGCAGTGGCAAGTGTTTTTTGCCTATCAACACGACGAAAGGAACAGGAGTCTTCAATAAGGCGATACAAAAGATAATTAATAAAATTTATATTTAAAAGAAATCAATACCGAAATTTATGATTACCATTGAAAATATATTCATTTCGCGAATCTATTTCACAAGCTATATCTCATTATCTACGGAGCTTATTGCCCTAACGCAATTACTTTGTTGTTATAAAAATATACCTACATGTTGTGTCTATGATATATTGGCGCTAATGTATTGGTTATGTAGTAGATGGAGGTGTGGTGTTGGTTTTATGGCGTAGATGTATGGATGTGGAGGTATGGATGTGTGAGGCGTGGTGACGGATGGGCCGGCGCTAAAAGCCGGACGGAAGCCGCGGACGCCCGGCTCAGATTACAGACCGTGGGACTTGACGCAAACACGCAGGGTTGCTACACAACTGCTTTATTATGAATATTCATCGTTTGTTAATGTATAATAATAAATAACAGGTACAGAGTATGAACAGGCCGCGGAACAGAGTTAGAACCTAAATAGCTACGAGAATATTCGATCGATTCTTATCATATGTGTTAGGGCTTAAACTAGGGCTTAAACTACCATACCAAATTTCAATGAAATCCGTTCATATGTTTCTGCGTGACAGAGACATCCATCCATCCATCCACCCTCACAAACTTTCACATTTATAATAGTAGTAGGATACATGGTGTCAGGTGTGTGGCAGCCCTGTTATGATTGCGCAAAGGCTATGTGTTCCGCCGTCCGCGACCTTCCTGCGTCCATATGCGAGCCGTCTCAGCGCATCATAAACTGAACCTTACACCCACTTTGGCTTTTAGGTTTTTTGTGCCAACTTTTGGATAAATAAGTATTTGCCTACTACTTAATTTTTGCTGTGCATAAATAAAACACCTGTAAGAAATATATGAATGAATTGAAAGAGTAACATTTAAATGAGAACAATTTTTTTTTCTTCGAAAGCACTTAGGGTACAAGGGGCCTACTACTCGCGCGGACGTTGTATTTAGTACTATGTCACTATTATATTCGTCCGCGCACTGTATAATATTTCTGACATTTATTGCACATTTTATGATACACTTTTTTGTAGTCTACACTTTTAATAAATAAAAATAGATACTACTGGCCTACATAATATTATTTGGAATAGTTCTTATGGCCAGATGTAACGTCGGCATCACTTGCACAAAGCCATAGCTAATGTAGGTAAGAAGGTTATAATCGAAGTGGGTTAAGCAAAAAGCGGCATATGTTTTATTGTAAAAAAATATTTGAACATAATCTGCACGTGTGCCAAACTCTTGAGCGCATTCAGCCGAAAGACTCAGTATGTTGATACTGTTGCTAATCCAGGAAGAGACAAAAAACCAGCTCATATACATACTTGGATATCTTTGTAGTCAGATGTTGGATGAATTCGGCAGTTAATTATTTTTAAACAAAAAATTAAACCGCCTTCCAAAGTAAAAATGCACAATAAAGTATGAAATAACACTAATTTTTTAAATAATTCCCCTTTTAAATTTGCCTTCAAAATTTTGAAGATTGAGTAGAGAAATAGTTAACATTTCAGCTAAATTTAAATGTGGAATTATTTAGAACATAAGTTTTAATTCATACTTTTTTGTGCGTAAAAATTATTCTATTTTTTTTCTATTTTTCATACTTTAGATGTCGGTTAAATTTTTTGTATAAAAATAATAATATTTTTTCCCTTTTTAGTGATATTTTTTAAATTATTATTAACACATTTTAAGAACGTTTAAAATAAACGATCGAATGTATAATTGAATACGCGCCAAGCTTCCATTAGGTATTGTATGTATCTAATGATGATGATATCTGTAACTGACATAATGGGCATATGCTTGCAGTTCTTTAAACAATGTCGAAATTTCCAAACGCGTATCTTTAAAGTAGAGTTCTGTTTAGTGCTTTTGGATCCAGGGTATACCGTGGTGCAGAATATTTTTGGTAGCATATGCTTGGGTTACTTCTGAAAAAGTCAAAATCACTATGTCCATATAAATTTCGAGGAGTTCCCTCGATTCCTCATGGATGCCATCACCGCTTTAGGGGCAACGAGACCAATTTCAGATTATACTCGTACCCAATACATCAAAAAAAGAATTTTGAAAATAGGTCAACAGACCGCGGAGTTATCGTTGAACATACAAAAAAAAATACATACAGCCGAACGTATAACCGCCTCCTTTTTTTGGAAGTCGGTTAAAAAGTGAATACGCCAACAACATTAATCAATTATATTATTATTATATTATTATTTAAAGTATTATTATATTTATTATTATTATTAATATTAATTATTATTATTATAATTAATTATTATTATAATTTTATTATTATTATTATTTATTATTATTATATTATTATTTTTATTTTATTATATTATTATTTATTGCACTAGTAAAATAAAATAAAAATTGTTTTATTATATACAAATTTATTATTATATACAAAGTTTGGTGTGCCTTCGTATGTAATACTGAGAGCCATTAAGTTTGAAACTTTTGAGATAGGTACCTCACTAATTGTGATTCAAGAAAGCCCTTATTTCCAAAAACAGATAATTACTAACTTAGGAAATCATGGCGGTTTTGATGTATTGTATTGTAGTACAAAATGGATACTTATACATATACACGTGTACAATTACATGAGGTCCGGCGCACTGGGCCGAACATCTTCAAGCTACTAGAGTGTGAAATCACCCGATCTCGCCCTTTGTGGAGTACCGACAGACGTGAATGCCTCCAATATATCAGAATTAAACTAACAATCTTCAATAGCAATTTGTCTCACTTCTTAACATAAAAACTGCTCTACAAACAACGTAACGCTGTGTAACAAGTAACAACTCTTTAGGAAAGGTAGAGTCATTCCGTAGTATGTGTTTGCTCATGATTATTCAATTCCGTGGACATTGGTTACATTATATTTTTTGTTGTTAAAATCTCTTTTGAAGCATACATGCCGATCTTCTTCAGTTCTAGCAAAGCTATGTAGGATGATTTCATAACAACATTCACTTGTTTTGGAAGGACAATTAAACTAATGCTTTCTGCCTTTGCCTAATTACGTTGCCGCCTTTTTTCCTTTATCCTTTATATACTTATTGTTATTTTTGAAGAGCCTCCGTGGTCTAGTGGCTTAGAGATTGGATCTCGACTCGGAAGTTCGATTCCCGCGATGGAACAACAAAAACTGAACTGACAAAAATGATGATCCATACCTCGGATGGGCATGTAAAAAGTCGGTCATGCGCCTGATCTCTCGCCAGTCATAGTCCCACTAGGTTTTGAGAATAAAGGATGGGAGAGTACTCTTGTGTACTGTGCACACACTTGAGCACTATCAAATAGCTCCTGCGTAGCTGGCTTAGTTTCAATAAAACCGGCTACCGTCACCGCCATCGGTCCCCACACCGATGTGCACCGACCTACTAATATTTATTTATTTGCTTATGCTTACATAGAATACTCCGTATTAGCTACATTTTAAACATTCGTATGGTCCGACTTGTATAGCGTCACCTATGATCTTAATTTTCAGATATAATTTTCGGAATGCGTATACTGCATGTACAAAGTACCGATTACAGTAAGTAGGAACGATTGAAATATCTGCGATGAGGAACACAACAATACCTAATCCTTGTATCATTCAATCGAACATTCGGAGAAAGACACAGGACTCCGGTGTAAGACGATATCGAAAGTGCAAGTGTAACAATGCCCTCCGACTCTACATTCCGCCATTTTTTGCCCGCCCCCATTGTTTGCCCGTCCAACACAAGTTATAAATGATCGAAGCGATATAGATTCAAATTCAATGATTTCAATTTTAGTCTCTTTTTGGCTGTGGCAAATATGGCGCTTAAATCTATATAGATAAGGTGTATGAAAATAAATAAAAATATAACTACCTGAAAGTAATATCGATAGCCGCATGTTAAATCTCATAAAATAAGTGGAATCTTTAATAAGCATATTAAAAAAGTATATTTTTACAATGCGTTACTTTGAAAATTATCTATTGTTCACGTCAACATAAATACTAAACAAAAAATTTATTAAGATATTTCTTATTTTTAAAGTATGTAATTTTTTTATATTAAAATGTTATAACGACGTTCGTATTCTCCTCTCAAAAGAAAGATACCCACTATATTCACTTGTAGGTAGGTCTAGTTAAAGAAGAAAAAAAAACGTTATGGGCTGCCTACTTTAAAATAAGTAATGTCAATAATTACTTGGCAGTAAAAATAAAACAAATAATAAATTGTACTACCTTTTCATGACCATTGAAAAATACTAATAGGAGCATATTTTATGCAAAAAATAAATGGTTTATTTTTAATTGTACATAATAAAAAAGTATCGATCCTTTCATGGAAGAAGACACAGAGTAATTAACTCATTTTTTGCTCTTCGCCCAGATACATTTGATTTATTTTAGGATCCCTTTGAAATGAAAGAATTTGCGAAATATTGTTGTCCAATGACGCTGCGGTCAGTAGCTTCCAAACTATTTTTATAGCACAAAGTTGAGCCAACTTTACACATAAACTCTTACGGGGTCTAACACCAAACACCCAAGCAATATTATTTCGTCAAACCGCTTACACATTTCGTTAAACATTTTATTAAGTAAGTCCTATATTTACCCTCTGAAAAAAAGTTTTTTAATACCTATGCGCAAAAACACTTGAGACTGTTAAACGTTAGCATTATCTATTCCACAATTTTCCACCTAAAGTTCTATCATATATATTATATGATAGATATTTATTATTATTTATTATATGGGCTGCAAAAATACTGTGTTACAATGCCAAATATCCAGTGAAATTGGCGTACAGTTTGAGAGCATCCACCGATTCCGGGAAGCTGGCAAAAAGCGCAGGTATAGGAAAGTGAAAGGGTCGCTGCAATACGAGAACTAGCCCAGTTCTGCAAGTGACCTTCTGGTTTTTGTCCCGGGATCAGATGTTGCGTGAATATGCAGTCCGTTCAGAGTTATTTTACCTCTTAAAGGACCTTTATGTCGACGACATAAGGATCATGCACCCTCATAGAAGCTCCGAGGTAAAATAACTCTGAACGGACTACAGACACACGTGGGAACGATCAACCCGATATTTGCTTAATCCCAGTAAAATTACATGAAAGCCATTGTGGGAGCATCTATTGAAAAAATGTGATAGAGAATTGAGAGTAGTTTAAGTCGATACCTATCGCACGTGTTTTTATAATTACCAGATTAGGATTGCGTAAATGTGAAAACTAATTTTCATGTGACTTACATACATAGATTGTCACTATTTTAGAATAAACAACTTAGAAAAATAACGGAACTGAAGTCTAATAACCATAGAGTTAATGTATAAAATCAACATGGCAACATGGGTTAAGAAAATAGAAGGCTTATTGTACCTAATACTTCCATAAATGTGCGTATGAAAATATCTTGTAACTTGTGAGGAAGGAAATATAAATGGCTGAACAATTATACCTTATCTTCATCGTTTTATGAGCTATTTCTTCTTAATGGCAGTCTAAAATGTTTATGGAGACAATCCAACTGAAACTTACTTTTACTACGCAATACACATGTGTTTTATTATTATGTTAAATTCACTAGAATGCCATAAAATATTTTGACGGAATCTACTCGCGTATCTAAATCAATCTTTGGATATAGTAAGCAGGTAAATCTCCAATCTATACATATAAAATCCTTTGTCCTTAATGACTGACTGACGGATCAACGCACAGCCAAAACCGCTGATCGTAGAGACCTGAAACTTGCAGGGCATGCTCTTTGGGGTGAAAAGGAGGGGAAAAGTTTGTATGGGGCAACGTGATTCCTTGGTCCAATCTACTTCATATTTTTCACAAACATTCTGTAATAGAATTGATGGAATATAGTTTATTGAAATTCGTCCGCAACGGGGTTAAAAAGGGGAAAGAAAGTTGTTAGGGAGCGATTTGCATTAAAGTTGATATCAATACTCCTTAGTGCTTTTGATTTAAATCTCCCACTCCTTGCGAGTGGGAGCGATCGATACTCGATCGATCGATTTAGTCTTTACAATTTAATCAGTTACTAGATTCGTAGTTGCAAGTAAATCGGCTTATATGAATGATGAATTAGCCTAAGATCCGAGGCCCGCCTAACTAAACTATTCATATAGAAGTAAATTTTTTTCGTACCTTTGGCGCCCACCGCAGAAAATGTATATAACTATGTATAGGTTATGTATAGGTGTGTATATTCAATATACACACTTATACAACAAAATGAAATTTAATTTATCAGTAAGAGTGTAAGTGACAAGTGTAGTCAGGCTGGCGGGGGATCTCAGTTTATAAATATATCGTAACAACTAAAGCGTTCGTTGCTACCAATTTACCTTTACGAATTAATTTCCAATTTGATCGTAACAATCGATTGCCTGTGCGTGGGACCCATTATTTTGATTTTGTTTTGACACGTCATATTATTGTCATCTGTTGAAAAATAAATCTGATTAGAATTCGAAATTTAAATTTTATATGTTGTTCTTGGTCATTTGATGAAAAACTCACCTTATACCTAGATTTTCCTTGGAAAAATCTTAAATTACCTACCTACCGGCGATTGTCTTTTATATATATATATATATATATATATATATATATATATATATATATATATATATAAAAGACACTTGTGTTAGTTACACTATTTATAACTTAAGAACGTCTGAACCGATTAGGCTGAAAATTGGTGGGGAGGTAGCTTAGAACCAGGAGACGGACAAAGGATACTTAAGTCGCCGCCGAGTCTGTTTGTCTGTATGTTCGCGATAATCTCAAACTACTAAAAGGATTTCCATGCCGTTTACATTTACCGACAGAGTGGTTTCTTAGGAAGGTTTAGGTCGATTAATAATTTGCTAAGGTTTTATGGAAATTGTTTGATTTATGAAGGTGTCGGAAAAAATCAAGCCGTCTGGGAACTTTTATCGAAAACGCTGCCTAACCTAACCCTTTGGAGATAAATAACAAAACAATGTATTGTGGGATTGTTTATCTTTTATAGGTCTACAAAAAAGTCCGCGGTGGCATAGATATGTCTATATTTGAAGGATTGATTACTATACCCATTCTAAGTTTAAAAAAAAAATCAGACGGATACAATATTTCCTAATCCTTATCTAGGGGATATCTTGAAATTAAAAAGTACGTGTGAAAGTTTATTATAAAGTATATATTTTTACTCTTTGCTACTACTATATTGCAGGCATATTTGCTATAGAAGTTTTTTGCCACGAACACTCCCACGCGGGCGAAGCTGTGGTATGTATATAGCTAGTAGTATGTATGTAAAAGTACCATTGTTTTACGGACAACTAAATAATTATAATAATAAGTATCGTAACAACTCTCATGTTTGATATTTTTGTTACTAAGTAAGAATTAATAGCTATCTAATCAATATAATGCTTTTATGAAAACATATTTAGCCAAACAGAATTCAAGCATGTTAAATAGTTTATTTTAAGACATTGTCATAAATATTACCTACGCGTCTATAAAAACGACAGGAGTCAGTTCCCACGCACATGTTAATGCGCATTGATGAAATCGACCCTTTGGTGAAATTTGACATATTTTGCGCAAATTTTTTACATCTATCGCTTTCTCGCGTCGTGGGAACGCAACTCAGGTGAAGGGTTTCTGGCCAAAAGGTTCGGTTGCACAAACGTTGGGAATTATAAAGCCTTTGTGCACACGTCAAGTGATGTTCGGCTAATAGATAATTTATGGCGCGGCCACGGCCCGTCAGACGTTCGTTTTAAAATATTAGGGTTGATTCCTCAGACAGATTCGTCGAGATAAAATATTTTTGGCGCCTACGAATAATTTGTTTTGGGTATAGAAACATATTTTTGCTTCAAAAAAGGTTTTATAGCTTTATAATTTATTTAACGCAAAGTCGTAAAAACGTTTTGCAAAGTTTTGATATTTAACACACAATGGCATATTCTAACATTCATAATATTTTATTTCGATGCTTTGCCAATGGTTTTGTGGCAGGTGGTAGCAGAAATTATAAATTAAGGATAGTTGGTATAATTCCAAATAATTTAAGACTTAAACAAATTCGCCAGTTATTATAATACCCAGTATAAATCCATCCAGCCAGCCATCCAAGGCATCTATTTAATAAATGTGTTATTACTTATTTATATTGATTTGTGTGGACGACCCTACAGAAAAGCTTATTTAAGGTTATCATTCCTATTTTAGTTTGCGTTTATTGGTTCAAGCCTAAATATTTCAAAAATATTCTTCTACTAAAATAATGTACGAGTGAAAATTAATATTTATTTAAAACGAATATCACGTGACTATTACAGCCGCACGTACATTACATATAACTAACGTAGGTGATCCGTTTATAATCCGTTTATATGGAGATGTATAGATTAACAGAGTAATAACTGCGTTGACAGTTCAGTTCCAAAGGACCAAGGTGTGGACTGTAATCCCGCTGTAGTGGCGAAAGTCACGTAACCAGTCGCCACGCGCGGGCCTGCCAGACCCACTGCTCTATGCACAATGCAATAAACTTAATAGTCATCAGATTAGTACAGAATTTTGCGCAAAACTGTTACCTGATCAATTTGATTCGCAGATTAATATGTGCAAGCTAATCGTGCATCAGATACTTTTTCGATTTTTATCTTGTGTGGTCTAAAGCGGTTGCCTAGGGTATAGGTAGGGTAGGTACCCGTCTAGAATATGTATAATACCTACCTGTCTAGAATATATCGTAATATAATTATTATTATCTTTTAGCTAGTACTAATAACAAAACGTTAGTAATTTTAAATTCAAATTATGTACTCGGGCATAAAGAACGACCTAATTATTCGTTATTTTTATATCCCCCTTTAACATATTTACTCCACCTCACTATGTACATCGTAATGGTTCTTAAATTGTCCCCTAACCCTTTATCGCTATTCATTAATAGATGTACCTATATACGAACTACAGTTCAGATCCACCCTAAAATACCGCCAATATAGACCTTCCTTCGGTTGCCGCATGCATTAATAACATAACCCTTTTTTAGCTAACCAATCATACGAGGTAGCGGACGCATAAAAAACATATACCGTCGAGTAAAAAACGTAAAAGACGAAGCGGCGCGCGCGCCGGCTTGAGCGACCGCGGAGTTTTGATAGGGGCTTAATAATAACCCTTTCGTTATGGAAGGGTTAAGCAGCCAATCGCACGCGAGGCGGGGCCGCGCTGTAATGGTCCTTATCACTTATTATTTATAGATTGATTCATGTGTACCAAATAAGTGATAGTTTATTTACCTTTTAGTACAGTGTGTTCTATGTATAGCGCATACGCCTACCTGTTTAATATTTATTTTATACGTTTATTTTACAAATGAATTAAAAAAAAAAAACAGGCAAAAGAAAAAAAACCTAAATATATTATAGGTAAGTAGGTTACCTATCTACATATGTTTTCATATTTTTTACATAAGCCAAATGAATAATTATTTGGTAGATATCATCTAGATAGGTTTATTTAAAACATAGTTTTTTCATATTTTTTCTGTTGTATGTGATGTTTTGAAAATGAAAGTAAACAGCTATAAAATTTGTATTTATGTATTGAGTGCAACTACTGAGTAGATACAAAAATATGGAAGTGTGTACGGGCCCTTATGTTTTACACTCTAGGAATATGATAAAAATACTCCCGCATACGCCCAGCACGAATGAATTAAATTCGGTCCCCCTTCTCCGGCAATTGAGAACAACTGTTAGACTTTTATTAGGTAGTACAGCCGCATGAGAAAGTGTTTTAAGACTAAAAGTAGTTCTTGATAAGAGATACACGTATACGCGTGAGGACGTGAGGACGTGGGCTCCTAAACAAAGTTTGTTTGTTATTAAGGATCTGGATTTTGACCATAAGATAGATTCACTCGATTGCTAGTTCCTGTAGGGCAAGTAGAAATGATTAAGTATTAAAATACTTTACAGTTAAGTGACTTTACAGTGTCAGCTGAGGTACAATTTTACTAACATGTGCACTCGTTCGCTATCAATACGCAGCCGCTATAGTCCCTAAGAATATTATCTGCAAAACTAAAACCTCAGTGTGATATTTTATTTCTCTTATAGATCTTTTTACAATTCATAATTACTGCCAAAGTCTATCATACTGGCTGAGTAACTTTTTTGAGAGAATCACATCCGTGCGTAATTGTACAAGCATACAATTTGTTCTTCTTACTGTGGTTGATTGTGCTGGTATATTTACAAATTATAGTTTGATAAATAACAAAAAAAAAAACAATTAAAACTACGCACAAACTTACATACTTAATATTTTATATTAAACGACTACACAATTTTTTGTAAATATATGTTTTATTACCGACCATTTACCGATAGTAAAGTTTCTTAAATTGCCTTGAATTTAAATTATTTATAAACATGTAAAAACAATTAACATACAAATTAAAAACTCAAAACTAAACTACTATTACGTCAAAATGTATTTATAATTAGAGCGTTTAGAATGACTTATGAAAGAAAATCACGGCATGAGGTAAAACGTAGCAACTGAACAAAATTGTCCCCTATAATCGGGAATCCGACAAATTCTTTTTTCTGTTGAAATAGTGTAATGAGCCATTAAATATTGTAAATACATAAAAATAGCGAAATTATTGTAGGATATAGGGGCGTATTCAGTGAGTGATGTGATGTGGGCGATTGTTCCACGTTTAATTGGGTAAGTAGTCCGGTCTAATTGCCCCCGGACACGACACCTAGCACCCTTAGCTCCGCGCCTGAATATCACTCACATTTATTTTCATTATTATCAGGAAATCATTTACAACAATTAACAGTTGTGGTTTATCAGCAAACATCACTTTCCTTGTATAATTTTGATTTAATTATGAAATTTGCATATTCTCCGTGTTCAATGATATACCTAACATAGTGGTAATAGATGTAATAATCCTGAATTCACTATCGATTTTATTAATAAAACAACTATGTCCGCAGACTCCGCGGACGCATAGTTTCTTACAATCTGTAAATAACTGAATTATCTCTCTTTAAACTTCTTATAAGAATAAGTGATAAAGTACAAGTGCATATAGGTATATATTAGGTATAACAGTATTCGTATTTTCAAAAGGAAGGAAAAAGGCTGATGTAATTTCACAAATCTGTATAACACTGTTTCAGGCTTACAGTGGCCGCAGGATCATTGTTTATTCTATACAAATTTTATCAAGTGCTTTATAAAAAGGTTTACGACTGAATATTTTTGGCTGTTTATATATATATATATATATATATATTGTTTGGGTTTTTTGATATATCCAATGTTTTCACCAAAGTGGTGACCCGATGATGGGATCCATAAGGAATCGAGGGACGTCCTCGAAGTTTATATGGACACATATGGGGATTTCGACTTTTTCTGAAGTAGCCTAAGCATATATGCTACTAAAAAGTAAGATTTTGCACCAAGGTTTATCTTGGATCCAAAAGTACTGAACCGAACTCCTGACTCCTTATATATACATGTTTGGGAATTTCGGCGTTTTCTAAAGAACTGCAAACATATTATGCCACTATATCAATTACGATAATCATCATCGTCAACACCATCACATTATGATGATATAATAGGCACTTCTCATAGTATTTTACACCGACACGGATATCTTTGAACATAGGTCATTTCTTTGCCGTATGTGAACCTATTTGCAAAATTATTTTGTTGTTGTAAAGGCTATACTTCGAAATTTGTCCCATAGTCACCAAAGTGGAGACCTGATGAATCGAGGGAACTCTTCGAAATTTATATGGACACATATAGTGATTTCGACTTTTTCTGAAGTATCCCAAGCATATGTTACCAAAAAGTAAGCTTTTGTTCCAAGGTATACCCTGGATCCAAAAGTATTGAACCGAACTCCTGAGTACATATAGATTGACAGACATGTTTGGGGATGCCGGCGTTGTTAAAAGAACCATCTTCACACGAAACACCAACATATTATTCTGATGAGGTACTAACTACTCATCAGATTTTTGTGCACCGATATAAATGTCTTTGAAATTGTATATTTAATGCTTACTGCTACAGTTTGGCGCCAACTATAAAAATAGATAATAATAATTATTTAATAATATAGTATCCAATGATTATCATCACTGGTGATTGTTTAGTAGGTCTGCTGATGCTTGTTTGGGGAAATACCAAGGCCTCTCAGAAAACTGGCATGAAATAACGCTTGAATTTGATTTGCCGAGATAGTGAGAATAGCGGAGGCTTTTTTTCTATTTATAACTTTCTTAAAATGTATTCATAATATAATATAATAATAGTAGATAGTAAATTTAAATAAAAAGTAAAAAAATATTATTTTTGGACAATAAATTGAAAAACTGACTTACTTCTTAATTTTGAAGTCGGTACCAGCAAATTTTAACGTGAGTTCTATAAAATATTGTTTTATCACGATGTTGTACGGGCTGGTACCGACTTCAAAGTTATGAAGATTGAGTAGAGAATTAGTTAAAATTTTAGCCGAATTTAAAAGGGGAATTATTTAGAAAATAAGTTTTATTTCATACTTTAATGTGCATTTTTATATTAACCCCTATTTAAACTTACTCTACCACAGTTAACTTAAATTTCTGCAGTCCAATGAATGAATACAAATGTGTTTCGATTAAGGAAGTGGTCCTTGTCCTGCAGACGAAGACAATTTAATTAAAAATACTTTAATTTTACCTAGTGATCGCTCTGTGGTCAAAATAAGTCGAGAATAATTCATATCATTTTTTAAATTTCAACTTTATGAGGGTTCTTTTGCCTCTTAGACGAAAAAAAATGTTAATGTTGTGACAGATTGATGTGTAACAAAATCGTATTGAAAAATTATACAGTATCTATCAAACGCAAGGTAGTGTGTGTTAATAATCTGAGGTAGTGTGTGTTGTTGTTGTTTCTATTTTATGTATTTAAAAAAATCATAGCTTTCCGCAAACCTTCCTCTTCATAAACTGTAGCTGTGCCAAAAAGCATACTCCTCCGTACGCACAATTCTCGTAAAACTATACTGGGGGCCTAGCAGGAACATTTGACAGCGGTGTAAAGGTAATGTTATCGAATGAAATGTGTGTGGGCGCTGTAATGATTTTGACAGATTTTTATACAACGAGTCATTCGATAATGTTACGCTTACGCCGCTATCAAATGTTCCTGCTAGGCCCACTGAATGTTTTTGCTTTACGTATCAATTACGCTCCTACCGTCTATCCGAATTTCACAGGAGCTGCAGGTATATTATACGGTTCGGTATATATACATCATAAACTACAGGGTAAACTTAATTTACATAAGCAGCCATAACATGTTTGTGTAGGGCCGAGGGCGTTTAGTGCCCTGCGTCCAGCGCGGCGACGCGCGGCGGTCGTATAACAGAGTAATCCGCCGCATTAGTCAAATTAACACGAAGTAAACCGAGCCCGCTGATTAGCGGGTGCGACTGCCTAATTGACCTAAAAGTGTTCTACACGAATCGGTCGAAATTATGCGGCGAGGGCTGGCGACACTGTCTTTTATGCCTGTTGTTCTCGGGCTGAATTCACCAGCAGCAAAGATTAAAGGGGAACAGATAATCAGCTACATAATTAGCTATTGATTTGATAGCACTACTAGAATAATACGGTCCACGATTATGTAAAAATTGTGGGCCGTTGAAGGGGACGTCGTATTTTTCAAATTTGGATCGATTTGGATCGTTCTATGAATGCTTCTCTGAACGTTAACATATATATTTTAAATTTTGTGCCAACAGTGAGTGCGAAAGAGAATACAGCATATTTCCTTCCGCAACAAAATTACCTTTCTCATTTTAAATTATTGTATATTATAAAAAAGAAATCTTACTAACCAGCGCTTATATTCATCAAAAACGTATAATATATTACTGCAACATGTATCTTAGCAAGCGTAATAAGAGACTCGTGACAAACGTGAAACAGTAAAATTATTTTATACTAATCATACCTTGTCGCAGGTACAGTTATCCACTAACCCGGTGCACCATAGTTCGTCCTTATCAGTATGGCAATAAAGTCGAGAGTTCGGTGTACCAGCAGGTAGCCGCGACACTGGCATGGCGTAATAACAAGCCTATATACTACCGCTACTCGAATATGCGGGATTTACAGTAAAACCCTCGTAAAAGTAATGACCCTCGGCTATCTTCGTTTTTCTATGGAAATGACAGACGATATGCCGAATGTTGCCGAAAGACATTGGTGGACAGGTGGTGGTCCTAGCCGAATTGTCATTTACAGGGCGGACATCGTGCGGCGATAATAATTAATAGACCCATGTATATAAATAAAAAATAAAATTGAAGTGTCCGTTTGTAATTTCAAATAAACAGCTTATTTAAACACCAAAAAGGTATTTTTTTCAAATATTTTTTTGTCTGTCCGTCAGTTTGTTCCGACTAACCTCTGTAACGGCCAGATCGATTTTGACCAGACTGTCACTGGTGGATAGCTGATGTTATAAGGAGTAGCTTAGGCTACTTTTATCTTAGGTTTCCGTTTCCATTAGTAGTTCCGCGCATACGAAGTTGCGGGCACCAGCTAGTCCCCCATAAGACACAACAGCCATAACTGTTCATGAAAATGATATCGGGAAGTCTTGTGCCATCCCTATTCCCAGTGACATGGTAATGTGGCGGATTGATAGACCCGCGCCCACTAACCCTAATCAAATTAATGGCGACGGAGCTCTGATTAACACCGCGAAATACATTTCCATAGACCGGCCCCACGGGCGCGCCGATTTATCGCCTCGGGCTCTTGGACTGCGATAGTCCAAGAGCCCGAGGTCATCCATCACTATCTAATCAGCGGACATTTGTAACAGCCTTCAATGACAATAATTAAAGACAAATATCAGTAGCAGCTGATATAGCATACTGCGTTTTAGGTATTTTTAAGGTAGGTATTTTTAAGTAGGTTTTAAAACATACTGCTGACTTCAATTATTGACGAGCGTCGAGTCAAATGTCAATGTCAAATTTCACAACCCGACACTCGAGTGTTCGATTTTCAGCTCTATAGTATTATCGCAGAGTTCTATTTTCAGCGCTCTGAATGTTCTCCGTCCATCCGAATTCCGGATCGTATAGTCCCAGCCTAAGGCATTTCAATGGCTTTCAAAAATCTTCATATCAAAAACCTAAAATAAAATAAATAAATGAATCGTTTATATTCAATGTATTTTATTTATTTATTAAGGTAACAAACATCCATTACATAGAATATGTTTAGATAGAAAGTTAACAATCAAGCCTAAAGTACAATTACTACATGCAAAGCAATATTATATTACTAAATACAAAGCAAATGAAATTAAGATGAACTCGTAGCGTTAAGTCAATAGAGATTAGCGTTACATAGGTCACTATTACACATTACACTATCGGGATACAAAGAGAATAAAGAAATAAAAATACCGTGTCATAATATTATTTCAACATTTATAACGTAAAGTCACTTTAGATTTATATGAGAATAGGTTATTACAAAATATGACTGATAGTCATAAGAAAATAATTTTTGGAATAGTTAGTTCGTGAGTGAGGCACGTGAAATGTATATTTTTATCCTGATAAAAAGTGCGGGGTTTTGAAACAGATATTATGTTCTAATAATGTGGATGAGTCAATATGATTGTTAATTATTTTGAATAAAAATGTTGCATCCAGATACAAACGCCTGTTTTTTATTGATTGCATATGATGTGTCTCCATCTCTGTCATACTGTAACTGTCATAACTCCTAATTTATGTTCTTTTAAAGACTTCCAATTGAATTATGCACCTATGTACCTGAAACCTACCCCATTTACTTCAATTTATTAGTTGAATTAAGCGCCAAAGTTGGAACGCGCATGTACCGCGTCTGGACTGCAGCTCTTTGAGAGTGGAAGTTTGTGTAAAGTAATTAAAATCCATCTCGAGGGCCGAGGCGCACGCACCTAACGTGTAATTTTCCTTTTAAAAAGAACTTCCGTTTTAGCTCTACTCGGGAGAGATTACTTTCTCAGCCTTAAAAAGGCTTTTAAGCAGCGCCAGTGAAATGACCGAAGTTTTATACTTTAATGACTTAGTACAAATTTCGCCGATTCCCCAAGAAATTTTAAACTTAGATTAAGATTTTGACGTTTGAAAGTGTGCGATGTTTTCGAGAGTTTTCCCGGCGTTTTGATTACGAAGTATGAATATTAAGAAATCCACTCTAATTGCTTTTTAATTACTTCTTGTTTGGATCTCTCTTACATTGGTAGGTACAAGAACAACGTAAATTGATAAGATATTTACTAAGGTAGTTTCATTTTCGATATAGATATCTTTAAGTAGTAAGTACATACTTACATAACTACTTCGTACGTATGCCTATTCGTTTGGCGTTATATATGAGGCAGACGGTAAAAATAAATATTTGGACTTACATAATGGTCAAAATATTAGGTAGGTCGTACATTATGAAAGTGCAAATATTTTTTAAACAAATTCTTATGAAAGTACATACTTTTTTGTCCTTAACGTATTATTGTCAGGATCATTTATAATGTATGTGCTCATTAATAGTACGAATGGTAAATATTCGTACTATTAATGTGGCTAGTTTGAATAGGTATCCGGGATATAATTTATAGGGACAGTATATTATCCGTACACGGAAATGGAGTGCACACGATCGGCAAAGGCAACGTTCGCACACTTATTAATTGGTCGCCCCCTTCGTGAGGGCAAAAACGTCCTCCGAGCCTTGTCAGTGAGGGAAAAAATCAGTGAGCGATCGTCCCCTCGCGAGTCCATCATATTGATTGAGGGAGGGGCTGCCCAGCGCCCGTTCATTTATTATAGACAGAGATGCTGCCCAGTACCCGTTTCAAACTACTTTTTTTACAAGGGGACACGAACGCAGTAAGTTTAGCCGATAGGTACATAAGAATTTATCGGTGACTTAATATGGCAATTACCACTAACCACTCACTAAATACATACAATACTTTTATATAATGCCTCCCCACACCGATTTTTGGTACCGGTTTCATTGAAAACAGGCCATTTACGCAGGAGTAATTGTATAGTGCCCAAGTGTGTGCGCAGTACACAAGAGCCCCCTCTCCCTCTCTCGTACTCTAATAACCCAGGGGGACGGATGGCAGATGATGATCAGGCACAGGTCCCCGAATTTTTACTTGCCCATCCGACGCATGGATCATCATTCTTGTCAGACAGTCAGGTGATCGGCCTGCATGTCCTAACCAAACTTGGAAACAACATTTTTTTGTTGTTACAATTCGGGAATCGAGTTCACGACCTCCGAATCGAGAGCCATGTTCTAACCACTAGATCACGGAGGCTGTTGACTTTTATATACACATTATACAGTCAACGGAACAAAACTAAATTAAATTATGAAAATAAAACTTATACACATATTTTTTTTTTTATTAGAAGTTCTCACCCGCTTCCTTGTTTGTAGCAAGATATTAATGGTATGTTGCACAGTCTACTGGTATTTGATAAGTGATTGAAGATAGATTTGCATGTTTTGTTGTCGCTCTTTATAAAGTAAGCAGCGTTAAACAATTAATAAACTCTTGCACAGTACCAACCCACTTTTTTGCACATTGGATTAATAATTAGGAGTAAGAAGTTTTTCTCGAAAAGTCCATAACATTTGATAGTGATAAATGGGCACAGAATGGTTCAACAGTTATGGTAATCACTACTTACTTACGCGTGTCAAGCTTTAACATTTTAACGAAACTAAACAATATCAACAAAGTTATCAAATCCCGTACGGACTCTATGTTGTGTTAGTTTCACCAAGTCGGGGGAAAATAAAAGCGGGGTAAAGGGAAAGTTTCTCCTTAAAATATGTAGAGAAAGTGAAAAGTAAGTGGGGTTCGAGTCCCCCCACCCCCATCTTGCGGGATGAGGTACGGGGTTGCGGTCAGGGATGATGGATCACTCGAGCCCCGATGCCGCTTCTCCTTTATTTCCAATTACACCTACAACACAACTTATTTAACCAGCTACTAATGTTGGTTTTATACGATTGTTTCTCAAATTAAATAAATCGTATATTTTTGAAAATAATATGTATTTCCTTTTACTTAGGTGTTAAAAAGACATCGGAGACATTCCAATTCGTAGTAAATAATAATAACTATTACTAATCCATAGTGACAGTCCATAGATACTCAATATACTGATAATCTATAGATAGAAGAATAGTCTAGGCTACAAGATCAAAAAGTGTTAATAATACTGCGAATTTAATTACGTACTATAGCTCGTTGGATCCGCTATGACGTTAAATTAAAGTTGTAAATAATGAAGATTGAGTGCCAGAAGTTGGGATTACTTTATTGGAAATATCCTGCCCTATTTTAATCTTACTTTAAATTTCGTAGATAATTACAGTCTATGAACTGTTACCAAAAAAACCAAAGACTCTCTTAACGTCTTTAATCTAGACGTCATAACGAATCTAACGAGCTATCGTTCATATTATTTTGATTCGCAATATCAAAAGTTAACACGTTTTTTAATTTGTGAACTAGACTTGGCCGCTTGCGGATATCATTTAAAGCGGTTAATATTATTTGACAGATAAATTGATAATAATTATAATTATCTTAATTATTA
This sequence comes from Phengaris alcon alcon, assembly GCA_037179445.1. Lineage (NCBI taxonomy): Eukaryota > Metazoa > Arthropoda > Insecta > Lepidoptera > Lycaenidae > Phengaris > Phengaris alcon. The sequence continues at coordinate 2,846,037 of JAYRCH010000055.1, read as the reverse complement.
TTACACAGTGTACAATAGGTATTTACCTATTTTACAAATGTTTGTAAATAAAACCTTCGTGTAGAATTATGCCCACGCTTAATTCAACTTTATTATGAAAAGAGCTTTTTGAGCTTTCTCGTATCATACCTTTTGTCAGCTGGTTGTTTGTTACATATGTATTAATTTTGTATATTTTGTGAAATATCCAGAAAAATTTAGGAATTGGTGTGAATACGAACATATAATTTATTTTAGTAACTGTTCTGTTTTGAAGAAAAATTGTAAATGGTAAAAAAGTAACTCGAAAAATCGTGCCATTCTTGTAAATATTAGGTCTATATTCGTCGTTATTTTATACGCTAAAGTTACGAGTATGTTGTAGTGTATGCGAGGGTTTTGAAATCTTTTATGTGAGGGTATTTGAACTGACGTCTCCTGTCACAGATGTCAGTGACAGGAGACGTCAGTTAGTCATCTTGTAGCCGTTGGACTGGCGGGTGGCGAGCCTATACACAAGTACAGAAAATATTATTATCATCGGTAGGTATTTTTTAACCGAAAAAGGAGGTTCTCATTTACATCATTTATAGATAGAAGTAACCAGCTTTTGCATGCGACTTCGTCCGCATAGATGCCCATCGCATTTCTTAAAATCCTTTTTTACCGGATTTCTACGTCGTAATAACTATCTGCGTGAAAAAATTCAACGCCATCCTTTCAGTTCATCTTTACTCCCATTTCACAACTTTAGGGGAAGAATTTCAAAAAACTAACAAATACGTACCCAATCATTTGTATTTATTACTTTGAATATCAAATTTCATGGAAAACGGTGTTAATTAATTCAGATTTTAAATAATTCTCATAAAACATTTCAACCCTTATTTTACGCCCTCAGAGGGTGAATTCTAATAAACACGTATGTATTTATTGAAATGTATTTAAGAGCATGAATCTCAAGTTTAATCAAAATCGGTGCAGATTTAAAGATTTTCCATACAAACTTTCAAACCCTATTTCGCCCCTTTTAAGGGTAGAATTTTTCAAAATCCCTTCTTAGTGTGCGTAAATTGTAAATTAAAACTACTGTTCAAATTTCTACCATCGACGGTTACGACTGCGAGCGTCTATAAATGTCAGTCAGTCATTTATGAAATCTCCATAAACTGGTCTGAGGTACAATGTACATGGAATGGATTTTAATTTAATTACCTATAGCATACCTGCCATCGCAATTCGCACAATACGCGAACTTTAAACATGAGGCATTCTATCAGTTTGGTCCGGCGCGGTCGGCGTGTGTGTCATACGTGTGGGGTTCGTGCGGTCCCCCCCGCGCACCGTTAGCCTCCGCCCGCGCCGTTGCCAGGCAACCGTTTGTTTTCGCGCCGCCGGCCGACACGGGGCGGGCTAGAAGGGGTAGTCTCCATGATTGATCAGCCTATCTCACCAAATGCCTACGGCGAATATATTTTTAAATCTAAGATCCTTTATACGCTTATTTACTTTCAGATTTCGCGTGGGTAGGTTAATAGTTTTATTTTATCTACTTTGTCATTCTTTTGTGTTTTATATCTTTATTTGATCTTATTAAGTAACGTCACATGGCACATTACAGTAATCCTGTTATGAAAATGGAAACAAAGAAATGTCAAGCTTTGGTAACAAAAAAAGGATGAACAGTTTTTTTGCTAACTTTGCTTTAGATATAACTCTTTGTGGAGCCTTTAATTAATTTAATTGACTACTGATCGAACTCCTATTTTTTAATTTCAAAGTTCAAACCATGTTCAAACATAAAAAAATCGCCTCAACAATTATTATAGCTACATAGTTTATCCTTCTACCTTACAATGCTACAATACAGAAATGTACTATCAGAATCACGAGAGAGCAATCGTAGCGTGCGACACGAAGATGATTTATTACGTAAATGGGAGAGACATAATATAACAGTGATGATAAAAGAAATACCTACATCAACATCGACAGTTGTCACGGCCCGTCGGCCAAGCGGAGCGTGCGAAGGTGAGGTGTAAGCGCTCTCTTTATTCAAAAACAATCGAAAATATTCGCTCTTTCGTACTTATTCATATTATATTTCCTCTTTCTAAAAAGGACCGAACGTGCGATGATGATGGGTTCATTAAAGTCGAGAGGAAGAAGAAGAATCCCGTCGTCCGCAACCCGAGCAGCTGTTGCGGTGTGAGACTCCCGCGCCACCGCTGTACGTGTCCAGGCTGCATTGGTCTACGATGGTCGAGCAGGTCGTGGACTACATCAGGAGCAGAACCAACTTCGCCTTGAGGGTCGAGCGTTTGGAATCTCGTCATAAAGTGAATTTTAGTTCCTTTTGTGGTAAGAGTTCCAATCCATCATTTACCGACCTTCGAGAAGGAGGAGTTCTGGCCGATTGGAGTCGTCTACAGAAGATTTAGAGGACGCTAACTGCCGAACACTTCGTGCCCCACGTCGCAGACAATACGTGTTTAGTGTTAGTTTTAGTGTTAGTGTTATTTATTAAATATTAAATATAGTAATATGTATGTCAGTGTATAAGGTATTTATATTTATATGGGCCTATGCAGCCCGAAGTAAACGGAATTTAATTTAATTTTATATACTATGTACATAAATCTTGACCATTGGGTTAATATAGACCGCAAAATCTCAGCAAAAAATACAAAAAGAAATAAGTATTACATAGCTAGATAGCAATGTTAATACCATTTGAGTCGTGAAAAGTTTGGTTAAAAAATTGGCGTAACTGATCCATTGTAACTCATTTTAAAAATATGATTCCGTTAATTATTATTAGTTCCCAGTAGTGCTCCATAACCCAAGTCACAAAGCAGCTATTCACTGAACGCTACTACGTAATTTAAAAAAGTTAAACTGGAGTAAAAAATGTTGCGATTTTTTACTTGCAAAAACCTGTCGAAATTTTAGAAAATCCTTTACACATTTAAATTGCACTGCTCCTTTTCAAATTACCCAACATTGTCTCTTTGTGCAAACTCAAAACGCACAATGGGTTCTGTTCTAAATTCAAATTCGCAGAAACATTTGCGCAATGGCTTTGCAAATATTTTATAACCATCCAACTGACCCAACTAATAAAAAATCATATTGTTGACATCGAAAGTTATTGTTATAAACAAAAACGACGAGGCATAAATAGAGCAAAAGTTCTTAAGCACAAACGCTGGTTTACATAAATTAACATGCATGATGCATAACATTTTAACCAGAGTCATTGGAGAAAGAGTCCCACTTTGTCACATCTTCAACTAAGAAAATATCTTATTTTTAATTGTTGATTATATTCATTTTTTATAATAATGAAAATGTAAATTTTGGAAACTTTGTTAAAACTTTTATGGCATGACAAGGAGTATGATTACTTTCTAAGCTGTATACATTTAATACTTCGGTATATTTGTTATGTCTAGGTACCAGAACCCAGGTAGGGAATCAGATGTACCATAGATGCAAAAATACGCAAACATAGTTTGTATGCAGTATATCAAATTGGAATATATAATGGATAACTGAAGAATATGTGGTCTACAATACACACTGCTCAATATAATTATAAATTAGAAATAACTATAATATACTAAAAATGTTAAAAAAAAGGTTTTTTTACATTTAAGCACAAAAGATCTATCATATTTTATCAGTAATCATGTTCCTACAATTAACGTTCAACGTACCTAATGAAGTAATTTATCAAACAATTGTGTTCGTTAACAAATTCTGAATAACATATATTTCATAAGTTACTGAAGACTCAAGAACAATCATCAATTAATATAAAGCGATATACTTCTCTGTATTACTGTAAGGTATATGTGAATATTAATTAATATACTTTTAAGCGATGCTATTTTGTATGTAAGCAACACAAACATTATCTAATAGATTTAAGTTTTATTACTGAATTACTATTTGTACAGAATTAAACTTTAATCTTTGAAAAATATATTCACACAATTAATGTAAGGGGATTTAATATAAAAATATTAGAACTCTTTAGTTCTAGGCGAACCTGCGACCTTCATGCATTAATAAACGCATAAGTATTCGGTTAGTAGGTACTAGAAATATATTTTTTTTAATAAAGATAAGCTTATACCTTTTAACTCTAGACTAATTATTATTATTTAGTAATATATGTTAAAAAAGGATAAAATGGAAAAGACTTCTTTATTTATGAACAATTCTGTTAAAAATACGAGCTCTAACACGACCGACAAAGGTTTTACACAACTTACGCCTGCTACTCTATAGCAGGCGTAAGGTGTAAAGCACAACCAGTGCACGTTGTAAATCATAAAATTATATTGTCATTACTTAGACAAACAAATGAAAAATCAAAAAACAAAACACGGCCAAGTGTAAGTCGGGTAACGTCCATTGTGGGTAACGTAAGTGTATAGAATAAACTTAGGTACCGTAAAATCGGGGGAATCGGGATACTTTCGAAGTTTGACATTAAATTTTCATTGCTTTTTTCTGGTCTATATCTAGTAAAAATCTTATTTAATTGCTTCCACAATTTTGAATATTAGTCACAGTTATGGAACCTAGAGATCACCATGTGGACAAAATTCGCCCATTATAATTCATATAATTTTTAAGTTTGAACTTTATAAGGATTCTTTTGCCTCTTAGATATAAAAAATATATGTAAATGTTGTGACTGACAGACAAACGTCAACGTGTAGGTATCAAAAAAATTATCTATCAAACGCACGGTAGTGTTTGTTAATAATAATCTGAGGTTTTTTTTGTATTTCTAACATGCTTTCTGCAGACCTTCCTCCACATCAACTTTAGCTGTGCTAAATATCATACTTGTCTGTTCGCACAATTTTCGTAAAACTGTGCTGAATTTCTTGCTGTACATATTAATATAATATTAATAACGGAAATAATTAAGATTTACTAAATTATATTTGCAAAATGTTTCCAATTGCATCATACAATCACCTGCTATGCGAGTACTTCTTTGAACTAAAAACGAATTCCACCCAGACAAAACATGCAAAATATTAAATACTGAGATAATATCGAATATTATAACGATTCCTTGGACCTTGGCCACTCAAAAATATTAGTTTTCATATCCTTATTTTGATACATTTAATAAATAAGTAGGTATCACGTAATTAAATAACTTTAATGTATGCAGTGACGAAATATTAGCCAAATGAAGTAATTTGAAAAATGTAATATCGGACATTTTTTTCCATGGGCAACTTATCAAGGCATTCCTGGCCGGCCGAGCGCGTGCCGCCCAAAATTACTCCTATTATTTTATAATCCCTCCTAGTTACGTTTTGAATATTAATAACATTCCACGGCCTTCTTATAAACGAGCCATTCCGTAAAAAGGAATTTCCGCTACTGTCACAAATTCCCTCCCTCTAATTATTTTAGGCTTAGGTCAGGAAGTACGAAATCACGATTTTGATTTATATTACCTAATTTGAAATACGGTAATTGTATTATTTAATATTAATTTCAGGCACCTACCGGGGTAGTCAAGAGCATAGTTAGCTAATTACATTGCAGGCCCAGTAACTAAAAGGACATTGTAAGCTTCCAATAATCTAAGTAAAGACTAAAGAAATGCAGGTCTAAAATGATATTAAATCGTACTATGAAAATCAACTTTTGAAGAAGTTTCTCTTACAGGAATTTCGAACAATTATCTTAATTAACAATTAAGCAATTCTTATTATGTGTACCGTCACCGTTACCCTTAAAACTGTCAAAATAGAATTGTTAAAAATTACTGTATAAGCAACTTCTTTAAAAGTTGACGTTTCATAGTATTATTCGCTTAGTTTAGCCATTTTGGACCTGCAGGTCTGTTACGTTTATTCGTTTTGATATTTTCTAAGAACCTAGGAAAAATGTCTACTGTGCGTAAAAATAGTTCTAATACCTTCCGTTCTACCCTTAACCACTTAGCATTTGTCAATCAACCTTAATATTTTTTACCACCTTAATATAAATTAAATCAAAGATTAGAGACGGGACTGTCCGATTAAAACATTCATCTATCAAACGACTAGAAAAAATGACTCGAACAGTAAGGTGGATTGTTTTTTACGCATAAAAAACGCCACACGCGCCTTCGAAATCCGATTATAAAGGGGTAAGACGCGTGTCTCAGAAAAAACGCTATAACCCCATCGTTTTACTATCATTTCAAAAGTAAGGATGGGCTCCAAGAAACAATTTGCATAAACCTTCTTTATACCAACTAACCTTACATAATATTATCTTGTCATGTCAATATGGCGCGCTCACTATTTCCACAGTAGACGGAGACTTTCTCAGTCTACTGTGCTCTTTCTCAAGTCTCGGGACAGATCACAAGTCGCGAAAGCATTAGGGCACTCACCTTGGAAAAATGTATCGGGTAAACATGGCATATCCTTACGACAACAATATCTGGTATATACAAGGACAGGTCAATGTTTAAAAAAAACGCCTAACCCCACAGATAGAGTTCTCTGCTATAGCGATTGTTTCGATATCGGCTAATTGGATCACACGGTAATCGATAACCCGCAATGTGTTCCTTCAGCTGATCCATAAAATATTCCAAGTTGCATAATATATTATGATTTAAAAATTTACCTCAAATGCTAATTAATTTTATATAATGCGAGGCATTGCAGATCCCAGCTGTCGTGTCGAGTCCCAGAGGACATATCCGTCCGTTGTAGATGATTAACGTATGTAAACAAAAAAACTATGCAATTTTTGCAAAGCTTCGAGTTTAAATAACTGAAAGAGTTAGTGTCCGAACAGTATCTATTTACCTTACTAAAACTACGTACAAGCTGTTGCTAAAATTGCCTGTCTTTTTACATAGTATGTAAAAAGCGCCGTGTAGGTAACAAGCTAAAATATATGCTCTATATAGAGTTACTGTTATGGACATCGCCATTGTAAGGGGCTATCACCAAAGCAACTCAGACCCTCACTAATTAACAATTTGAAACCGCTCTATCTCTTATTAACAGCTTATTGAAGATAAAACTTTTTTGTTTAACACCTTTTTTGATCATAGGGGCTAGTTTATATTTGAATTTTAATTGTCTTTTAGTTGTAAAAAAAAACTTTCCGTGGTAAAAACTAAAAATATAAACTTCTATAAAAGCAAAACGACGGAATTTTGTAATGTTTTATAGCGATATATTGAAGATAAAATATTGAACTGTTTTAAACCAATAATACTTATTTTTAAGTAATATTAAAATGTAAACATGATTATCATATATTATGGAAGTTCATTATATAATCATAAATTAATATTAACATTATGTCAACAGCAATATGTCGCCATATTATCACCTGTGTATTACACAACTCTATGTTGGTAGACTTCATTTTAATAATATGTGTAAATATGTTGAACAGGTGTTACACACTGTGGCCAAGGTTTTTTTTACACATCGACTTAGTTTTTTCTCAAAAACTTTTTTCTTAACTCCGATGGTGAGTTTTTTCACTCTACTTCCCCTTTACAGTTCTTGGAAGTGTTTCTTTATTTTATTATTTTTAAATTAGAACCCGAACGCTAATAATAGTCCTATAAACTTTAAAATATATTTAACACACTGAGGTATCTTTTGTTTAATACATGATAAAAAGTATTAATTTTTATATTACTGCTTAGTATTCAATAGGTACATTATATTTCGAGTCATTATCTTTTTTAACTAAAAGGTGCATTTCACTAGGAAATCCGGCTTAAATAGAGCAAGATAGCTGCGACCTTTCTTTTTACGGAATAAAGCAGTAGCAAACATTTACATTGATTATTTTCTTCCCTTTCTCATTAATGTATCATCAGGTATGCCCTGTGCACTATAGTTAGGTATGTAACCTAACCTATACATAAGTGATTATGTAATCACTTCATTAAAACCATTATTTTCAAAGGCTAATAACCTATTATGATGTCAAGCCAGTATTCTAGTTCTAATTGCTTCGCGATAATGTTGTGAACTTTTTAAATATAGTCAACTAGAATTTGGCGCGGGAAGCTGCTATCAATGTGAAATAATAAATATAAAGAAAGTAGTAATTGCATATCATATAGCTACTTAAAATTGGTTTTAATGAAACTTATGACTTACTGAAATTAAAGACATTGGGGGAGGCCTTTGCCCAGCAGTGGGACAGTCTAGGCTATTAATATAATATAATATGACTTACTAAACTTTTGAGTTCTTCATACTGAAAGTGTTTTTATGTATTTTCACTTTCTCGTAATAAAATTTGTTTTCAGTCGATATAAACATAATGCAATACGAATATTATTATCAAGGTAGGTACAGTCACCCAAAATAATAGGGTAAACAATCGATACGTGCGATATTATTTTTGTATAAAGGCGTGTTTACACCCATCTAATGCATGGTGCAAGCGCACAATGGTTGAGAAGGATTGAGAAGGGTTGAGTGATAGCCGTGTAAACACCGCAGGTAAAAGGGTTTGCAAAATCAACCTGCTGGTTGGTATTGTTACTAATAACATTGATGTACCATATCCATACAGTATACACAATCACCAATGAAAGGGTCAATCACCAAAAAAAAAACAATCAAGGAAAATTAGTATTAGCGGTTTGATCGGCCGCGTAACTTGTATTATTATATAATGATGTGGTGTCATAATCAGACGCATCGGGAAAAAATGGTTACGTCATGACTCATGACCAATTTCAGAAGAAATGTCAACCTGTTAAATATTTGAGTTCCTCAACAGTGTAGAGGCACGGCACACTGTAAGACTTTTGCTTAGAAGCTATTAGAGATCATCAATAATTAAAGAAAGGTACCTAAGCTACATTTTATTAACGAATGCGATGTCTCCATATAGATGTATATTGTACATACATTGTATTGTACGTCAATGATCCACGAACAAAATCTCCAAACTCAATATCGAAACTGCGTTACGGTCCAGGGCAAAAAAATACTATCAGTTTTAAATTATTCGCATTTTTTCCTGACTTAACTGGATGCATCTGAAAGTTAGGTTTTAATTAGAAAATAATTTAGTTCGAAATTAGGTACCCTGTAACTTAATAAATTAGTTATGAAAATAAAATTAAAATCGTACGGGTAAGATTAGAACAACCCCAAGAAAAGTGTACACAATATTATCATAGTTAATTTTATCGTGTATAATATTTACTAATATAACTTATAAAAATGATTTTAACCTATCGATTTAATACTGTCAAGTATAAATAATTTTGTAACTGCTAAAGGTGTAAATACAAAGTAGGTAGAAGGTACAGAAAGCAAGGTGTTAACATTTTACCATTTATAGTCAGTGGAATGAAAAATAAAACATTAATTGATTTTAAATATTAAAAAAAAACCGTTTTCAGACGTAACTTACATTTAGATGTTTTCAGATTTTCGTCCGAGAAACCTTACCTAGGTTCTTTTTAACCAGATTATGTTACGAAGAATCCTTAAGAATCACTCGAACGAAAAACTCACTACTAAGTTTCAGAATCCTTTCAATATTAAGTCTGTTTTGTCTAGATCTTACTAAAGCAAGCTGGAAATTAGAAATTATAGATATACGTAGGGACAAGAAATTCGGATTTGACCCAAGACGTGAAACTGTTGGTCATGTCTAGTATACCTAACGAACGTAATACAATATTATAGTCTTCGTTATTAATAAACCAAAATTGATATTATTATCCTAATAATGTATTTACGATGTTTGCTCTTCAGATTTACACACAGATTTATGAAAAACAAATGTTGCATAAATCTACTAGCGACGCGTTACATTGCCATGTATTAACACCGATAAATAATCTGACTCACCGCTTAATAGAAGTGCCTACATCAAGTCCTGTATATTGGCTACTCTATAGTTCTGAAGAGAAAATAATTTATAGGAAATGTTACGACAACGTTTATTCGGTTTTAAACGTTTACCGCTCCACTGTGAAAGTATAAATCTTTTGCAGATAATAAATAAAAAATGAAAAAAAAAACAATCAGTTGGTACCCTTTTATTGCGGCCGATTGTGAGGCTGATAAAGGGATGAATATGAGCTGTCCGCGGAACTAATTCGTAAATGATTGAGATTTCATTTTTTGTTACATTTAATGATTTTTTATTCCCATAAATCAGTTTACTTGGTTAACATGAGTTTTTGAAGTGTACTAAGGTATTATGGAAGAGTTATAAACAGTAGCAGTTATAAAATTAATATATATATATTATAAAATAAAATTAATTTGACGAATAAAACTTTAACTTCATAATATGTAATTTTTGTTGTTTTATAGTTATTGGTGTGTGTAAACTGATGTTAAAATTACCAAATAATCCAAACATGAACTTCTCATAACATGAATAACCTCGGCGCAACAATAATTTCATGCGTTGATGTATTTTAACTTAAAACGCACTTAACAATATCTAAATTAACCACAATATCATATGCTTAAAATATAAAATAAAAAATTGTATGTTTCTTAAGCCATCATTTGGGCAAACTATTTTTACCAAAACATAAAACAAAAGTGATACTATTGTTTTATGTTCAAGTGATAATCAGCTCCTCTGTTAAGGATTATAATGGATCGCAAATAAAGTTTTAAATAATAATATTCTCAACAATGATGCCAATCGATCGACGCAAAGTAGTGATTACTCTTTTCAAAAGACCGGTATTCTGACCCACTTTTAGCCGTTTTTAACAATTTTCTGTCCCCGTTCAAAGCGACCATTGAAAAGCCGGGCGTGAACGAGTTGATGATATTACATTTTTTGTGTAAAAAAAGGGGAAATTTACGAACAATCTACTGTATTAACAACAAAACAGCGGTGTTGTGTTCTTTGTGAGGGTTTTTTGCGAGATCGCGTGCGCTTGCGCGTCGGCGGCCGTCCTCGCGAACCCTTCTGGGCGCGGATCGAGCTGGAACCCTTCCTGTGCGTCAGCCCTGCGCCCTGCAGCACTCATGCGAGCGACATAGCGCTGCGCTTGTGCCCTTTGGCCCCGGAACCCATCCGCTACAATTCGCATGTGTGCGCCCGACAGCTGCAGCGGGTTTTTATATACACACTCTTATATTTTTTCACAATACGAGCGCAGCGCACCCTTGAAACAGTTTGCGTAATCGATGACAAAACTAAACATTCCGTTCGATGATTTCCGTATTTTTGTGAAAAATAAGATCGACAGTACAATGACGTGGCTTAAACCAGTTTCTAATACATTTCGATTTATCAATAAAGGTGGATTGTATTACTCAAATACGATCATTACGAGTTACATTGTAGGTAGGTATATAGAAATCCAGCGCCTGGACGACGAACTTCTAATCGTCCCCTGTTCGTCTCGGCCTGTGAATGAAATTTTAATCTTCTGTTTATCGGTTCTACATTAAGGGAATCTGGAATTATTAACTCAGTAGTTTTATCTTTATAAATGCTGGTCATCCGATATCAATGAAACATAAGGAACTTATTTCTTCCACTTATAAGAAAAATATTTACGCGTATCATAATATGTAAAACTGTGTTAAATTACCTAAGCATTTTATTTTGTCTATAGCGGTTTTTTCTCACTGCACTGTGTTGGATGTTTTGAATAATTTGTATGTGCTAATATAGCATTGTGTGAAAATGTGATGGTAATCTGGTGACAAGTCGTTAATTTTATGAGGCACGTAGCACAGCACATATATCAATATAGGTGTGATTTAAATCTTAATAAATAATACTGTGATATCGCCGACCCGATCGGTTTACTTGGAAATACAGAAGCTGTGAAACTTTGAGCTGCCTTTGATCTAGTACGAGTAAAATTTACAGCAGTCTTTGTGAGAACCTGCTTTAAGTTTTAATCCACACTAATGTTATAAAGGGGAAGGATTTGTTTGCATGTTTGTTTGATTTTTTGCAATGAATAAGCTCCGAAGCTACTGGACCGATTTTGATGAAATTTACCTATTAAAACCTATAGAGTAAACCACGGGGAAGTAGATAGGGTACATTTTATCGTAGGATTTTCTTTTGTGCTTAGAAAGTCACGGGAAATATCTAGTGGAAAGTAAATAATAATATTATATACGAGCTTTTGCCCGCGGCTTCGCTGGCGTAAATAAAGTGTCCCACGGGAACTTTGTACTTTTTCGGGATTAAAAATAGCCCATGTTTTAATCCAGAGCCTAAACTACTACCATACTAAATTTCACCAAAATCTGTTGAGCAGTTTTAGCGTGAAGGAGTAACAAACATCCGTGAATCCATCCATACATCCATCCTCACTAACTCTCACATTTATAATAGTATATTAAGTAGTAAGATATAAATATGTAAAGCTATTGCTAAAATTCACGTGCTATGATGTAAGTAAAATATTTTTAAACGTTATTAACCGCACAAAAATAAATACATCCTAGTTTCGTCTTCCAGCTTACGACAGAGTAGCTTAATAATAAAGCTATCTCAGTGGCGTCTCCTGTATTATAGTATCTACTCTATATACTACATAAACTCTATCTTAACTCATAGCACAAAAGGAGTATAATTCAAAACCAGAAACAAAACGTTTTTGCTACTACGGTCCTATGTACGGCTATTTACATTCACCCTTCGTATAATTCGACAATAGTCGCCGGACCGGATTGATTTATGCAAAATGCTGCAATTGTCCACTTTTTGCTGGATAAGGGACGAAGGGGGAACCATAGGGTACGATCGCCCTAAACTTGCAACTCTAGTTTTCTGCTGACGCTACATGTTTCTTACTCACAAGTCACATCACACTCACATGGCGACGCGCGACGTTTCTCTGCGTTAACTGATTGTATTTTTATTAGTCTACTAGCTGATGTCCGCAACTTTGTTTGCGTGGAATTAGTAATGGAAACGAAACACTATTTTTTTATTAATATTAATATTAACAGACGCGGACGGATAGACAGAAACAAAAAAAAAGATTTTTTTGGTGTAGGTACCGTATATACTATCATAATATGCATTTAGTACAAAACTGTTTATTTGTAACTAGCTTTTGCCCACAACTTCACCTGCATGGAATGTTCTCCTGTTCTTGGAGAAAACACTTCTTCAGCAAATAACTCTACTAACTGGAATATACTTCTGTATACAATATTGAAAATGTTATTAGGGTTTCGTACCCAATGTGTAAAAACGGAACCCTATCACCTCGACACGACGTGCGAGACCGCTTGATAAATATTTTTCGCGCTTGAATATAAATTTTACGATATCTTCTAAATATAAGATATTTATTTAAACTGTATGGTTTAAAGGGCTTTTATAATGTGTATAAAAAGCATAAATTATTTTACATTAATTTGATAAGGATCATACTGTATCCGTTTAAATAGATTCTGTAAATGCCATATATAATCAAAAGTAGGCACGACTACTAAGTTAACTAGCTAGTTTTATTGAGTAAACCGCTATGTCCCTGCATTTTAAATCTGCAATATCTTCAAAAATATTCCTTTTAATCACATGCTGTGAAGGGCCATATTGATCTAAATTAAATGTGCAATGTATTTAAGGTACTTAATTGGATAAAGGTTAATGCTGTATTGCTTAAAATCGCTTCGTAAATGAGCCACTATTTCTCGTAAAAAGTAAAGGATAAGAAATGGTTATTGTGGGTTATCCCTAAGAGATAGACATATATAATTTGAATATTTTTGTAGACCTTATTAAGGTGTACAATACTGTAGTACATTATTTTGATCTATTTCGTAGGGTTCAGCCAGCGTTTGCAATGTAAGTGCAAAAAATGTGTTTATTTACGACATTAGAAACATCTAAAATTATCAGTGTTTCTCTACTATATTATGCAATATCCTCTTGAATCTCTCTTATCTATTAAAAAACATCAAAATCAGTTGCATAGTTTTAAAGATCTAAGCATACAATAGGGACATACAAAAAAAGCGACTTTGTTTTATACTATGTAGTGATTACAAACAGACACTTAAATTTTATTTATTTGTATGTACATACAAATACAGGTAAATAATAGTACCTGCAAGTTTTGCATATCAATTGTTTTGAATAGATAGTTCAATGAATTTAGGCATACAGGTAACATAGGTACATCTATTTTTAAAGGAACTCATGTGTATTACTATACTAACTATTTATTATACTATTAACTATTTAACTATTTATTACTAATATAATAAATAGTTAAGTAATAACTATTTATTACTTAACTATTTATTATACTAACTCATATGAAAACAAGAGAAAAATTAAAGTAGGTAAATAGGAATTTATCCAAGATACAACCTTTGCAAGCATTGTATTGCTAACAATTTTTACAATGTAAAGTGCGTATCCAAGTAATTCATACCGTACCGTGTCGTAGAAAATAATTTTAATGTCTACACTTCCAATTTACTTATATTATGTCTCATAAGCATACATACCTAAAGAGACAAATGGTGTATAAATCATCTTTACTTTAAACACTTCCCTGAGCCTAAGCTTCAACTTACCTAAATCCCGTTCATGCGGACCTTATAAGTTATAACATCGGCGTATAGCCGTACTTGTATGATAGGAAATATCGATTGAAAAGACACAATTAAAGTAAGAGTTCGTACGTTTGTTGTCTGTGCGTATGTGTTAGTTAGTTTAACCCCACAAAACTTTCATCTCTGGAGACCCTCCGAGGGGGCCGCCCTCCGAAGGGAGTGAACTGACTTGCTCACCTCTTTCGCCCTCTACGCCTCACTAGTGTTTTTTATTACGCACAAACCTATATACGTATTTCGTATAATATTTGTGTATGTGATATAGAAACATGTTTATTTATTTAATTTAATTGATGAACGTTATAAAAAAATTGAAAGATACAATATATGATTGTTAGTTATGTAAGTAGGTATACAAAATTAGGTATCGCTTTTGGACAGATTTTTAGGTTGAATTTCTTTGAGTGACGTGATCTACAAACTCTAACTTTGTCATTTCCTCATCTTACTCAAAATGACCGTAAGATAAAATAATTTCACTGTTCATTGCTTCTCTTATATACCTGCCACAATTGCGAGTACTGTATCAACATAATATTTTGGCTAAGGCTCACGATATCGATTCGCTATATAAGGTTAGGGCTTGTAGAGTTAGAAGCTAGGTTCTACATAAGTTAAATGTTTTTCTAGATAGGATTCCTTTGTTTGTTTTTTTATTTATGTTTTCTAAGACAAAAATTGCTACTAGTACATTTTTTATTTCTAGAAAGAAATTCTACACCACACTGCTGATTGATTAAAAAAAACATAATATAACCCAACAATTTATATCAAAAAGCATCCTTCACGGATACGATAAAAAGTTTTCTTTTCGTAACGACACAGAACTTACCCTAGGGCCAAACACGGCTAATAGCACAAATATTGCAAACTAAAGGGGTTTTTAAAGACATATTGTGTCACTTATAGAAGCCACTTATCTTGGGGCGCACACCGCGCCATAAAAAACCGCTCCCGGCGCAAAGTCCTGCGCGTGCGCATCAGACACGCAACAATTCCGCCGCGGGGACGATTTTAACTTAAAAAAGCATTTTATTTTTTAAAAATACTCTTCCCCCGTTATTTCGTCAAATTAAAAAAGCTGTAATGTGTCCTCCGCGCGCGCCGGCTGAAGATTTGTCGCGCTCGCGCATGTGTTTACATCGTCCCCTCGTAATTCTACATTTTTAAACAAAAATCAAACCACCCGATCGATATCCCCGTGCAAAAAATTCGCGTAATTGTAGTCGGACTTTAAAAAAAAATTGTCGAATGGCTGGACGTTATGGGGTCAGTCCGGGCACAACGGTTTTTGTCCCCCAATTTACAAAAAGGGACAGGTCGTTACGTGGCATCTTAACGTATGTAAGAACCTAATGTAAATTTACAAAATGAGAATTTAAATAAGACGAGGGGCCGTGACGTGGAGTGGCCGTTATTAATACCCTGTTGGAGCTTATCTTTTTATCTAAATCGTATTTACCTTCGTTTATTTAACGACGCAATTATTTACTCTCAACGCTACGATCGAATAAATCCGTATTTTATATTTCGCGATGAATCATACGTCCAGAATCGCACAGGAAATTAACATGGATCCAGGTTTCCTCCGGGTGAAGTCGAATATCGGCAATAAATAAAATTGGGCAAAGAAGTGTGAGGGCAGCGCGGTGGGCGGAAACACTAAAAAAGCGCACAGACAACTCGCATGGTAGACTGAAATCATATAGCGCTAAATACTTCATATTTCAGTAATAATAGATAATAATTCATAATCGTTAATTTCTTTGAGTGAAACATAAGTGCATAATGCATATAACTTGAAGATGCTTGAAGATTTAAAGGCTCAATATTATGCTTCGTCGTATTGTACGAATGTAGAAAAATAGAGAATAATATAATTAGCAAGCACTGATTGATACTAATGTTGGATATAATACGCATACATCATATTATCTTAATCAGAAATCATATGAAGTGATCATTACAGTTTAATTAATTTTCGTTTTTCTTGAAAATATGAGCTGTACCTACGTTTGTATGTTGCACACGCCACAAAAACATCGTATACAATAATACCATATAGTGTATTAGTGTGCGGAACAGAGGGCCGGAGGAAGGGTGAGGACTGAGGGCTATGAGGGACGAGTTGGATGACCCGACAACAACCGGCAGATTTACATCAAAATCTCGTTAGCCGCCGCACAAAATCATCTACAACACTATTTTCCTTGTAGCTACTATAATCGGAATTATTTAAGAGCTTAAAATATGGTATTTATCTTATAAAATGCCGACAAATATAATTTTATTTAAAATAATATATTATGTCTTTTAAACCGTACCTTCCATAAAAGGTATAAAGGTTAACCAGTTCGTTTTAGCAGTATCTAATTAAATTAGCACACCCCGGTCGTGCGTACTCATATCATTATCTACTTTTGGAGTAATTTATCAGTCGATTCAACTAGCTATGTGTGACTATGTATAACAATGGTCGGTACGTCTTACATAGGTGCGCAGCGAGGGTTATTCCCTAACCCTTAACCATCCCTTAACCCTTTCTGTGGTGTGGGTCGGGGGCGGGCGCGGAAGGGTTGCCGCCCGGGCGGGGGCGGAGGAGGCCCCATCCCGCGTTTTACGACGAGCGTTTTTTATCGTGCGTTACTATCGTTTTTCCTTTTCTATTTTTTATGTTTATTTCCTCTAGATCATAAATTATGTTCGAAAGGGAAAGCTCGGACCGCGACGGAACCGAGGACTGTTTTCTGCTGTTGTTTTTTATGGTTTCGTAGGTTTTGTATGCTCTAGGGGCTGCAGCGTTGCCATGGCGACTGCATTACATTAGGGGCGTATGTTGTTGATGGCCGTAAATAAACAAAGATATTTGTTGTTGTAACGCGATCGCTGCCGATATTCATGTGATGTTTGCGGACGACCGATGGACGTCGTGTTTACATACGTCCTGTTGTCCTGCTGTCCTGCTGTACAGCCTGTAACTCTACCCACTAATTGTATTTATCGTGTCACGAGGCATCACAAACAGCTCTGGTTGAGTCAAGAGTCTACATGTTCCAAACAGTTTATACAATTAATTGTTGTTTGTCAATAGATAAAACAAACAGAAGTTTTGTAAGCGAAACTTTATAACATTTTATATAACGCAATTAATTACTAAAACTCTAGTTACACGGTCAGTTCGGTTGCCTAAAGTAAAGAAAGTTACAGAAGAGAAAACTGCTTGCAATTACTTATGTTTATATTAAATGCTATCGGAATTGAAGTTGCAAGCGCCGTGTAGGTAACAAGCTAAAATTGTATATGCTCTTCATAGAATTACTATTATGGACATCTAGAAATTATTATTTACACATGGTATTTTATGTAATCGCACATACAAGCGCAAGTATGTGAAAGCGATCCGTAATTAAATGACAAGTTAAAAAAAATTCATGACCGTCTGATTCAGTACAATTACGAATACGACAAAAACCGTACGATAAGCAAAATTACGTTCACTGTTCAGTTACGTTTCCTGTTATGTTTGATAAACCACAAAACCCTTACAATATGAATGTTCGGCGGTTAATTGCGTACCCTTGCCCATTACAAAAAAGACGCCATATTGCGTCCAGCGGCCCAACCACCCGCGAAAGAGAAATTTACGAATAAAGGCGGAATAGTTACACGCTGCATTTAAAATTAGAACCCTTTAGGGCGCCACGCCGACAGACAAAGGGAGAATGGCAAATTGACGGCAGGTAGCGAATATGCCAGAGTGACTCCGATAATTACAAGGGCTCTCTTTAATAAATGGCTCTTTTTCCAAATTACTATAGACCGATCGCGCCATACGGAGTACCTGCCGCCAACCCTTCGGAAAAAATCTATTACGAAAGAGTGTGTTGGCAACACTATAATAATTTTATCAATTATTAAAATTGGAGATAAAAGTCGTTTTAGAACTGGAAAATCAAATATAATGAAATGAGAGATTATTATTGAATTGTTGCATTTGTTTTAAAATGATGTAGTTTCAGAGTAGTTTCAATAAAAGATACAGTGTCGATAGTACAGCACTAACTATCGTTAAGTTATAGGTTCTTGCAAACTCAAAAACTTCAACAATAGGTACGGTTGGCAACTTCAATATTTCGCTTCTAAACCTAGACTAGTTTTATTAATTAAGTTCTCTGAAAATGTTAGTTATTTATACTTTATAAAAGATTAAAGACACGAATATGTATTAGGTATTGCGGTACATCCTTGATACCATATTATATAAAAGTACGGTAACCGAGCTTTGCTCGGTATTTTAGTAGAACGATAAAATAATAAAAATAATTTAAAAAATATAAAAGAAAAAGAAATAATAAGAATCACAAAAATCTATCTCACCGGGATTCGAACCCACCACATTCCGAATTTCCAAACAATGCAAAACTTATGCGCAGGTACGCATACCAAGCTACCAGTCAGACTGACGTAAGAGAAATTATTGTTATATTGTCGCACGACGAAATAAAAAAAACACATATTGCCTAAAAATGCGTAGTTCCTAAGGGATAAGACCTAGTTTGATCGATTTTTCTTCCCCAAAACTCCCTGCATACTTAATTTCATGGTAATACTTGTAGCCGTTGTCGAGATACCGATTATATTTAAACTAGATCGTCTCGTTTAGTGTATAAGATAAAAAAAAACACAAAAATATTTTACAGGGGTTCAAAAATGTGGTGGACATTCCAAATTTCCGAACAAATCCGAAAAAAAAAACCGAAATCGGACTGAAATTAGAGAATTGAAATTATTGATATATTGTTGCACGACGAAAGAAAAAACATATATAACTTAAAAATGCGCAGTTTTCTAGGGATCCTAGGGAGTTTCCAAGGAGAGCCGCAAGACTGAATCTCCTCGACCTGTCGAGGACAAGAGCAGGAGGTGCGATGGGGAGGGAGGGCTTCATTCTGGTCGAGAGAAGAAAAAAAAGGAAGCGCTTATGGTGTGAGGTCCAACACAGCTGTACGTGTCCCGCCTGCACTGGTCCATGGAGGTCGAGGACATCGTGAGCTACATCCGTGAGAAGGGCATCTACACTTTGAGGGTTGAGCGTCTGCAGTCTCGCCACAAGGTGAACTTCAGTTCCTTTGTGGTAAGAGTGCCACCACTTTTGTCTGCTCTAGAGGTGGAGCCGTTCTGGCCGTCGGGTGTAGTTTACCGAAGGTTCCGGGGGAGACTCCCCAACGAAGCGCGCATCACGTCGCTCGCAGAAAGAGACAATACATACTTACGTGATAAACTATTTTTTGTGTGTTTCGTGTGTGTGTGTGAGTTGTGAGAGTATGTGTAATTGTGTAATAATATATTATAGTATAGAATTGTTAATTGTATAATATCCGTTGTCTGATTTCTATAACACAAGTCTTAACTTAGCATGGGATTAGATTTATGTGATGTTACATGTT
The DNA here is from genome assembly GCA_037179445.1 of Phengaris alcon alcon. NCBI lineage: Eukaryota > Metazoa > Arthropoda > Insecta > Lepidoptera > Lycaenidae > Phengaris > Phengaris alcon. The sequence continues at coordinate 2,826,005 of JAYRCH010000055.1, read as the reverse complement.
TATTCTATTGTATGTGTGTTTAAAAAAGAACGATTATATATATATGCAAGATTGTCTCGCTTAAGATACTTAGATGTTTAAATATCGATATCATCCTATACCACACTTAGATATTTAGTTTAGACAAACTCAATAACTTTTCCATTTGTTAAAGACTTCTGGATACAAAGGTCATTATTTTTGAACAACTTGTATGTAAAATTAAAGACAAGTAAATTGTGCACGCATCGTGAAGAGATCTACGTACGTACGTAATTACTTACTAGTGGAAGGGTCGATAGTAAAGTGTTAAGGTTTATTTGACTAAGATTTGATTGATGGTATTGCTACTAAGAATTTCAGTAAACCCAATGCCTTTACAACATTCGCTACATTGACAATATTTATACGAAACGTATAAAGTAGGAAACACAATAAAGGCTTAGAATAAAAAACTATTCCATAGAGATTTTTAATGTTCAAAAGAATAAGATGAAAGGGTAAGGATGTGACAACAAACACTCTTTAGCCCGGAGGCAATGGTGTGCATCGTAATGACTTGTAATTCTGATGTTTGTTGTTAAAATCGCATTTCCTGACGTCATTAAGCGGAGTCGGCCAGGCGTGATGGAGAGCGCTGCCGCTGCGACAATGCGCTGAACAAACCCCTCAGATACGAAGGCTTTCACAACTACGTCGAACTGGGATTACACAAGAACAAGTTAAAGGAGGTAGCGCTAAACAACTACATTTCTTTCCAAATTTGGTTTTGGTTTTAGGTTGCTAAAGCATCATTAATAGGGTAGTTGACTTTTATTTTAGGAAATTTAACTGATGAACAGACGAACTCATATCTAAAAATGAGTTTTTTCGGCACACGCTATTAAAAATAATAAGCAAACAAAATATTATATTGTTCATCTCTTTTTCGCAAAACCATTCTAGCTATGAAAAATGTACGGCGGACTATTTCAATGACGTCACAGTTCACACTGTCCGTATTTCGCTCTCTTTCGTATTGCAAGTTTAAATTGTTTGTATCTTCGTTATATTTTTTAAGATATAAAGAAATTGGTTTTCGATTACTTTAATACTTTACTTTACTTTAATACGAGTACTTATAAGTACATACATTATCTAGCCTCGAGTAGAGACGAAAATGTTTTGTAAAATGAAATAAAATAAAATAAATAGCCTATTGTATTTCCGAATTTTAAGAAAGCCTGTGATCCTGTGTACCCTAAGTGCCTATCATCCAAGAAATAAAATGCGTTTTACAAACATGTAGGTAATAAGTATAATAAATAGGATTTGATACATATTCATTTCTTAAAATGTAAGCACACACCAGATAGCTGCTACAGCGGAAAATTTGGTTCAATCATTTGTTGATTTCTTTAGCTGTCAGCATAATAGAGCTAGAGCTCGACCTAGAAAAAGGGTCGATATCGAATATAGTTGATTAAAAAAAAATCAACAACCTCAATAAATTTTCCCTCTAAGACTCGCAGCGCTAAAACTATCAATTTGATACAAAAATGCTCATAAAATAAATTGTAGAAAATTGTATCTAGTTCATATTTGTACAACATATTTTTATCGTCAAGTATGTCTGTAAAGAAATATAGCCAAAATATTGAGACATCACCATTTTGTCAAAGCAATATGAGGTATAAAATTTTAAATTCGGAAAGAATACATACAAATCTATTAAAATCACGCTTCATTAAGTGCAAATTATTCATTATTTACCTATTAGTAAGCATCACAGGAGCTGAGTTTATCCCGGTCTGGCTGAGTTTTAGCCAGGTTTGAGCATGCCAGACCGACGGTATTCGAAAGAGGATTAGGAGAAGAACAGATTGACGTATAATTTATCCTTGTATGACCTATTTTTACTGAAAATTCTTACACGTTCAGGGCGGTCTGGCTGGAAACTGGTCAAGAGTAGGACTGCCAGACTTGCATTTTTATCGGTTTCTAATTGGCGCGCAGCCGTGTATCACAACAGTTTTCTTGTTCCTTATGACCTTATTTTACTCAAAAAATCTTCACACATATTGGTCAATAAAAAAAATCTGGCAGGTTTAGACCCGTGAGTCCGGCGGTTTTATATTAAACTTTAGGGCCCCTAGCGATCTGCAGTGGTCCAATGCTTGTTCGCAAAGACCTTCTTTTTCGACGGCGAGCTCTAGCTCTATAACTTGAATAACTATAGTTTCCGAAATACATTATTATGTCTATTTATTTGCACCTAAATTTAATGCAATTATAACTTTATCATAATGAAGCAATAAATTCCAGTATCCTATGGCTTGTGCCAGACGTGGAAGTACAGGAGTATGGGACGAATGGCCCGCTACCTATAAACCTCCACGAGCTAGCGAGCCGTAAAAATATTTGCTGTTATCCTTTCGGCAAGCCTTTCACGAGCGCTAGCCCAGAAATGTTTGCTAAATGTTTTACCAATAACATATTGTAAGCTGTGTGTCGCGACTTATAAAAGGGTAGACGGATGTGAATTTTGTAGATTTTTTATAACTCGTTTAAATCCAAAAGTGGACTGAAATAAATGACGATTACCTACATCACCTGATCATAATATGTAGTGATTTGTCTCAGTCTTTAACGATGGTAGTGATTTACTACATACATAGGTTTTTTTTACCCGACTACGGTGAAGCAAAAAGGGTAATGATTTTGGCGGTCTATGTATGTATGTTTGGTCCACCGCAGCGCCTAAACTACCTGTCCAATTTTAATAAATTAGGTGTCAATCGATTCGTTAATAGTAATAATAGCCCGGGTAACATAGGCTGTATACTTTACGTAGTCGGGTTATAGTTTTTTTATAAAAATTGTAATTATTATTACTTGTGTGCTGCTGGGCAAATCTTTGAGATAATTAATTATTGTAAGTAACCTCCTGGACTTGAACATGTATATAGCCTGCAGCCTACTCCATTTGCTAAATACTTCTAATGATAGGTAATCACGTGTAATGGGTACACCGTACACTGTGTCCGCCATAGTTATCCTAGCTGTGATGTTCTAATAGGTCACTTTTGTTACATCCCTTACTGATAGCTAGTTAAAGGAGGCGAAAAGGCTAAGTAAACACGGTTTCGGCCATCATCAATCCACGTCCAGCGGAGACATCTGTCATTAATATCGAGTGGTACAGGCGTAATGGTGGCATGAAGAGGCTTTCCATTTTTCACCCTTTACCATTTATCACGGGTCCATTCAATTGTATGATAATGGTCCTTGTCATTAATGGCGTTGTCGCGCTCATTATCGAAAATTTCATACTTGTCCAGCGAAACGAGATGTTCTTCGGGTAACATAGATTGATACATGTGTGTCATACGGTAATTTAACTATCCTTACCTACTAAATAAAATACTAATTTACCTTCTAAAACTGTCTTAAGTTTTAGTACGTAAATTAGTATATTTACTGATATTCTGTTGCTTGTCGCAGATTCTTGTAACCAGATAAATTCCTAGGTACCAATATGTAAGAAATAAGGGAAAACAAAAGAGGAAATCAAGTATCCCCAGTTTTCGCTACTTATCTATAAGAATATGCAACCTTAATTATCCTGAGAAGTCACGATTATTTCGTTCATGATATTAATACTAGGTAATTATCTTTTATGTTATTAGCAGCTATATCTTCCATAGTAATACTTAACCTTACGTATAAACGCGGTAGTTTGTATGTATGGATGTAATGATGTTTGTTATTCTTTCATGCAATAACTTCTGAACGGATTTTGACGAAATTTGGTATGGCGATTGGTAGTAGTTTAGACTCCGGATTAATACATAACCACCCGCGGGATTTGTTTTTGCGCGTACAGAAAGTCGCAGGCAACATCTAGTAAGGATATATTCGTATCGCATTCTTAGAACAGATTTATTGTTTACTGTCGGTATTTTACCCGCGACATATATCTAATTTATATGCCCCTAAATATTTATGTTACTAATATCTCTGTCATGGCATCAAATAGTATTTTTATTGCGATTTCTTGCCTATTAGAGTAAATAGATCTTCCAGTAACATTTCATAATAACTAATATTACTTACATATTATGTACGTAGTACCTACCTACTTGTACCTACATACCTAAAAGAGAAAACCACCCAGTATTATATCATCTATAATAGTGCATTCATGCGAGAAAATAATCGGTAAGTTTATAGGTAGATATACCAATTTCAGGCCAAGTATAAAAATATTTGCAGTAAGTACTTAATTTAAGCTACCTACCTTATCCACAGAATACATAATAGTAGGTACAAGTCCTTAGCGTATTTGAATAATGGGTATGTACTATACTTTTAGAAATCATAAGCAATTTAAAGATTATTTTTTTTAATCAGAAGCCGGCATTCAACTCCATCTCTTTTCTCTTTACCTACTCTCGTGAAAGGATTCGGCACATTAAAAATTTCGACAAAAAATTAACGGCCGAAACCCATACCCTTGCCATACCGAACCTTACAGTAAGTAACCTTCTAATAATTTATTTGCTAAGCATTTATTATTATTAGTTCAAGAATAGGCTGCGAAATCGTTTCGGATCATTGACATACCTACCTACCGTTCACAGGGACGTTACATACCATTTCTTGGTGTTGACAGTATAGAGGTCAATGGTTAACATTTAACAGCATTATGAAGCTTTAGTTTAGAAGTTGTCAGTTCGGCAAGGAAAGTAAAACAAGAAAGACCTCTTGCTTTATCAGCTGTCTTTTTTAGGGTTCCGTAGTAACTACAAGTAAACCTTATAGTTTCGCTCTGTCCGTCCGTCTCCCCTGGCTAACTTTGGCAATTATGAATATTTATAGACAAAATTTTGTATAGTTTTGTATTATATAGGCTTTATTTTGGCATCATAACAAAATGTTGTTCAGTAATTTAGAGGTGGCTGCCCATAGTCCGATACTATGAAGTGGGGATGTTTTTTTTTCACTTATCCCCATCGTTTGGGGTAACGTCAATTATGCCTTTTTATTTATAGACGAGTTCATACATGACTTTTTATAATTGAAACCATCTTCAAGTAATATATCTACCTCTAAAGTCGTTTACAAGGTGTGCCGTGGTGTGTATTACTAAACTTATGTAGAAACTCGTAACTTACTATGCCGATAGTTCCTGCTAAATACTCTTAGGAAAATTGTTTTGAGCGGAATTGGACAATAACTTTTGAAGTAAGTAATTTGAAAAAACCTATTGCGTGTTGATAATTCCTGAAAACCCTCCTTACACAGGTCTGTAGATGCTCTTGATTCGGTTCGCCTGATGGTACGTGACCATTGTACACCCCCAGTGATAGAAGAGTGATGAGTGTATCACCGCCCACCAGTCTTTAAAACACCAGAAGGTATGATCACCCTATTCATATAATCGAGCGGCGAGCCGGCACACTGCACCGTGTGGACTTCCACCAGTAAACGAATGCGACATCCTAGCCATAGTACGTCAATGTATCCATGGGTAGCGGCCGGTCAACCCATTAGGTACACACAGCGGGGCCTCATGATCACTTTGCTATACTTAATTTATGTGTTTTGTTGCATTGTCCGGCTCACAAAGGGACATTTTATAGCCTCTGCCGGACACCCAGATTAATATCATGGCTTTCTCTCGTTTTGTGCAAACACAATGCGACGTAACTGGGCACCTGGTCCCAGTGACATTAATGGCCGCAAAAAATGCAATCGCCTAGCTACTGTCGCTTGTGCAAAAGGGTAAGAAATAAATAAGATAGAAGTAGATGCTGCCTAGCTCTGTTATTAGACGCTTAGCACAGGATTCTCCAGAAACAATTTCTTAGAAAATAAAAAACGATTTTAACTTCTGTATATATTTTCAAAACGAAATCAAGCTCCATTTAAAAACTATAAATAGCCTAATAATTAAAATAATTTGAGCAAATAAAATATATTCTCAAAGAGAGATTAATTAATTAAAGTATCTAATGATCTATACAATCACTGCATAACCGCTATTTGGAAGCACGTCTCATTTAAAGCTTTGGAATATATTTTTATCGGTTGTCACTCATTTTCTATTTTAAGTTCCTCCTCGTCTGTAATAGTGGCTTTGTCGTTGGACAGTTGTCCGTGAACACGAAAGCGATACACACAAGTGTATACAGGGTGTCCCCAATTAGAGAATATCTTCAGCCGCACCAAGTTGTATCCCTTTGTAGTCGGTCTCACCTCAAAGTATTGGTTCGGAGAGCCGTTCTGGTCGTACTCGAACGTACCAAACTCATAGGGATGGGGGTCGTTACGGTGCTCCAAACCCTGCACTAGAAAGAGCCGCGGAGCTGACGATATGTCGCTGAAATAAAGGAATGGATAAGATGGCATAAAATCCAAATATCTTTGAATAGTAAATGGCAAAATGACTAATAACCGATTAATATATTATTTTAATAATGTTGCCAGCTTAATGATGTCATTTACAACTGCAAAACATTACCTACCTATTATAATTTACTAGTTTTTGCCTGCGGCTCCACGCGTGTAAATATATTATCCCACGGGAACACTGTACTTTTTCAGGATAAAAGTAGCATATTATGTGTTAATCGAGAGCTCAAACTACTACCATACCAAATGTCATCAAAATCCGCTCAGTCGTTTTTGCGTGAAAGAGTAACAAACATCCATCCATCCATCCTCACAAACTTTCAGATTTATAATAGTAAGTAGGATATTAGTAGCTAGGATATCTAATCTAACCATTAGCAGTGTTAAGAACTAACCCTCTTGGTGATATATGCGCTGGAATGTGTTCGATACTGACGCCGGCCATCTGAACCGTGCCAATTAAACGGACGGTCGCCTCGCCTATCGACGTCTTAAAGGCCCAGCATTCTCCGGGCAACGTTCCCGGCTGGAGCATCGTGGTGGCCCCGAGACAGCCGCGGCAGACCACCGCACTGAAGGCGTACAGCATCCAACTCACAGGCGACTCATAGACGAAGTGTTCCACTGTATTACCCGTGTCTATAACTCGGGCGCCAGCAATCTCCAATGCGTAGTCCGCCATCTTGAAAACATGACAACACAATTTGAGCCAACCCCAAGGTAAGCGTGATGAACTATGTGGTGGTCAATATCTTCGACGGCCATTCTGCAGCCTGTGAGAATAGCGCTTTAACTATCAGCTATATAATTATTAACTTTTTTTCTGTTTTCAAGAATAGTTATGTTTATTATTAATAGTTATGAAGTTCTAAGTGAAGCGGGGGTTTTATATATATTACGGATGGTCGTCGAGGGGGAGGGGCTAAAAAATGGTAAAAATGTGGTCATCGTACGGTACGTTCTCTAATTACCTGGCGATCATAGTCGTATACGTCGAGGGCTCGTGATGCTTGTGTCCTCATGGTGTTAAATGAGTCGGTGGTTCGCACGGCCGCCGCTGTGTTGGCCGGTATTTCCTCTGATATACGCTTCATCTCACTTCGTAGCTTCTCGTGCTTTCTATTTAGCTGCAACAAGTATATGTATTTCTATACTATACTTATATTTTTATTATATAATACACATTACCTGGGAGACCGAGCTTTGCTCGGAGTTTTAGTAGAGCGATAAAATAATTTAAAATATATATACAAAACTAAATACTACAAAATAACACCCATATTCATTTTTATAAAATGAAATATGTCCGCCATCTTGGAATTTCAAAATGAATGTCATTTTCGTATCCAGCACCCCCAAAAACCTGGTAAACGACACCCATATCAATTTTACGAAAAAAAATATCCGGAATTTTGAAAATTCAAAATGTATGATTTTTTTGTAATCTACACCCCCCGAAACAAAAAAAAATTAAAAATGTGAACTTTGTATGCTCCTTCACGTTTTTTTTATGTGCGCTCGTTTTGCTGCTTATTGTGTTTTTTTGAGTTACCTACCATCAGGGATTTCTTCGCCAAAATAATATATGTCTGCCAGTTTGGAATATTCAGTGAACAAAACTGGTATCAATTAGTCACCAGATTTTGAATTTTTTGTTCCTTACATCCTTTCGCCACCTTGGTAATTTTGTATTCCATATTTGTTTTTTTCACACCCAAAATTTGATTGTTTTGTCGCAAAATTAAATACGTGCCATATATTATTACAGAAGCTACAGGGGCGGACAGACAGACAGATGGACAGACCAAAACTATAAGGGTTCCTAAGTACTATGGAACCCTAAAAAGTACCCTACGAATATTTTAGTACATAAAAATGCACAAAAAATATGAAATAAATCTTATATTCTAAATAATTCCCCTTTTAAATTCAGGTGAAATTTTAACTACACACACAGGCATATTTAGCGGAACATAAAATAAAGGTTTGATATCAGCATCATATAAGGTTGCTGGCTGGTTTATACGTCATTTAATTTAAAAAGAAATATTTTCAAATTAAGAAAACAACAAAAACATCACATTTTATGCAATTGTTTTCATTTTATTCAAATACACCTTATCTGGAGCGAACTTCGAGTATTTCTTCCTTCTGAGTTTGATTTAAAATTTCATTGAAATGCTGTTTTTTGTTAGTTTTTTTTTAATCGCGTATCTTTTTGGAGTTGAGGACTGAATTATGCCTGACTAAGCCCCAACGGAGATTGCCAGGTCACTCGAAATGCGAAGAAATGGTCAAACCTACAGAGTGATATCCAGAGATCTTCGTCGACCAGTTTCAACGATCCATCGCAGTATCCAACGGTTCAGGGAGACCGGTACTTATGTGAGAAGAGCAGGACAAGGCAGAAAAAGACGCACTTCGAGTAGGGATGATCCTTTCATTCGGCTTCGTGTACGTAGGAACCCCCGTTTGACGGCCGTCCAAGCCCGACATGAGTTAGAAGCAGTGCGGGGTGTAACCGTAAGTGAGCGTACTGTTATGTCCCGTCCCTGTTAGGGTTGTTGCTGACGTAACGTCGAATCAGCACATCCCGTGTTTAGTCTGGTCTAGACTCTAGCTGTGAGTCTCAGTTGGTCTTCAGTCCTCGGTCGTGACGGTTCTGCCCAAGGGTCCTTTCATATATTATTATATTTTCCTTTAATAAAAGTGGTTGTGGAAAGAAACCTTTTTTTTAAAAAGCCTAATCCGAAGGGACCCCTAACATATTTGGTGGCAGCGGTGGGATCGGATATCCCCAGTGTCGTTTAATCCTGGAAAGTTATCGTAAGAAAGTGAAAATCTAAAAATTCGTCAAAAAAAAAAAATCTTTAGTGAAAGTGCAGTGAGGAAACCAACTCATTTCCAATATCCATAAAGTCATTAAGAGCAAAAGTCAAAGTGAAAAGTGAAAATCCCAAGTGCATAGTGTTAAAATCCTAAAAGTTATAACCGTGTGAACGAGTCATACTATCCGGCCGGGCGCGGGCATGCATCGAGTCGCCGTGCAGCTTATCTTCGCCGCCCACGCGTTAATATCACTGTGAGTCTTTGGTCACTGTTTACATTTAGTAGCCTTCTAAGGTTACCTAGATTTAGGGTTCGGTACTCCACTAAGATAATCCATATTTGTAATTTAATTTGTTATCATTCTCATTAATACTATTTTTCAATATGTCGAAAAGTGAACTATTAAATCTTAACATTCCTATGTCCGAATCGGAAGCTGGTCCATCTGACACAGCTAAAAACCCTCCTGTTTCTCTTAAAGCAACGACCCGAAAGGGAACCGCTTCGGGTACGAGTGCCATGATGGTCGAACTGGATCTAAATACACTATTTAAATTTATCAAACCATTTGATGGTTCCCGGGAGTGTGTAAATTCATTTATTATAAATTGTAATAACGCGTATGACTTGGCCACTGAAGTACAAAAGCCAATCCTATTTCGTTATATCTTTAGCCAGTTGCAAGGTAAAGCCGAAATTGCTTGCGCTATCAAAGAATTCAAAAAGTGGGACCAATTAAAAGAATTCCTGCGAAACCAATTTTGTGAACGTAAGCATTATGCTCACATACTTATGGACTTGCAAGAAAGTAAACAGGGTCTTAATGAAAACGTAACACAATATTCTTTACGCGTAGAAACCTATCTTTCACAGCTTCTGACTGAGGTAACCCTGTCCAATTGCACACTAAAGGAAATCCCTGGTCGTTCAGCGGCCATGGAGGATTTAGCACTTCATCATTTTCTTATTGGCTTACATCCCCGTATCTCAAATATTGTGCGTTGCAGAAATCCGCGAAATTTAAATGACGCTATTAATATTGCGATCTCTGAGGAGCGCATACAACAAAGTCTTTACAAACGACCTCAGTTGGGAGAATCGAAGTTAAATAATAATCAAAGTAACTTGAGACCCAGACCGTTTTTCCCACGATCATATGGACAACCAAACACGTCACGTAACCAGCCCCAAAATGGAAACGCTAAAAAATCGTCTCGCGTTATACGACAGGGTAACCAGCCCCAAAATGGAAACGCTAATAAATCGTCTCGCGTTATACGACAGGGTAACCAGCCCCAAAATGGAAACGCTAATAAATCGTCTCGCGTTATACGACAGGGTAATCAGCCCCAAAATGGAAACGCTAATAAATCTCTCAGCATCATACAACAGGGTAATCAGCCCCAAAACGGAGATGCATTCTTCAGAGTCACGCAGCAGGGTAACCAGCCCCAAACCGAAGACTCCCTCGTAGTTGAACCTGAAAAAAAAGAAATTTACGAAATTAATATTGATACAACTAAGCGACGCTTACCTCACATATTAGTAGAATCTTCAGTTTCAGATATCCCTTTATCTTTGTTAGTCGACTCGGGCTCGTCGATCTGCTTAATAAAAGCAACCTGTATATTAAATAGTCAAAAATTAATTAAAGAACCTGTAAAACTTAAAGGCATAGATCCAGGCGACGAACCGACTTCTACAGAGGGTCACTTACAACTTAGGCTAAAATTAAATGACAAAAATCCGTTAGTATTTAAATTTCATGTAATAAAAGAGATTAGCTTACCTTACGATGGTATTATAGGCACAGATTTCTTAACAAAATTCGGCTGCAAAATAGATTACACGAATGATATATTAAAAATAGGAAAATCCGAAATTAAATTACTTTTCACCGAACCGTTCTTTATTGTTCCACCTCGAAGTGAAGCTGTAATTCAATGTTCAATACAGAAAACTAATTTAAAAGAGGGTGTTATAGTTGATCAACATCTTTCGGAAGATTTACTTATATCTAATTGCATCGTTAAAATCAAAAATAATAATCGCGTTAATTTAACTATTGCCAACACCTCTGAAAATTATGCACATATTAAAGGAGATCTAAAACTCCATGTTGAACCTTTAAATTTTCCTCTACATCCGGTAAATACATGTAGTTTATTTACCTCAGAAAGATCCGAAGCAGTAATAAAAGAACTTCGGACAGATCATTTAAATAAAGAAGAACTCAATGCTCTTGTTGATCTCTGTAGTCAATATCCGGATATCTTTCACATGCCTAGTGATCAGCTCACACATACGTCTGCAATCGAACATACCATCAGAACAAATAACGAAATTCCAATACATACCAAGTCATATAGGTTTCCCGAATGTCACAAGCAAGAAGTTGAAAAACAAATAAATCAAATGCTTGAACATAACATAATAGAGCCGTCATCCTCTCCTTGGAGCTCACCAATATGGGTAGTTCCCAAAAAAATTGACTCAAGCGGACAACGCAAATGGCGAATAGTGATAGATTATAGAAAGCTTAATGACATAAGTGTAGGCGAAACTTATCCGATACCTCAAATTTCTGAAATTCTAGACCAGTTAGGTAAAAGTAAATATTTTACAACACTAGATCTTGCTTCTGGATTCCACCAAATTCGTATTTCAGCTGACGATGCACCCAAAACTGCATTTTCAGTCCCTCAAGGTCACTTTCAATTTAATCGTATGCCATTTGGCCTCAGAAACGCACCTAGTACATTTCAAAAACTAATGAATACTTGCCTGTCAGGACTACAGGGAAGTCGATGTTTTGTTTATTTGGACGACATTGTAATCTATTCCTTCGATCTCGACACACACATAGATAACCTTAAAGCCGTATTTGATAGACTTCGAAAGTTTAATCTTAAATTACAACCGGAAAAATGTCAGTTCCTTCGTAAAGAGGTAGTTTATTTAGGGCACATAATAGGCGAAGACGGCGTAAGGCCAAACCCAGAAAAAACAGAGGCTGTAGCTAAGTTTCCTATACCCAAGTCCCCTAAAGACATTAAATCCTTCCTAGGCCTTGTTTCCTATTATAGAAGATTTATTCCTAATTTCTCTAAAATAGCAAAATCACTTACCAGTTTGTTGAAAAAGGATGTTCCGTTCATCTGGAAAGAGGAACAACAACTTGCTTTTGAATCTCTTAAGGAAAATCTTATAAGTGCTCCGGTATTAGCTTATCCTGATTTTAACAAACCTTTCCTGTTAACTTGTGATGCATCCAATTACGCCATTTCTGCAATTTTGTCCCAAGGTCCTATTGGTCAAGATCGTCCCATAGCTTATTCCTCTAGAACTTTAAATAAAGCCGAAACCAATTATTCAGTAACTGAAAAGGAATGTCTCGCGATAGTTTTCGGAACAAAAGTTTTCCGGCCTTACCTGTTTGGTCGCCGTTTTACAATAATTACAGACCATAAACCGCTGAATTGGCTGTTCAGCTGTAAAGATCCGGGCTCTAGGTTAATTCGCTGGAGACTAAAACTTGAAGAATTTGATTATGATATTCAATATAAAAAAGGTAAAATAAATACAAATGCCGACGCTCTTTCCCGGTACCCCGTGAACCCAATCCAAGCCGAAAACCCATCTCCTTCAGCACCAGAACCCCAGGAGGAACAACCGTACTCACCAGATAGAGATCTTTTAGATTTGTTAGTGACACCGCCATCCTTTGATCCCGAGAGAGACCTCTTGGATCTCTTGCCCGATCCAATCCCTGTAGAAAATACTGAATCTCCACCAGAACTTTTGAATACTCCCCCTGATCCATTTGATCCACCCGGCCTCGAAGATGCCGTGGCTAATGAGCCTAACGATCAGCCTATCGTTGAACCAGATTTTGAAGTACCATCCGAGCCAACTCCTTCCACTAGCGCGAATCCAGATGCTTCTGTAGATGATTATCCTACCTTCTTAAAGTCCATGTCAGATAAAAGTAAAACATTTAATACTGTAATCGAAGAATATAACGAAAGTTTATTAAAATGTCCGGCTAAAGTAATCCTTGTACCAACATCTATTGACCTTGATGAATCCAACCTTTATCTTGAAGAAATGCTGAATGATTCTGAAACAAATCAAACAATATTAAATTCTGAAAGAGAGCTTTTTGGTTTCCATAAAATAGAACGTAGTAATAAAATATGTTATTTGTTATTCTATAAAATTCATCATTTTGATGAAGCATCCTATCCAGAAATATTTGAAACCTTAAAGAGGATTCGTAATGAATTATTAATTTTCGGAAATAGCAACGAAATAGGTATATCAGATATGAAAAATCCTTTTGAAAAACATTCATTTATTAAAATATTTAATATTTTAACTTACCTTTTTCATAATACGCAGATTAAAATTAAAATATATCATAATAAAATTATTTTCCCTGTCCCGACTGAAATAAAGAAAATATTACACGATAATCATGATGTCCCGATTGCTGGCCATTTAGGTTCTGCTCGTATGTATAACAGGATAAAAGAAATTTACTATTGGAAAGGGATGCGTAGCGACATAGAAACATATGTTAAACAATGTAAATCCTGCCAAGAAAATAAAGCACTCCGACAAATAAATCGTGCTCCCATGCAAATAACTAGTACTTCAACAGAACCTTGTCAACGTGTAGCTCTTGATATTGTCGGGCCACTTCCAGAATCTGGTCCCGGTAAATTGAAATATATATTAACAGTTCAAGATGACCTAACGAAATTCTCTTCAGCATATCCTATTAGGACCACAACCGCGGAGGAAACATGTGAATGTCTCCTTCATTACATCTCAATTTTTGGTATACCCAAAATGATCCTCACAGATCAAGGGACAAATTTTACATCTGGACTGTTTAAAGAGACATGCAAATTCTTAAAAATTAAAAATCTTTGGGCTTCGCCATACCATCCACAGACGCAAGGGGCTCTTGAACGAAGTCATTCCACCCTTAAGGAATATTTAAAATCATACATTAATGAGGAACAAACAAATTGGCCTCGATATATATACACTGCCATGCTAGCTTATAATACATCCGTCCACTCTACTACGCATTTTACACCATATGAACTAATGTTCGGTAATAAACCATTTATACCAAATTCTATCTATAGCGAATCCCCAGGGGCTACATACCCTGAATATGTCCGCATGTTGCAGAATCGTCTCAAGTACTCCCGGCAAAAAGCCGTAGAATTCATCAATAAATCTAAAGGAAATTCCAAAACATATTATGATACACGGACACGACCAGTCAGCTATCATGCAGGCGATTACGTTTACGTAAAGAATCATTTAAGACTGCGGAAAGCCTTGTCCCCAGTGTGGAAAGGCCCCTATAAAATAATTAAGATCAATGGTAATAATACATTGACAATATTAATTTTATTGACGTCATGTCGTACACCACTATGACCAGGTCAAACCTGCTCATGTGCCGAGTTCGTAAAATGCTTGCTTTTATACATACTTTACATTTAAATTTTACTTTATTATACTTACCTATACATTATTTACAAATTATTTACAAATTACTTTTACCTTACCTTTTTATTACTCTTCATACTAGTACACACTAAGTATATAATATTAGTTATTATAATTTATAATAGCAAGATACTGTTCTATTCTTGCAGAACTCATCAACATGCTGAAAGTCAGCAAAATCATTACGTTCAACAATTTAAATCAAGCCCAGGAATCTATTTTGACTATCTTGGCAAGCTCAGCGTTATTAACGGGAAATTAAATATCTTGATGCCAATGGACATATCTCACTTAAGTACACATATTGAAAATATAGACTATGCTATAAAATTAGTTAAGGATCTTTGTGAGAAAACGACATTTAGTAATATCGATTGTCACCATCTCCTCGAGCCGCTAGCTGTTAGATATAATGATATGTATAAGGAATTTAGTTCTGTATCCCATTTAGTTACCGGAAAATCAAAGCGTGCTTGGGTGAGTGGAATAGGCTCAATAATAAAACATGTATTTGGCAATTTAGATGAGAATGATGGTCTTAAATACGACGAGGCTATAAAAGTATTGTTTAATAATCAAAATAAATTAGTTTCTCTTGTCAAAAATAATATTTTACTTACCACATCTACCGTGTCGATGTATAACGATACTATAAATAAAATTAAAATTAACGAATTAAATTTGAATGATGCTATCGACAACCTCTCTGTTAAAGTACGTAACATATCTATCATCACGGATGAGCTCTGGTCTCAGATCAGTATTAACCAGGTTATTAATAATTTAGAAACTTCAATTTTAACATTATCCTTCCAATTGGAAGACATAACTAATTCTATTTTATTCAGTAACCAAAATATCTTACACCCTTCTTTAATCACGACACAGCAGTTATTCAGAGAACTTGCCGATAATCATCAACATTTACCTAATAATATGAAGTATCCTGTGAGCCTCGACATAGCCTCAATGAGTTCTATGTTAAGTATTTCTAAAATTGATAGTTATTATGTAGATAATAAGATATTTTTTGTTCTCCAAATTCCGTTAGTGTTAATTAAGGAATTTATGTTATTTCATAATATTGGATTACCGACACCACATGACTCTAGCAACCCCAACTCTTTCAGTTTAATAATACCTAATTCAAAATACATAGCAATGACCAAAGACAAATCGCAGTATTGTATCTTGGAAGATGTAAATAGTTGCAAAAACATGTTAAACGAAAACTATATTTGTGAAATTTCAATAATTTATGTAACAGAAACTAAGTCCACATGTGAAACAGAGTTTATGAGTAAAGTAATTGATAAAGTCCCGGAAAATTGTGAAACTAAATTAATTTTTGGAGAGTTAGATATTTGGAAACCGCTTAAAAATAATAAATGGATTTTTGTACAGTCAGTACCCGGTAAGGTCTCTATAGATTGTAGAAATAGCGAAGCATCCGAAATTAAGATTTTAGGCACTGGCATTATGTCACTTCCTAGTAATTGTATCGGTTATCATAAAAGCAATACTCTCATAACTCAATACGATTTTGTCAACGCTACCATAGAAATTGGAATACCTGATTTTAATCTTATTAATGACAGCTGTTGTAATTTTAAGAAATTAAATTTAAGCGCGAGGAATGTGACCCCTATCAAACTACAAAATTTTGATTTAGATAATATTAAATTTAATCAACAAATTTTTCTTAAAAATCTTGAGGACTCAGAAAATATTCTAGAAAATCCTCATATAGTTAAATACGGTACACATTACTCCGTATTAGTCATACTTATAGTGGTAGTAATATTTCTTTATTCCATATTTAGATTTTATAACTGTGTGAAACCCGGCAGCAGAACCTTAAAATTGAATCTAGCAAAAGTTGACTCTAATTCCAAAGTATCTAAAAATATTCAGTGTAACATAATAGAAATGAAAGAACCTGAACAGAATGTTGAAGATAGTATAGAAATTGAAAACATTAATAATATTCGAAGTAGATTTTAGAATTTCAACTGTAACTTCGATGTCCCCCGAAGTTACATCTTAGGGGGGAGGTGTTATGTCCCGTCCCTGTTAGGGTTGTTGCTGACGTAACGTCGAATCAGCACATCCCGTGTTTAGTCTGGTCTAGACTCTAGCTGTGAGTCTCAGTTGGTCTTCAGTCCTCGGTCGTGACGGTTCTGCCCAAGGGTCCTTTCATATATTATTGTATTTTCCTTTAATAAAAGTGGTTGTGGAAAGAAACCTTTTTTTTAAAAAGCCTAATCCGAAGGGACCCCTAACAGTACGGTACGAAGAAGGTTCGAAGAAGCTGGTTTGGGTTCATTTGTGCCGGCCAAAGCTCCAAGGCTCGAGGTAAATCATCGTAGAAACAGGTTAACTTTTGCTCAGGAACATCGACTTTGGAACGCGGACCAATCGAGTAAGGTATTGTTTAGTGATGAGTGCAGAATTCTCTTAAATCAAATTGACGGCAGGCAAAGAATATACAGACGCAAAGGAAAACGATACATTCAGACAAATGTAGAAACTACAGTTGCATACGGTGGTGGATCAATAATGGTTTGGGCGGGCATTTGTTTGGGAGCTCGCACAGACTTGGTAGTGATTGACAGAGGGAGTCTGACTGCAGACCGCTATATCAGAGAAATTTTAGAAGAAAATGTCGTACCGTTTGCCCCATATATCGGTGACGATTTTGTTTTTATGCAGGATAATGCTCGGCCGCATACCGCTCGGGTAACTCAAGCTTATCTTAATGATATGAATATCACTGTTATGGAGTGGCCGGCGAGATCACCGGATATGAACCCAATAGAGCACGTTTGGGACTTGCTGAAAATAAAAGTTAAGTCCAGAGTTCCAGCTCCTGCCAACGTTGGTGAACTGCGAATCGCCGTAGTTGAGGAATGGCGGAGACTATCCCAGGAGACCATCGATAACATCATTCTCAGTATGCCTAGACGGGTAGAAACTTTAATAAGAGCACGTGGAGGAAATATCCTAATCACCATTTTTCTAATTTAAGTAATTGTTATTTTAATATTATTTTCACTTTTCCCGGTTACATGAAAAATTTACCATTTTTCACAAATAGCCTTTACTCGCAAAATCTGTTCTTAATGTGATCTCATTTTAAGTAAAACAAATGAAACTTTATTTAACAAAAGAAGTGTAGTAAGTAGATTTTAAAATAAAACCATATTTTTTTAATTATGGACCTTTTTTGTGTTCCGCTAAATATGCCGGTGTGTTTAGTTATTTCTCTACTCAATATTCTAAATTTTGAAGTCGCTACCAGCAAATTTGAACGTGAGTTCTATAAAATGTTGTAGGATATTGTTTGGGCTACCTACTTCAAAATTAAGTAGATTGAGTAGAGAAATACATAGTTAAAATTTTAGCCGAATTTAAAAGAGGAATTATTTAGAAAATAAGTTTTATTTCATCCTTTTTTGTGCGGACTTTGGAAGTCGGCTTTAATTTTGTTTAAAATAAATATTATTACTCTTTTAGTTTAATTTATTATCTATATTATTGTGAACACATTTTTAGATAGTTACAAATACAAAAAAGCCTCCGCTATTCTCACTCTATCGGCAAAACAAACTCAAGCGTTATTTCATGCCAGTTTTCTGAGAGGCCGAGGTGTTTCCCCAAATAAGCATTACCTATCTGCGGAACTACTGAACAATCACCAGTGATGATAATGATTAAATAAAATATTATTAAATAATTATTATTATCTATTGTTGTAGTCAGCGGCAAAAATGTAGCAGTACCTAAGCATTCATTAATATACTGTAGTGATGATGATGATCACGAAAATAATTATGGCAATAGCAAAATTTCAAGGACATTGAATTGATTGAACGACCTCTGTGGCTCAGTAGTTCAGCGCTCAAGCCGGGAGTCGCGGGTTTGAATCCCGCCGAAGGAACAAAGTTTTCTGAGTTCCTGGGTCATAGATGTGTTTTAAATATGTGTATAATTTAATAAAAATCTTAAATATATGTATAGTATAAAAAGTATTAAATATACTTCCCGTTTTCTGGTACCTGTAACACAAGTTCTTCGGATACTTAGCAAGCCTCAGAAGAATTAGAAGAACACGTATAAGGTAAGCTAAGCAACTATGGAAAAACTAACTATAGGTTACCTATAGTTAGTTTATCTAAGTAGGTAAACTAATAGTTATAGGTAACTAAGTAGTTAACTGAAAGCTACGTGTACTTACGATAACTGCATATTATACATCTATGAGAAAAAACATTCAAAACCAATGAATACAAACTTCTGCCAATCCTCTAGAGAGCTGCATAGCAACGTATTTGATGTCCAGAAAATCGCCTTCAGTGCCATTTTGTCCAAAAATATAGGGGTACAGTTGCAGTCCAAGTAGGATTGTTAGACCTATGTAGACAAAGTAACGGAACAAAAAACCGAAGCAATGCTCGTCAGTTTCATACTCAAACCCGTTGTTCATCGTCAAAGTCTTCTCATATTATAATATGCACTCAGATTTATTTACTGCTTTGATTGTTCTGGTGGATAACTTGTTAAGAGTTTACAATATTTCAATATTGTCTCTATATTATTAGTTTACTTGGGATTGAAATTGTTGCTTTTATCATAGGTATGATTGTCAGTTACAGAATTTTTTTTATTGTTTTTTACTGCCCAAGATTTCTTCTTTCCATCAGCTGCAGAAGATAAGGCTACATTTTTTTTGTAACTTACAAAGTATAGGAAAATTTAATTTGTTTAATAATATTTTTCCCTTTTTGTACTGAGATCCCAGGCCCGCCAGACTACCATTATATTCTTACTAATAAAATGTATATCATATTGCAGTATTCGAGTGTCCAATGAACATACGCATACCCGCTAGTTTGTGAGGTGGACCGATTCTTAGGTACAAAAAAATTGTACTAACTTTTCTTACAGCCTTTGAAATGTAACTTATAGTAGAATAATGACAATTAAATATTACAAAGTGAAATTAACACCGATTTTATGTTCTAGTTTTCATAAAAAAATGGAAAAACATCCATGTAGAAATAAAAATCATTAAACTTATATATTAAACTTATAACCTATATATCTCTGTTTATTCTATGTTTCGAGAAAAATTACTTTAACAAGTTTTGTTCTTGCGTTATTCTAAAAGCAAAAAATAAGATTGATACTTTAACAGAATGTGAGTACAATTTTCCGCAACTTTAGCGCCTTGTGTCTAAAAATTAGCCCACGGCACAAACCTGCGGGTATGCATACGATCATTGTACACTCTAATACTACAATATAATATACATTTTATCAGTAAAAATATAAGAATAGTCTGGCGCGATTGGGATCTCAGTCCATTTAAATTTATATCTTAACATAAGTTGAGTGTTTATTGCAAAACTAAACGCTGTCTATTGTAAGAGAAGATCGAAATTAACATCTATAGTAAAAATAAAAGTCAGATGAGTAGTTATAAAACAAATTTAAATTTATTTTTCGTATGTAGAATCCGCTTAACGAAGTATAAATACATAGCTTATGCCTTTGTATTGTTTAAATTGTTGTTTAACTGTGCCCGCGCAGCGCATATGCAATGACATTCAAATGAAAAAGCTCGATCATTGTACACTCTAATACTACAATATAATATACATTTTATCAGTAAAAATATAAGGATAGTCTGGCGCGATTGGGATCTCAGTCCATTTAAATTTATATCTTAACATAAGTTGAGTGTTTATTGCAAAACTAAACGCTGTCTATTGTAAGAGAAGATCGAAATTAACATCTATAGTAAAAATAAAAGTCAGATGAGTAGTTATAAAACAAATTTAAATTTATTTTTCGTATGTAGAATCCGCTTAACGAAGTATAAATACATAGCTTATGCCTTTGTATTGTTTAAATTGTTGTTTAACTGTGCCCGCGCAGCGCATATGCAATGATATTCAAATGAAAAAGCTCGAAAATTAATTAAGTAGCAGAAGAACACCAGCACTTAATTTATAAATACTTCTCTTGTCTAATTATTACATAATCAATTTTAAGCTACCATATTACTTTTAAATGTAACTGCAGACGCGCAAGTCGCTGGTTGTATTTCGGATTAGTATATGATTTCGGATGACCCGTTCCATATTCATTCAAGTAAAACTGTCATGTGGGGACGAAGCAGGGGCATAGACAAAGTGCAACATCGGAATGATAATGAAGTTCTTAAAGAATATCATGTGTGAGAGTATCCACGTGACTTAGTGACCAAATATGTAAGTTCTACATTTTATTATTTCCTAACTTAGTTATCGTTTTTATGTTGTTACTTTGTCTAAAGGTCTTCGTATAATCAAATAACGAATAAATTCGATGATAAAGATGGAATTTATTTACCAAAGGATATAACTTTAAAGTGCTACAGTGGCCATAAAGAATGTACATTGATCTCCAATCACCTTTGAAAAGAGATATTCAGTTTGAGAGCATCATCTCTGTCAAACACTACCAATGTGAGAAAACGCTCTACAGCATCTCTACAGTGCCGACAATAACTGATTATCTCTTGTCAAAGGTAGATAGATGTACATTCTTTCTGGTCGGAATTGTATATGCTAGCATCTTGCCTTACTTAAAATGGAACAGACCAATGACCATGTCTTTGTATTATTTGTATGTATGTGTAATTCTACTGCGCCTTCTGCTGCTGCACCGCGTACTCGATATGCGCGGCCGCCACGCTCGCCATGGCGTCGTGCGCGTGCTGCACGTTGGCCCGCCACAGCAGTAGCACGTCGCGCAACTGCTGCCACTGCGCGCGCCCGAACGTGCGGTGCATAGTGGAGGATACGCGCACCGTACGCGCCGCCTGGTCCATGCGCGCGCGCACGAGTCGGGTCTTCAGCACTGTTAGCAAGGATTTTGTTGAGTAGGTAATTGGTTGACATTTTCATAGTGACTGACAAAGCTTTCATGAATTTCAAGAAAAATGAAAATTTAAAATAACACTTTTGTAATGTGCATATATTGGAATTACGTCAACCAATATGAAGTGTGCATTAGTGATGAAATTTTCTACATAAATTCAATTTATGTAATTTTGGCAACTTAATATAAATTACCTTCAATAATAAAAGCTTCTACATCCTTCTCTTCGATTTGAAGTTCAGAAATGATTTCGTCAAACTGTATTTCTGGGTTAGACTCAGCCATTTGCATGAATGTCAATATTCTCATTTTCTTAACATTTTGCTCGTGATTTAAACCTGTAAAAAGTATTTTAATATTATTAATAAAACATTATTATTAATTTCAAAAAGGAATGCAATATGCCTCTATATTTATTTACATTATAAAAACTCAATGCTTCATAAGCTTATTATGATTCAATGCTTCATAAGCTTATTATATTGTAATGATTTCTTTGATCCCAAATTAAAATTTTAATCAACAAAAAAAAAATTGTATTGTTGATGATAGATATAATTTAGCTACGAACTGTATCCACCTATTTTATTTTAGTTTGTTATTTGAATTGCCTCCAAGCAATTTTAAAGTGGCTGGCTCTCGCAGGAGTGTCGTCTGTCCTTGTACATACATAACACATAGACATACATATTGTTATAATCAAATGAGCTGACAATACACTTTGATACTACAAAATACATATACATTAAAAGGGTGTGGACCTGTCCGTCTGTCATTAATAATATACACTACAATATAACCACATTAAAAAATTTATATAACCTTGTGACTGGACAAACTCCTTGTGACTGCCGTAGAATGTTTGGTAGCTGGACAGTTTCTCAGATACAAAAATATTCAGCAAGTCATGTATCAGCTCTCCTTCTAGGAACCTAACTGGTTTCAAAGCTAGCAATGGATCCAAAAGAAATGTGTTGGGATCGGCCAGTGCAGTTGCTATACACTTGATTGCGTCCTCTCTGGCGTAAGAGGCATTTTCATCTGTGTAAGTGCCCAGCAGTTCAATCATAACTTTTGCTGCAAGCTCACTGGAAAATATGATAACAATGGTTTACAAACTTAAGATCACATTTACAAAGTTACAAAATTTATATTATTTTGACACCAGCAATTTATAACTCAAATTTTAGATAAATCCGTTTTTTTATACCAAGTTGCTTACTTAAAATATGGTACCTATTTTATGTGTAGTAAAGAAATCGTGAAGAAATATAAAAAAATACGAAGTTACAAATTTTATATATATAAATGTTACATTACCGTTTTTTTTTTTACATTTTTTTTTTATTTATTTTTTACTTTTTTTTAAGGTACTTTTTTAAATCACTTGATTTATATTACTCTATTTAATACTCTGGTAATCCAGAGTCTGCTGTTTGTTTACATGTTTTTGCTGTTTTTTTCTAACGACACTTAGTATGTATATTTTATGATAATATTATGCTTAGAACTGTCGAGAGAGGTTAGTTGTTATACTATGTAAATTATATAATGTAAGTCAAACATACAAATATGTTTAAATACGCTACATTTAAAAAAAACAGACCCTTAGTTAAAAGTCTGTGTAACACTATGCTAACACTAAGTTGACGTATTTAGTATGTAGAATCTGATTGAGAAATTACATATATACTACGGCTTACTTGCTCTAAATAAAAATATATAAATAATTAAGGAAAAACAAATATGGGACATTACAATGAATAAATTAACTATTATCGTATTATAATTATTATCTTATAGTATCTTAATTAAAAGTTTTTCCCTATACAAGTCTCTCCTGTTCACTTTTATTAGTTAGCTTAGTATAGATTGCTGGTGTCAATTTTGTTCAAAAAAATTATATTATTGTGTAATAAAATTAATTACAGTAGACACTAAAGTCTAAACCATTATAATACACACCTGTTTTGTTCCTTTAATACTTGATGGAGCAATCTGTATAACTTTTGCATCTGTTCATTTGAAGGGGGACAGTTTTCAAATTCTTTCTTTAACTGTTCAACACCCTTGAACATCTCTGGAACCAAACCAACACGTGCTGCTAGTTCTATGGCATGATAGTACACATGGTACCTCAATGGAGAGTTTGTCTCCAAGTTGTTGTAGAGTCTCCATAATCTGTGGATGATAAAACATTAAGTAAATTTAAATATTATATTTAAACTAAGGGTTGATTTCCTAAAACTCAGATAAAGAGTAATAAAGTATTTAATTTTTTAAATATTTTAGTCTTCTTATATTTAGATGTGCTATATGTACAGTATGATTGTGTTGCTAATGGCCATTGGCAATCATTGTTTTTCTATAAAAATGACATAATATTATGATGTATGAAATATGACGATTCCCAAAAGAAATTAGAAACATGGTTTTACAATAATTACTTACGACTGCAATGCAATGATACCAAGTTTTGGGCCAGGAGCTTTTGTAAGCCTTTGACTGAAAGCCAGAATCAAGTTTTCTCCTCTTTCTAGTGGAATCTGAAAGTGTTAAATAAGACATTTTATAATATTGCTAAGGTTTTATGAATTTTGATTTGAATCAATTTCCTGTTTAGATTATTATACATACCGAGACCATAATAGACACAATACTGTTCAAAATAGCTTCAATGTCTGCTTCGTTTGTTTCCTTGTAACAGACATCACAAACTCCTACTATTTTGTGTAAATCATCTTCAATACCTTTAGGAGATTTCTCCTCAGATATTTCAGCACCAAGACTTTTAAAATATTTACGAAGTTCTTGAGCCTTAAAAAGAATGCGACGGTATAATTAAGAAAGATTTGAAATTCATAATAAGTTTTTATAATAATGCTCTTGAAGATTATTACGGTATGGCTTGTGTTCGATGAAATAATGATATTTCGTTTATTATATTAATTAAAAGCATACTAAATAATCAGCAACAAAAATGAGGTTAGTTTCACGTAATGTACCTGATCTTCAAGGGATATATCCATAAAAACTGCCGGTCCTTGCATTGTGAATTACTTGCTATTACTTGTTAATTTGTTATTGTATTCGTTTTATTATGTCTTGTTTGAAATTAAACAGAATTCGTGAAAAATGGACAAGTGGACAACACGAAACAAGACCAAAGGCTTGCAATTTTTCAATGACAGATGACATCGACTGTAAACTATTGTCAAAGCTTATAGTCAAGCCACAGCTACATACAGCCCCTTAGTTTTGATATACCTAGTTCATGTACATTCATGTATACACACAAAACTCCTGTAAATCAATGAGATTTACAGTTTTGCCAGAAATATCAATGTGCGACGTTGTTGTTTTTGTAATTTTTTTTAAATTTGTGTTAATTTGGTTCATACTTTGTAATATTGGTAGAATATTAACCATTAGATATTCGTTGACGTGCACAAGTGTAGACAGGTAGTACAACTTCAAAAAGCGTGCTATTTTATGTCCCACCAAAACTCTCTAGGAATTTTCAGTACCTAAAGCTTCTACCATTTTACTGAATGTACTGACTTGACTCAGTGACTGCACTGATTATTTATTTAGACTTTGACT
This sequence comes from Phengaris alcon alcon, assembly GCA_037179445.1. Taxonomy (NCBI): domain Eukaryota; kingdom Metazoa; phylum Arthropoda; class Insecta; order Lepidoptera; family Lycaenidae; genus Phengaris; species Phengaris alcon. Next base: position 2,800,739 of record JAYRCH010000055.1, on the reverse strand, counting down.
AGACTTAGGACTTGATGATATAGAAATTTATAGTGTTGTAGTTATATTTATAGTGTTGAAAACTTAAACGAAAATTCTATAGTCCCCTTTTTTAACTTGACCCTGGCAAATGATTTAAAGCCAAACATCATATCCGACTGAAGGACTTTGTATCCATGGTCATGAATAAATTAAAAAAAAAAAAAAAACAAACATCATATAAAATTTAAAAATATTGTGATTTACTGAGCACTCTATGGTTCTCTAATCTCTATGTTATTTTACTCTAGTCTCTATTGTTGGATTATGGTTAACCTAAATTGAAAATTCAAAACAATTTTTTTTTGTAAATTTCATAATCATAAATTACAATCTTTAATCAATTAACCTTTTTAATATATAAAGCTCGTTCTTTCTTTGAGTTATGTCTGTAAGTTTATAAAATGACTAGTTTTATTAAAACCTCGAGTATACGCAACAGTATCAATGGAACCAAGCTCAAAAATAATTTGCCGTACATCTCCTCAGGAATACCATCATTAGACTATGTTGTGGGTAAGTTTCGTATATTAAAGTTATCTTTCCCGCTACAAAACTTTCATGATATGCACACATTTGTTACAATCTAGCCATTTCTTTTTATTAATAGGTGGTGGTTTACCAGCTGGCTCCATCTTCTCTATTGGTAAGACAAATGCATCTCATTATTAAAGTAACAATTTTATTAACATTTGTGTAATAAATTGGAACGGTTTCATTCTGTTTGCAGAGGAAGATGTTTTAGGAAGTTACAGCAGAGTACTTTTTAAATATTTTTTAGCTGAGGGTGTGGTTTGTAAACATGATTTGTTCATTGCATCCGCAGATGATGATCCAAAAACAATTGTAAGTTTTATCATTATGTAAACTTTGATGAAGTCACTAGCCATAAAAGTATTTTAAATTATTACAGGATAAAAATAATTTTAATTCTTACCAGGTTCAGGAATTACCACAACCTTGTGCCACTCAGTCACATGAGGACAAAAAAAAAATAACAGAGGGTGAAATGAAAATAGCATGGAGGTATGAAAGTCTCGGACAAATAGAATCTTCTTTTGGAAGCAACAGTAACTTTGGCCATCACTTTGATCTAAGCAAAGCTATAGAGTCACAAATCATAAGTGATTGTAATATAACATTCTGCCATTTAAAACAGGAGCTATCAGAAGTAAAAGGTAATAAAAACAAAATATTGAAATTGGTTGTTGTAGATTATAATCACACAGTCTACAATTTTTGCTTCAACCATTGTATTTGTGGATATAAATCATTCAAGTATTGTTATAAAATAATAGTTTTTTATTGTTTTCAGTCTTCAAAAATCCCATGTACCATCAGCTATTGAATAGCATTAAAAAAGTTGTATCAAAAGAAGAATTCGTGCCTGGCAATGAAAATAATAATATACTGAGAATAGTTATACAGTCCTTGGGCTCTCCAGTATGGTTTGCAAGGGATTGTGATGAAGACATCATAGACAACAGTTATGGTGGTGATATTCTGAAGTTTATGTACTGCCTGAGAATGTTGCTTCGAGACACCCTCGCTATAGCTTTAGTTACGCTACCATCACATTTGTTTGATGTAGGTTTTTCACATTAACTAAAGAAATATTTTCTCAAATCAGTTTTCTGTAAAAAACATTATTATATCTTTTTAGTCCTTATTAGCTGTTTCCCTCGGATCCGTCCGCGTAAATATACTATCGAGTATCCCGCAGGAATCCTGTACTCTTCCGTGATAAAAAGTAGCCTATGTTTTAATCCAGAGCCTAAACTACTACCATACCAAATTTCATCAAAATCCGTTCAGTAGTTTTGTGTGAAAGAGTAACAAACATCCATCCATCCTCACAAACTATCACATTTATAATACTAGTAGGACTTTACTAGAAAATTACTCCCTGATTATTATATAAACTGATTTTATATTTTGTAGGATGACCATTTAATGAAAAGGCTCCAGTATTCTATTGACAATGCAGTGAGGTTGGAATCTTTTGCTGGATCAAGTAAAGAAACAAATCCTGTTTATAATGAATATCATGGCTTATTTCATATTGAGAAGTTGTCTGCAGTACATTCCTTGGTACCGTATGTGCCTCCTAGCTTAGATTTAGCATTTAAACTAAAACGGAAAAAGTTTGTTATTGAAAAACTACATTTACCTCCAGGTTAGTTCTATTGGATTATTTCAAGCAATATTTATTGTTAGTATTTTTAAATTAAACTTTCAAATAAAGGACATTGGATATTTTACTATGAACTAATTACCCATGGCGACCAAAGATAAAATTAGGTTAAATGTAATTGCATCGGATTACAATAACATAAGTATACAACTTTGCAGGTGATGGGGTTGCAATACTCTGATGTGATATTTTAACTCATCTCAACTAATATTCATACAAAATATGATTAACAATTTATTGGTTGCCTCCATTTCTACATGGATCTAAATTACAATAAAAGCGGAAAATAAAATGTGAATAAAAATTGTACAATCTAATAGTATTACGGTTTGGGGTCGCAATTTTTTTTTTAAGTGGGTAAAAAATTCTCAATGTCTTTTTATGATATTATGTATTTTTACGGTTTGTTAAATAATATCTTACTTTAAAATTATTTTTTTTCTTTCAGAACTCCAAGAATCGAGTGAGCGAGAGCAAGACGATATAACGGCGACTCCAAAAACTGCAACTTGTAGGGGATTTAAGAAGAAAGATATTGATTTTTAATGTTCTGACTTTGTACATAAATAAAATTGTTGTGGTTATGTTTTGTTTATATAAATAATTCATAATATTCAGAGGTTATTAGTAACTTTTATGTTACATGCCAAACGAAGGAAACGAATTTGAAGCCAAAGTCATTAAGTAATGTCAATTAGTAATTATCACTTGATGCATGATATCGGCAGGAAATTGTAGCTGGCGTATTTAGTCTGGTGCTTGTGTGAGTTTGGTGGTTTTTTAAAAGAGGCAAATGAGCAGGCAAGCCTCCTGATGGTAAGCAATTACAAACGCCTATATACAACTAACGCCAAATTTCTCACATGTTTCCGACCTTTGCCTATATAGAATTTAACATGTTTGTGCATGTATCTTACCATCAGGCGAGGCTTTTGCTCATTTACTACCTTCCTAAGAAAATACAAATCAAATTTGGAGTTATATGGTGTAAAGTTCATTATTTCTTTGTTTAAATGTTAACCGTTCTTCGAGTACATGTTATGCATAATATGTGAATGTTTCAAATTACAAGAGTTCAATGTTTATTTTATAATCAAAACGGTAACATCAAAACTATTTCGTAACATCGTCCGTTACTGGTCAGTTATTTTCATATACCTAAATATGTAAAGCGTTAATTATCAGTCACCCCACATGTGCAGCAAACCGTATCTCCCCAAAACCGGCGAATCCATTCAAACTTATTCATACCATCACAGTACAAAAACGCTTTTCGACTAAAACATATCGCGTTATACGAATTTCGAAATAGGTGACACAGTTTTATTTAGCAGTGTTGTTGTTTTTGTGGTCTAAATGTTTATCAAGAGAATCGCAAATGCTAAAGTGCTGTTTGGGAGTTTCAATACGATATTTTTTGTAAGTATTTACAGCCTTAGTAACAACGGTTAGATAGTAAAAGATTTTAAAAGACTGTTTTATGTTCCGTAACTTTATCTTTAATACATTAGTAACTATTACACATCGCCAAAAGAATTTTTAAACCGAAAATCACGGTGTCTAATATACAATAAGCCATTTTTTTGTTCTTTCCAACACAAAGTTGTAATAGATATGTAATAATTCAAACATTAGGTGCCCACATAGTTATTGTCTACTTAATTGAGTGTTTTAACAGCATTAGAATTCAACGATAATAATCTTTTTTTCCGCTTTTGAAAAGTCTCATCTATCAAGTGGATGCGTAGATATTGTAGTAGGTACTTAATAAAACATTATTTCAGACGTGTGGTTTCATAGAAGTGGTATGTGGATTCCTTCTACTAAGCGATACCAGACGGATTCTACTGTCCCGTCTACTAGCCACCCCTGAAGATGGGTTAGACGAGCCACCGTTCTACTACGTAGCACTAGCGCTGCTAGCCTCTGGCCTCGTCGTTTGTGTGGTAGCAGCCATCGGAGTATGGGCTACTTACATGCCCGGATATATTATATTGACCTTTGTAAGTTAATATTAATATTCCAGTGTAGGTACAAAATAAACAAGTGTCGTTTTCTATGTTATTATTTTTTGATGCTATGTAGTTACGTAGATACGCGCGCAACCGCGCCATGAATAATAAATTATATGTTTACATTTTTTCAAACGAATATTCAGCTGTTTGTTTAATAAATGAATGAGGTTTAGCTCATTCTGACACTTTATATTTCTTTAAAATTTTGAATCGTACCTACACTTGTGCCAAATTGTTCGCTCGTCACTATCACTATCACGTTTCAGTATTTCCTGTTAATCCTCGGGCTCCTGCTCAGTGAGTGCGCGATCGGTGTGGTGGCGGCGGTGTGGCCACGGTGCTTCGGTATACAGAGCGCGCGCGGCGGCGCAGTCGGAGCCCTACAGAGCTACTACGCCGTACCCGACTATGAGGAGTTTACATCCGCCCTGGACTTAGCTCAAACTGAGGTAAGGACATGATACAAGTTACAAATGAGACACTATAAATCGCAGACAACTAAGTTTTAAGTTAAGTACTTCGGTGCCCTCACACAGCTAATTTCTCAGAGCCCTTTTCCTGTCACGCAGATAGCCGCCCGTATGCGGATCGTCCGCGTGCGGACTGCGGAAATCCTTTATACACGTTTTTCCTATTAAGCGGACAGCACGCGCTATCACCCGCGTGCGGACCGGATCTGTGCGCACATGACAGGAAAAGGCCTCAGTGTTGTTCGGACGATTCGCGACGTTTCGCGCGTACATATTGAAATCAGCTGTATAATTTTACTATTTTACCTACCAAAAGTATTTACATGAGCAGCATATCATAATATTGTGTCCGTAATTATTTTTGCAAAATGTTATATGTATACTTGATTACTTATGTACACATATTGTACTTATATTCCAGTTGGAGTGCTGCGGCATGTCGGGCGCGCGCAACTACGATATGTCGGTATGGCAGCTGCGGCGGCTCGGGCCGCGCGGGCTGGCCGTGCCGCCCTCCTGCTGCGTGCAGCGCGCGCCGCGCTCCTACCTCAACCCCGCGCCGCTCAACGACACCAGGTGCCAGGAGGTCGCGCCAAACGCGCAGTACACGCACGTAGCGGTAAGTGTCTTGGGACTTTTACAAACAAAGTTAATAATCAATTTTAATCTCATTTTAGCTACCTGAGATCAAGATTTCAATACATTTCAATGATCCTAGGATTAACTTCACGTCAATTTACGTCAATTTTTGTTTGAGAATCTAAGATTGAAGTCAATCGAAGATTTTAAATACGTTATTAATTTCGGGCGTTAGCTATAGCATCTCTGTCAAGTCAGCAGACATAGCTGTTTAGGCAATAGTTTGCACATCTACATGGGTCTGCTGCCGTAGTCAGTCGTCATGTCCAGGTCGAATTATGTTACTGTAACAGCCTTGCTGTGTAGTGTATTAGCTTCTAAACGCGTAATATGAGCGTAAAATTCTTTCAAAATCAGTATTTTAAAATCTTCTTCAAATTAATCATGTTTAATGTTTTTGTTTTCAGGGTTGCCTAACAAAATTGGAAGACTGGTATCAATCACAATACTTCATGTTCATGATATCTCTATTCACCGTATCAGTATTTAAGTTGGGAATTCTCTTGAGCACTGTCTTCTCGTGCATCAGTATTAGGAAACGACGACAAAGCTTGCAATCTCTGATGATAAAACAGCATAAGAATCACGAGGACTTGTATGGTCGCAAGGTCAGTGAAGGACACGACGAACCGATCACTGCCAAATACATCCAACCGAATAACTTCTACAGTCCTCGAGTTCGGAACCCGAGAATTTTCAATATCAAACCGAACGAGATGGTATGAGATTTAGCCACGGAGATAAACGCTTTAGAGAGAAAATTGGAAAAGTTCTCAGATTTCTTATCAAAACATCAAGCCGAGTCCATCATGTGGTAGTTGAACGCATAAACATTGTGTAAGAAGCTATAATTGAAGATGATTTCAATTTTATGTGCCATAATTTATTGCAGTTTACATTCATCTCGTCGAAAAAACAACAACAAAATTCTTACAATCAAGATGCAAAAGTATACCCTTTCCATTTACTTTATCAACATTAATCATCGAGCTATTTCTTAATACTCATACTAAGATATACCTATATACTGTCGGTACTTAAGCTTTATCTCCATAGGCTTAAAAAACAACCCTAGTTTTAAGTCAACAACTTAATATAAGTTATTAAATAAGTGAAATAAAACAATTTTTTTCAATATGCAATATTATTTTCAAAAGAACATTCAAAAATTGGTCCTAAATTTAAAACATTGTTAACAATGGCTCTGGAATGTTTTACTTGGTTTTAGCTGTTACACAGAGAGCATTTTGTATACTTATAATACATTCACTACAGATTTATATTTGAATTAAGTAATACCATCGACCTCCGTAAATTGTATATGACCCCAACTAAATAATCAGAAAATGAGTGTTACAAAATGCGAGGTCTTATTTTAATATTTAATATAAACAACTTTCACTACAAAAGCAAACTATCAAACCGTTTTCAAAGCTAGAAATTGTCAATGTACACAAGTATACGATTTGTAAGTTGGTCCCATAGTCGTAGTCAATATTAATCAGTAAAATCATCACCTTTCAGTGCACATTGTAACACTCACCATACTTTGTATAGTATGCAATTAGTATATTAACTAAAGTTGTTTAGGTTTAACGATACAAAAAAGAAAAGAGAATGAAGATAATTATAAATTAAGATCCAAATGAGAAGAATACGCAACTTTGCTAATAACCGTTAACGCATACATGATAAAAATATACTTATAATTTACTGTCTGTCATGAAGACACGTAAATTTTCAGTCACATACAACATTACTGGGTCGATATTTTGTAAATGAAACGTAATGAACAGGCGAAATAAAGTAAAACCAACACTCTAAATATTCCAGAATCCGCGCCGTCTACATGATACACTGAGATCCTTAACAATAACAATAATCTATTTAATATAATTGATTCTATTCGTCTATACCGCCGGCATCACAGTACTTCGCTAGTTACATCTTAGGTACAGGAATGATCTTATAATAACTTACAAATAACATTTACATTTCAACTAAATTAACTATATCGGGCCTTATAGAGGCGGAGTGACAAACCGCATTCGCAATCTTCCTACACCAGCACATTATATTTTTATGTAAAGAAATAAATAACAAAAGAAAGAAATGCTCGAAAACATTATTACTTTTAAAACAACAAGCATAGAAAAGTATGTTAAAAACAGTAAGATTATTAAATGTTTGTTACAAAATAAACGTTATAATGTTTTTGTAATACTGATTGTAATATTAACTAATATTAACATAATATTCTGTATAGGAGAGATAATGAACGCGGCTCAATGGCGGTCCAGTATTACAAATAAATTACTACATCGTCACAATAAGCGATACGTTATAATATTATTGCCCCGATATGTCGTTCATAAATAAATTTATAAGTGTAAATAAAAATATTGAATTGTCTTTTGTGCTATTTTAATATTTGTAAAAAATATACAATGAACACTGCTACTCCACTCGGATGATTGAATCGGAAAAATAAGAGAATCACCAAGGACTTCAGGTAAAACTTATCTATAAATTACAATATATTATACAAACAAATTCACGGACACCCACCCGCTAAAACCTATACATTTTAAAACTTTTATTATTAAAATACATATACTACAACACAATAGGTCAGAAAGTTGAAACACATCCGAAGATTCGCAAAGGGATAACAACGACTTATGTAAATTTAGATGTTAAATTCATTCGATAAATTTGGTCTATTTATAATATTGGTCACGAGCACGCGAACTTAAGTTAAACTCTGAACACGGGATTAGCTGTCATATAAACATTTCCTATGTAAGTCCAGTTGTACAGCTATACAATAGCGAGACCTAACTTTAAAGTTACTGTAATCTAAGAATGTAAGGGGTCTATTATATTACAGAGTCAGCTCGCTAGTGCGTACCCGCCTCAACATCGGCGTTTATTTTAGCAGTCCTGTAATAATATTTTAATTTCGAAATAAAAAATCGAAAATGCATGTTTGTAAATTTATTTTTAAGTAAATATTCTCTACTTTACAAGTAGTCCTAATTGAACATCAATAGAATTAACGATAGTTCGGACTTTTTGCCCTAGGGGCCCCATATCAATACTTCAATCAATAAAAATGGAGATACTTGTCAGGAATAATTTACAAATGTTGGATTTCGGCCTGACGATTCTAGGCGGACAGTCTTAGTCCAAACAAAATTAAACAATCCATACAGGAATTACGGTTCATAATATGTTGAACGCTTAAATTCAGGATCTAAAGCGCTCTCAAGTATAAACTGTCTTAACTGCAAAAAGTTTATATTATGACAGTTCTGGAATACCGCCAAGCGTTTGCCTGTGCAGCCCAAGGGAAGATTGACAACCACTAAACATCTTATAGTATATCGTTGAGTAGGAAGGAATTGTCTAGGGAATTTAATAGCTCTTGCGCTGTGACATTGCTCGCGTCGCTGGAAGGCATATTGTCTAGGAAGTCTAAGTTGAAGTCTGCCGTTTGACCACTAAAGGAAGACGCGCTTTGGAGTGACGGAAAAGAATTACCCTGGCTCTGCATGGGTGCATTAGATATCATGCTCTGCGGCTGCATGGAGTTCGCATGCATGGACTGACTTTGCATGCCATTCTGCATGTTGTGTGCGTTGGCCATGCCCATGCCCATGCCCTGTTGCATGGACATCGTTTGTGACTGGTTCATGTGGATGTTTGACATCTGAAAAGAAGACTCCGTGTTGGTTCAAATACATCATCATCATCACCTCATTAAATACTAAGGTCTAATTCATTACTGAATATGATAAAGATATTATGGCTGTAGTCCAAATACTTTGCTATCGGTAATATTACTCTTATAATTAATTTGTACCTAGCATTAGCTTTTTATTTATACCTACATTTTAGGTTAAACTGTTAAGTGACAGACTATTTCAAAATAGTAAAATTTTATTATGAAAATTTAAATCATAAATATAATTTTGTCATATTATAATACGTAATCGGCTCTCCCATAAAGATTAAGCTTAGGCCGTTTAAGTGATTAATATTTAATCTAATCTCAGATATAATAGACGTCAGTATTGCATATGATAAAATTGACGAAATTTTGTTAAAAGCGTTTAAAATTATTTTATACAGAATTAAGAATCAACAAACTCATAAAAAAAATAAACAACTGAAATCAACTTATAGAAACCATAACAAGTGCAAAAACTTTTTCAAAGTCACCCTTGTTTTTTTAACAAAACAGCAGTGTTAAGTTTTGTAATTTTGACGTTGTATTTAGACAGTTTCATTTTTTGTGTTGTGTAAAGTTTTTATTTTTCCCCACGACCCTTAAACTACGCATGGACGCATACCAAGCTCCTAAAAAACATGTAGGCACGTGTTTTTATGTACACACGTACGACACTACTTTGAAGTTAGTTACGAGTTTTCACGAAACTTCAGAGACAGTAATTATCAGCTAACTTCATTATGTCGCTTTTTTGTGTGTCCCATTGTAAAAATTTTTTTCAAACGCGGCAAAATGAGTATAACTTGAATAATTATAAGTTAGTTTACCTGTCCTTGGACGCTCATCATCTGATTCTGCTGCATAATAAGGTGCGACATTGACGACTCTCTCGTAGACGCCCTGTAAACATGTAAACAATATGTAAATAATATGTAAACAATATTATGTCAACAGAAAATATGAATAACAAGGTGAGCGCGGGCCACAGAGATTACGAGGAAATTATGTTTGTAATAGAATAAGTATAGAATATAATATTATTATGTTTATTGGAAGAATGTAGTGTTACAAATAAGTATCTTAATTATTTTAATCATGTTCTTGTACATTCTGCCATACAGATGGCGTGCAATTTCAAAATAAAAATGCATGTACTTAATTATTTACACTAAGGTGACATTACAAATACGGATGCTATACTAGAGCTTCAATGACACTTCGTTCGTGCAAACGAGATATTTCTATCGCGCAGGTGCATTTTTCGAGATAAAAAGTAGTATACGTGTCCAATCACAAACTATCTTTGTGCCAAATCCAATCAAACTCCTTTAGCCGTTAATCAGCGCGAACGTCATTCAAATTATACACACGTCACACGTACAACTTTCGCATTTATAATACTTACTAGTAATGCTATGTTGTTATTGTTAAATAATATGCCCTTAGCAGAGGACGAATAATAGTAAGGAAGCTCCATCAACTGTCTGTTGACGGTCTTCTGCTTTAAGGTTGCATGAAAGTGATTCTCAAGGAAAATTGATACTTCCATGTCTCCAGGGAAAATGCATAATATTATAAACTACTAGCTTTTGTCCGCGGCTTCGCCCGCGTGAATAGTGTTCTTGGAGGAAAAACTTCTTCAGCAAATAACTCTACTCACTGCAATATACCTCTGAATACAATATTGAAAATAATATATTTCTGCTTGAATAAAATGACAAATCGTGGATGCTAAAAGATACTTTTAACTATTTGTTGAAATTAGATCCTCTTATTTTGCATTATATAATTTTATTTGTACTAAATGAAATTTAAGTAACAAAATCATTATTTTCAATTATCTTATACTTTATACGAGACAATCTTGTATGTATATAATAGGTTTCTCGAAAACGGCTGAAATAATTACCATGAAGTTTTGTATGTAGGGAGTTTTGGGGGAGAAACATCGATCTAGCTAGGTATTATCTCTGGGAAACTGTGCATTTTGAGCTATATAATGTTTTTTCTTTCGTCGTGCAACAATATATCAAATCAAATAATTGAGCAAAGCTCGGTTACCCAGGTACTAAATTTATTATGTATCACTCACAGGAAATCACACATATGAAGTTTTAATAAGTTAACAGAACTGGTATATATAATAAGAATAATTCAGCCAACCTTACTAGTTATATTATGTGTTCGGTGTTACAAATATTACAATAATTACGCACTAATGCGGAGTAATTGAAGATTGTAACATGATATAAACAAGTAATTAAAATGTAATAAAATTTTATACTGTATCATATTAAAAACAAAATTATAAAGTTCTTGCTTCGCGTGTCTTCCCTCAGTTGCTTTACCAGATATTCAAAACGATAAAAAACCCTTAGAATAGGTACTTAATTATATAAAAAAACTTATAAAACTAAAAGGGCTGCTACTGCAAACTAGATTATTATTATTAATAGTCCATTCAATGGACTATTATTACCAAAAATCTCGTTTCAATTTTTATTTAAATAAAAACGAATACAGAGCCTCTGACTAGTATCCAGTTTCCAGCACCTAAGGAATAAAAAAACCTTACCTCTGTTGCTGTTGCTGCATTATGTGTTGCTGCAGACGGACCTGTTGCAACTGCGCCTGTTGCTGCGACATGTTGCTGCTCACGTTACCCATGTTGGTCATATTGCCCATGTTGAAACCTGTAATAACCATGATTGTTGCATTTAATAAATCGTGTTATTTAAATGGACCCACTAAATGCACCACAAATATTTTTTTTTACTTCGATCTTGTACTATGAGAATTGATTTGAAAGACGGCGATCATAGTGGGCAGTAGGGTCCACGAGTACTACAAGAGTTCTGTGGGTGTTGTTATGGGTGTTGTTGTGGGTGTCCGGGGGCGGCAGTGATTGCTTATTAGCTATCTGTTTACCCGTTTACCAAAAAGACCTACCCTGATGGTGATGCGGGAACTGTTGCCTCTGCTGCTGCTGCTGTATGAGCACGTGCCTCCACTCGGGCGGGTAGTGGCGGGCGTGCGGGGCGAAGGCGCGGGGCGCGGGCGCCGCCGTCCGCGTGCGCGCGCCCACGAACCGCGCCTTGTACTCCGGCGGCGGCGGCCGCATCTGTTGCTGCTGCGCCCGCAACATCTGCTGCTGTTGCTGCTGCAGCATCTTCGCCTGTTGCTCGCGCGAAATGCCCGCCGCTGCGATACCTTCAAGTTGAAATAGGGTTGATCTTTTATGATATTTTTTAATTTTAAATACTAATGTGAAGGTAGTCTAGAGAGACTCACTAGAGAAATTTCCTTGGGAATTGGGAAACGATTAACATTTTTGTAGCGTTGCTAATGAAGTAGTTTCATCCATACAAATTACAAAGATTAAAATATGCAAATTCTACGTAATTTAAAGGTATATTTGTTGTGTTTATTTAATATGTAGTATTTTTCAAAAATCAAGAACTAAGTATTAAAATAATATAGCAAAATTAAATCTATAAATATAAGTAACCAATCCATATAATGTTATTTCAAAAATTGGTAACAAATTCTATTGAACAAACTCGTTTCTCTTATCTAATCGTCAGCCAATATTATTTGTATCGATTACAATCAGAGGTTATATCACATATATTTTCATTGTCGCGTTTGTGTAAGTAGGTAGTAAGCTAAACATAGAATATGGAATACTTAAAATACATAAAAGATAACAAATAGCAATCGACATTAATAGTGCTGTTAAATGTAAAAAGTGAAAAAAATTATTATAATTATTATTATGCTACTTTGGACTAAGCATAGCCATCACTAGCTTAAAAAAGCATGTTATCATTTTTTGAAGAGCACAAATACAAAATCAGAAACTTATTTCATGATTGTAAATGTTGCCCTAATATAAATAGAAGAACCATAACAGTGACGCTTGCGAGTGCAGTAAATTTACGTGTTTTATACGCCGCGCCTGACGGCTGACCCGATTGCATAGCCGCCGGCCGCCGGACATCTTCACCAAGTTCGAAAAGCTCACACTGCTACAAACTAGAAGTTATCGCGTAGAAGTAACACGTACTACACTCAGAATTAGTTAAACACATCGTTTTAGAATATTAAGAATTGAAATAGTTCACATGTTAATTATTTTGCTGAAATACAACGGAATTCACCATGATATAAAAAAAATACATTAACTTGTAATTGCTAGATAGAAAATAGAAATTTCCATAACCAAAAATTAGGTTCACAATAATTATGCTTCAAACAGTCGTTTTAACATTATTACTACAGATATGCCGATTACGACTTTGGTCGACTAGCCGATTAATCGGTTGTAAAGAGGCCGGTTTGCTCGGAGCTCTAGTAGATAAAAAAAAAGAATCACAAAAATATTTTACCGGGGTATATTTAACCCACCACTTTCCGAATTTCCGAACAACGCAAAAATTAACCAAACTGACAATCGGACTGACATTATAGAGTTGAAATCCCACTAATATTATAAATGTAAAAGTTTATGAGGATGAATGGATGTTTGTTACTCTTTCACGCAATAACTACTGAACGGATTTTGATGAACTTTGGTATAGTAGTATCTTGAGCTCTGGATTAAAACAAGGGCTACTTTTTATCACGAAAAAGTACAATGTTACCGTGGGATACTGTATTTACGCGGGCGGAGCCGCGAACAACAGCTAGTTATTTATATATTGTTGCACGTTGAAAGAAAAAATATATTATATAACTTAAAAATGCAGTTTCCCAGGGATAAAACCTAGCTAAACCGATTTTTCTCCCCCAAAACTACCTGCATACTAAATTCCATGTAAATACTTGTAGCCGTTGCCGAGAACACGATTATATATAATATACAAGAGTCTCGTTTAGTATTAGATTTATAATTATTTATTTTTTTTCAAGTAGGAAAGTTGATATCATAGTAAAAGTTGCTTATATTCATAGTATATTCACACCTAAAAGTTTGGTCACTGACTGAAAAACACCATGTATATTGCGCTTGTCACGCTACGAGTAAGTACATAAAGTAATATAATATGTAATATGACCAAATGTGGTTGGTAATTATTGATTATGGACATTTTTAATGTGCCTTTATGTAATCGATATACTTTGCTCTTGGTTGAGTGTCATTAGAGTTTCTAGTGTGTCAATCCAGAGGCAATACGAGTAGTTTGCATGACAACAACCTATGCGGACTGTATTTAATTGTATAATAATATATTATAATAATAATTATAATAAAAATTAAAAACTGTATAAATTGTTACTGAAACACTACCTGGCTGCCAGACGATAACACGCACAGAAGGGTCTAAATAAGTCTTATAACTTTTATCCTAAATGTACTATTGCTACATATAAGCTAACCACTTGATAGTTGATTGTACACTTGTGACTGTTTCTTTCTTTATAATTTATAAACTGTGTCAAAGTAGCGTGTATTAGTGGCCCCATACACGGTCCGGTTTTCCATCAGTTCGGCCTGAACGGATGCAAAATCGTATCGTCTGTGTGCAATTTCGAGATCGCATCAGTCGGCCGTATGGACTGAAGCGATTCGTTCCAGTGTTGCCAACTCTGTTTCTGCGAAACTACTAAACGCACGTCGTTTTCTACTTCCCACTAAGGAGGGAATAAAATACAAAATTTAGTAGTAAAACTTTGTAAAAAAACTAAGTTGGCAACATTAATTCTGACCTGTACGGATGGACGGCAATAAAATTGGACTGAACGGTAATAAAATTCGAGTGTAAAATAAAACTGGTCAAGTGCGAGTCGGCAAGATGAGTTCCGTACAAAACGGAAAAAATTACGTTTGTTGTATGTGAGCCTCAAATTTTTATATTATTCTGTTTTTAGTATTTGTTGTTATAACGGCAATAGAAATTATATTACCTACACCATACATGTGTGAAAAGTTTAACTGTCAAAGTCAAAGTGAAGCTATCACGGTATAAGAAGGTTAAGATCTAAGCCTGGTGACAGACGGACGAACAACAAAGTCTCAGTAAATATAGGGTCCCGCTTTTACCCTTCGGGTACGTAACCCTAAAAATGGCACGTGGTTAATTAGAATAAGAAATTTATTAAAGTTCATTGAAGTAATTAAAACTTTAAAGCCACTATGGTTTATAAAACCTAAAGACTATAAAACAAAGAGAATTGATTTCTATAACATTTTACTGGAAAGATGTATGACACAATAATTCGGTTTCGTCGATAGCGTGATTACAATTGCAGCAAAATACAATAAATAAATAAAATAATAGCCTAAACTGACCAAGAGCATGTCACGACATGTCTAAGGAGGGTTCCGTAACTATCAACGCGCAATAGGTTTTCTTTCAATTACTACAAAAGTTATTGTCATAAAGTTATTACAGAAGCTAGGAGAGCGGCGGACAGACAGACAGACGGACGGGCAGAGTGAAATTATAAGAGTTCCTTAAGTATTACGGAACCCTAAAAACACGACCGAAGCTCGCGGCAATTTTCCGTGTATGTGCTCGAATCCGTTCAGGCCGAACCTTAGATTAAAACGCCTAGAAACCGGGTACGCGCATGAAAAGTGAAGTAAATCATACTGAGCCACATCGACTCAGTTTGTTCGAACGACCCGTCAGTTGTCAAGGTCAAGCGCTAGTGCATACATCTCCAATTACTAAAAACATTATGAGGGTTTGTGTCGTTATTAGGTGTCGCAATGCATCGGAAAAGAATTAAAAAAGCTTCGGACATACCATTTCATAAATGTTATGTCCGAACAATTTGACATGTATTAAGTCAAATATTTAAAACATTTTGAAATAAAATCATGCTATATAAAAATTTTCATGGCTAACTAATAGTTGCAACTAAGACAAAGTTTTATAATATTTTCTGATCTTTTAAATTATGAATTTAAAAGTATTGCCCGTATTAAGATAATCCTTGATATATTCCTTAATACCAGTTTAATATAAATAAAGTTCACAAATTGTGTTTAGATGGTTTAAAATGAAATATAAGTTATATTTTTACATCTCATATTGAGAAAAGCAAATACAATAATCCCAATTTCAAAAGTACACACTCCAGAACTTTAAAGTTTTGTTTGTGTGCATGTTGATATGTAATGCTTACGCATACATCTATCTGTTGATTGCTTCATTTTGTATGATGCGTTTGTTTGAAGACTATCTAGGCGTTATTAATCTAAGGGCCGAACTGACGTCAGTTCGGTCGGATGCGATTTTCTCCGTGTATGTGCTCGAATCCGTTGAGGCCGAACTGACGTCAGTTCTAACTGAAACGATCAGCCTCTCGTCTGTGGAGG
The DNA here is from genome assembly GCA_037179445.1 of Phengaris alcon alcon. NCBI lineage: Eukaryota > Metazoa > Arthropoda > Insecta > Lepidoptera > Lycaenidae > Phengaris > Phengaris alcon. Next base: position 2,784,343 of record JAYRCH010000055.1, on the reverse strand, counting down.
CCTTTAGTGTACACTATGTTTAACTTCTGTTAACCTATTCAGTTTCTATATGTCAGGACTCAGGAGAGGACATGTGGCTTGGCTTTCTAATAATTAGAAGAGTTTTATATTGTTATGATAGTTGTTGGTCTTCCTAACAAAATAAAATAAAATAGAAAAAAAGACAAAATACTATTCGTGTATGCAATCGTCGACGTACTACATCTAGGGAATAGGGACGTCGCACATCATACAAAATCCGCAGGCCATTTATTATAATATTAAGAAGTATCACTTCAGTCCCTTAGGGCAAAAAGAGGGAGAGCTAAGAAGGTGTCAAAGCGAGACACATTCTTGCACAGTCATTCGAATCAAGAATGGTGTCAAGTGTGAAGCTTGCCGAAACTGTTTTTCTCTCGTGAATCGTGATGCACCGTGCTTTTTGTGGCCAGGGGAGCATATAAGTAAGTTCCCAAATCAACATTTATGTATAGAAAGTCAATCTTTCGCTGTTTTGTTTGGAGGACTCTAGCCCTCTACGTTGGGAATGCCTAATGTTTAGACATATTGAATTTGAAGTCGACGTCCCTAGATATAGTATGTCGATGTGTGCAGTAAGATTGGAGTGTTGTCCTTCACTCGCACACAAGTACCTTGAATCGCGATGGTATCACAATGGGACGGAATACGGGTTACGACTACGAGACTTACGACTTACGTAATATTCAAATTCGACTTTCAATCATTTGGTGTTCAGCTACCTTATACTTGACGTGTAATATCTAATCTGGGTCATATAGTGTGGCACGCGTGGCGAGCAACGCGTCGCCGCATGATTTTGTCAAAATCTTTGATGTTTCACATCCACCAAACGTCCAGCTAATACGACAACTTCGTAATGTTTTTTTTTTTTACATACATTTTAAATGATCAGTAGAATTATCAATATATTAATGAATACGTGAAGCAAAAAATTTGTACTCCACTCATGTGCTTATCGGTATTTTAAGTTATGAAGTGTTAACTTTTTTTTTTTATATGTTATATAGTATTGTTATATAGTTTGCGTTTTAATAAGAAGCAGTGTTGGCCAAGGCCCCTGTCGCCTCGACCTCAACTGGCGATGCTTCGTACAATTCAAAATAATTATTGTCTTTGTTTTGGGATTTTCCTTTAGAATTAGTAAGCTTTAGCTAGGATATAACATAGACGTGGCCACTTAAATGGTCCCACTTTTGGAGTTTTTGGGGCCTTTTTGACATTAGAAGTATGGTGAAATCAAGATGGCTGACATTTGAGATATGGTGAAAACCAAGATGGCGTAACTTTTTCTTGTATGAAGATTTGTTCTGTCAAATGTACGTCAGAGCCTATCATTCGTTTTGAAATCTTTGGGATATAACGATTTTGATGTATACTTTATAGTTCTTATGGCCTGTTTAACAATCTACGGATAAGTGTCAGATAGCTTGTTTGCATGTTTTATCTCAGTCGCTCGATATAAAGTAAGCAGCGACAAAACTTCCGAATAAGCTATCCGACGAGCTATCCGAGCCCTTACTAAAAAAAGAATAACCTTACTAAAAAAAAAAATTATAATCTGTCATATGCATACAATTGTAATCTATTGCGATAAGAAGTTGTGTCGTTTTCTGAATTCAATTGTGCGTTCTGATAAAAAATTTATGTACCATTAAACAGTTACGTACCTAGCAAGCACTAACATTATGAAACATCAAAATATTAATTTTTTTGATGTTTCATAATGTGTTGATTTCCAAAAATCCAAAAAAAGTTAAATTGCAGATCATTTTCTACGTAGAAAATATGTTCGTCTTGAAAACATTGAAAGACCAAAAATCACACCATATTTTTGCATATTGAACATTAAATTGATAGGAACTAAAAGGGATTTTTCATACAAATGACGATTTAAACTTTGAACTTTGTTACGAACAAACAGCAGCTGCGTTTACACCTGCTAATGCAATAGTACGTATGTAATAAACGCAAATCGGCGGACATGATGATACAATGTAATAAACTGCATTACGTAATGTACTCATTTGTGAAATGTGAACTGGTCAAGCGTGACAATGAAGCAGTGACTGCTAAGCAAGGCAAAATAATCAGGCATTTATCTAAATTTTCTCAAAGAAACCGAAAAGACTTTTTAGGGATCCGTAGTATTAACTTGAAGCAGTTTTAAATAATCCACGCTAAGAAATTAGATACCTTCCTCTATAAATTGAGTACTCTACAATCGAATCTACCTTGTCCCCTCTGTCTCTCCAGATTATTGTGTATAGGTACTCTGTTCAGAATTTATTCTAAACGTTAACAAAAGTAGCAATAGAACACATAATGCTACCAATTATAATGTCACACATTCATCGTGCGTTTATGAAATACAATTACCAAAGATACAATGACACATTTAATAATTTTTAATAATAATATATCTATGGCCGCTTTCACACCACGTCGATCTGGTCCCGTGGTAAGTTCTCGAAGAACTTGTGTAACGGGTATCAGACAACGGAAATTTATTTAAAAATTTTATGCTATACAGATATTTAAGATTTTTCTTACATTATACACATATTTAATACACATCCATGACCCAGGAACACAGATAACTTTTTGTTCCCTTTGCGGGATTCGAACCGACGACCTCCGGCTTGAGGAGCCACCGAAGTCGTCCATTTGGTCCAATTGACTCTTTTTGTTTACAAAAACAATAAATTCGATATGAACAGAGTATTAGGTCCTTACATATGAAATTGGCGTTTTGTCGTACTGGCCACTTTGATCTCAAATATATCTTCTTTGGTTAGGAATTCCAATTTCAAATTTATACATTACCTACTCATGCATTTGTGTTCCAAAAACCGTAATTCATTTGTTTTTCGCTCTTTTGGTTTTTTCTTTGCGTCACTCTGTTTACAAAATGGAAAACTTGAAATATCGTATTATTTTCGAGTACGAGTTCCACCGTGGCACCAGCGCTGCAGAAACGGCTCGAAGGATTAATGATGTGTATGGCGGCGGTGTCGCAAAAGAAAACACAGAGCGTTTTTGGTTCTTACATTTTCGTTCTGGAAATTTCGAACTGCATAACAAGTCCCGTGGACGGCCGGAGACCAAAGTTGATAATGAAGAATTGAAGGCTATTGTGGAAGCGGATCCATCGCAAACCATGTCCGAGTTAGCTGGCTGCGGTGTTAGTGATAAAACTGTTTTAATCCAGGTGAAGCAAATTGGGAAGGTGAAAAAGCTTGAATTAAGTGCAGCAAACCGACAAATGCGCATCGACTGCTGCGTTACATTACTCAACCGGCACAATAATGAGGGCATTTTAAATCGAATCATTACCTGTGATGAAAAGTGGATCCTGTAACATAATCGGAAATGCTCATCGCAATGGCTGAACCCTGGCGAACCAGCCAAAGCCAAGCGAAAATTTACTCAAAAAAAGTTACTCACGCTCACAGCGTTTGGTGGACTAGTGTCGGTTTCTTTCACTACAGCTTTCTTAAATCTGGCCAGACGATTACGGCAGTCGATGTCTATTGCCAGCAACTGCAAATAATGATGGAAAAGCTAGCTGCTAAACAACCGAGGTTGGTCATTCGCTCTAAGCCACTGCAGCTGCTTCAGGACGACGCTAGACCACACACTGCACAACATTCGGCTACCAAATTTGAGGAGCTTCAAATGTAATGTCTAAGACATCCACCGTACTACCCGGACCTTGCTCCAACAGATTACCATTTTTTTTCGAAATTTGGATAACTTCTTGCAAGGGAAAAAATTCAACTCCATGGGGCAGTCCAAAGCGCCTTCAAAGATTTTATTGATTCCTGTCCTAATGGTTTTTTTAGTAAAGGAATCAATGAACTACCTATGAGATGGCAAAAGTGCATAGATAGATAGCAATGGTATACACAATAATTAAATAAATATATTATGTTTAAAAAAAATCGACCTTATGTTCCTCCTTTACAAAACGCCAATTTCATACGTATGACCTTATAATAGAGTAGGTAATAAAATTGACAATTGTATTCCATTGAGAATCGAATAAGATCTAAACATCGGATGCCAATTACAATAATTTAATTCGTATGTATAATGTATCACGGTATTATTAGCCAAGTGTAGGTACAGTGAAATGTCATATACATCCACTTGGTTGTAGGTAGTCGAGCGTGGGCGACCGGCGAGTACGTGCGATATATGCACTATTTTGGGATGTTTCAGATTAAATACTATTGGTATGAAATTATAATTAAACCTCGCATACGAGGTCATTATAATACTAGCAGAACTCTCGTGCGCTGTGTTAGACACGATGAAACCAATGGAGCTCTTAGATCAATAACTTTTAACAGACGCGTTGGCTTAGCGCTCTGCTAGATGAAACACAATTTTCCAATGGAATTGCCGAGAAAATGTACAGCTATATTTCGGGGGAAAAGGGGTTTCCCCTTAAAAGAAGGAAAATCTTTTCAAACAAACGTCATCCCAAGTCTCAACCTATATTAAATTAGTTGGAATTAGTTAATCAAAAACTCGATACTACTGTCTAGTTGGTTGGCAGGCACCTACTGCACCGTAACCATAAACTAGGCGGCAGGTTGCTGGTTGCTACTGGGGGCCGCGACCGCATCGACGACGTGAATGTGACATAACCAACTCGCCCAGAGGTAGTTGCGCTGCGTTCCCGGGGCCGCCGGCGTGGTGCTAGTTCCTACTGCGTCGACGCCGCGGGCAGCGACCGCATCGACGACATGAATGGGAAATAGCCAACTCACCCAGAGGTTGCTGCGATGCGTTCCCGGGGCCGGCTGGTTGCTGCTGCGTCGGTGCCGCGGGCCGCGACCGCATCGACGGCATGAAGTTGATGCTCTGCGACTGTGACAGCGAGTACGAGTCGCAAGCGCTGCCGGCTACAATAGAAAAATACTATTAATTACTTTGAAATCGATTATTTGTCTATATTATGGACATACGAGCTGAAAAAACACAGACAGTAGTTGAATACAGGCCATACAGGATTGGTCGCGCAGGCCTATGTCCAGAAATACATATTGTAGTTTTTACACCAAAGTAATTAAAATTAATTAATAATTATAAGCATGGAACTAAACTAGACAGTGATTGGATCCCGATAACATGTAGAGTTTCCGTGGATTATAAGTTTTTCTTTACCGCGGATGTCCGCGACCCCGCGAGACAAACATAGAATCCATACAACCTAGATTCACTCGGTAGTTCTATTATTTAAATAAATAAAAAAAACAATAGAGATTTAATACAATTCTTCTCTATCCACTTGTAACTATTTTTTTCGAGTTTGAAAATGACGTACGGTTAGAACATAATTTTCAGTGTTTAATCTACTTTTTTGTTGAAATTTTACCTAATGAATCTTCTGCTTATATTTAGTTTAATGTAATAAACAAGCCGTAGCAAATAATTACGTTAAATTAATCAACTCCGATACAACATGTTTTAAAGAAAACAAAACCTTTCGATAAGTGGATGCATTTATTTGTCATAGTGTAAAAGACTTGTTATATAAGGGCTTTTTTATGCCTTTGTATAAACTCGTTATATTTCGTTGATATTTTTTTTAATACGGGCAAATAAATTTTAAAACAGTAATTTTCAGGCAGTGTTCAAACCTTAAGTGATGAATATAATATACTCATGAATATGAACAACTTTTACTTTAAGTCTCATGAATTTCTTGAAGGTGCTTAAGCACTGAAAAATAACCCTGTACATTTGCTACGTACCGACGACTTAAAACTCTGGGAGCATCACGTCGGTTCTCCCTAATTAACCCTTAATTTATTGCTACACGCTTTTGTCACATACAGAAAAATCTGGAACGACACATTAAACGAAAATCGTTAATCGCATACCCATTACCTAATTAGCAATAGTGTTTGGGCGCACAACAAGAATTCACATGTGGAATTCGTATAAAGCGCAATAAAGTCGTCAATTTATGTCATCTCAAGCTGCGGTTATACTGAGATCGCGAGCGTCAACCTCGTAGGACCCTTCCATACGACTATAACAGCTATCAGTGGCGTAGCTTTAGACAAGCCCCCACAACAAGGCCCCACAGTTGTCGCACAGATTTAAAAATATAGAACTATGTAGTAGGCTCTATATTTAAAAATCAGACGAACTTACCTAGTGATGGCTGATTCCAATTTAACGAAGGCCCAACCGAAGCTAATTTTTATGGAGCTATTGAAACTATGAGAGAACTCAGAGCTAGTAGGTTATTGGTTGGTAAGAAATTTGTGACCTTTTGTAATTTTTCAAGTTATCTTGAGCACTATTTTAAAGAGATTATGATTATTTCTAGGTAGCAAGACTCTTAAGAGATTGTGGAATATGTGTGTTCGAAACACATGATAAATTTTTGCTCGCACAAATTCGGTGCCACTGTGATCAGAGGGCCTCGTATGATAATACTAAGGTAGCACCGCTCCTGGCTACTGCAGTCTTGGTCCCGTGACTTAATGCGTCGGCATAAGGTGTATTTCATAAGCTAAATATGTATACCATTACTCCTAGTTCAATGTACCGTGCTTTATGAAAAATAAACGCAGCGCTTTACTTTTGTATCTGACTTGATTTGGATTTAATTTACTTTTTACATACTTTATCCTTTGATGATCTTGTTTGACATTTGTGTGAATTGTACAGCTGAAGAATAAAATAAAAAATAAAAAACTTATCATTCGCTACCCGTTCGAGTTGCGATGAGGTGTTTCAAATAATAATTTGTGTAAACTTTACTTAGAGTACTTCACTTTACAATTGGTAAAATATTACGCGTTTCATTACGGGTAATCAAGTGCGGAAGTGAAAGGGGAGCACTTCCCTTGCGAAGTAAAAGTCGAGACATTGTCACGCTCACAAACGTTATGATCTTCTGGTTTGTTATGTAATACTCAGTTAACCTTAACATTATCGAATTGTATTCATCACTAGTGCTAAGTATCATCATTATTGTCAACCCCTTACCGTGTAATAAAAAATAAATAAAAGGAAGTTACATAGAAACAAAGGATTCTTAACATAAAACGGAATAACAAAAACTGGCCAAAGGTAGAGCACGATTTTGATTTTTGATGAAAGCTGCACTTTTCTTTATTCTTCAATGTTTTCTGATACCCACCACGACCTCTCGCAAAATTCACCCAGTACCACACATCCGATAAACAAGAAAATCTTACCTATCTCCCTAGGTAATTATAGTAGTATTAAGCAAAATTACTTATTACGCAATACGCAGGTACAGTCGTCGACAAGCCGGTGAACAACTTGTCCGACCTTATTACTAACGACGATATGGTTCACAGCATTAGCGACTGTAAGTTTTTAAAGAAATATTGTGATTACACTAACCCTGGTGGTGTTGCGGCGACGGCGTGCCCTGGTGCTGGAAGTTGGCGTACATGCCCTGCTGGGCGGTCGCCGTCACGTGACTACCGCCTGAACCGCTCACTTGCATGTGCTGCGCCGCTGACACCTGTTCAAAAACAGAACATAATATGATGTCACTGCTGCTACAGCCTGCTCAAAAAAATAAAAAACCTGCACCTGAGGGCGTTTCGTCTGATTGCAGTACGAAAAACTGGAATGCGATTGGTTGAAATGCATTTCATGACATTTCACTCTAATTTCGTGAATTTTCCGCATTATGGCGAGGTTTTCTATATTCCTATTCAGATAATAATTCCTTATATCCAAAGGCCTTGCTAAACTTATTACGTCACTGCTCTTTCGTCCTTGGATTTCAAAGGCCTTGCAGTTAATTGCTTTAAGCTCACTCATTGGGTGTTTGATCTTTACTAACACTACTTTTAAGTATGAATATTGCACACAGTGTATACGCTTTTTTACATTTTTGGCCAAAGTATGCGTATAATTTCGGGTGCGTAATATACTTTTAAATTTATTTCTCTGAATGTTTAATAACCTTTTACTTATTGGAAGCTTCAAATCTAATTGCATTTTGTCGCTTCTTTTAAATATAATCCATTTGGGTGAATAAGCCTTACTTAATTACGCTCGTGGGTGTGTAGTCCTGGCTGCTCGATCGATTTTACCTAGCGTGGGCAACTGCTTTTATCTTTAATTCATTGAATTTATATTTTATTTTTAGATACTCATTCCTTTACTGCTTAGATATTTATAGTGCCTTGTTCATAATAGTCTTTTGGTGTTAAGTAAAAAAAAAGATAATTCAAAGATGATTTTGATACTATTGTTACATTGTCATTCAATAATTTCGAATAAAATATCACAATTTTCCACGAATCAAACACTCACTGTATAATATATTAAACTACATATACCGTATCTAACGCAAGATACTGGTCGCCAGAAAACTTGTTTCGTATAAAAAATACAAGAAATAGGATACGGATCGGCAACAAATAAAACAGTACGACATCCGTCGAGACTTTTGTTTAAATAGTATATATATATATATATATATATATATATATATATATATATATATAAGTCTAAAAAGTCTTCAAGAATAATAATTGTTTCCCTGGAATATTGAGAATACTATAAACAGACACTTTCAGCTAATATTGATTGAATATGAATGTGTGGTAAAAAATCATTATTGATACTGGTTTTGCTCAACAACAAAATTCTAAATTTTATTGCAATATCTTCCAGTTTTAATTAGAAATTCTATAAAATTTGATAAACTGCAAGGTCAAAATAATTTCGCTGTTAGAAACGAAAATAAGCAATGGGTACAACTGGCACAAGATTCATTTCATAGCTGGATAAGCAAACACTTTTTATCACCATAAAAAAAATATTACATCTGTACTCAGAACGTAGTCATTTAATGCGAAACAAACAGCATATTCTCACAGCGGGAGCATCTCGGGTCTAATAGGGACAACAATATATTTCCTATTAATGAAACTTAGTCATTGAGCATTAGTCATTGAGAGGATATGAGCAATAATGCTGGATTCAGGCAATGCAGGTTTTTGTCTTGGCCGGTGACAGCTGGGCATTTGACGCGACGGTACGGGCCCAACATCCGCAAACCAGTTTGACCCCCCCCCCCCCCGTTTGCCCTCCCCCTGCGTTCCAGGGTCCCCCTGACGCGCGACGATCGCCGGCCGGCCGGTACAATATTCGTAATAGCCGCTAAGCTATATTGTACCAGACGGGCTAACGGAACCGCTAATCTAGTTGCGCATCGCTTTCCACGCGGCGCGGCGCGCCAATCTCAACATGCGACGAATGTGTAGCGCTATTCTCTATACTGTTTAGTGTAATAATAACGATCGAATATAACACTTGACTTAAATAAAAGCTACCTGAATTAAGTGGTACTCAACACACTTACTGTCCTAATCATTCTGTCTTGATGAGTTTTAATTTTAAGTAGTGTTCAACTATTCGGACAACAAACACGGGGTCACATTTCTACTTAGCCATCATTGGCTACAAATTCCATTTCCTAGAGGTTAAATCTACCTTCCCGCAACCTGTACCAGCACTCTTGATATAGCCGAATTTGAACCACTCGCCACCCACTTCCAAAACCGCGACTATCAACACCATTATAGTTAACTCGCAGGCTAAAAACGGTGCACGTTATATAATAATTCTTTAATCCTACTAATATTATAAATGTGAAAGTTTGTGAGTATGGATGGATGTTTGTTACTCTTTCACGCAAAAACTACTGAACGGATTTTGATGAAATTTGGTATAGTGGTAGTTTAGGCTATGGATTAAAACATAGGCTACTTTTTATCCCGGAAAAGTGCAGAGCCGCGGGAAACAACCAGTATATAATAAAACCAATCGCTAAAACGAACCTGACACATACGTGCATCTCATTCATCCATACTAGGTAGATATGTACTTTTTCTTTCGCATGGAGATCAGCTAACAGTATTTTCACCGTCTCATGGAATGCAGCCAGATTGAAGATTCTAACTGATAACCAGTCTAGACTAGCACACGCGACCGTCTTAGGGATTCAAATATTATTTATAAGCCATCGTTTTGTAGTTTTTATATTCTAACAGGAGGTTATATTTCGCGTACTTTTTGATTTTGTGAAATATACAGTCAGTTAAAACTAAAATTAGTTGTACGTATAATCTAGTCTAGACTCTAGATTATGGAAAGTCAATTTATAAGCCATTGTTTTGTAGTTTTTATATTCTAACAGGAGGTTATATTTCGCGTACTTTTTGATTTTGTGAAATATAGAGTCAGTTAAAACTAAAATTAGTTGTACGTATAATCTAGAGTCTAGACTCTAGATTATGGAAAGTCAATTTATAAGCCATTGTTTTGTAGTTATTATATTCTAACAGGAGGTTATATTTCGCGTACTTTTTGATTTTGTGAAATATAGAGTCAGTTAAAACTAAAATTAGTTGTACGTATAATCTAGAGTCTAGACTCTAGATTAAGGAAAGTCAATTTATAAGCCATTGTTTTGTAGTTATTATATTCTAACAGGAGGTTATATTTCGCGTACTTTTTGATTTTGTGAAATATAGAGTCAATTAAAACTAAAATTAGTTGTACGTATAATCTAGTCTAGACTCTAGATTATGGAAAGTCAATTTATAAGCCATTGTTTTTGTAGTTACTTTATTCTAAAATAGATTGTATACTTTATTATTTGTAAGATATTATTGTTTTCCATATACTTGTTTTGGCTGGAGGTATTTATGAAGTAATCTGAAAGGGAAGCCGATAAGAATGGAGTTCTTTAGACTTATCGCCTGTAGGTTTAATTTTATTTAATTCTAAGTTTTAAAAAATGATCTGAAATAATGTGGTATTTTCAGAAGCTATTGAGACGGATACAATTTAATTATCCTTATCCAGGAGATTATATCTAGGAGATATCTTAAAATTAAAAAGTGCGTGTGAAAATTTATTATAAAGTATATATTTTTACTCTGTGCTTTTACTATATTGCAGGTATATTTAGGTACACGCGGGCGAAGCTGCGGGCAAAAGCTAGTTATTAATATATGTTATATGTTATGTTTACGACGAAACAAAAAAACATATATTGCTTAAAATGCGCAGTTTCTAAGGGATAAGACCTAGCTAGATCGATTTTTCGCCCCCAAAACTCCCTGCTTACTAAATTGCATGGTAATACTTGTAGCCGTTGTCGAGATATCGATTATATATTATATACAAGATCGTCTCGTATAAAGTATAAGATATGTATTTAGCGATTATCGTAGGTTAACTGAACTCTACATACGTATTAGGTCAGAATATTAGTCATTTAGTAAAACAATAGCTGGAAATAGTCCCACGATGTTATACCGTATATATACGCCTGTAGAGTTCGCTACCACAAATATTACGTTATACTCTATGTATAATATTATCGTATCTGTATAAAACTAAGTAGAGTGTAGAATGCAGTGTTGAGGAATACCAGAGATATCTTCATAATTTTATGAAGGATTAATTCCTTTCTAGTTCTCTACCTTCACAAAGTGCACAAAATTTATTGTACGACGACTCTACATTGATAACATTATCTTTTTACCCGACTACGGCGAAACCAAAAGGAAGGGTAATGACTTTGGCAGTATATGTATGTTTGTTCCATACAATGCGATTAAACTACTGGTTCGATTTTAATAAATGAGATGTCAATAGGTTCGTAATAATAGACCGGGTAACATAGGCTATATAATTTACGTGGTCGGGTTAAATAAAAAAAATATGGTTATTTAAGTAGACAGTTTCTTTTTTGCTTAAAGTTGGGTGAAACGCATGTACTCACAACTTAGTACCAAGAAGCTCTATTTATTAAATAGATAGTAAATTATAATTGTTCTGTCTTCACCTGTCCAGGGGGTCTAAAAAGGCCACTATAGGTGTTTCATATTATGATTCATAATAATTTTTTTTTCAACTCATAATAATATGTGCGCCATTTCGCGCATTTCTATTGAAAACTGTCAAAATTGATGTTTGTAATATGATGAAATCAGATGAAAACATGTAGCCATTTTACAATTTTCACGATTTTTGTATGGGAAAAAAATAGTTGGAGTTGGATATTTTTCAAAGCTAATGCAGTAAAATTGTGTTCTGATTGCTAAGTGTGAGTTTTTCTTTTCGCATTCAGAGAAAAACTGACACTTAGCACTCTGATGAGTTTATTATAATTTATAAAAATCAGGTGTTAAAAGATAACTGTAACATGAAAATCATGTCTGGGACACGTATAAAGAGACCTTTCCCAAGCAAGAGAAAGTGGGCGATGATGTTTTATATTTGAATTACTTTTAGTATATAAATTCGCCGAGTCGTGGGAACCGATGAGAACCGGAAAAGTCTGCGCACACAACATATTGATTAATATTCATCATTTGCCATTACGAAGTAAACACAACAATATAATGGCCGAATACTAAAACGTTAATCAAAGTTAAGAGCCCTCCTATTCGCAGGCCGTCGCTGTCTCTGTTAGCCGAAAGACAAGGACAGCATAACTTTGTTCTTCCCGCTTGGATAACTAATTTACTAGCTTAGACCGACGCGCGACGCGACGTCTGACAAGTAGACAATGATGATTAATATTTTTTTTATTATTCAACTGTATAAAAGTTGCTGTGTCCACTACTGTTCGTCTAAAATCTCATTCGCGTTTGATGTTTCCACAGAGAATAAAATATTATAAAATAACCAATATTGTAGTTTGTAATCCATTTCTTTCCCCTCGATATTTTGATACGTATCTAAGACCTCCTAGCCGACTACTTACGATAACCCGATGATATACCTAGTTAATGTCTATCTTTACTGATATTATAAACGCGAAAGTTTGGATATTTGTTACTCCTTCACGCAATAGCTACAGGGGGCCTAAGCAGGGGCCTTGCAGGAACATTTGACAGCGGCGTAAACGTAACGTTATCGAATGAAACTTGTATGGACTATGGGCACTGTCATGATTTTGATAGATTTTCATACAATGCTCATACGATAATACTACGTTTGATGTTATACGGTTACTGCTAGGCCCAGTGAACGGAGTTTGACGAAATTTGGTTTTACCAGTTTAGACTCTCGATTAACGCATAGGCGACTATTTATCGTAGTAAAATGTATGGTTTCCGCAGGATTTCTATTTGCGCGTACTAAGTCGCGTCTATCTAGTAATATATATATAGCTATCATGTAGAAGCTTGCGAGGTTTAACGTGAGTGACGTCACGAACCAAAGCTCTAACGGTACGCCTGGTACGGCCGCCCACGGCAGACGTCATCACTCCCCGTCCCCCGGCGACTCCGTAAGTCCGTACTATGTACAAAGTACAAACCCTAGATATACTGGAATGCGCTACATACATTCTGAATATTATACGGACTAGATAATTTAATTGGTATGTATTTGTGTTAGACCGCCAAATGTGCTGAAGCCAGATGATTCACCGTCGCTTATCATGGAAACCAACAACATCGAAATAGTAAGAACTTACAGATCAAGGAAAAATGAGCTAGCAATGCTCCCGATTAATCTACTTCATTATTAGTACCTGGATAACCGAGCTTCGCTCGCAGTTCTGATAAAGTAAAAAAATAATAAAAAGATACACGAAAATATTTATCTGATCGGGATTCAACTCACCACATTCCGAATTTTAGACCAAAGCAAAAATAATTGTACTTGCGCAATACGCATACCAAAATGCCAATCCGACTGACATAATATAGTCAAAATTATTGATATATGGTTGCACGACGAAAGAAAAAACATAATATAGCTTAAAAATGTGCAGCTTCTCAGTGATAACATAGCTAGATAGCTATAGCTAGATCGATTTTTCTCCTCCAAAACTCCCTGCATACTAAATTTTATGGTAATGCTTTCAACCGTTTTCGAGAAACCGATTTTATATAAATGCAAGATAAGTATAAGACTTTTTATTACACAAATGAATAGTGTTCTGAAATATAAGACAGTTTACAAAAAGAATAGTATACTAAAAATCTAAAATATTCAAAGATATTGCGGATTGTTTGAAGCATATTTGCGAGTCTCGTGAAAACGCCCCATATAAAAGTCGTACAAGTAGGTGACGTCACACGCTAGTAATGTTGCTACGAAATGTATGGCCATATGCGCAAAATTTCTGATATCTCGTAATTTTGCGTGTTTACATATCATAGTAAATCTTTTTATAATTGATGTAAGTTTTATACACTAATGTTTAAAAAAAATATTTTAACTTTTTTGAGACTTCGAAATGCATATAATTACAAAACTACTCATAAAATCCTAATTCTTTTTACTTTTATCCAGTTGTAATACCTAATTATTTCTTAATTTATTTAAAAAAACTAAATTTTTACATGTTGTCAAATACCCAATTTTAACTGCTATGCGCTTCAAAATACACAAGTTCTTCCTACCTAGTACCTACCCATAGCAGATTTCAATCTAGGTTTGCCTTTATTATATTGTATTCTACAAAATACCAATCAATCGGAATATCAATTCGTATGGCAACGATTGGTACTCGTAAGTCGCACTGCATTATGCATGCATCCTTACTATCTGACTTGCATGAGCATCGGAGGGTTATGTAGATTGTACGTTATAGAACCGTCTCGTTATGTTCGAAAAAGTCCATACGCTACAAAGTACTCGTTTCACTCGCTTTAGTCGCGCACAAAGGGCGATTATTACCTGCTCAACCCTTCTGCGACGCATCGGACGGATGTGCATGACTTTTTTCAATGGCTCATCGATATATTCCAACAAAATTCGCTTGCCCTCCGTTAATATCGCACTCGAGCGCTTAGCAACGTAGACGTAAACCATAGTATTATAGTCCAGGGGTTCCTAAACTTTTAAGGTAACAGAACACCAAACATACCTTTTATTATATGTAACTCCATATGGGGGTGGGGGTTCCTTTTGTCGGTCTGTTTGTTCCGGTTAATCTCTGAAGCGACCGGACAGATTTTGACCGGACTTTCACTGTCAGATAGATGATAATATAAGTAGTCTTAGGCTATTTTTATCTTTGGGTTCCGTTAAAAAAAGGGTTTCCGTTTCTTTCATAGTTCCACGCTAACGAACTTGCGGGCACCAGCTAGTGAATAGATACGGAACCCAAATGACTATTGCACGGAACCCCTGGGTTCCGCAGACCAAAGTTTGGAAATCCCTGGTATAGTCAATAGTGTATACCATAGTCGATGCAACGTGTGCTCCGCTCCATACAGGAGGAGCCCGGATGAAAGACCACATTGTACATTATCAAGTTTACGGGTTATTATCGTGTGTTGCGTTGTACAGGGAATTGAAGTTCATCGTCATCAGCACGGTTTTGTTATCAGTTACACTTACATATTCTTTAGTAACAAGTGATTTTTTGTTTTACAAACTTTTTAGGTTTTGGACAAGTCAAAACAATTCGAAGTTTTTGACTCGCTAGTAGTGCTTTTGACTAAAGTAGATCTGGAGGTCTAAAAAGGCCACTTTAGGTGTTTCATATTATGTTCCATTTATTTTTTTCAACTCATCTTATGTGCGCCATTTTACCCATTTCTATTGAAAACTGTCAAAATGGATGTTGTCTAATATGATGAAATCGGATTAATCATTTTAAGATTTTTGTATGGAAAAAAGTATATGAAACACCTGTGGCCTTTTTAGACCCCCTGTTATTTTAAACGATGTTACATATAGGTATAAATTATCTACTATTTACTTTTTATTTTCTACCTGGAATCCGTTTAAATAAATGAACAATGCAACGCAATGGCAACAATTTTCATGCTAAAAATATATTTATACGATAAGACACATTGTTGTACCTAAATGCTGACACACTTACGATGTGCCCTTGTTTTCATACAAAAGCCGACCTATTAAAAATATATATATATATATTACTACAATTACCTATATTATTTTAATGTTGCAATTTTAAGTCATTAAAAAATTAGACTTTTTAGGGTTCCGTCGTATTCAAGGAACCCTTATAATTTCGCTTTGTCCGTCCGTCTGTATGTCTGTTTGTCTGTCTGTCCGTCCGCTCTTCTAGCTACTAGCTAATTATTAATATAAATTGATGAAATTCGGTATAGTTATATATTGTGTCTAGATCTCGGTTTTGGTATCATAAAATATTTTAGAGGTGGCTCTCCATACATTTGAAATGGGAATGATAAATATCTTTTCATTCTACCCCATCGTGTGGGGTATCGTCGAGGAGATATTATAAAGGAAAGGTTTCATACATGACTTTTTTACAAAGCCGATCATTTTCGAGTAATCGGCGTCCAAAGTGGTTTATAAGTTGGCGCCCTGGCATTTCTAAACTATGAGACTTAGAAACTTGCGATTTTCTATGCTAATAGATCATGCTAAATACTCTTTTGGAAAATTATTTTGAACTAAATCAGAGAGTAACTATTGAAGTAATTTGAAAAAAACCTATTACGCGTTTATAGTTACGGAACCCTCCTGTCGCGTCGGTGTGGTGTGGTAAGTGGTAGTGGTAAGCAATTCCCTAAAATTAAATAACCTAAGCAAGAGCATGTCAGGACATGTCTAAGGAGGGTTCCGTAACTATAAACGCGTAATAGCTTTGGTTGTGGTACGTGTGGGAAGACCCTTACTCTACCTACCTAGTACATATCGCTAAATTGTTATCCCTAAGTCATAAAACAATTGTTTTATAAGACTTTTAAAAACTTAAGCATCAAGTTTGGTAACTTTTCATAGTAAATTATAAAATAAAATTAATTAAAAGACGATAACACCGGAACCATAAAACCAAATCCTAGGCTGGGAATAGTTCCCATTTCAAATGGATGTATGTATGATTCCGGATTCCGGAGCATATAGATGCTCCGGAATCCGGAAGGCCGTTGAAAATTCTGAGCATCGAAAATAGAACCTTGCGCTAATACAATTGAGTCAAATGTCAATGTCATAATATATGACAGCTCGACACCCGAAACTTCTATTGAAAATAGAAGTTTCGAGTGTATTAGCGCAGACTTCTATTTTCAGTGCTCTGAATTTTCACCGGCGTTCCGGATTCCGGAGCTTATAGTCCTAGCCTAACAATCAAAGTGGATTTTCTTCAAAATTAAAAAAAAAACTTTAGTTTAAAAATGATGGAATTTTTAAAACCTGTATAATGTATATTCTAAATTTTTTTTAATCATCTATTTTATAGACGCTTAAATTTATCCTAATTGATGTCATGTACTGATGTGATCGCTAAAAACGTTAACACAGAACATGTGGTCATGAATCATCTGCTATTCGCAAGTAAACTAAGACAACCTCATAGGCGATTGGACTATTTAGGGTCAGTTCACACCGCGACGATACGCGATGCGACACGGCGCTGCATTTTTAAGATAGTTCTTTCAAAATTATTATTTTCAAACAAAAAATTAAACCGACGTCCAAAGCAAAAATGCACAAAAAAGTATGAAATAAAACTTATTTTCTAAATAATTCGCTTAAAATTTGACTTAAATTTTAACTATTTCTCTACTTAATCTTCATAATTTTGAAGTCGGTACCAGCCAACTTGAACTGTGTTCTATTTTAAATATTGTTTTATTTATTTCATACTTTTTTGTGCATTTTTACTTTGGAAGTCGGCTTAATTTTTTGTTTAAAAATAATAATCATTTTTCCCTTTTTAATTATATATATTTGTAAAATTATTATTAACACATTTTAAGAACGTTTAAAATAAACGATTGAATGTATAATTCAATACGCGCCAAGCTTCCATTAGGTATTGTATGTAAGATAATGATGATGATTACTGTAATTTACATAATGGCATATGCTTGCAGTTCTTTAAACAATGTCTAAATTTCCAAACGCGTATATTTAAAGACTGAGGAGTTCTGTTCAATGCTTTTGGATCCAGGGTGTACCTTGGTGCAGAATCTTACTTTTTGGTAGCATATGCTTGGGTTACTTCTGAAAATGTCAAAATCACTATATATGTCCATATAAATTTCGAGGAGTTCCCTTCTCTTCTTTTCCTTCTTTATGGATGCCATCATCAGGTCACCGCTTTGGTGACAACGAGACCAATTTCGGGTTATACCCAATACATCAAAAAAATAATTTTGAAAATCGGTCCATAAACGGCAGAGTAATGTTCAAAGATATCCGTATCGGTGTAAAATATTGAGAAGTACCTATTATATCATCATTATGTCATGATTTATGGTGTGATGGTGGTGGTGGTGGTGGTGTTGATGATGATGATGATGATGATGATTACTACTTTAATTGGCAAAGTGGCTTATGCTTGCAGTTTTTTAAGCAACGCCGAAATCCCCAAACATGCATACTTCTGTTCAGTACTTTTGGATCTATAGGGTATACCTTGGTGCAAAATCTTACTTTTTGGTAGCATATGCTTGGGTTACTTCAGAAAAAGTCGAAATCACTATATGTGTTCATATAAATTTTCCCATCTTCTTCTTCCTTCTTCTTCTTCCCTTCCTCGATTCCTCATGGATCCCATCATCAGATCACCACTTTTGTGAAAACGGGACCAACTTCGAATTCTTTACATCAATAAAAAGGATTTTGAAAATCGGTCCACAGACGGCGAAGCTATCGTTGAACATACAAAAAGAAACAGCCGAACGTATAACCTCCTCCGTTTTATGGAAGTCGGTTAAAAATTTATTCACTACATGAAAAGATGCACGTTTCATATGACATAAGACATACGCATTGCAGTGCAATGCGCTGTGCAGCGCGGTGCAACTTGACATTCGAACTCATACAATGAAACGTGTATATTTTTGTGTAATGAATTCAATTTTTAAGAGCAACTTATCTTAAAAATGTAGCGCCGCGCCGCGTATCGTATCGTTTCGTTGTGAATTGACCCTTAAGGTTTTTTACAAGCTCATACAAACCGTTTTTGTTATGTTTTTGTGTGTCTAACATGTGAAATGTTAATTGTTTTAGATCCAAAGGATTGGCCTAAGATGATTTCGTAACTATAAAAAGTTATTGTAGTAACGAAAGAGCTAAGCGCCTAAGCCTCGTATTTTGAGTAAGTTGTAGAGTGTAGAATGTAAAGTTAAAGATAAACTCATCCCACCAAAACACAAAGTAATGTAGAGCCAACCTTTTAACTCTAAAGCTGGGAATATATGATCCGGAAGGCCGGGGAAAATTCAGTGCATTGAAAAAAGAACTTTGCGCTCATACAATAGAGCTGATAACGAACACACAAGTTTCGAGTCAAATGTCAATGTATAAGATAATATTATATAAGACAGCTAGACACTTGACACTTCGATTTTCAACTCTATTGTATTACCGCAGAGTTCTATTTTCAGTGATCCGTATTTTCCCCGGACCTACGGATTCCGGATCATATAGTCTCCAGTCCAGCCTTAGGGTCTGTTTCACAATCTACTGATAAGCGTCAGATAGCTTATAGATAGCACCATAGCCGCTCCTGACTCGTTAAATGTACGAGGTTGGATGTAAGAAAAATGTATGTGGTCCATGATTAAACATTTTCAATGTTATTTGTCACAAGTAATACTGCGAATGAATACCGAATGAGTTTACTGACGCAAGTACGTACAGCTAGCTCCCTCATGAGATTCCGAATAATTACGCTCGTAAGAAATCCGACGTCAAACACTATAAGGTGAACACTATAATTCATATATAATAAAAATTAAGCCAGCTTCGGGTACTAAGGTACAAACAAACCCTATATTAAAAGAAAATTGTCAGATTTTTTAGTAACTTAAAAATTATATCTTGAATTTTCACCTAGAAGCTATCGCTTGATATTCATCTCTCGTAGTAAAGTTTATCCTAAGATCGAAAGTTGACAATTTGATTCTATAAAATATTGCAAAAGGTTTGTTGAGAGATTTTTTTAATTGTATGTAAACGAATAGTACTCTAAAACATGAGTAAGTTATCGGGAGAAACAGTATATTAATAAAAATCGATATTTTCCAAGGTACAGCGATTTGTTTAAAGAATTTCGCTAGTTTGTCTCGTGAAAACGCTCCATAGTCGCGAAACCTGAACATTTGTTCCTAAAGATGCATGAAATACAAAGGTCGCAGAAATATAATTGCTTATAACTGCAAAATTTGTGCTTTTAAGTTCATACTAACAATAATGAATGTTTTTTTTTATATGATGTAAGTAAACTAATGATGTAGGTTTTTTTTAAACTAATATAACAAAAAACTGATTTGTTAATTTTAGATGTCTCATTACAAAACTACACATACATTTTTATATTTTTTTACATTTACCAAGTAATAATACCTAGAATAAAACATATAAGAATTAAACTAAATATTTTACATGTAGGTAACACCCCAATTATTTTGATCTTTGATAATGACAAAAATCAGATCAAGATTGATTTACTCTTGGACATAGGTATTAGGACGATTGTCATTACGCGTACTCTATTGTAAGTATTGAGTGCGTGTATAATATACAATAATTAAAATTTGGAGTATTTTAAGACAGTTGAAAAGGTCCACCGACTGAGTCGCGCGGCGGCAAACGCTTTCCCAATAATTCCCGTTTCCGGGCAAGTGGAGTGCCGTTGCCCGTTACCGGTGTACGGACTACATGCACCGTTACGTCACATACAGAATATTATATATCATTAGAACTGCACTACGCTAAAATTAAGTGATGCGGTCCAAAACCCATTCACCTAGAATCGAGAATCTGGATGATTTTATGTGATTAAGATGTGAAGTTTTTGTTTACTACCTCCTTAATTTTTAACAATGTCTTAATCAATTTTACCTACGGCTAACACTTCAAGGATTTTAATCCAATCGTTCAACTTTAATTTTTAAATCTTAATCATACCGAGTGTGAAATAAATATTTAACATTTTTGAATTTACAAAGTCATTAAAACTGCAAACTGGTTTTCGTTCAAGTGCTGTACAAAATCTCATATTTTAAATAATTTAGCAATTGTTATTCTAGTAAGAAGTAAGTACTAGGCTAGAAGAAGACAGAGCGCGGCGCCCGTCGCGTCCCAGTCGCTAACCCTTCGCGGGTGTTGCTGTAGCGAGCAGCGCGCGCACTCCCGCCCGGTCAATACGACACCAGACTCCCATGTTTAACGTCCTTTCACCTCGCAAATCACCCGATAAGGATTATTAGTAACTAAACGCGATTTACACAAAATTCTCACATATTGGGAGAGTAAAAATTACTACCTACCTTTATCAAAAAAATACATATTTACGCAAAGCGGGAAATGTGATACAAATTCTTTGGACTAGAGTTACGGAAATTCACAAAATAAACCGGTTTAAAGGTTAATTGATTTAAATGAATTAATAGCGCGTGAGACTCGCGCAAAATGAGTAGATATACCTCATATTTGAGTAGCAACTGCCAACTATCAAATAATAAGTAGTAATATAATTACTACTTATTATTTGCTAGTTGGCAGTATATATTTATAACTAACTGGAATATTAGGCATTATGTCCTGATCTCCGCGATTTGTCTCAATGCCGGACATGTAATTTTTTGTAGAAGAAAATTAAAGAGTTTCGTCACTTATAAGTTATCACCGCCGAACTTCTCATTTCGATTAATCACTAATAAAATGCACACGTAAATATGTAAGTTATGGTCAAAAAGACATCAACTTACTTGAAGGTTGTGATGAGGCTGGGATAGATGTAGCTGCTGCTGCTGCGACATGTGGAGATGGTCCATGGGCGGCGGCGTCGGTCGCGGCCGGTAGCCACTGTAGCCGCGAAACCGCCAGTCGCCGCCCGCTGCCTGCTGGTGCTGCTCGGCCATGTGCTTCAGCGTCTGCGCCGCCGGCGACATCTCCCCAGCGCCGTACGGCCGCGGTGCCGGCTCGCCCTCCGAGGGCTCCATGCCCACACCGACCCCGTTCAGCTTTCCCCCATCGAGATCGAAGTCCTTCATGAACTCGGGGTACTCCGATATTTCGGTGATGAGATCCTCGAACGTGTCGTCGCCGTCGTCCTCGCCTATCAGGTCGGCCAGGCCGGGGAAGGCCGAGGCGGCATCTCGCTCCAGCGCCGCCGCGCACTCGTCCAATCCGACGAACTCGTCGTCAGCGACTTCCGACTTGCACTCGGCCTTGCACTCTCTCTCGCAGTCGAGAGGCGAAGGCACTCGGGGCGGCTGCTGCGGCGGCGGAGAGCCCGACGTCTTCACGGCGTTAGCGAGGGCTTTCACCGTCACGTTGGTCGATATCTGCTGCGGCTGCGAGTCCGCGGCGGAGGTGGTAAATTCGAGTTGTTGCACTATCTCTACTGAAAACTTTGTAAGGCCCTCGCTCGTTCCGTTGGCGTTGTTAGCACCGACACACTGGAGCTTCGCTGGCGGCTCATAGTCCCCACACCCGAACTTTTGTTGCTGAAACAAAAACATTCAATTTATATGACTCGCTCATTAGTCTTTAATATTTTTATTATTTAATGAAACCTTCACGGACAACGGACGCAGGAATTATTTTTAATTTCATCATCCGTTTAAATTAAATGCCAATTCGCATCCCGTTTCGCAATCATTATGGATTGTATATATATCCAAGGTATTATTGATACAAATAACCACAAAATATGAAGGCGAGCAGTATGTAAGTTACCAAAACGAAAAGTACTTTAACTAAAGCCTATTTCCGTGTCCATAAGGTAATCTTATCTTCTAACGGTGCTCTAAAGCTATAAAGGTATGTGAACTACGCGTACTGCAGTAACTGGCGTGATTCCGGTTTGATTCATTTACCTCAAAACTATGACTCCCAGAAGCAGGTGTACCAAAAAAGGCTCGAAAATAACCATTAACCCTCTAATGCAATCTAAGGGCCTGTCTTTTGTTATAAAATGACCAGGAAACAAGCAGACACGTCTGATGGCAAACGATCGATCTCGCAGCACCAGAGGAGTTACATGTGACCTACTTTGGTGTTGCGGACTTGCGTTCCTGATCTTTACAATAAATAATAATTACAACACAGACTGTCGCAGACATTATATTATACTGTAGCTATATAGTTACCTAAAGGCTACAAGTTTCTAAAGTGCAAAGCAGCGGTTACTTGTTGCTGTATGTTATAAATGGAACTATTTTAAGCATTCACGTGACGTTCAATACTATTACGTAGGTAAAGTACTAAGAAGCTAGTATGTCAACCAATACGTCTTTACCTACATAAACGTAGCTTTACTTTACCTACATACTACATTAAAGAACTGAATGTTTAAAGGTAACTTTTAGTTCGAATAATTAGTAAACAGAAATATTTAAATTAGCTTAAGCCCATAAAAAAATGAAAAACTATTTATTGCCTGAAATATTGTGGACAATGCATTTTCGGGAAACTCACTCGAAGCTTATTTAAATCCTCAGAAACAGGTGTCATTTTTGATAAATATTTGACGAGGATAAACTGAAACTACTGATAAATCAATAACTTTGGATGGACTTCAATCTTCATTATTATCATGGAATACTAAAAAAAGCTAAAATAATGGAGTATTCAACAAGACAAGTCCTACGATAAACGGGAGTCAAAATCATTGTTTCATGATTTAGGTTGGACACTGGATAGAGATGAAAATACTAATAAGAAAAAAATCCAATAGTATATTTAAGTATTATTATTCAATATGAAATAATCAAACTGCATTCTGTGTACATAATTATATTAGTACAAGGGAACCTTGATATCACGTGTACCGAGCCGTGGGCCGACACTGTATCGAGCTGAGTCTCGAGAGTAAACAAATATTCGTACAGTGAGTTCATTCGCAATCGCAGCGACAGCTATTTAAAGCGTTTGATTCAACAACAGCGACGAGGAGAAAGTAAAGTCGGACGTGTTATAACATAGTGCACGTAAACCTCTAATAATATAGTGTTTCCAATGCAATAGACTATAAAAAACACGCCAAAATTTCTAGCACTGTGCTTAATCCAGAAACTCTGAAATACAACGCCCGAGTACTGACCTATCTGCAAAATTGAATACACCGCAGTTTCGAGGGAGATTTCCCTCAAACTTTAAAGATTTTGGTTTTGGTTTTTCTAATAATGTGATCCCATTTCTAATGAAGGATTTAGGAAATAGTTGAAATGTTGTTTTGCCTATCTCGGGGTTAGACTGGCGTAATAAATGAAAAATGTAAAATCAAGAAGCATCTATTTTAAAGCTAATTAGCTTTTGCTAATTTTAAAGAATGTTTATCGCGATAATTTAATTTAATCTTGGAAATGTTTTGTTATTCGTAAACTATTTCAACGAGCATATTCGGCGACCGGCGATCTTGAAGCACTTAAAATATTTTCGCTAAACCGTTTCTTTAAACAGAGATCTCAACATTTTTTACTTTAATGTAATAAAGAGATCAATTTAATAGAACCTGAAGCTCATTCGAAATAAATAGATATGTAGAAAAGAAATCACGAATGTAAAAACAGCAGAATATTTTAGGTCATCTGAAAACTAATCGATAAAGTACATATATATAATTAATCTAATGATTAATTATATAGATGTACCAAACCAACAAGAATCTAAATAGATTAAAACCTCATAATACAGAATATGTATTATGATAATAAAACGAAGTTTTCCAATAGATTCTAGAAATGTATCTAATTAGAGACGCACAAACATTTAAAAAGTCGTCGACAATCACCGCTATGGCTCGGAGGTCGTCACAGTGAGAGGGCGAGAGACAATACGAGGCTCGGGTTATGAAATCAGTTTGCACAACAACCTAGCCCTACTGAGGTAGCTAGCGCTCTAAGGTACACTCATATTTGCAGAAAACTTATCTATGCAAGGTCAGTAGGAAATTATACACTTGGAAAATCAGTGAGCGTTTAAATTGAGTTGTGAGAACAAATGCACCGGGTGCAAAACCACGAATTACAAATGTTGAGTAGATAATAATGCAATCTAACAAGATTCTTATGAAGACTAAAAGGTGAAGAGAAGTTTAAATGGAGTAAAAAAAGCCAGTCGGCAAATTTAGCATGTACGGCTTAACTTATTCAATTACATAATGTTTATATAAAAACTTCCTATGTTCACGGACGCCCACGCTAGTAATCATTACACAACTCTCGTTGGCTTGCGAGTTGCGACTAATCTACGGCGAACTGTCGTGAATGAGGCACGGGATACGGAGGCAGGGGTCAAGCCAATTGACGGGTTACGTCCGGCCGCAGCCCAGCAACACGTGCTGTAATTATGACCTGACAAATCATAATATGGAGCCCGTGGCATTAGAAAAAAAGGGGAATTAGATTTAGACGCGCCTGCGTAAAGCAAATAATTATGCGTGATATCAGTTGCACCGACGCGGGCGTTACAATCGAAGGTGGCAATAGATAATTTAAAAGTAAATGACAACTACTGAAGCACAAGAAATAGTAGTGAAAAATAACAAAAGAGGATTTCTTAAACTTTAGAAGCGCTGCAAATCTAATCTGCAGCAATTGCTCGTTGGTCTAGGCCTTGCTGCACTAGAGCAACAATTTGAGCGGCTTTTTCGGACGATGCGTCCATATTCGTGACAGAAAAACGTGTTTAAAATGAAAAGAGACTAGCAATTAAATAATTAGTAACGATAATTCAACATGTAACAAAACAAAAAAGATAACCATCAATCACAACATTAATATAACAACGAGTTAATCTTTAGTAAATTGACAAGATTTCTTCTATAGAATATTTTCTTTCTTTTGTGACAGTACCATATTTAAATTTGATTTTGTTTTTGTGTTTAT
Organism: Phengaris alcon alcon; assembly: GCA_037179445.1. Classification (NCBI taxonomy): domain Eukaryota; kingdom Metazoa; phylum Arthropoda; class Insecta; order Lepidoptera; family Lycaenidae; genus Phengaris; species Phengaris alcon. The sequence continues at coordinate 2,758,481 of JAYRCH010000055.1, read as the reverse complement.
AAACCAGCCTTTATTTTCAATACCAATAAATGTAAAAAGTTTGAATATTTCGTTATAAAATTTGATTGAATGTGTTCTTGCACTATGATGCAGTTTATGTGTCCGCTAGTGTATATCAATATGGTATGGTATTTACAGCATGTAATTTAAAAGAATATTTTCGAAGATATTACAGATTTAAAATGCAGGGACATAGCGGTTGAACCGACCGGGGAGGCGGTGGCGTGTGCCTAGCTGCCCGTGCCCAGTTCATACTTATTATTATGTATGGTATTTTCAGAGGCTATTTAGACGGATACAGTATGATACTTATCAAATTAAATACGTTACTCACTTTAAGCATTTTATACACGTTAGTTTTATATTGCAGTGAGTAGAGTTATTTGCTGAAGAAGTTTTTTCTCCAAGAACACTATTCCACGCGGGCGAAACCGCGGGCAAAAGCTAGTTTACAATACATCTAAAACAGAATTTATTAATTTCGTTAGTGGTAATCGAATAACGGCCGTTCTCAATAACCTATCTATCCGTAATCCTTGCTACTAAAAATAGTCAAATCTATGCTTTTGCTTTACTCGCGTTTCAATAACCTAGTGACAGATGGCATTTCCTACCAAAGCGGCTCACCTATCGGCGGGAGGACAGATAGCCTACTAGAGATAGGGACGCACGCTCATATAAATCTTAGCTAACTGCATTTCAATTTAAGCTTCAACTTACTCTCCGATAGGCGGAGCTTACTTTAATAACGTCATTTGCTTATCTATCAATGTCGGCCGTTAACAAAACGGACAACCTAGTTTTCCCGAGGATATCAATGTGTGACGTTGCTGTTTTTGTATTTCCTCCTTATTTTTGTGTTATTTCAGTTCTTAATGTGTAATATTGGTAGAATATTAACTATTCATTAATATTCGTTAACGTGCACAAGTGTGGGGCAAGTGGTACGTACAACTTCATAAGCGTGCTATTTTGTGTTCCCTTTAAAACTCCCTAGGAAGTTTTAGTAAAGCGTCCACCACTTTACTGATTCGTCTGACTTGACTCATCGATGATTTATTTGGACTTTAAATAGATAAAGTCCTTTTCATGAAAGAAGTCCCCAAGACGCGGAGTTGTGAACGCGCGACAAAATATGCCTGCATTTTTTATTGATTCAGCTGTTCTGCTTCACAAAACTCCTTTAACTTGAGTATCATTTCTCGGTCAGCGCTTTTTACAACCTAAGGAATTGTAAATAACAATTTACCAAATTTAGTTCCACTAATTGTCGCGGGACATATTATTGACTTCTACTAGGTATTAACCACTGTCGTATTTATTAATTTGTACTTATCGTAATATTATCAATTTGACAACTGACACTAAGGCTACGTTCCCACGAGCGGTTTTTTGTGGTAGCGACAGAAAAAACTGCAATATAAATAGAACTATGCGTTAGTACATTAAAGCTGAAAATCGAAGTGTCAAATGTCAGATTTGATAGCTGTACACGATTTTCAGCTCGCTCGTGGGCTCGTAGCCTTACTTTTGTATTTTTATTTTCTTTAAAATGCAATCAAAATGTTTGTATTATAGTTGTTTTGTCGTTTCATTTACCTTTTGAACCCAACAATTAGTCTTAAAAAAAACAATAATAATAACCTACGTATAGTTTTCTTTACTTTTTTTTCATATTAGGCTTGAATCTATTGCATTTTGACGATAATACGTAAAAAAAACTAAGGTATAATTTCTAATTTCGAACACTTTTTTATTCGGAGTGCCACCTCTTAATACTTAGTATAGTTACATTCTCTTTGCTTCGAAGTTTTTTTTTTTTTAATTTATTTATGGCATCGGCTTATAACCATATGCCAGTGTCAAATTAAAAAGGCGGGAAATAGAACTTTCGTTTCAATTACCAACACCGTGTTCCTAAATCGTCAAGTCTAAAGTCTAGTCAAAGTCCAAACAAATAGTCAGTGCAGTCCATGAGTCATGTCAGTCGATTCAGTAAAGTGGTAAAGTTCCTAGGGAGTTTTGGAGGGAAACTCAAAATAGCATGTTTTTAGAAGTTGTAACACTTGCCCACATTTGTGCACGTTAACGAATATTTAATGGTTAATATTCTACCAATATTACACATTAAGAACCGAAATAACACAAATTTATGAAAAAAATGAAAATCCACAACGTCACCCATTGAATTCCCCGGCAAAAACCCTTCGAAGTTCGATTTCATTTTCAATTTCACATTCCTTTTCACGCGACTCCTAGCGTCAAACTGTTATGTTTCACTATTGAATTTGATAAAAAAAACACGATAACTATAGTAAAAAATCATACCAAGTTTTGATTTTCTATTTTATGTACAATATTTTCGCTTTTAACTAATAAATACATTAATTGTAAATAAACGTATAATTGTTTAAAACACGAATTGTTATGTAGTCAGCAACGAATGAAACGTTTCAAGAGGCTTGGATAGGCGAGGAAGGATGCTATCGTTCGTTGGACAAGAATAAATAGGTCCTATTTTTGATTGTGAAACGCAAGTTAAAGATAAACAACAGCGTACTGTTTAACGGGGATAGCTTATTTCTTTAATCTTAGATATGTTATTAAAAACGGCCGTAAGTCGATAACGAAACAAGTAAATGGCGAAACGTGAAGATCCTGTGACAGTAACATTCAAATGACAACGCAGAGCTGGCGATTGTTATAAAAACTATGACAAACTCAGTACAAAATAAAATCTAGGATTTTAAAAGTTAACCCAAGGAATCGGAAGAATTCAAAGGGATTCAAACGGAATAGGGTAGATGACTACATGTAAAATATTTAGTTTAATTTATATATACAGAACAGAAAATATAAAATTATAGGTATTATGAATAGTTTGTAATTAGATACACCTAAAACATACAAAAAAAATTAGGTGTTTATTCCATATTTTTTGCTATATTAGTAAAAAAACCTACATCATTAGTTAAATCTGAGTGTATTAACAAATATGTTCTTGCGAGTTGCGACTGTTGCGAACCATATATTAATACAATTTTACGAAGGCATGACGTCACAGTTAACAGCAGCTTAATCTGTATGGAGGGATTTCACGAGACTTGCAAAATTCTGTAAACAAATTATTATACCTCTGAAATTATTGATTTTTTAGGATTAGGTTAGTTTTTTCGGGACCCTATTACTGGGTGTCCGCTGTCCGTTCGACTGTCTGTCTGTCACCAGGCTGTATCTCGTGAACCGTGATAGCCTAGACATGTATATAATTTTTTACAGATGATGTATTTCAGCTGTTGCCGCTATAATAACACAATCTAAAATAAAATAAATATTTAGGGGGGGCTCCGATACAACAAACGTGAGTTTTTGCCGTTTTTTTATCAATATTAATAACGGCAACAGGTAGACGCTTCAAATATTCACTGATAATTGAGTTGTATATTTACTTTAAAAATAAATATTAAAATTAAAATATATATTAAAGGGGGCTTCCAGACAAAAAACTTGGGGTTTTCACTGTTTTTTGTTCAATCCTTATACTAGTCCTCGATATTAGTACTAATTTATAAGTTCTAAATTATAGTTGAACAGATAATGGTACGGAACAAGGGTTCTTACTTGAACTTGTGGTAAGGAACTCGCACATGAAGGCATGCACGAGTCCGACTCGCATTTGGCCGGTTTTAATACATATACCATTTCTTTTGAGAGCTTAATTTAGAGTAAGTACTATTCATTTATGCAACAAAAAAATTCGAACATCTAACCTAGGCCCAGCGGTAGGTAACGCGCGGCATACGACCTATCTCTTGCGGCCCGCGACTGTTTTGTTACTTTTTGTTACTGTTTGTAAATTGTAAATGAAAGGTTTATAATTAAATTTAAAAATAAAAAAAATATACTTCGGGCACATAAATTTCATACATTTCACAAATTACACATTTACACACCTTCCATGTAACACAACATTGATAAGTAGGTTCGTAGGTTCTTAAATTTGAGCTGAATTAATGCTGACGAGCGCGTGTACCTCCAATAGGTACAATGTTATCTTACAATTGTAAAATATATCCAAGCAAGGCAATACAGTTACATTGGGAGCTGCGGCCCTAATTTAGCATAGCAATAATAACTAAATAACCCACACACGTATGCCGTATGTCCATAAGTAATGATACAAAAGGAGAATCGTCGCGTGACTACTGACTAGGTAACAGAGCTAGTTATCTAAGCATCTACTCACGTGTACGAATGCACTATGTTATTGAAAAAATGTGTAAATTGTTTTGAAATCACCAAAGGTTACATTTAATTGCATAATTTTCGTAATTACCTGTGTCTATTTTTATAATGCAACGCATGACTGCTTATTGCTGTAAGATTTAGAAAATTTATTTATATTTACTGAGGTAAATGTATGTCTAGAGTCTGAACTCTACATTCTCACTTCTCAGTGCATTTAACGTCTAACGAGGCTGTGTAGTTACTTATTAAATGTGTTAATGGTAAAAAGTGTCCAATAACCTACACAATGGAACGAAAAATCCTTATATTAATAATACTAAAAGTAATATGTACAGGTACTTTATTATTGTTTTTAACCGACTTCCAAAAAAAGGAGGCGGTTATGCATATATTTTAAATTTTAATTATTTTTAATAAATTATTTTTTGTATGTTCAACGATAATTCCGCCGTCTGTTGACCGATTTTCAAAATTCTTTTTTTGATGTAAAGGGTATATCCCAAGTTGGTCCCGTTTTTACCAAAGTGGTGACCTGATGAAGGGATCCATGAGGAATCGAGGGAACTCCTCGAAATTTATATGGACACATATGGTGATTTCGACTTTCTCTGAAGTAGTCTAATCATATGCTACTAAAAAGTAAGATTTTACACCAAGGTATACCCTGGATCCAAAAGTACTGAACAGAACTGAGTCCTTATAGATACAGGTTTGGGGATTCCGGCGTTGTTTAAAGAACTGCGCAAGCATATGCCATCATACCACTTAACGTAATCATCATTATCAATCACCACCATCTTCACAAGAAACACCAACATATTATTATGATGACATAGGTACTCACTACTCATCAGAGTTTTGTGCATCGATATCAATGTGTTCATAATAATATAGATAATAAATTTAACTAAAAAGGGAAGAATACTATTTCTCTACTCAATCTTCCTAATTTTGAAGTTGGTAACAGCAAATTTGAACGTGAGTTCTATAAAATATTATAGGATATTGTTTAGGCTGGTACTTACTTCAAAATTAGGAAAATTGAGTAGAGAAATAGTTAAAATTTTAGTCGAATTTAAAAGGGAATTATTTAGAAAATAAGTTTTATGTCACACTTTAATGTGCATTTTTACTTTGGAAGTCGGTTTTAATTTTTTGTTTAGAAATAATGTTTAATGGTTTTAATGGAGTTAAAGTCAGGGATGTCGTAACGTATAACATACAGATAAGGTGACATTCATACGACTGTCAATGACATGTGAAGGGCTATGATTGCCTAAAATTATATGAACAAGATCTGCTTGTACAATTAAAAATAACTAAAATTTTAAATATCTAAAACTTTATTAGGTCTACCTCTTGAAATTTTTAAATAAAAAAATTATCATAATTTTGATTAAAATCCTTAGCTTCGAAGCAGATAGCGCGGAAAGACGGAAAGAAGTTAGAAGAATCTCTGACTCCAAATACTGACCATTAAATCCCTGTTAACCCTCGTTAACTACTTCTCAATTCTCTTCGATCCAAATTTAAAAATTTTGACGTCCCCTTTATCGGCTCACAAATTTTCCACAGTATGCTTGTAGTCAAATCTAAATGTAACTATGTAGCTGTTTATCTGTTCCTCTTTCTTTAATCTGTGCTATTATTGTAGGTGTTTAGGAATACTTACACAACTAACGTGAACACTGCTATGTAGGTTGCTGCTGATCGCTGGTAAGTCTGGCTTGCGTTCCGTTTTTTTGGCTTGGCGTTTAGCTTTTCCTTCCAGAAACCTCTTTTGTAGCGCACTCGTCTCCAAATTTTGTTGCTCGCAGGCTCCCGTAAACGACTGATCAAATCTCGGGACACACTCCGTCTGACGTCTTCTATAGGTCTCTATTCTCCTTCTGCAAAAGAAAAGAACATAATTAGCTAGATAAAGATAAAGATTTTCACAATTTCAAAGAAGTCATAAACTCATCACAAATATCAAAACGTCTAGGTACTCCAAAAGTCACAAATAAATAAGATCTTTAGATGAGTTATCCAGCTTAGCTTACCTATAAGCTATAGTCATGAGTCCTCCTAGCTTAGCTCCTAACTCAAGATAAGCTATTTTGGATTTAATGCTTCATACTACGCATATTATGTCCCATATCAGAAAACGTTTATAGTACCTTATTTTGTAGTACTTAAACCCATTTACCGCCGCCGTACGCAATTTAGTACTCCTACAAATTGAAGTGTAGAGTAAAATTCTTTATAATTAGAGAGATTATTTACAAGTTACTGGATAAAAGGATAATGCGTGCGTGATAACAATAAAACAGGAATATATTTATAATTATTGTCGCTAGCCATAAACAAAGTTGGAGTTTTGGAGCTTGTACATGTAAGGTTACTGTGTCGATCTTTTTCAGTTCAGTTTCATTTATTGAACATTAGGTATGTTTAATAAATGTTGATTTTACTATTTCAATTTATAAAATACACCTAAATATGTAAAATATAGATAAAATGATAGCTTTCAAACTTACATCTATATTGTTTGGGATATCCTGCCGTACCCATTTGAGTACAACGGCCGAACTAAATGTTAGATTATTTTTATTATTTTTAATATAATTTTGCAATTCATTATTGAAACAAAGCTAACATAAGCTGTAACAAATGTTATAAAATAATACTACATAGGTGTTAGCAATAAAAGTACCGAATTTTTATTGTGGCCTGGACAAATCAATACATTTTCGGAAAAGAAGGTAGGTTTTAGGGTTCCATAATACTCAAGGAACCCTTATAGTTTCGCTCCGTCCGTCCGTCTGTCTGTCTATCTGACCGCGCCTCTACCTTCTGTAATGATGAATATAAATATATGAAACTTGGTATAGTTAAAGGCTGTGTATAAATCCATGTTTTGGCATCATAAAATAATAATAAATTCACACTTTAGTATATACTTTACTTTAGGGTATACTCCATACATATGAAGTGGGGATGAAAAATATTTTTTCATTCCGCCCCATCGTGTAGATAAGAATGGGCAGAATGAAAAAATATTTTTCATTCACGTTCTTTTAAAATAAAGGCAAGTTTCATACATGACTTTTTTACAAAGTCAACCGTTATAGAGTAATCAACCTCCAAAGTGATTTGTAAGTTGGTACCCCCCTGGTATTTCTAAACTATGAGACTTGAAACTTGCGATTTTCTATGCTAATAGATCATGCTAAATACCAGGGGCGTGAGCTCCTTGTAGGCAGAAATGCAGTGCTTTACTTGTCATTCACAGATATTTTAATAAAACGATCGTACGTTTTAGATGACTTTAATTAATAGTAAATAAATTAATTAAAAAAATATAATAACTTTAAAACGCCTAATATTTTATAAATAGCAACTCATCTCATGCCGTTGCGTTCTGCAGGACATATCATCGCATGTATGTGTAATTTTCATACTTCGCAAACGCACACACCCATGAATATCGACATTATTATATAGCGAAACTCCCGCGGCAGGCGATGGCTCTCGGCTATCCGATCGCTTCCGAAAACCGCCGAACTGGCTTGTCGGAAATTATTCGTTGCCTATAATCCGAGTAAAAATAATAGACGGAAATCTAATAAATCACGTATGCACATTATGCATTTTTGTTTAGTAAGGTTTTATTTGTTTAAATAGAAGAAACGTTTTGTGTTTCGCGGGGGCCATATTGCATATTTCATGTGATAAGCATTGTTTACAATTTAATCGCTCCAGTTTATTTATAGTTTTCTTAAAAGATTTTTCATTTTAACATTTGAAAGTGTGTACATTTAACAGTTTATTACTGAGTTTCTATAATCATTGCAGTGACTTGCTTTTACTAGTGCGTTTTTTGTTTTTTTTTAAATGTTATTTGATTGTGAGGTTTGTGTTAAAAATGTGTGTTTATTAAAAATTAAAAATAACAAGTTCTCACAATTGTCATTCAGTGAGAAGATTCCAATTCTGTCTAAAGGTAGGTGTGTACCCGAGTTACAACAATTAAACCAGTAAAAAAATAATGTAACTCGTCGAAAATTTCATGTTAAAAGTTATGAAACGTATAACTGGCTGTGTGGTTGTGTACACACGATTAAATTATATTGTTTTCCTTGTATATTATTCAGTAATTTACATCTGGATATAGTAATCTCAAGTAACCGGAACCTTGAATATGTGAAAATTGAAGCTGACTGACTGGTGAGTAGTTATAATATTTTAAAATATGCTTATTATTTTACTTATTAGAATTTCTTCCGCCGCGACGATCGATCGCTGTTTTGTCTGCGTTGCCGTAGAAGATGTACATGAATAGTAGTACATCTAAGACTTGCTCTGTTGGCATGGTTTCGACTTAGAGATCCGTCGCTTGGCTGTAGCTATGCTAAAAATCTATAAACGAAAAAGTTTTTGTGACCGAGTACTTCGCCGCATACCCAGTGTCATAATCCTGTGCACGCCACTGCTAAATACTCTTTTGGAAATGCTAGGGGGCCCTAGCATTTCTAAACTATAAAGGCTCACACAGACGTCATTTCGGCCTGAACGGATTCGAGCACTCACACGGAAAAATCGCATCAGTTCGTTCTGGTTTGCCGCGAGTTTAATTATTTTACAAAGTTTTACTACTAAATTAAGTATTTTATTCCTTCCTTAGTAGGAATTTAGTTGTTAGTAGTGCATCCGTTCAGGCCGAACTGAAGGAAAACCGGACCGTATATGGGACCCCTAAGAGATAGAAACTTGTAAGTTTCCATGCTGATAGATCATGCTAAAAACTTTTTAGGAAAATTATTTTAAACAAAATCGGACAGTCACTTTGAAGTAAATTGAAAAAAAAACTATTACGCGTTGATACGGAACTCTCCTTAGACATGTCCTGACATGCTTTTGGTTAGGTTATTGTAATATAATACTTATTAGTAATATAATACATAATCATCATCATCAATCCAGACATCATCAATACAGAATCAAATCAATTATACAGTGTTTAAAAAATTAAAACTATCTATAATCTATATTGACAGCAAAACAATGAATAAAATATTATTATTTTTACAAAAATTACAATGAATTGCTTGCACTCTTAAGGCGCCAACAACACAATTAGAACACCGCTCTGTAGTGCTGCCTTTCATTTGGCGGTTAATGGGTAAAATGATTCAATTTTTTTTCAAATAGAAATTTAAATTAGTAACGGAATGTAGATATCTGATGAGGCACAGTATAGGTGTATAGGTGGAACAATATTCCGATGCTCAGTGAGCCGCGACTCCGAGCGCGGTCACCTTGGCCAAATGTTAATGCGGGACACATTCAATTCGAAAAAAAAAAAGATAATTTATTATGTATTCTAATCATCTATTCCCCGTATAAAACTGATACTATGCAGTAGCTAACGTAAAATAAGACTACTACACCACTTCAAGTAACCTACTAATATTATAAATGTGAAAATTTTTGAATTGATGATGAGATGTTTGTTACTCTTTCACGCAAAAACGACTGAACGGATTTCGATGAAATTTGGGATGGTAATAGTTGAAGCTTTGGATTAAAACGTAGGCTATTTATCCCGAAAAAGTACAGTGTTCCTTTGGTATACTGTATTTACGCGGGCGGAGTCGCGGGCAACAGCTAGTACTGTATAGTTCTGTAGTCTTTGGTATAATAGTTGAATGGCCAAAAACGTATCCAATAAGAGACTTGCGTTGTGACTACTAGTGGCTAAAAAACCTAATATAAATAAATGGTCGCCCGTTTTAATTAACTTTAAAATTTAAATAAACAAATACATAAATGAAGCTGGTTAACAACGGCAACAATTATTCATTCTAGATCCATTTAGATTTTAGGACATAGTTTTGGTAGGCATTTCTACGAAACGGTCCAGTCTCAGAGAATCCGGATTAACGCAATTGCATAGGTTAAATTGTTATGCAATGTAAATTGTAGGCTCCAGAATTCCGAGCGGCCTGTGTTGCATTACACGTCTCGTGACCCTGACGGTATGTTTTCTAAACAGTACCAAATACATAGGTGTTTGTATTATAGACGAGGCATGTCGAGGCAAAAACTGTCCCAACTATAATATTATATCGGTATCAGCCAATTTGAACGTGAGTTCTATAAAATATTGTATGGTATGGCTGGTACCGACTTCAAAATTATGAAGATTGAGTAGAGAAATAGTTAAAATTTTAGCCGAATTTAAAATGGGAATTATTTAGAAAATAAGATTTATTTCATATTTTTTGTGTATTTTGTGTTTACTTTGAAAGTGGGTTTAATTTTTTGTTTAAAAATAATAAATTTTCCCTATATTAATCAATAATAATAATCTTGTATGAAGATATGTTCTGTGATCTGTCATATGTACGTTAAAGCCTGTTTAGTTTTGAAATCTTTGACCAAATACCAACGATATGACTAAAAATATTATAACCATTTAATGCCTCTTTTTAATCCCCTACGCGAAATAAGGTTTTATGAGTTTCACGTGTCTGTGTAGGTGTGAGTTGGTCTGTGGTATCGTAGCTCCTAAACGAATAGACAGTGATGCGGTTTTCTATGGTTGAATGCTGATGTGATTGGGGCGGTTTTAAGATATAACTCATCATGATAGCTCACCTATCTTGACAAAATGAAGTCGAGGGGTACTCAAACAAAAAAATTGTTAAATGATTCCTGAGTGAAAATTTACGTCCAACTCCAAGTGATTGTTTTGTTTCAAAACATTTCTTAATTCGTACAAAATATGTTAGACATACTAATTACGATAAGAATTAAGATGTTCTAGGACCTATTAACCTATTTTCTATTCTCATTGACCTTCTAATTAATGTAGTTATCATTTAAGTCGTAGTATTGTAAAGTTGTACATATTGCATAGCCAAAACTATTCAATTGGAAACAAGAATTCAATTCAAGATATTAGTTTATGACCAAAATTAGATGCCGATAAAATCAATCATTATATCGTTTGTCTCTTGTTTATTTCCCATAAGTCAGGTATAGGTACTCCGCACACACTCGTGGTCTTCTAAACCACAATATCCGGCTCGTACACAAGCGAGTACCGTTAAACTGTACTTGATACGGATAATGTATCACTATTGTATAATAAGGTTTGTTTCTATTCAACTTCTACTACATCTTTCTAAAAAATATCAATGAAAACCCAAACCCATCTCTAAAAACTCCATCAAAATCGGACTAGTACTTTTGGAGACACATAGCAACATTAAAAGAAGCAAACAACCTCGTAAGTCGCAAACCAAACGCATAGATTAGATAGATAGACCGTCTCCGTTCCGTCGCGGGTTAAACGGGACAGACTTGTGTTTATTTCATTATTATAATATTATAGTAGTTCGCAATCATTCTAATCTAATTCATAATATAATTGAACACCACGATTTCAAACACCTGCTGACTTAACTATGATTGACTTTTTTACAGTCTTTCTTATGTAACTCTCTGTTACACTTTTCATTGGAACTAATTTGAAATTTCTATAGGCGCGGGCGTGATGAAAGGTACTTTATACAAACCTAATTTTTTGGAAGCTAAGTCTCATCCTAATCCATGTCGCTCTTTTGAAATAGAGCTGTAGATAATGTGCTTTCTGACATAGCTAGAGTAGTAGAAAAATGTGATGGCAGTCAATATTAGTATGTACCAGTAGCGGCGTGTGCATATAAAATTTCGTAACCTACAACATTGTCTTTAAGATCATGAATATTTTATTATACCTATTTGTACTTATTTATGGATACGAGAATTTTTCTCCAAGGTACTAAATTTCTTAAGATAGATATTAAAATAAGTTCTGTAACTGATCCTACAGGCTAGGGCTTTTATTTGACGGAGAACCAGCCTTCGCTATTGGTACTAGCCATATTGAATCCTGAATCGCGCTATCGAAGTTTCTGTAGTTCGGCGATATATATACAACGGCTGAAATTATTACAAGCGGGCTTCGGCCTGACTGGGCATACCACCTCGCTCGGTCGGAGATCTCCCTTTGGGACTTCCACCTATACTCACATTGGTGACCCTCGGCAGAACACGCCTTCATCTGGATATCATCATCATAACTCCCCACCCCTCCGCACCACGCCAGCCAGCTTCAGCTTCATCGGGTACCTCGACCACCAGCTTCAACACATCGCGGCCTGGTCGAACCCTCATCGGCTGCATCGGGTACTCTCACTACAGCGACCGGTCAGCAAGCAGAGCACATCTCTCCTGGTCAGCACGTAGCATCGGCCCCGCACGGCAGCACTCCGACACACTGGAGCTCCGTGCAGCAGCAGCACAGTTCCGACTCACAGGGACTCTGGCACGGGCGACTCTAGCCGACGACTCAACTCAGTCAAGATTCGACCTCCGGTCTTCTTTCGTGGGGGGTGTGATGTGGCAGACCGATTAGCGCCACAATCTTGAATCGCGCTATGGAAGTTTCTGTAGTTCGGCGCTATATATACAACAGCTGAAATGACTACAAGTGGACTTCGGTCTGACAGGGCATACCACCTAGCTCGGTCGGGGAGACCTAGCTTTGGGGATTCCACCTATACACCCACAGCATCAAATTGACAACAACAAAACAATAACACTTTAAGGTAATTGAGACTTTAGAGAACAGCAAAATGTTCGGAAGATATTTCGTTCGCTTTAATGGTCTAAAGTTCTAAACTCTGAAGTCGTGTGTCACGCGTCATTCATAGCATCATCAGAATGCAGGTTAGGTAATCTGCGTGTATTGTGATGTTACCGAAAGAGCCGGCATCGAATCAACAGCACCTAAGGTCCTAATGATAAAAATTATTTAGGTAATAACGATGACAATAATTGACACGATATACTCTAGTCCACTAGTGCGATATACTTTCTCTAATTACAAGACCCCACTCATATACAACAACCAGATCCAGAGTTCTAATAAAATGCTACTTTCTCTACGCAATACTATAAAGTATGTACACAAGCATGGAACAAAATGGTTGACACGAGATTCCACATAGGCTACCAGATCATAACGGCAAGGGACCAATCACCAGTCCTACAATGTTACAGATGCGTCGGTTTCGGACATACTGCAAAAATATGCATGGGGGAACTTGTGGCTACTGCGCTTACGACCACGACACGAGAGAATGCCCAAAAGATGTTCTACCCCCAAAGATGGAAGAGGGCAACCATCATAACATTAAGGAAGCCGGGCAAAGAAACCTACACAACTCCTAAATCGTACCGCCCAATAGGCCTTCTCCCCATCCTGGGTAAGATTTTCGAAAAAATACTGTACAGAGGACTGCACAGCCTAGGACGGGAGAAGAAACTCAACCCTAGACAGAACGGTTTTATGCCTCAGCGTAGCGCAGCGGACGCCCTCTACGATGCCATCGAGATAATACATCAAGCTTTTCGGGAAAAGCAAATCGTCGCGGTGGTATCGCTAAACATAGAGGGAGCGTTCGACAACGCCTGGTGGCCAAAGATAAAGCAGCAACTGAAAAACAAGAAAATAGGCAAACATTTACTAGCGACCCTCTATAACTATCTGTCGGAAAGAAAGATCACCTAGACATATGGTGGCTACACCACAGAGAAAGATGCTGAGAAGGGCTGTATACAAGGCTCAGTTGGAGGACCACTGATGTGGAACCTCGGATGGACTCGCTATTGGACGTGACCGACAACCTTGAGGCCTATATCCAGGCATTTGCGGACGACCTACTGATAATTGCCACAGAGAAAAAAACAAAGAAGGTAGAAAAAACCGCAAACTCAGCTCTCAAGGTTGTAGAGAAGTGGGGGAAAGAGAACATACTCCGGTTCGTGGCACACAAGACCCAGACTATACTGGTCACAAAAAAAGTCAAGTTTTAACAGCCCGAACTTCCGACCGAGTTCTGCAATACACACAAACCTAAATATAACAAAAGTCTTAAACTTCTAGGTGTGACAATAGACAGCGGCCTCACATTCAATGATCATGTAGAAAACATTAAGCAAAAAGGCAATCAACATATTCAGAAGACTGTCAACAGCTGCACGAGCTACATAGGGGCTGAATTCAGAAATAGTCAAGACAATTTACAGCGCGGTTGTCGAGCCTACAATTATCTACGCTGCTAGCGTCGCCTGAAGTACATAAGAACAAAGATAGATCGTATAAACAGGTTGTTCACGATCAAGATAACAAAGACACACAAAACAACATTCCTCACGGCCAGCACCCTCCTCAGTGGCACCATACCACTACACCTGCGTATAAGTGAAAACGCCGCGCTGTATAGAATCAAGAGAGGTGGACCAATGGAGGAGTACCCTGGTAGAGAATTCGAGAAAAGAGCACACCCATTCCACTTGCCCCACCCATCTGAGAGAAGTCCCATCTCCTTCCAGCTAATCACTGAAGCAAGACGTGGATTTGTTGCCCAAGAATATCCCAACGATCTACATTGATGGGAGTAAGCTAGAGGGAAAGGTTGAGGCTGCGCTAAGTTGGTGGGAAATGGAAAGCGAAAAGCGAAAAAGCAAATTAAAGCTAGCAGGATACTGCTCTGTATACCAGGCAGAGCTGGTGGCGATATGGCAAGCAACCCAGATACTGACAAGAACAAAACAAGCTGACAAACGGATGAACATCGTGCCAGACTCCAGATCCGCCCTCAAGTCACTCGCTGATCCAGACAACCTAATCCTGTAGTCGTGGCCATAAAAACCATATAAATATAAAAAAATAATATAAAAAAGGCCACGATTGGATCAAAGCCCATATAGGACTGGAGGGAAACGAAAGAGCCGACACCCTGGCTAAGGAAGCCACGAAAGCAAAAACCACAACATCATACGACGCAGTACCACTTAGCGCTGCCAGATACCAGATAAAAAGGAACTCAATTACAAAATACCAGGAAGAATTCAACTTGACGCAAAAAGATCGAAAAATAACCATTGCACACTTCTTCACCGACGTCCGGCAAGCTCACAAAATTATAAACGCACTAACACTCGACAATCAACTGGCACAAGTTATCACGGGACATGGAGGCTTCGGTTACTACTTGGAGAGATTTAATATAAAGATACAGGGACAATAGATCAGACAGCATTTCACTGTTTGTGCGAATGCGTAAAACACCAGAACATCAGAATGGAAGCAGAACACAAACTAAATAGGAATATTAACAGAGAGAACATCAAATAAATTATGAATAACAATAAACAAAGAGAGATTTTCATAAAAATGGGAAAGAAAATAACAGCTATAGTCAACAAACAACAAATCATTATGACAAGACTCCGGACATCGGCGGAAACACATCAACCGGACTTTTTATGAAAAAAAAAGTATGTACATATTAGAGGTCGTTTTGTGGTCGAAAATCGCCAATAATAATTCATATAATTTTAAAGTTTGAACCTTATCATCTTTTGCCTCTAAGATAGAAAAATATTAAAAAAAGAAAATGTTGTGGCAGATTGACAAACGTCAACGTGTAACCAAATTAAAAATATATCATACGCACGGGAGTGTTAATAATAATCTGAGGTACCTAGTGTTTTTTTTTATTATTTTTATTAATTTAATGTATGTATATCAAAGCATTATTTAAAAAATATATTAGCTTTCTGTAGCTTTATACTCCTACTCCTTTACATATTAATACCTATTACCTACAATAATTATGTTGAAAATCTGCGCTATAATCTTTCTCGGTATTTTTTTAATGTGGCACTGCACATGCCCTAGAGGCACCAATTAAAGACAAATAAAATGTAATGTATCACTAACACGTATGACAAATATTAAAACATTTTGTTGAAAAAATTTACATGATTACGTATTTTTAACTTAATACTCACTATGGCGTATTTGTCGTTTACACATATTGAGGCAGAGGCACGTATCATATTTTTACAATCTTATACTCAGTTCAGATCCAATTAAGGCTCTGTATAACGCCAGTGACCTTGAGCGTCAAGTCCCATACTAATTTTGTAGGCGACAAGGGCGTATCTCGCCGACCGGAGAGTATTGAAATCGGATAAAAAATCGCTATGAATATTTGAGACAAAATTTGTAAAAATAAAACGACCTTCCTGACGTCCTGAGTCTTGTCTTACATAAAATTCTAAAATAATTTTCACACTCGTGTGACTTATAGAAGAAGAGAAAAAGGTTTTAAACTTTAAAAAAAGTGTGGACTTAGCATATTTATAAATCAATATTTAAACAAAAATTTCCATTTATAAAAATACAGTCATCGGCTAAATATAATGCAGATTAACATATATTTTTTTGGGATTTTTCAATACGACCACGACTGAGAAAAAAGGTTTCAAAGAACTCCAATTTTCAGTTCTATCAAGCGCACAACCCCTTAAATCTTTTTGTAAACAAAACGACAATAGCACACCAATTTAAATGTCACGTATTTATCGTGCAAGAAAGAAATACAATGACTTATGACACATTAATTTCGTCGAATTTCATTCTTTTTTTTATTTACTAAAAGATGAAATCGGATCTGAAGTCTGAACTAAAAATAGTTCTGGTGACTCCTAAATAACTAATATCAACTAGCTTTTGCCCGCGGCTCCGACGAGTAAATAAAGTATCCCATGGGAACACTGTACTTTTTCAGGATAAAAAATAGCATATATGTTTTAATCCAGATCCTAAACTACTATCATACCAATTTCACCAAAATCCGTTCAGTAGTTTTTAAGTAAAAGAGTAACAATCATCTATCCATACATCGATCCTAACAAACTTTCACATTTATAATAGTAATAGGATTAACATTTCACTGGTTGATATTAAGTCTTACACATCATTAAACAGTAAAATGTTTACAAACACTCTAGGTGTGAATCGAAATTATGTTGACGAATTCCAATTCAGTTCGTTTAATACATTCTTCACTCATATGATACATGTGGATGAGTGATTCTACGACAAAAGGAAAGTGGTCCGGTCTTCAGTTTACAATAGGTTTCCCATTCCATATTTAGATTTTTTTTTCAATTAATTACAATATCCTTAATGTCTTTTAATAACGCGCATCACAGTTTAATGTCTAATTACACTGGTCGGCATCAAAATTGGAGCAAAACAATGTAAGTATATGTGGAATTGATACAATATATTGACAAGCTAAATCCAAATATGCAAACAGAATTTATCTAGCACGTCTAGTTTTGCTGCTATAAGCAACATTTGACGCATTTTTAGTACATTTTTATAACGCTTTTAATAGTTTCAGCTGTATGTTTGCTTGCTTGCTTGTTTGTTTGTTTGTAACCGACTCCTTTGGGCTCGATTTTGTCCTACTTTGAACGATCAGATTTAATTCATACTTTGCACACCTGTCAAAGACCGATGACAATGCAATAATTCGATTAAAATATCCGATTATCCTGATTAAATTCGCCAGGATTCATCAATTTCTTTCCGCATCCTTTGCATGAGAGTAAGAGAGATAGAACTAGTGCGCGAACTACGCATGCGTGCAGTTCCAGGCTTACTCTTTGGCAAATCGTTCTAAAAAGCAAAAAATAAATTATAGTTTAAAAAAACTAAAAAAACACGCTTTTATAGAAAATCTAACTAAAAAATAAAATTTAATAAATTTGGATTAAGAATAGTGTAAATGAAAAATAAATGTTTATTATTGTAAAAAAGCATGGGGTGCATAGTGTCAATAGTTATAAACATTTTATTGGCAGATATGAGAAGGATCTTCCCTTTGATAATATCTTAAAAATCACTTTAAACGAAATCTGACCGTTTGAAGTGGATCAAAATCATATCCACTGGAGTCGGTTACATACAAACAAACGTACAGGTGAAGACACTGTACTGCACCCCACGCTTTTTTACAATAATAAACATTTATTTTTCATTTACACTATTCTTAATCCTATTAAATTTTATTTTTTAGTTAGATTTTCTATTTAAAAAGCGTTTTTTTTTAGTTTTTTAAAACTATAATTTTTGCATTAGCATTTCTATTTTTTCTGAGTAAACATTGGCACCTGGTGTATGTAGAGCACGGTGAAAGGTTATACCTGGGCACTGCAAACATGGTAAAAAGATATAACACCTAGTGGTTCATATAAATGTTAGCCGATTTGTGCTAGAAAGTCCATCGCGAAACAACATAATACAACGACCAGTATTATTTTACAATTTTCTACTATTGCTTTTCGAAGGAATTTTCACTCCCCTGGGTTGTCTCTTTGCCGTTTTTTTGTGAAATTTACTGATAATGAACACCTTTTTTGCATTAATTTTCGAACAAAAGTATTTTTAGCAACAACTTAAATAATTATTAAATAGTATTATTAAGGAAATACTTAATATACAACAATATTTGTTTATTTAAAGAAAAAAGCATCTTTACTTTTGTACGTTTTTGTTACGTAACTTTCCTTTCCCTGGCAAATTTCATTCCGCTGCTAAAAACATAAAAATTAGACGACTATATTCTAAACAACGCTAGAAGATCTCTTTGGGCGTGAATTTAGTAATACTAAACACACGGAATGTTAGAATGCTGTTATTTGTTAGATATTGCGACGCAACAGTACCACAGATTAAAGACATAGGGCCATCTACATAGTGTACTGTCGACTAGATTGCAATAAGTACTTCAAATAAAGGACACGATCAAGAGCGGCCAAGTTTTGAACATAGTATTATGTGGTTTTATACATAGTACTTAACAAGTTATTATGTATATAAAATATATTTTTAGGACTTTGAATAAAAAGTTATAAATCTCCGAATATCAATACGAGAAATCATGTGTAAAATACGTACTTATCTGTGGTAATGGCTGTCATCATGTCTGTATAGTCTATAGTTATCATGCTGTAAATTGACAATTTGAGGCGTAAAAGCTCCATCTAGTGGCCCAATAGATAGATTTATTTTTTATTGGAGTATAGAGTTATTTTCTTTCTATAGGTTAATAGTTTAGTCCGTGTTATGAAAAAAAAAATACTTGGGATGTGAAATATATATTTTTACTCCGTGACAGTACCGTGTAGTAGTTTCATACAGTGAATTTTCCCCTTCCCTGGTGCGGTGCGCTGTAAAAGTTATAATATTCGTTTAATATGTGTTGTTATTAATCTTCTCATCCTCTAACATATTTATCCTGGCGAAATAAATGAATTTTGTTCGATTTACGTAATTTTACTGAGTTTATGTGGATTATTGTCATACTAAAAGTTGTTACAAATAATGTTAACATCATAACAGCGATGTTTGTTTTTGAATCAGAGTAAAAAGTTATCATTTCTTAGTCCTGTAACTTCACAATCTACCAACCTATAATTTCACCTTTTCACCTTTTTCATTGTTATTTTTGTTTCCAATCATATTTGATTAACGAGTTATACTGATTTAGTCCAGATGCGTGGTCATGCGCGGAATAGGGTTTATTAAATTGATTTTCACTATCATTTTTTTATCTCAACTGGCAGATTTCTTTATCATGGCCATATAAAAATAATAAAATATGCATAAATTCACTTTTCCTTCCGTGATATAATGTAGAAATAGGACAATAACCGTAATAATGAACGGATATATTATATGTTTTTAATGTAAAAACAACGTTTTGCTTTGGCCGAATGTTCTAAAAACGCGGGACGTATTATAGTAGTGGTATCGTAGTAGTAATATAAAATGAGATTAATTATATTTGCCTTTAATAATTAGACTGCAACGTGGGTAACACTGAAAATGTTTAGAACTGGCCAGTTAAAAACACTGCTAATAAAAACATTTTATGAATTTCAATTTTAGAAGTCTTTGGTAACCTAATGTAGTATATTTCATTCATTTGTCATTTGTTTTTGTGAATTGGCGGCAAATCTAAAACTCTTGTTACACGTGAAAATTAACTTACGCGAGAAAATTTTCGGTCAATGATTTATTATGACTCGTTGTGGGCTTACTCAACAACAAAGCTATGATAGGCTGCGATTAGCATTTCTCAATGAAGCCCCATCTCGTGCCACTATTTACAATTGGTTTAAAGAGTTTAAGCGTGGACGTAGCAATCTCATAGATGATCCGCGTGAGGGACGTCCTTTAACAGCGACTACTGAAGATAACATCAGTGCTGTGCGACGCATGATAGAGGAAGATAAGAGAGTGACCTATCAGCAGATACGGGCAAGCCTAGGCATTGGTATGAGTCAAGTTCAAAAAATATTACACGAACATTTAGGCGTCAGGAAGCTTTGTACCAGATGGATTCCCCATACTTTAACCGACGACAAGAAACACCTTCGCATGGACTGGTGTCGCTAAATGTTAGATAAGTTCAACGGCGGTGACTCAAATGCTGTATTTGACATCGTCACAGGTGATGAAAGCTGGATATATTCAGCTCAGTGGGTGTTTCCTTTCGAGGATCGGCCAACTAAGGTAAAGAAAGGAAGAAGTCAAGGAAAAAAGATGATTGCCTCATTCTTTGGTCGGAAAGGTCATTTCGCGACAGACGTGCTAGAAGATGGAAGGACAGGTACTGCAGACTGGTATGTCAATCGCTGTTTGCCTGTTGTCTTGGAAAAAATTCGACAGCAGCGCCCTCGACGCAGGATCCTCCCTCACCACGACAATGCTTCAGCGCACTCCGCAAAACGGACTGTTGAATATTTGACTATGGCAGGTGTCGAGATAATGAGTCATCCGCCATACAGTCCTGACCTGGCGCCCTGCGACTTTCATTTATTTCCAAGAACTAAAGATAAAATTCGAGGTATTTGCTTTACGAGCCCTGAAGATGCGGTGAAAGCGTACGAAAATGCCATAGAAGAGACCCCTAAGGAAGAATGGGCCCACTGCTTTTCTCAGTGGTTCCATCGAATGCGACGATGTGTAGAGGAACGGAGATTACTTCGAAAAACAATAAAAGTATTGGCAACTTTCTACATTAAGCCGTTTTTCATTTTCTAAACAATTTCAGTGTTACCTAGGTACTTTTCCCCGCTTTTTTTTTAATACAAAAATCTTAGGTGAATATGGGTCTGTAGGTGAATATGGGTGGGTGGGTGTGTGTGTGTTGTGTGTGTGTGTAAGTGTTGTGGGTGTGGGTGATGTGCGTGTGTGTCTGTGTTGTGTGTGACGATGTTCGGTATATTTGTATGTTAATAAATGAGCAATAATTATTCTGGGTTGAAACTTTTTAGTTTTGGATAAGGAAAACCTAACATAACCTATCAAACAGTGCTTCCGTTTCGTCGTAGCTTAAGTGTAGTAGCCATTTATTTAGTGTCTGTTTCAATTTATATGTGCTTAAGCCATAAATATTCTGTTTTTTATTAATTAGGTTGTAAATGTGGGTGGATTGAGATGCATATTGTCTTGCAGCAAGGTTGGATCTTACTATGACTTTATTGATAATGTTTTTATTTCTTTGCTGTGTTGTTTTGCTATTATTATAATTTAATTGTTTATGAACTTTTAGGACTGTGTGTAAGGTATATAATTTTCTGATTGTAAGCAATTTTGATTCAGTATAAAGCAGGTGAGTTGGATATCTGTATGGTTTAGAGTACATTACTTTAATGAGAGACCTTTGTGCTCTTTCCACTTCTATTAATTTACTCTATATGGCTCCCCCCCAAACGGTTATACAGTAGCTTATAACTGATTCTGCTAAGGAAGTATAAATTTGGTTTAGTAGTGGTTTTGTAGCGGAATGTCTCAAACCTTTAAATATCCAGATAAGTTTCCTTACTCTACCCGCCAGCAGTTCTATTTGTGCATGCCATGACAATCGCTGATCAATCATTATGCCCAAGTACTTGGTTGTCTTAACCTTAGTTATTTCAGGACAGGGGCATACAGGAGCATTACGATTGCATGAGTGAATTTTTACACTGAAGTTAGTGGGGGGCTGTGTGTTATTGTACTTTTTAAAAGTCATAAAGTTGGTTTTAGTAACATTGAGGGTAAGAAAATTATTATTGAGCCATTCAGATTTTAGTCCAAGCCCAGCTTCAGCCTTTTGTTTAACTTGTTCCCATGATTTGCCAGTGAAAACAATAGCAGTATCATCTGCATAGGAGAAGATTTTGGCGTTGTTGAGTTCGAGTCGGCAGAGTTCGTTAATGTAGACGAGGAACAGGGTTGGACCGAGTACGCTGCCTTGTGGAACCCCATAGCAAATATCATCGTCCTCACTAACGACAATGAAAATATTTATTTATGGTTTTCGATTTCGCGGGCAACAGATAGTTTCTTTGAGTAGGATTACTCACATTATTACTATAGCAATAATGTTCACAAGTGATACACTGTTTTAAACACTTACGGATGTTGTCGCGGTGTACTTTTATTTTTCCCGACGTTTCGGCTACTTACCAGCAGCCGTGGTCACGGGAGGACTGAGTTGTCAATTGTCCTATATGTTGAAGTTGTTCAAACTACCCGAAGATTATTCAATTATTATTCGTGTTCCGATCCACGCAAAGCATACTAACACTCTTTAAGCCGCGGTGTTTTTAAATTTTATTTTGTTAATTATTGGATCCCAACTAGATGGCAGCACCCAGCCATCTTCTCGGTTAAAATTAGGGTACTTTTTAATTTCTATAGCCTCGCGTATCATTCTAGGGGGATAACGGTGTTCCTTTGTCAGTACTTGTGGCTTATCAAATCTTATGTAATGGCGAGGTTGATCCAGTGTGTGTTCGCAAATTGCAGATTTATTGTTGCGACGGTGTTTAACATCTGCGATGTGTTCCTTTACGCGGGTGTTGATGGATCTTTTAGTTTGCCCTATATAGGAGAGACCGCAGTCACAGTCGAGCTTGTCGACTCTTGAAGGGGAATGTTACATTTCATTGGTGGTAAAAATTGACTTATCTTTTTGGGCGGCTTGAAATATCTTTTTATAGAAGCTTTCCTTAGAACATAGCCAACTTTATCAGTGACTCCTTTCATAAAAGGTAGAACTGCAGGTATTCGTTCGACAGTGGCTGGTTTCACTTGGTCACTGTGATGCAAGCGTGGGACTCGAAGCTTATTGACACGTAGAACTTGTGTGACATGATGAAGCTCGGTATCCAAATGCTGCTGATCACAGATTCCTCGTGCTCTTCTAAACAAAGTTTTGCCAACGGTAGATAGCTGTGAAGGATGGTGGTGGGACTCATTTAAATTTTCCTCTCCATTTAAATATCTATTAGTATGTGTCTACTGTTGCATAATGACAAAAGTAAGTGTCGATGTCATTTTTGACATTGACAGATGTCCTGAAGTAAAGCCCATTTAGATATGTGACAACAAATAGGACAATTGACACTTCAGTCCTCCCGTGACCACGGCTGCTGGAAAGTAGCCGAAACGTCGGGAAAAAAAATGACCGCGACACAATCCGTAAGTGTTTAAAACAACGAACAATATTCGCGTAAACATAAGAAATCAATAAGTGATACACTTGCCTATCAGCGACCACCGTAGTCCGTACATTATTGTTAATTGCCGCAGTACAACTTCACCCATTTCCATCTTCATAGGCGAGAAGCGAGTTGGAGTAGTTTTACCATTAGAAAGTAAACAACGATGTATATTAGTACTGGCTTTTGCCCGCGGCTCCGCCCGCGTAAATACAGTATCCCATGGGAACACTGTACTTTTCGGGATCAAATGTAGCCTATGTTTTAATCCAAAGCCTAAACTACTACCATTAATTAAACCAAATTTCATCAAAATCCGTTTAGTAGTTTTTGCGTGAATTAGTTACAACCATTCATCCATCCACCCTCACATTTATAATATTAGTAGGATAGGATCGATGGAGACTATTTAACTCCGTGTTTTATTATTTTAGAAACAACTTTATCCGCATAAGCTAGATTATGAAATATTTCTAAGCAACCACAGTTCATAATTTTAATTTTATTTTAATTTTGAATTTTTCATAATATTAGAGAACTTATTAAAACCTCAATATGTTCTTAAAAATTTTTCTTAATATAATTAATAAGTTTACCATATCAGTGTTAATCATTTATCATAATTTAATAAATAAATTTTTCAATGCGCAAAATTCTTCCTTTTGTAGCAATAACTTAAACGATTACAATAACGATTTTACGTAAGAGCTGATAAAAAGTGTTACTTTCTTTTATTAATGAAGAAGCGTGACGAGTTATGTAAATAAATCTACTTTAAAACAAAAATCAGTATTGCTGATAACATACTGAAAAAATTACGTGCAGTTTTTTAATCTAGACTCTTGCTTGTTCTAGGGAAAAATTAATACTAATCATGTAATGCAGCTAGTGCCTTTGAAGTATGGTCGAAATTTATTAAAAACTAGCTGGTGCCTGCAACTTCGTTTGCATAGAACTAACGGAAACGGAACTCCAAGGTTATAAACAGCCTATGTTAGACCTTATAACATCATCTATCTGCTAGTGAAAGACCCGTGAAAATAGCTCCAGCCGTTTCAAAGATTAGCCGGAACAAACAAACAGACAGACAGACGGACAGACAAAAATTTTTAAAATTGATTTTTTATTGTAAGTAACCCTATATACTTTTAGATCCATTAAGTGAAAAGCTCTATATTTTAAATTACAAACAGACACTACAATTTTATTTTTTTTGTATGAGTATAGATGTATACATTGAATACGTATTACGTAGCTAGAGTTGTTCACACAATATTATGCATGTAAAGTATTTGGACATGTGCGTTCCGTAATTATTAAAAGCTATGACTATGGCAGCTCAAAATATGTCGAGTTATATAATATTACGCTTTAACTTAAAGTATGCTCTAAGCTTAAAATGCGTTTAAACTTTAATCGAAACCAATAAACTTTTTTACTTTGCTACTGATGCTGTGTAAGTTGTCGAGCTTGTATAGACTACAGTCTTATGTAGAGTTTTGGACAGCGTTAAATAAACTTTAAACAATAAAAATCATTACCCTTCCTTTTGGCTTCGCCGTAGTCGGGTAACAGCCTAGTGGAAACCTGTTATTGGCTTTATGGCTTTTATGGCTGTTATTATATTATATGTTGTTGTATCATAAGCTGTATGTAAGCAGTTGGGTTTATGGTAAATAAAATGAAAATAAAGCAAAATAAAGGAGGATGGGCATTGCGGTCTACCTGCTCAATACACACAAGCTTAAAGCTACATAATATCTTAACAAAGGTCTCTTTTTACCCGACTACGGCGATGTAAGGTAGGGTATGAGGTAATGATTCTGGCAGTCTAAGTATGTTTGTTCCACCGTAGCGGAAACACTACTGATCCGATTTTTATAAATGAGGTGTCAATACATTCGTAAATCGTAATAATAGACCGGGTAACATAGGCTATATCATTTGCGTAGTCGGGTAATAGTTTTGTGTGAAAAATATTAGACTTAATTTATTTGTTACATGGCCATAAAAGTTTAAGTATTGAAGTTTTTGTGTAGACGCCAAAAACTAAACAAATGAAACATTTTTGTCTTTTTATTTCAGCATACTTTACATAACTTGTACTGGGGGAGCGTGAAAAAGTTATTTTTGATCGTTGGAGAGCCATGCTTTGGCAGGACGGGACGGCCCGATCAGAAAAATAACACGGTCTCATTGAAAACTGGCGTGTAAAACAGACTGATTTTGAAAAAAAAAATCACGCCCTTTTTTATTAACTTTTTCGACACTGTGGCTAATAAGGAACAAATTCGGGACAGTAATAGAATCAGCAAACTAGGGTAACGAAGTATTTTAATAAATTACTTCATATTTTTAAGAAACGTATTAGAATCCTACTATACTATTATAAATGAGAAAGTGAGCATGGATGCATGGATGTATGTAAAAACTACTGAACTAATATTGATGAAATTTGGTATGTACTAGGTACCATATATGTTTGAGCTCTGGATTAACACATAGGCTACTTTTTATCCCGAAAAAGTACAGCGTTCCTGTGGGATACTGTATTTAAGCGGGCGGAGCCGCGGGCAGTAGCTAGTAATTGATATTATTTTAATGCTGAATTTATCTTAATAGGCGAAGATTTGTGTCTTGCCGTCGTAGTAACTTTGAGTCAGCTTAATAATAGCCATCCAACGATGTATCTCACGTAAATACATATAATATGTAAAACTTCGATTAATAACTCATGTTAAGTAGTCATATTGCATATGCCAATTTAGGTTTATCGAATTACATATTAATATTATTTTATGCATACACGGGGCTGCATAAAATAATATAACATTTGATCCTACCTCACTCATTGCCCTCTCTTCCGCAAATTATATATATGTAGTCAATGAAGAAAATAATGTACAAGAAATTCACGTTCTAGTGACATACGGCATGTTCGTATTCGCTAGGTAGATCAGCGTTCATACATTTCTGGCCATCCTCCTTTAAAACAAAATTGTCAATTTGTTTACGCCCGTAAAGTTACTACTTTACAATATTAGTAGCTGTTGACATCAAATAGGTCCGTGTAGGGGTCATTATGCTAGAATAAATCTTAAAAAGAAAAGAAAAATTACAGCGCCTTCGTCCAGCTGCTCTCCAGTTGGAGAGCCCTAAAGCTGAAACCCTAAGGACAATCGCGAACAGATGAAGACGCGTGGCGCTGAAGCGTGTACCAGCCGTGGGTGTTTTTGTTTGGTTCATTGACCACCGCCGCCTGACGCGCTCAACGCAAACAACTGACGATAAGTCAATTGTGTATCGCGACTCGCTGACATCTATACTGCTCTACCTGACTGTTTGTTATAGATAGAGTTATCGATATACATCATACATATGATAGAAAGGAGCTATTTAAATTCACATATTTTAAATTAGTATTTTAAATTATTTCGAACTAGATGATTCTTGTTACGCGCAAAAGAAAATCGCGCGGGAACCGTATATTTTCCCGCGATAAAAAGTAGCCTAAGTCCTTGCCCGGTGGTCTTCTTTATATCTGTGTCAAATTTCATGAAAATCGATCCAGTACAAACACAAAAACAATTTTTTATAACATTAGCGTAGATTAAAGACTTTTTGGTATAGGAATAGGTAATGCAGCTATGTAATAGGAGTACAATTTGCTAGTAATCAAGAAAACTTACGAACATATAACTATTAACTAATACTATAAAACAAATAAACAACCTAAACTTTGTACATTGAAATTGTTTATTGCGTAACAATTAGCGTTGCTGACGACCTCGGCCTTCACAAATCTATTTTATTCTATTGAAAATTTTCTGTTTACAGATTACACAAATTTTAAATTGGTAACTATTTTTCGAATAAAATCTTACGTTAAAACATCTTAACGCGAATAGGAAACGTAGGTATAACCTTTTAACGCATTCCAATTTCAAGGACTTTATGTAAAAGCTCACATAATACACAAAATATTCTAGACTAAACAAACATGCGCCAAATAAATCTTATTATAATAGGTATATCAGGGTGCATGCTGCAGAGCTAGAACTCTGCAAACTATGTGAAACAGCTCTGAGAAATAAAGTTGCTTATCTAAAACTATTTCTGAGAATGGTATGGGATATTGTGCATGGGCATATATATAAGCTCATATTGAATCAAAGATCATCTTTACACTCGAATCCATACTATTGTCATGATGCAAAAGCATGTTATAAAATATCGGTAAAAAGTATGTAAAGTGGTTGCCGCATATTGCAAGGGTTCTCATACAATTTAGGAGTAAACATTTTTAAAACTGTTTAAAAAATTACTTGATAATTTCCTTTTAAATATATAATAATGATCTTTTTTTATAACAGAATCTATGCGATTCATATGTTTTCCAAATTAAATAAAAAATAACACTATTACGATGCAATACACATTATTATTAGGTCCTTACATATGAAATTGGCGTTTTGTCGTACTGGCCACTTTGATCTCAAATATATCTTCTTTGGTTAGGAATCCCAATTTCAAATTTATACCGCTATTTACTCATGCATTCGTGTTTCGAAAACCGTAATTTGTTTGTTTTTTTCTCTTTTCGTTTTTTCTTTGCGTCACTCTGTTTACAAAATGGAAAACTTGAAATATCGTATTATTTTCGAGTACGAGTTCCACCGTGGCACCAGTGCTGCAGAAACGGCACGAAGGATTAATGATTTGTATGGCGGCGGTGTCGCAAAAGAAAACACAGAGCGTTTTTGGTTCCAACGTTTTCGTTCTGGAAATTTCGACTTGCAGAACAATCCCCGTGGACGGCCGGAGACCAAAGTTGATAATGAAGAATCGAAGGCTATTGTGGAAGCGGATCCATCGCAAACCACGTTCGAGTTAGCTGCAGGCTGTGGTGTTAGTGATAAATCTGTTTTAATCCACTTGAAGCAAATTGGGAAAGTGAAAAAGCTTGAAAGGTGAAAACCTCATGAATAGAGTGCAGCAAAACGACAAACGCGCGTCGACTGCTGCGTTACATTACTCAACCGGCACAATAATTAAGGGATTTTAAATCGAATCATTGCCTGTGATGAAAAGTGGATCCTGTGAGATAATCAGAAACGCTTATCGCAATGGCGAACCCTGGCGAACCAGCCGAAGCCTGTCCCAAGCGAAAATTGACTCAAAAAAAGTTACTTGTGAGCGTTTGGTCGACTAGTGCCGGTGTCGTTCACAACAGCTTTCTTAAATCTGGCCAGATGATTACGGCAGATTTCTATTGTCAGCAACTGCAAATCATGATGGAAAAGCTAGCTGCTAAACAACCGAGGTTGGTCATTCGCACTACTGACTGCTGCTTCAGGACAATGCTAGACCACACACTGCACAACAGAACAAATTAGAGGAGCTTCAATTGGAATGTCTAAGACATCCACCGTACTCCCCGGAACTTGCTCCAACAGATTACCTTTTTGTTTTAAATTTGGATAACTTCTTGCAAGGGAAAAAATTCAACTCTGATGGAGCAGTCCAAAGCGCCTTCAAAGATTTTATTGACTCCTGTCCGAATGGTTTTTTTAGTAAAGGAATCAAGAAACTACCTGAGATGACAAAAGTGCATAGATAGCAAAATACTTTGATTAAATAAATATATTATGTTTAAAAAAAATCGACTTTGTGTTCCTCCTTTACAAAACGCCAATTTAATATGTAATGACCTAATATTAAACTCTGGAGGAGGCCTTCAAGGCAAACAAGCAGAACATATAGAATAAAAAAACAAGTCTACGTAACATTGTACTTAAATAAAAAGGATTGATTGATGACCTATTATTATTAAACCAAAATGAATGAGACATGTTATATTTTATTATTTGATATGTTGCTTCTATAATAACTACAACATGTTAAATATATTCTGATTTACAATACAGAGATAAGTTATCTTTAGTTTGCTACTAATAACTAATTATGATTCATGAGATATTTTGTTTTCGATAGGTATGTATCACACATGTTACCTGGTTGGCCTGAACCTGGCTGATTTGGTTTAACATTTATGTTTTGTTTGTCGATGAGTTGTAGTAATGAGAAGTAACAAAAAAAATACCTAATAAGTTCAATGTTTACTATGTTGCATAAAATATTAGTACCTGGGTAACAGGGCTTTGCTCAGAGCTCTAGAAGATTTAAAAAATAAAAAAATATATTAAAAATATTTTACCAGGGTTTATTTTTCTAGAAACTTCCAAATAATGCAAAAATTACACATACTCATACCAAGCTGCCAATTGGACTGACATACTAGATTCGAAATTATTGATATATTGTTGCACGACGAAAGAAAAAACATATAACTTAAAAATGTGCAGTTTCCGATCAATAAGTCTCTAGATCGATTTTTCTTCCCCAAAACTCCCTGCATATTAAATTTCATGGAAATACTTACAGCTGTTTCCGAGACTACAATAATTATATGTATACAATATTGTCTCATTTAAAGTATAAGATAAGATACTGGATTTATAATATTACTAGCTGTACCCAACAGACATTGCACAGTCTTAACTATGAACTAGAATAAATAAATATCTGCTTACATACACCTAGTTTCTTCACCAACAACTACACCTCCAACCTACACCAGGTGTCTACTGTAGTGTATTGTCACTTATACTAATAAATATAGACACAATACCAATCCTACACCTACTACCTACAAACATACAACATACAATATACAACCTACATCTATAACTACCTACACCAATCTACACATACACCTACTACCAACAACTACCAACACCTACTAACTAACCCTACAACCTACATGTGATGTGTGAAAGTGTTATTGTCCACTGAGGGTTGAAGATTATCACAGTAGTAATATCGCTACAAAGGGAGTTACTGGTTGGTGTTAGTAGGGTGAAAATTTGAAGTTATAGGTATATATATTTATAATTTATAAACATATATAATATATAAAAAAATATATTAAAGTATTGAGGTGGACCACCCATATCACTTACAACCTTATTATTAGACATTTTTATAACTTGTAGCAAGGTTTCATTGTATTAATTTATAGCATATAAATAACAAGATGACTTGCCAATTGACAAGTAAGGGTTCCAGTGAGGGCGAGAAGTGGGGGGTACAGATTTACTGTGTCCTCTCTCTCTCAGTGATTTCTGCAAACGAACTCCTATTGGTAAACATGTGTGAGTTGATAGTTAAATGAGGTTCTTACCGCAGCCTGTCAACAACAGCCTGGCGTTTGGGAGGAAGAGTCATCTCCTCCATCGGCTGGAGCATGTTGGGCGGGTGCAGGGCGGGCGAGGCGCCGGGCAGTAGGCCGCCCGCGCCGCCGCCTCCCACCAGGTGCTCCACGGTGATGGCTTCCACTTCACCGTCGCCCTCTCATCAGTCAAACAAAATCTCGGCTCAAGTGTCACTACGAGTATAGTACACTTTCACACAAACACTCGTCCTGAACACTATATAGCTTTTCATAGTGAACTAGTTCTTTTAAACACAAATTTAAGTTCTTTGAGCGATAATTAACAGTTTAAAAAACGTTTCATAAATTCACAAATTAAAAACATTAACCGAATTGTGAACAAATATTTTGATCAGAATCAAGTCCTGTCCTAACTCATTCCATTGCACTTTTCTAGTCTCTCGTGGATATTTAAAAGTAGGTAGTGAAACATTGATTTTATTTATCAATATCACTGTACTGTTTTCAATTTGTATTGAAGTCACAAATGCAAAAAAAAATACTTTGCAGACACATCAGATACAACAACACAGGCAATTCTCAAACATTAACTGATTACCATAGAGTATGAAGTCTAACTGAATATTATCTGACGTTTGACAGCGACGCTCACAAATGTTGCTAGAACAAAAAAAAAATAACAAAATGATAGAATGTGGTGTGAAACTGTAAAGTCCCGGCAGCCCAGACGAGGTTTCCCGGACATGGAAATAGGGATGTTGCCTAGTGTGGAATATAACATTTGTATAAATTAAATTTTAAAATTGTTGATTATTATAGATACATAAATCTAAAACAAATAGGTATTTAGATTGACGCGTCTAAAAAATTATAAGCCAATAAAAATATCACGTCACTCAAGTTGCTACCGCCATACATTTTTTAATGACAAATGTATAGCGGGTGCAACTCGTGACAGGCCGATATATCGCTCTCTTTCTTATTGTAAATTTAATTTGTCTGTATCTTCATTATTTCGTTAGTAAAAAGGGTTCTAGATTGTTTATTTACATGTTGTCTAACTTCGAATAGACGAAAAATATTTTTTATGCAACATGCATTTTTATTGTATTTTTTTTACTATAATTCAAAATCTTGTCTACCTAGCTCTACTACTGAAATGGGAGAAATGTAACTTGTGGTGAATCAAAAAAATGCTACATCTAGATATAATAGAGTTTTAAAAACGAAAACAATTTATTTCGATAAAGTGGAGACGGGCTAAAATATAATTAACATTTTTTTTTACATTTGTCGATAGTGCTTGTCAAATTTGACATTGCCGTCAAAGATTTCCAAAATCCGTAGAAAAGATTCATTTTTGAATTTTATAATTCAGAACTATAATAATAATTATTATACCCAAAAAAATATACAGTTGGTAAAAGAATTCATCTACTGCATTTAATTAATATTTGAATAGACGAACGTACTGAAAATTTAAACCAACCGTATTAGATATAACCTAAAATGATAAGCTTAAGAACTCGAAGCATAACAAGCTTATTAGCTAAAAGATTTATTTTCAAGTCAGTAGAGTATTCAAAATGTGCTTACCGCATTCCTCTTAAAGTGACAAATGGTTAGTATTTATTTGATTTGAGATCTTCGTAACGATGATAAATTTTTATTTATAATTTTGTACCTTCGATTTTAACTTGTCTACTTTTCTTATAGATAAATTTGAACAATTGAAAAGATTTAGTACCGTGTCTGATGAAAAAGTAGTGGAACCATCTAAAGAAAATGTAGAAAAGAAAGAATTCCAAGCTGAAACACGCATGCTATTGGATATTGTAGCCAGATCTTTATATTCCGACAAAGAGGTTACCTTTTTAGCTTACTATAAGTTAATGTAGAAATTGTTTTTCCTATAATTGTGTTCATTAATTTGTACTGTTCAATGCAACATTCAGGTTTTTATCAGAGAACTAATCTCAAATGCAAGCGATGCTTTGGAAAAATTTAGATACTTAAGTGTGAGCTCAGCTCCTGAATCACCGAAACTAGAAAGCACTGACAGAGCCCTGGAAATAAAACTTACAACGGATAAACAAAACAGAACTCTTACATTTGAGGTAAACGCATTTGCTTATCTTATATTGGCTCAACATTTTAAATTTTAATAAGTAATAAAAAAAAAGTAAATTTTTCATAGCTTAGATTCAAATATTACCTGATAATCATGACAGAATTGATAACATTGATATAAAAACTAAACTTATATTGATAATTAATTACTGTTTATTGCATCAGAAATTAATAAATA
The DNA here is from genome assembly GCA_037179445.1 of Phengaris alcon alcon. Taxonomy (NCBI): domain Eukaryota; kingdom Metazoa; phylum Arthropoda; class Insecta; order Lepidoptera; family Lycaenidae; genus Phengaris; species Phengaris alcon. The sequence continues at coordinate 2,725,239 of JAYRCH010000055.1, read as the reverse complement.
ATTTATAAATTAAAAATATAATTCTATATTTTAGGACACTGGTATTGGGATGACTAAAGATGAGTTAGTGAAAAATTTGGGAACCATTGCTAGGTCAGGCTCAAAATCTTTCATAGAGGAAATTAAAAAGCAAGGTGCAGACCAAGCCAACTCTATCATCGGCCAATTCGGTGTAGGATTTTATTCCGCATTCATGGTGGCTGACAAAATTGATGTTTACACAAGAAGTAGTATTGAGGGATCAACTAGTTATAAATGGAGTTCCGATGGGTGAGTAGTTTTAAAGTTTACTATTATCTTTGCTTACTGCTTATATCTGAGATAAAACTGGACACAATTACTAACTTGATTTTTTAAAATCTAGCTTTTTTAAAGCTGGCTAGCATTCAATTAGTTAAGTAAAGAAATAAACCTATCTTTTATTTATTTCAGGTCTGGGACATACTCAATTGAAGAGGTAGATAATGTACCTATTGGTACAAAGATTGTTGTTTACTTGAAAATGGATTGTAGGGAGTTTGCTGATGATGACACAGTCAAAAGTAATTGGAATCAGTACCTCTTTAAAATACATTTATGATTGTTTAGTAAAATTTAAACAATAACCCCTATACTAATAAAAATATTTATACAGTGTATAAGCTATACAATGTCTGTCTGCTTGCCAAGCTACATTTCCAAGAAATAAGACAAGTACAAAACGAGAATATTTTTATTAGTTCTTTTTAATAAAAATATTTGCAGTGTATAAATTTTCTTAGTGCCTACAAATATGAAATAATATATTTGTTCATAATTATTTAAATTTTTCAGATATTATCATGAAATACAGCAATTTCATTGGAAGTCCAATTCTTTTGAACAATGAACAGATTAACTCCATCAAGGTATTACTACAATGGTGCATGTTTATTTATGCTTCTAGATTTTGTAAGTTTTTTATTTAAATTTTATTTTTTGTAGCCATTGTGGTTGATGGACGCCAAAGAGGTGACACAGGACCAACATATTGAGTTTTACAGATTTATAAGCAATTCATATGACAAACCACGCTTCACTCTACATTACAAAACAGATGTCCCGCTTAGTATTAGGTCCATTTTGTATGTACCCGAAGGAAAACCTGGTCTTTTTGAACTATCACGAGATTCAGATGTGGGAGTTGCTTTATATTCCAGAAAAATATTGATCAAAAGCAAAGCTGAAAATATTTTACCTAAATGGTTAAGATTTGTAAAGGGTAAGTGTTGCTATCTAATATACTAGCCACATTAATTATATCAATTTCTGTTAGAGACAATAAAACATTTCTATATTTGTTACAGGTGTGGTAGATTCTGAGGACATTCCACTAAATTTAAGTAGAGAGCTATTACAAAACAGCGCTTTAATAGTGTAAGTTGTTTGTTATTCATATTTTTACACTACAACCACATTCTTAATGTATTTTAGGAAACTTCGTTTTCCATGTAAGTACCTTGTCTGTCACTGCCTGCCACAAAAGACATTATGAAAGTAATTGTACAACTGTTTTGTGGCAGGCAAACCTTTCTTCCGAATTTTCACTATGACATTTGGCTAGATGACTGAATTTCTTTAGAATGAATAGTACTTTTCAATTTGAGTAAATTCTGATAGGAAATATCTCCGAAATTTGAGTGTGCTTACTTATTATAATGAAAGTTTTTGTATATTATGATGTAAGTACTGATACTGGCTATTCCTTAGCGGATTAGGGAGGACATTTAAAAAAAGAAGAAGTAGTACAAGAAGGTGACTTCACATTTGACGACTGCGTTTATAATCGCATGGTCAAAACTCAAATGTGAAAAATTAATTCTATTATTTTTGAAAATCATACATAATTTATAGTAAAGAGTTGGTTAAATTGGTTTTAAATAATGTTTAGTAATAAAATATCAATAGTTTGATTTATATTTTCATCATAGGATAATTTCATAATGACTAAGTGTATAAAAATATGGTACTCTCTGTACAATGCTTAAGTATTGAAAAATTTGGTGTTTTCTCTCGTTCTACAGAAAACTGCGACATGTTCTTACCAACCGTTTCCTTAAATTCATGGTTGAAATGGCTCACAAAGACCCAGTGGGATATGATGCATTCTACAAAGACTATTCACTATTTCTCAAAGAGGGTATTGTTACGGGACAGAGTCCATTAGAAAAGGTAAGATATTAATAAAGTCCCTAAGAAATTTTACTTTTCAACACTAAACAAAATTAAGGAAAACTAAATCAGACTAACATGCTTTGCAACTTTATTATTATACTCCTAAATAAATGGACCAATTCTAATACTTTTTTGCTGTAGAACTACATGTAAGTTGTAAGAGATGGTTTTGAAATACATACAGTCTGTCGTAAATAATGGATAACCCGTAAACTGGAGTTGGTCCGGATGTGAAACTGTAAGAAAATCGTATTGTCTTGCCAGGGTTTCTAACCATATGAAAATGGCGTAGCATTTTATACTTTTTTATAAATTTCGCTACTTTTTTCGTTCATTCCGTTGCCATTTCATCAAATTTAGGTATTTCTGTGTGATTTTTTTAGTATTATACTCCTGAAGACGTGTATTATTTAATTTTAATACAATTTTAGGTGTTTTTAACGTAAACAATTTTCAAAATCATCTTTTTATGCTTTTTTTTAAACTATTTTTTTCTTAATGTCAACTTTGATCATTTACTGTGAAAAAAAAGTATGGCGCTATAGCTGCCCATTATCTTAATAAATTGTCTAGTATGTGTAGTTTCTAAAAAGGTATTACAATGTGTACTTTACTAGCAATATTAAGTTATAGGAGCGAGAACAATATCAAGGTCAGAATTCAAAAATTTTAAGTATTGTTATAAAAGGTTATAAAACTTCGTCATAATGATCTTATTTTAGCAAAATTCTTTACACAAACATTATTGGGCCACTAATAAGGATTTTTAGAAGAAAAACAGGTTGTTTTTAGTAAAAAAAAATATTTATTTTATCAATAACTTAAACTAAATGCTCGAAATGCCCTCCGCCGGCAGCAATACAAGCTCTACATCACCTAATAAAAGATCTTTTAATCCGACGCGCATAGCCGGCTTCTGCGATTTTACTTGCTGCTACTTGAATGCGCGTACGCAACTCTTCCACAGAACTTATTGCTTCCTTGTACACTACTTCCTTAATGCAGCCCCAGTAAAAAAATTCCAACGGATTAAGGTCTGGCGAACATGGAGGCCATAAAATTGGACCCAATCGCCCTATCCATCTATCTGGATATGTATTATTTAAATGTTCCCTTACACGAACAGCGTAATGTGCTGGACACCAATCATTTTGAAGCCACATCTCGTTTCTTATCTCCTGTGGAACGTCTTGCAGTAATCCAGGTAAAGTATTTATTAGAAAATCCAAATACATATCCGCATTTAATATTGCCGGCAACTCAAATGGACCAATGATTTGTCCGTTAATAATGCCAGTCCATAAATTTATTTTAAACTGATACTGCGATCTGTCTTCACGTATCAATCTTGGGTTTTCAAGTTGCCAGCTGTGTAAATTGTGGAGGTCCAAAAAACCATCTTTTCGACACGTTGACTCGTCACTCCATAAAATTTTATTAAAATAACTTGGGTCTTCTCTCATCTTTCGCAGCATTGTGCGACAAAATGTTACTCTCGCAGCAGCGTCCCTTGGCATTAGTGTTTGAACCCTTTGATTATGAAAGGGATATAATTCATGCCTTTTTAAAATTCTGTGCACGGATTTTTGAGGTATCCCGGTACGCCGTGAAATAACACTTATGGACGTACCAGGGTCTTCAGCGACTATTTCCAGTACTTCGGCTGCATTGTGTCGTTGAGATCGTCCTTCACTGACCCCGCCTATGCCGGTCCCAGGAAATCGTCCTTCCATAAATGCATTGTGCACTCTAATGAAGACACGGTAATCAGTATGTCGAGCATTTGGATATTTTTCACGGTAAACACTTGCTGCTCTGGTAGCGTTGCCATTAGATAAACCATAAATGTAATGCATGTTTGTGTATTCAGCCGACGTGTATTGCTGAGGCATGATGCAAAAACTTCCAAACAACAAATCCAATCGATAGCACAAAACAATGTCCGTAAATGAGAGCTAAGTCGTCAGTATCACCAGGTTCAGTCCAAATCACAAGGAAAATCAAAGTCCGATATTAGAAAGCAGTAACAAATTGACGAAAGTAACGAAAACAAGAGCACATGCGATAGTCAAAATCTCACTGAGATGTGTACACTCTACAATCAGGAGCGCGCCCTAAAGGCAAAAACATGATAACCTTTTCACACACCGTGAGTTTGAAAGGGACAGTGTGCATCTGCCTAGTAACAATGACCATCAATCGTCCTTTTCACGCATAGAGGCCCATTGTATTGCTGTCTTTGTTAGTTTTTTACCTGATGATCCTTTTTTCGAATGAACTTGTCGCAACATGTTTATCGCATGAAACATTTAGAGCACAACAATTTTAAATTTGAACACTTTTATTACATTATTACCATGGAGTTATGATATTTTTTTTACTAAAAACAACCTGTTGTTCTTCTAAAAAACCTTATTAGTGGCCCAATAACGTTTGTGTAAAGAATTTTGGTAGAATAAGATCATTATGACGAAGTTTTATAACCTTTTATAACAATACTTAAAAATTTTGAATTCTGACCTTGATATTGTTCTCGCTCCTGTAACTTAATATTGCTAGTAAAGTACACATTGTAATACCTTTTTAGAAACTACACATACTAGACAATTTATTAAGATAATGGGCAGCTATAGCGCCATACTTTTTTTTTCACAGTAAATGATCAAAGTTGACATTAAGAAAAAAATAGTTTAAAAAAAAGCATAAAAAGATGATTTTGAAAATTGTTTACGTTAAAAACACCTAAAATTGTATTAAAATTAAATAATACACGTCTTCAGGAGTATAATACTAAAAAAATCACACAGAAATACCTAAATTTGATGAAATGGCAACGGAATGAACGAAAAAAGTAGCGAAATTTATAAAAAAGTATAAAGTGCTACGCCATTTTCATATGGTTAGAAACCCTTGCAAGAAAATACGATTTTCTTACAGTTTCACATCCGGACCAACTCCAGTTTACGGGTTATCCATTATTTACGACAGACCGTGTATAATCTTTTTACTCAATTGAAAGTGCTTTTTATTTAGGCTAATTGAGTAAAATAATTTTAGGAAGAGATTGCCAAGTTGCTACGTTTTGAATCATCCAAACTCAATACTGGAGTGAAAACATCGCTGGCTGAATATAGCTCAAGACAGACAAACGACCAGAAGAGCATTTACTATCTAGCTGCTCCTAGGTAATCAGTGTTGCTATACTTAAGAATGTATATTTTTTATTATTATTAACATAAAACATACAATTTTGATAGTTGTACGCTCCAAAAGACACTTAGGTTTGTCCAGATGGCAAATAAAAAATAAGGATTTGATGTAATTCATACAAAATGTACTTAAAGTTAGTAGTATTATTTTGACACTTGTTACTAAAATATATCACGCTTACTTTTTAGCCGAGAATTGGCCCAATCATCACCATACTATGAGTCTCTCAAAAAGAGAGATGTTGAAGTGCTGTTCTGTTATGAGATGTATGATGAGCTGGTCTTATTAGAATTGAAAGAATTTGGAGGCAGAGCATTGGTATCTGTTGAAAATGACATGCAAAAAGGCCCTGCAGATAACACTGAAAGTGTTATAGGTGGGTAAATTTGAATCCTATTTGAAATCTCTTAGACAGCTAGTCCATAGTGACTTATGATTTAGCTTATGTAGTGTCCCTAGCACTATATATTATACACTGCAAATCATTTACACAATTTCTGATCATGTTATTCCACATTTTACAGGAAGTGATGATCTACAAACAAGCCAAGTTAATGATTTAATATCCTATCTCAAGACTAATCTGTCTGGCAAAGTTTTTGATGTGAAAACAACGCAGAAATTAGACTCGCACCCTTGCGTTATCATTGTACCCGAGATGGCCGCGGCGCGTCACTTTATCAGAACTCAGGCACAGAACCTTAGCGATGAAAATAGATTTGCCCTTTTAAGGCCACAATTAGAGATAAATGCTAAGTGAGTAGAACATACTAGATTATTTAACAGACATAAAAATGTTTTAGCACTAAAGTTTTAGAACTTTAAATTCCTCAACATGGCATAATCATAAGAGTAAAAATTGATTTTTATTTTTTAAATATTTTTCAGGCATCCAATAATTAAGAAGCTCCACAAACTATTAGCAAGTGATAAAGATTTAGCCAATATGGTGTCTCAACAACTCTTCACAAATGCCATGGTGACTGCAGGATTGATAGTGGATCCGAGAAATTTAATCACAAACATAAATGATCTTCTTGTTAAAGCCTTAGAAAAACATTAAAATACTTTCTTTTAAATAAACTAATTAATACGTTATTGTTTTATTAAGTGTTTTGATTTCTAATTGTTAATGAACAAATTAGATTTCTTGTGCATGTACCTACTTCTTTTGCACCATCTTGCGATACTCGAGCACGGGGAATTATTTCGCCAAGGGCTACGGCTAACGGCCCACGAAGACGCGACAGAGAATACAATAGATCTATGGGGAATTTACGGATATTTACAAAATTATTTCAGTCATTTATCTACACTAAGTTATCAAGTGTAAAGATTATATTATAACAAAAAACCTTAGAGCGTCAAACCAAACAAAATACAGTAGTTATTAAAAAGGGTGCATTTGATGTTTTTTTTATCAATGCAACACCTTACATTTTCATCGACCGACTGAGGAAGCGCTGAACGATTCTTACTGACATTACAGCTCCGCCACTACCTCAGATCCTTCAAAATGTTGCCGTCGTAACGAATTTTTCGCTTAATATAGCAAGATCGATAGTAATTAAAACTAGTTAAAAAACAAGTTTGTATTAATTCTAAAAGTAATTTATCGTAAAGTAAGGCCAACCAGACGAGATAAAGAATGTAAACAAATTTTCAGGGGTTCAAAACATTTTTATTTGAATAAATTATTATAAAGTTCGAATTTTAATCGCTGTCGTCGGCACTAGACAAAGATGATTCGTCGGAAGAGTCCGAGTCAGCTGTGTTTATGATAAAAATATCTATTGTATTATCAATCAAAAATAAAAATAACCGAAACGGAATAATAACAACAAAAAACCAAGTAAATACGGAGACGAAAAAATATGTATCACTTCGAACGCAATCCAAACAGGAATGAACTTGTTCACAATTGTTTGGCGGACCAAATGTTGACAACTGTGGCACTGGCCGCTTTCCTGTACCACGAAACACGCTACGACAGCTGTCGTCGACCAACTGACGTCATTATTGCATACGAGTGATAAGGACAGATATAATATTAACTCACTTTCATAATGCAACTCAGTAGCGGTCCGTTTATTTACGTTTTTTATCTCGTCTCGTTGGCCTTACTTTAGTTCTGCGATAGAAATTAAATGTATCAAAAATAATCTGTTTCATTTACTAGGCACTTTTTTATTTAATTATCATAGCTGATAACTCATACAGTCACATTTAATTATTGATTACGGTATAATTATTAATTATTGCTGTCATACGACGCAATCTAACGCGATAGTATGATTTTAGACATTTTGTATACATTTCCTCAGCCACAGCCTCCGTGGTCCAGTGGTTTAGAGCTTGCATTTCGACTCGGAGGTCGTGGGTTCGATTCCGCGTTGGAACAGCAAAAATGTTGTTTCCAAGTTTGATTAGGACAGCCTGATTGTCTGACAAGAAAGATGATCCTTGCGTCGGATGGGCATGTTTTACTCGGACCTGCGCCTGATCTCTCGCCAGTTGTGTCGGTTATCCGTCCTACTGGGTTTTGAGAGTAAAGGAAGAGAGAGTTTACTGCGCTCTCACTTGAGCACTATAAAATAACTCCTGCGTGACTGGCTTGGTTTCAATGAAACCGACCACCGTCGCCGAAACTGGTGTGGGGGAGCTATTATACATTGTTTTGTTAAAATACTGTGCCGTATTGTATTAGTAAATGGCACTGTGTTTTCAATTATTGTTGAATTTACCTACCGCATGTTAATGTAAGAACAAAATTTGGCGACAAAATAAACTTGATATAGCAATACTAAGCCTGGCTTCCCCTTCCCCTCATTTTGCAAAGGACGACAAGCGTCCTAATGGCCGTTATTTTTGTTGTCTAAAAATGTATGCTGGTTTTTACATAAATTAAGCAGAAATGTGTGAAAAGTGCTAATAATTAGTTTGTAAATGGGCAAAAAATAAGTTTTAAAAAACAATAATAAATTGATTATTTTAAATTAGTCAAGAATTTAGAAGTTTATATAGCCTGGTAGGTATTCCGTGACCGATGTGCTTTTCGTAAAATTTTGAAGCTTTACTGCAAAATATATAAATGATTTAAGTATAATTCCTTTTTAAATGTTGATTTGAAAGTGGCATAAAAATGAGTACAAAGGATATAAATAAGATCGGTAATGAGGTAGACAACAAAACTCCCGACAAGCAACAAATCGAGGCCGAAGAAAAAGAAGTAATGCTAAAAACTGAAAAAGAAAAGATAGAAGAGAACATGAAAAACGACGAAGGGCCGGTAAAATCCGCACTATCGGGAGATATAACAGAGCAAGGAAGAGAGGTTAAACCTAAATTCATACCAATAGGAGCTATAAAGATGCCCGGCTTTTTTACTAAGAATTCAGACAAAGACAAATCCAAGGTATTTTTACTACATAATTATTAACATAATGTACACTAATAACATTGTGACATTTTTTAACTACCTCGGCGGTGATGTTGTGATATAATAGATATAATTTTGTATAATATTAGTAAACTAAAACCTCAATGTACTTATTGCCCACAGACAAACTGCTACACTAGTTTGTGGGAAGCTGTTAACTATTTGTGAAAGTTTATTGTTATAACTATCTGTTGCCCGCGGCTCCGCCCGCGTAAATACAGTGTCCCTCGGGAACAATGTATTTTTCCGGGATAAAAAGTAGCCTATCTTTTAATCCAGAGATCAAGCTACTACCATACCAAATTTCGTCAAAATCCGTTCAGTGGTTCAGAGTAACAAACATTCATCCATCCATCCTCACAAACATTCACATTTATAATATTAGTAGGTTATATAAATAAACATAATAGCTGATAATAAATATTTTAATATAACTTTTTATAAAAAGAGGAAAGATTTGTTTGTTTGCATTGCATATTGATATAGGATCCCTCATCCCACTGCTAAAATGCTACACTCATGGAGTATATGGTAAAATGCCAATCCTACTAATATTATAAATGTGAAAGTTTGTGAGGATGGATGGATGGATGTTTGTTACTCTTTCAAGCAAAAACTACTGAATGGATTTTGATGAAATTTTGTATGGTAGTAGTATAGGCTCTGGATTAAAACAGGCTATTTTTTTATCCCAAAAAAGTAAAGTATTCCCGATAGTATATTTTCGCGGGCGGAGCCGCGGGAAACAGCTAGTTTTATATAAGACTAGCTGTCCTGACACACATTCTGTTGCACCTATAAATATAGTGTTAATATTTTCCCCACAATTTTTCCAATATTTCTCACCATTTAAATTTCAAGATCAGTATCCAAAATCCAGTACCAGTATCAAAACACACATTTTATAAACTTTATGTCACATCCCATGGGAACGAGATAAAAAGTTCTATGTCAGTCTCCTAGTTCTAAACTACCTACCCACCAATTTTTGGCCAAATCTGTTCAGCCGTTCTTGAGTTATAAATAGTGTAACTAAAACAACTTTCTTTTATATATAAGGTCTAGAAAAATCAATTTTTTAACGGATATTTTGGGCACATGCTTTACTGCTTATCTGAAGACGTTTAGGCAGAAAAATAATTGTCTTACTAGAAAAAAATATTATTTATTTATATAGGTGAGTTTGCGTTTAGCGTAGAGTCTGCCATACACGAGACGATTTTTTACTTTGAGTATGACATATTTGTTTGCCTTAACGTCTTTACACAAGTACAAGTAGTGAATCATGTGCCCGAAGTATCCTAGTATATAGTAGTAATTGATTTTCGGAGACATTATATATAGATTATGAAGAGGCCAATATGGTTCCGCCAGGCTGTAAGTTCCAATTTGCCCTCAAATTTTTATAATAAATTTTTTAAACATTATATTTTTGGATGACATTATGCTAATAATATGGTAAACAAAGGAACTCAGCTGTATATTATGTTATGTACATGTGTAAAGAACTCAAAACTGACTGACTTTACTAAAGTGGCCGCATTGTTATGGCAGCCAGGTCTGAAGTGGTAATATTCTTAAATTTGTAGGTTTTGAAATATCATAAATTCTCTCTTTAGTCTGTATCTGAAAAACACGGGATGCCTGATCAAAAATGCTCAAAAGACCTTCCAGCCAGTGCCAAAAGATTGTTTAGAACAGGTCCCAACCAGTGGTGTGCGAGGAGCCACCACTGGTTGGGACCTGTTGTACCTAGTGTAGGGTAGAGATGTCAAGGGGAGCACAATTCAAATTAAACATAGACCTGTTTCTGAAAAGCAACCTCATTTCATGGGGACAAAACTGCAAGCAAAAGCTAGTATTATGTATCCCAAATGTTTTTATAATTTTTATAGCATTCATAATATACTTGCTGCATTAGTTTATCAAAGTGGATAAAACTTTTTAGGAGACTTAAACAATTGACCTATTGTTGTTACTACATACATAATAAAGCTCATAGGTAATTGAATTAATTATTATTTTTAAGGATGAGGAGACAATAGAGAAGGATAATGAGAAATCTGGTGATAAAAGTGACGAAGAACAACCTAAACAATTATTCGGTGTTGGACTTTGTCCTTTTATTAAATTTTTCAATAAGGAAGCTAAAGGTTGGTATTTAAAATTTTGAATATTTTCCAAAATTTTGCTTGAATCAATTTCTGAATACTAAAACACCGCTTCAAGTTAGTGGACCCCTAAATCACAGGTTATCACTGCCTCTGCTTGGTAAAATTATGTATTTGGTTATTTATTTACTTTTCATTGATATTGTTTTTGCATTTTATGTAGATGGTGGTGGCACAAAGCCCATGGGTTTATTCAAATTGCAATATCCGAAACTGTTTCAAAGGAAATCAAACAATGCAAATGAGGCAGCTTTAGCATCAATGGAAACCCTAGAGGATAAAGTTGACGCTGGTAATGATGGGCTGGAAAATATCAAATTGGATATGAGTGTAAGTAGAAAGTAGTGTAAGACATAGAAATTTAGGATGGTAACAAAAACTTGAATAACATATTGAATGTTTTTTTTTTCTTCTCTACTATGATCAAAATTTATTTATAGTTAGCATGATTATTTTATTATATTCTGTTTGGGGTCTATGAAATTTGACCTCAGAATCCAATTACTTTGAATGAATTAATGTTCCTTTTTAGGCTTCCTTATTACTATGTGAAACCCTTTTAGTCGGTGTGTCAGCCCTTCAAACTTTTGTTATTTATAATATAAATGGATAAATTTGGTATAGTTATAGATTGTGTACCTATAGAAGTCGATAGTGGGCAACGAATAGGTCTTTTTAATTAAAGGCGAGATTTGATTAATGACTTTTTTACAAAGTCAACCATTTTCGAGCCACCTGGCATTTCTAAACTATAAAAGAAAGAATCGAGATTAGTTTCCATGCTGAAAGATCATCCTAAAAACTCTTTGGGAAAGATTTTTTTGCAAAATTTAACAAGAACTGAAGTAATTTAAAGAATACCTATTGCACGTTGATAGTTACAGAACCCTTCTTAGATTTCATGTCCTGACATGCTAAGAAGTTAATATATTATTAATGGAGAATATTAACTAATTTTTAAGCGACTTCCAAAAATATACGTTCGGCTGTGTATATATATATTTTTTTGTTTGTTCAACGATAATTCCACCGTCTGTGGACCAATTTTGAAAATTATTTTCCATTGTCCGAAGTTCGTCCCGTTGTCAACAAAGTGTTGACCTGATGGTGGGATCTATGAGGAATCGAGGGAACTCCTCGAAATTTCTATGGACAAATATAGTCATTTTGATTTTTCTGAACTAACTCTAACTCTTGTTTGGGTATGCTACCAAAAAGTAAGATTTTGCACCAAGGTATATCCTGGATCCAAAAGTACTGAACAGAAATCCTGACTCCTTATATATATTATACTTATAATAAAGATGATGAAGAAGAAACATGTTGGGGGATTTCGGCATTGTTTAAAGAACTGCAAGCATATGCCACTATGTCAATTGCAGTAATCATCATCTTATATATACAATACCTAATGGAAGTTTGGCGCGTATTCATTCATTCCATAGTTTATTTTAAAAGTTCTTAAAATGTGTTACGAGGGCTGCACTAAAAGTATCGGGAATGGAATATTTCCACTGTTCCTGTCATATTAAAATCTTTTTAATTTAAAACTCCTTGGTTTTAAAAATCGAATACCGTTTATTTATTTAAAAAAAGATTCTCGGTCTTGTGACAAGGTCTTGTCAAACTTGTTTAGTCATTGAGAAAATGGAATTGACTCGAGAAAATTCTAGAGCGATGATTTATTATGACTTTCGAAGTGGTTTAACACAAAAACAGTGTGTTGACCGGATGATTTCTGCATTTGGTGATGAAGCCCCATCCAAAACCACAATTTATCGCTGGTTTGCTGAATTTCAACGTGGACGTGTCAAGCTCAGTGATGATCCCCGTCAAGGTCGTCCAAAAACTGCAGTCACCCAAGAAAACGTTGATGCTGTGCGTAAGCTGATTGAGGAAGATCGACATGTGACATACCGCGAAATTCAGGCAACTTTAGACATTGGCATCTAAAGTCAAATACAAATAATCTTGCATGAACAATTAGGTGTAAAAAAGTTGTTTTCCCGATGGATACCGCATTTGCTCTGTGAAGAGCAAAAAGCGGCTCGCGTTACTTGGTGCGTCAGAACTCTCGAAAGATTCCACGCAGGATCCTCAAATGCTGTATACAACATCGTATCAGGTGACGAATCCTGGATATACGCGTACGAACCCGAAACAAAAAACCAGTCACGAGTTTGGGTGTTGGAAAATGAGTTAAAGCCAACAAAAATTATTCGTTCACGGAGTGTTGCAAAAAAAATGGTGGCTACGTTTGTCTCCAAAACCGGCCATTTTGCGACTATTCCTCTTGAGGGACAAAGAACGGTTAATGCAGAATGGTATGCTAACATTTGTTTGCCACAGGCCGTTTCTGAACTCCGTAAAGAGAACTGCAACCGCCGCATCATCCTCCATCACGACAATGCGAGTTCTCACACCGCGCACAGAACAAAAGAGTTTTTAGAGCAAGAAATCATAGAATTATTAGACCATCCGCCGTACAGCCCCGACCTAAGCCCTAATGATTTCTATACTTTCCCTAAAATAAAGAATAAATTGCGTGGTCAGAGATTTTCATCACCTGAAGAAGTTGTGGACGCCTACAAAACGGCCATTTTGGAGACCCCAACTTCCGAATGGAATGGTTGCTTCAATGATTGGTTCCATCGTATGGAAAAATGTGTCAAATTTCGCGGAGAATACTTCGAAAAGCAATAAATACATTTTTAAATAGTAATGTTGTGTCACTTCCTTGATTCCCGAAATTTTCAGTGTCGCCCTCGTACTAATAACATAACAAATATGACTAAAAAGGGAAAAAATATTTTTTTAAACAAAAAATATATATAAGTATATAGATTAGTAGTTTCTAAAATAAAAATAAAAACTAAAAGCTATTTAATTTTGTCATCTTTGATTGTGCTAAAATAATAACAATATCAACCACAAAAATTGGGATTTTTTTTTGTTTTTAATTGGTACAATATAAACACACCGGCATATTTAGCGGAACACAAAAAAAAGGTCCATAATTAAAAAAATATGGTTTTATTTTAAAATCTACTTACTACACTTCTTTTGTTATTTAAAGTTTCATTTGTTTTACTTAAAATGAGATCACATTAAGAACAGATTTTGCGAGTAAAGGCTATTTGTGAAAAATGGTACATTTTTGAACTTTTCATGTAACCGGGAAAAGTGAAAATTAATATTAAAATAACAATTAATTAAATTAAAAAAATGGTGATTAATATCGCGTGTTTCCTCCACGTGCTCTTATTAAAGTTTCTACCCGTCTAGGCATACTGAGAATGATGTTATCGATGGTCTCCTGGGATAGTCTCCGCCATTCCTCAACTACGGCGATTCGCAGTTCACCCACGTTGGCAGGAGCTGGAATTCTGGACTTAACTTTTCTTTTCAGCAAGTCCCAAACGTGCTCTATTGGGTGAACCCAAGCATTGGGTGAACCCAAGCGAGATCACCGGATATGAATATCCGGTGATCTCGCCGGCCACTCCATAACAGTGATATTCATACCATTAAGATAAGCTTGAGTTACCCGAGCGGTATGCGGCCGAGCATTATCCTGCATAAAAACAAAATCGTCACCGATATATGGGGCAAACGTTACGACATTTTCTTCTAAAACTTCTCTGATATAGCGGTCTGCAGTCAGACTCCCTCTGTCAATCACTACCAAGTCTGTGCGAGCTCCCAAACAAATGCCCGCCCAAACCACTATTGATCCACCACCGTATGCAACTGTAGTTTCAAAATTTGTCTGAATGTATCGTTCTCCTTTGCGTCTGTATATTCTTTGCCTGCCGTCAATTTGATTTAAGAGAATTCTGCACTCATCACTAAACAATACCTTACTCGATTGGTCCGCGTTCCAAAGTCGATGTTCCTGAGCAAAAGTTAACCTGTTTCTACGATGATTTACCTCGAGCCTTAGAGCTTTGGCCGGCACAAATGAACCCAAACCAGCTTCTGCGAACCTTCTTCGTACCGTACGCTCACTTACGGTTACACCCCGCACTGCTTCTAACTCATGTCGGGCTTGCACGGCCGTCAAACGGGTTTCCTACGTACACGAAGCCGAATGAAACGATCATCCCTACTCGAAGTGCGTCTTTTTCTGCCTTGTCCTGCTCTTCTCACATAAGTACCGGTCTCCCTGAACCGTTGGATACTGCGATGGATCGTTGAAACTGGTCGACGAAGATCTCTGGATATCACTCTGTAGGTTTGACCATTTCTTCTCATTTCGAGTGCCCTGGCAATCTCCGTTGGGGCTAAGTCAGGCATAATTCAGTCCTCAACTCCAAAAAGATACACGATTAAAAAAAAACTAGCAAAAAACAGTATTTCAATTAAATTTTAAATCAAACTCAGAAGGAAGAAATACTCGAAGTTCGCTCCAGATAAGGTGTATTTGAATAAAATTAAAACAATTGCATAAAATGTGATGTTCAGTTGTTTTCTTAATTTGAAAATATTTCTTTTTAAATTAAATGACGTATAAACCAAACAGCAACCTTATATGATACTGATATCAAACCTTTATTTTATGTTCCGCTAAATATGCTGGTGTGTGTAATTCAGAGATTTTACATTGGTTCTTTTAAAGTTATTGAATTCCGAGGTTTTTACACTTCAGACGCTTGGCATTTGGCACTCCACTATAATAATATAATCTTTAAATTGTTTCTTTTCCCAGGATGATGAGGAAGGACCAGTGTCAGTAAAGCTTCCACTTCAAGAAAGAATTAGGCAATTGAAATTGACAAATGGTACACATTTTAAATCTTATGCATAATGAAATGTAGTTAATGTTGTTTATGATATGTATTATGGACTAATTGCAATGTTTTTTTTAGATGACAAAATTGTTTGCGGCATTTTATTGCTGCTGCTTTTCTTAGTTATTTTACTTTCCATAATATATGGAACAAAAACTGCAATACCTGCTGAAAGACCTCTTCGTCTCGGCCGCTACATAACTACACAGACTACATGTGGCTTAGTGGAAGGGTAATTTTAAAACCTAATTTATTTTGATTTACATATTTTATATAAAGTGCTAATTAATGCCTAATACCATAAAAAAGATACCACAATTACTGTGTAAATAACATTTTATTTCCTCTTTCAGAATATTGGATGAAGGGACCTACAAGTTTTATAACATACCATATGCTGCACCACCACTCGATGATGGTCGCTTTGCCAATGCAAAACCTTTGAATAATATGTCAATGTGCTGGAATGGCACCTTGGAAGCCCACGAACCAGGTCCTTTATGTCTTCAATCCCTCGAGAACAGAAGCATAACAGGTGATGAAAACTGTTTAACTCTCGATATTGTTACTCCTCATGTCAGGTATGATACACCATTGCCAGTCGTTGTTTTGACTGGCGCGAACACGCTAGCAGGTGGTATTAGTCCAGCGCAACCTTCAACAGCCATATCAAAATCCAAAGAAGTTGTTTTCGTCCGTCCAAACTTCAGATTAGGCTCCTTTGGTTTCTTGGCTCTAGATATCTTATCGAACTCGAAATATCCGCCGACGTCAGGAAACTATGCTATCGGCGACTTAATGACAGCATTACAATGGATCCAGTATAATATCAAACATTTTGGCGGGGATCAAGAATCTATTACTCTGCTCGGCCACAGGGCCGGAGCGACACTAGCAGCCGCTCTTACAACTATAAAGAAAGCCCAGAAACTATATTCACGCGTCTGGCTTTCCTCGCCCTCTGTTATTTTTCCGGGAGTCCCTTTGGAACAATCACAGAAACATAACGAACAATTTAAGCAAATAAGTAAATGCAATGACGTGGAATGCCTCCGCCGCATTTCGTCCGCGCAGGTTCTCGATGCCACCCCTGACACTTGGTTAGAAAATGACATTGACTCATTACCGACCACTCAAACATCTGAACGGTCCTGGTTAGTCCTGGATGGAGATTTCCTTCGAACGCATGCTTACGAAAGCTGGGCTGAGTTAAAGGAAGCGCGGAATAAAGGAAAAGAAAAAGTTTTTAAACCAATGGTTTTCGGCACGACGCAACATTCTGGGCACTCGGAATCACTCCGCCAAAAGCATATGAATTGGACTTCCGAAATTGTTGAAAGAATGGTGAACGATAGTTACTTGGGTGAGAGAAACCTGACAAATGAAGTTTTTAAATATTTTAATAAAACTTACGATGGTCTGGTAGAATTGATATCCAATATTCGCACACTGTGTCCTTTGGTCAGCCTGGCGCGTATGCGTCTCAATACGCCGTTGTACGTAGCTCTTGGGTCGGGAGCGGGCGGTGGACAAACGGGACCTGGCCTGGCAGATATTAATTATGACATAAAAGCTATTTTGGGAACATTAGAAGCTAATACTCCAGAACAAAGAAATTACGTATTGTCTATACAGAAAATGTTTTATCATTATGTATCGCATGGTAAATTGTTACCTCAAGTGGAGTTGTATGGCCTAACAGAGGTTAGCAGTGAGCCGCGCCAAGCTCACGGTTTGCCGGCTTGCGACTTTTTAATTCAAGAAGATATTGTTCCAAGACACGCACATATAGACTAAATATGACAGCTTTTAAAACCCCCTTGTAGTTATTTATTTGCCGAATCTCAGTATTGTAACGCGCGTATTTATAAAGTTTACTGACGTAAGTTAATATTTTTGAAGACATTTATACTCTTCCAATACTCAGAATGATTTAGAATTCAGTACAAACTTTTGTAATGTTATCGTGTTGTTTGTAATGTTGTCATTTTTTTATATCGAAGACTGAATACCAACACAACCAGTGATCTTAAGCGATGGTCTCACATTTTTTTTGTAAGTTTTGTATTTAGAATTGTAATGCCTATTAATAGAACTGTATTTTAAGCGAAACTCTGCAGGAAATCCCAATGTAGCATTTTATATGTAATGTTAACCATTACCTATATTATAATAAGATAAGTGATAGATTAGTAGATACATTGCATTATTACCATGTTTCAAATGAATTATGTGATTTACATACAAAGTCTGAAAACCCAAAGATTGACTTGTGAATAAATTTTGTATTGCTTTGTATTATGTAGTTATGTATTATGCATTTGTACGTAAACATATTGTGTGAAATAGTCAATAATTTTAGAATAGTTTTTGAGCATAGACCAAATATCAATGCCACAAATACACTCTATTCGCGTTAAGAAGGCAATGATTCATGCGTACATGGCATGGCTTACTTTAATTTGTTAAAGAAAGCCATGCCATTTTCGAAGGTTGTATGATTGATTCACTGCATTCTTAACGAGAATAGATAGCTCATTTAAATGCTAATAAATTTTTTGTAGTTCAATTTTGTTTATATTATAGTGCTTCTTCGGGCATGCATTTAAATAGTTATAATAAATTTTATACAACATGCAATAACACTCTTACTTCGTGATTACAAACTATCAAAAATGGACTACAAAATTTTGTTTACATTATGCGTTTTTGTTAGTTTTATAAATGCCTTGTATTAGTTTTTTGTATGTGATCATAAGTAACTTATTCTTAATGTGTATGTCGCCAAATTTAGGAATCGAATTTTATGAGTGCATATCCATTACTTAATAGAATGCTTTCTGTTAGCTTTAATAAATATATGAGTAATATTATGTTTTTTCTTATCTTTTATATACATGTACCTTACTTCTGCTTTATAATATTAGATCATTACATATGAAATTGGTGTTTTGTAAAGGAGGAACATAGTCGATTTTTTTTAAATATAATACATTTATTTAATCAAAGTATATACCATTGCTATCTATGCACTTTTGCCATCTCATAGGTAGTCCCTTTACTAAAAAAACCATTCGGACAGGAATCAATAAAATCTTTGAAGGCGCTTTGGACTGCCCCATCGGAGTTGAATTTTTTTCCTTGCAAGATTTTGTTTTGAAGATTTTGAAGAGAAGAGTTATCCAAATTTCGAAAAAAATGTTAATCTGTTGGAGCATGGTCCTGGGAGTACGGTGGATGTCTTAAGACATTCCAATTGAAGCTCCTCTAATTTCGTACCTGTCTGTTGTGCAGTGGTTTAGGGTTGTCCTGAAGCAGCAGTGGCCTAGAGCGAATGACCAACCTCGGTTGTTTAGCAGCTAGCTTTTCCATCATGATTTGCAGTTGCTAGCAATAGACATCTGCCGTAATCGTCTGGCCAGATTTAAGAAAGATGTAGTAAACGACACCGGCACTAGTCCACCAAACGCTCGCAAGTAACTTTTTTGGAGTCAATTTTCGCTTGGGGCAGGCTTTGGCTGGTTCGCCAGGGTTCAGCCATTTCGATGAGCGTTTCCGATTATCGTACAGGATCCACTTTTTATCACAGGTAATGATTCGATTTAAAATCCCTTCATTATTGTGCCGATTGAGTAATGTAACCGTCGACGCGCGTTTGTCGGTTTGCTGCACTCAATTCATGAGGTCCCACCTTTCAAGCTTTTTCACCTTCCCGATTTGCTTCAAGTGGATTAAAACAGATTTATCACTAACACCGCAGCCTGCAGCTAACTCTTACGTGGTTTGCGATGGATCCGCTTCCACAATAGCCTTCAATTATTCATTATCAGTTTTGGTCTCCGGCCGTCCACGGCTTGTTCTGCAGGTCAAAATATCCAGAACGAAAACGTTGGAACCAAAAACGCACTGTATTTTCTTTTGCGACACCGCCGCCATACAAATCATTAATCCTTCGTGCCGTTTCTGCAGCACTGGTGCCACGGTGGAACTCGTACTCGAAAATAATACAATATTTCAAGTTTTCATTTTGTAAACGAGTGACGCAAAGAAAAAACCAAAAGAGGAAAAAAACAAATGAATTACGCTTTGCGAAACACGAATGCATGAGTAAATAGTGGTATAAATTTGAAATTGGAATTCCTAAACAAAGAAGATATATTTGAGATCAAAGTGGGCAGTACGAACGCCAATTTCATATGTAACGACCTTATATTATAAAGAGGAAGTTTGTTCGTTTGCAATGAATAGGCTCCGAAACTACTGGACCGATTTTGATGAAATTTGACAGATATAGAGTAGACCACGGGGAAGGACATAGGCTACTTTTTATCGCGGAAAAATGTACGGTTACAGCAAGATTAATATTATGCGCGCACGAAGTCGCGGGCAATGTCTAGTTGGTAAATAGACTTAGTAAAAATATCAAAAAAAAGAAACAAGAAATATAGAGAAAAACTTTATTTTTGAAAAATACAAAATTTAAATAACTTAAATCTTAAATTAAATTTCTTCTTTGGGCAAATTGTCGCTAATAATAATACAAAATTCCAGTTAAGTAGGTATGTATTCTGAAAATAATAGGTACCAATTGTCGTAATGATAATATTGAATTAGAAATAAATAAAAGAAATAGGTAAATGCATATCAGATAGCTTATTTGTATGTTTTGTCTATGTCGCTCGATGTAAGCAGCTACAAAACTTCCGAATAAGCTATCCGACACTTATTAGAAACAGGCCCTAACAGTAATAGAGATATAAAAGTATACCAAAATAAAGATATAAGGAGTACTTGATCAAAGCACTATCTTTGATAAATTAAAATTTAAGGAGGTTCAATACACAAGATAATTTAAGGTATGGTTTTAAATTTAAATACATAATCAATGGCAAATTTTCATAACATGAACACAATTTTGATAACTTGCAGATAATATTTAATGTAAGAGCTTGTACAAGCTACAATGCACATCAATTTTAAACAGTTTAGAAAAGATTCAACTAACAAATAACAATTGAGTCATTTTGAATCGAATAGACGATAAACATACAAATACTGCAATTTTTTAAACCCAATAAGTCCTAAAAATTATAAAACAAAAATTCTAAACAGAAATAAGGAGCAACGTTTAACTTTTAGACGTACAATGCGTACCAATAAATATAACGAGATTTTTACCATAAGCATGGAAATAAACTTGATTTTAGGAAATAAACATGATTTTGTAAATTTTGGGCGGCAAAAAAAGTGAGCAGCAAGTCAATGATTACGTTCCCTAAGTGGAGAGACAACAATTTGAACATTCTCCTTGCCAATCTTCTGCGCTTTGCGAAACAAAGAAGGAGACTTTGGCTTGGCGTCTACTTGGTCAGCTTCCTTCTTCATTTTGTCGATCATAGACGTTTGTTTCGCCAAGTTAACTGAGAGTTCTTCATTCTCTTGACGAAGCAGCGACAACTCGACAACAAGGGACTGTTGATCTTGTATCTTAAAATGAAAAAACATATTTTTATATCTCGTTTTACTTAAACCCATTATTCTTACATTCGCACGATTAGTGAATACCTACTGAATTTCTCGTACCTACTGTTTATTTTGATTTACATTTAGGTATAATATAATAGATTTTTTACTTTTATTTTTATATAATAAGATTAAGAAAATCTAATCAGAAATTCATGAAAATCATAATAACTCGTGTAGTCAAAATTATTTTTATAAATATAGCCGAAAAAGATGCTAAGATTTCCATTTAAATTTGGCCGTTTTATACCTTTGCAACAGTAGCGCTACCCCCTATTTAACGCTTTTTACGGACACTTTTTCATGTATGGACAAGGTACTCTTTTACTCTAGTCTCCATGCTACAGATTACAAAAACTATTATACCTGATTCTGCAAGCGGCGGTTGTCGGCTTCCAGTTTCTGTAGGTCCGAGGCGGCGCGCGCTAGCAACACTCGCGACTGCTCGGCCGCCGCGCTCGCCTGCCCCGCGTGCTCTGTCGCCAATTCACACAACAATCTTTTTTTCTCCACCTAGCACAAAAAATGTTTTTTTTTTAATCTACTTAAGATAAAACAACATACAATGTACAATTCTTTACAACCACGCGAACTTTTGTTTTGGCAAAATGTTCACTGTATAATGATAGCAAAAAAAAAGGAAGTTTTAACATTATTTATAGCTTATTAGAATATTTATTTAATTTACCTCATAACGTAAAATTTGAATTTGAGAGTTAGATTCTTTTTTTATCAATTCAACATCTTCAATAAGCTCACTTTTAATTGAACCCAGCTCCCTGTATGCTTCCTTTTCAACATTTTGTAGACTTTCTATTAGGGACACATTATGTTCCATGATTCGATTATGCTCTTTTGCCAATGCAGCTTTTGATTTTAGTATATTCACTAGAGCCTCTTTATATTCGTTACATTCCAGTATGGTGTTGTTAAGTGAGTTCTTGTATGTCGCCAGCTCTTCTTCTAAAACCTCTTTAGCATTAGTCAATGTTTGAACTTGTTTCTCTAAATGTTCAACTTCATTGTCCGATTCCCTCAACCTCATGGTTAGGACTTGCACAATATCTCTAGTAACCAATAAAGACATTTCAAATTTATTTTTTTCGTTAGTTACCTTATCTATTTCAACTTTTAGATTGCTCATTTCATTCTCCATGTCTAATGTTTTATTTTTAAAGTCTTCTTTTATCTCCTCTAATTCATTCTGAACTTGTTCCTTTTCCAATTGTATGATATTTCTTTCATCTTGTAAATCTGTAATTTTCATTTGTAAATCAGCTTTCCTTTCAACATTCTCATTAATTTTTAGATTTAAATTAGTCACTTCATTTTCAAGTTTCTTAATTAAAACTTGTTGCTGTGCCCAATGCTCCTGTAGATTACTGGTCCTTTCTTCAAACTGAATTTCACATAATTTTAACTTCTCACGAGAAGCTTCATTAACTTGTTCTAGTTTTGCTTTCATTTCTTTCTCCTTATTGGCAAGCAACTTTTGTAATTCATTAATTTTATCATCCTTTTCATTTGCTATTTGATTTCTTAAAGTTTCAATTATATTTGTGTAATTTACTTTCAAGTTTTCTAAATCTGCTTTGCTCTTACTGATTATAGCTTGCTTTTCCTCATCCAGTCTAGATTTTAATGTCTCTAACTCCAACTTGTACTCCCTTCTTATGCTCTCATTTGCTTCTAATGCAAGAGCATGATGTCCTTTTACCATCTCTAGTCTTTGCCGGGTTTCGTCCAAACAGGATTCAACGGCACTGAGTTTTTTCTGTAAGTCTGTACATAAGCTGTCCCTGATAGTAATAACATCTTCCAGCGATGTTAGTTCAACTTGTTTACTGTTCACTTCTTCTTCTAAACTTTTACATTGGTTTTTAAGCTTTTGTATCTGATAAGCCAAATTTTTTCTTAATTCATTAAAATTGGAAATATTTTCTTTGTCTTCATCCACAATTTCATTTTGTTTCTCATCATTGATAGCAATTTCTTTAAAGTTTTCATTAATTTTATATATTTCTGATTCAGTTTTATCCTTAAGAGTTTTTTGTAAATTAGAAATTACACATTTCAATTCCTCGATTTGTTTAATATACTCATTAATTGTGTAATCTTTATTTCTGCAATCAAATAAGATATTCAGTAAAAAATCTTTGAATGGAAACAAAAAACATTTTGTTCATATACTTAATTAAAAAAAAATGTCTTACCTTACTTCCACTTCATGAGCTTTTAAAATATCATCCTGAATTTTATTATCTACTTTCTTACTAATGCTTTTAGAAGAAAGTGGTGGCTTTAGATTTCTTGTATGCTGTGATGGTATTTTCTTTAGCTGTTGAGGCTGAAAAAAATCAAAACAGTTCAGTAATGAGATAATGACTAATGGTTATGTAAATTTAATATCTAAATAAACAACATTGCTGCTGTTGATCTTCTTTGTATGTGTTTAGGCAATGTTGTGTCTGATGGTAACTAACCCATAGACTTATAAACCATACATGTTTTAATCAAAATTAATGGTTCAACTGTTTTAAAATACTTACAGTAACAAAAGATTTAATGCTTTTAACACTGGAACTGCATTGAGATTGGGAATCAAAATTGATTTTCGATGCCGGCGCAGAATGTAGTTTTGGCTTAGCTGCCGATGGCAATTTAGTCTTGGACGATGAATCCGTGTTCAATTGTGTTTTTGGGGTGACTGCAAGAAAATAATAAAACGTCAATTAATTACAATTTTAATATTGGAAACAAATAATTGGAATAAATAATCACTTTTATAGATCAGTTCTTTCTATTATGTATAAATTATTGAAAAATGAAATAGAAATGAAACAATAGTAAAACGAACAATTGTTTTACTTACCAAGTGGCTCAAATCGTTTAGCTTTTGAGAACATCGCTAAAATCTATGTTAATAGATAATCGTTAGTATATTTCATAAAATATGTTTAATTAGGTATACATATAATACGTTATTTGAAATTCTTTACCACTAAACTTTTCGACAACTTTCGTACACCACTCAGCGGCAGTTAAATCTTGAAATGACATTTGACAAAAGCGCGCGCGATTTTTTTTTAAAACCGTTAAAGTACGTTTCTTTACACGCATGTTTGTTACATGAAATAACTTTATATACAAATTCGTTTAGAGGTTCAATAGGTATGTAAAATATTTCATAAAGTTCATTCAAGAATTTTTCAGCTAGAAATAAAACTATTGCCGATCTTCTTTTTTTTTAAAGTTAAACATTAAACTTTTTTAAGGTTATAAATTATAATCATAACTTTCTACAGGCTCATTCATTATTAATTTTATTTAAAATGAAACCTCAAATAAAAAAAAAAAGCTTCGTAAGATGTGAAAAACAAAAAGATAGTGTTGTTTACCAACACATGAAGACACCAAAGAAAAGCGTAAATGTCAATAAATGAAAGTTGACAAAATTATAAGCATATTGATTTCTTTAAAAAATTAATAAGAAGCTAATACAATGTTCTATAAGTTACATAATAAAGGTTAATCCTGTTGTATATTCCTTTCACGATGAAGTTTGATCTCAATATAGTCAATAAAATAAAATATATGCATTTATAAAATTATTTATTAGTCAAACATATTAAACTTTTAATTACATTGTTGGTGGTGGGGGTGGTACTGGAAGCAATGGGGGTGGAGGTGGGACCCCCATCATTGGTGCCCCTGGGGGTGGCGGTAGTCTTATCCCATGGTTCTCCCACATCTTTGGAGGTGGTGGCATCCTCAGTGCTTCCATTTTAAATGCAAACTGTAGGAAGAATTGTTTTGTATCCTTGTTCCAGTGGGTCCAAAACTTTGCATCATGTTTCTCAACTTCTCTGCTTGGAACTTTAAAAGCGATAGTTTCATACGGCTCTGCGGCAAATAAAAGGTACTGCCATCTACGGTCTGGTGGCTCTATTTTTTGTTCGTATGCCGACATAAAACGATGTCTCGGCTGAACACCTTCAGCAATTTCTAGAAGAAAGGCGATTTTTTTTAAAGACAATAATATTGTAAAATAATTTCATAGCATTATGTGAAAAATTATGTTATTATAATTCATTGATGAAAACTTTTGACAATAATAAATAACTCAATAATAATTGAATCTTAAAATAAGCTGATGTGCTCAGCTTATTTTAAGAACTGTTACAGAAACATGAAATATTAAACAGAACATTATACCTGGATAATCAACTTGGAACAACAAACTCTGTTGACCATTTTCAGGATCTTTTTGTTTAGTCACTCTATACCCAGGACGTCCGATTTTAACGAATTTTTTAGGTTCAATCCTTGGCTTCTCTGGAGCTAGCTGTTGGGGTGCCTCTTTTGCTTCCTTGGCTGCTCTACGAGCCAAATTAGCCTGATGCTTTTTTCCTTGAGTGTGAGCCAAGTAACTGCCCTCATTGTTGTGAAGAGTAAGACACAATTTACATTCATACGAACCTAAAATGATAAAAAATATTCATTGTTAAACCGCCTTAAGTGATTACATGTAATTTTTTATTTATTCTAATAGAAAATGAAACAAACCTAAATGGTTTTTCATAAAATAGGGGTCTTTATTAAGGTCAATTGTCTCCAGAGCCAATTGACGTAGTCTTTCACGACGGTCTCTGTTACTCTCAGACCATGATGCTACACCGCCACCGCCTGTTTTTCCTCCAGGACGATTTTGAAAGTCCATGATGAGGATGGCTCTACCTACTTAATGATAACAGCTACAACACCTTGTTTATAAAGAAATTAGCAATTTCAACATTTATTTCATTGTTTAATAAAAATTTGATTACAAATTAAAAGTTACAATACGACCACAGATTAGTTAATAGTTCTTCTTCTTCTTCTTTTGGCATAGCCTCCCCTGTAATAGGAGTTGCCAACGTCAGAGTGATACTACGTAAAATAGGTACCTACGCAATGTTTTAAGAAAAAAATACGACGCTAAATTTTTGAGAAATAGTAAGCAAATGTCAATTGTCAACTTCACATACGACAAATTATTGAACACGTTTTTGATGGCGTTTGAATTTCTTAAAACACAATCTATATATTATAGTCTAAATAAGTCGAAATAGGGCAGCTGTTTTCAACACCGTATTTCTAAATCGTCTAGTCAAAGTCCAAATAAATAGTCAGTGCAGTCAATGAGTCAAGTCAGTCGATTCAGTAAAGTGTAGCAGTAGAAGCTTTACTGAAAGTTTTTAGGGAGTGTGGCACACAAATTACAAGCTTTTTGATATTTGTGTTCCCTCCGAACGTTAACGAATATTTGATAACCATTACATATTCGTTATCGTGGACAAGTGTGGGCAAGTGCTACAACTTACATAATACAAAAATTCTATACCGCCTTTTTAACTTGACACTGGGAAATGGTTCAAAGCCGTAACGAGTGACGCTATTTAATAAGATAAAAAAATCAATTTGACACCTGACAGAAGTAAACGTCAGGTACTCTTGTTCTTTCTTTTTAGTTGTCAAAATAAGCGAAAAGGTAGTGTTTTGTATAAAAATCCAGAGAAATCTTATAAATCCTATAAAGATTGCTTATGCGTATTGATTGTTTAGTTTTTACATTACTTAATTGGTCTAGTGACCGAGTTATTTTGTTAAATTCTTGAAATTTTGTTTTAAAATTTTGAAATCAACCTGTGATTAATATTTCTTCTAGGTAGTGGCTCAAGATGTTGATGCCCAAGCAAAATCGCGTTGATATTTATGAATATCTCTTCAAAGAAGGTGTTATGGTAGCAAAAAAGGACTACCATGCACCTAAGCACCCGGATCTAGAGAAGATTCCTAACCTGCAAGTTATTAAAGCTATGCAGTCTCTAAAATCGAGAGGTTATGTTAAGGAACAATTTGCCTGGAGGCATTTCTACTGGTAAGTTATGAATTAAAATGATATATTTTGTAAGTTTTTGGCAAGTGTATAATATGTAGAAAGGACTTGATATTATTGTAGGTACATTATGTATTATATTGTATGTGTAAGCAATGATTATTGTGCTACTAAATATGATGTTGATTGTAGGTATTTGACGAATGAGGGTATCGAATACTTGAGGATCTTCCTTCACCTGCCTCCTGAGATTGTGCCAGCTACCCTGAAGAGGTCAAGCCGCACAGAGGCAGCGCGCCGCGGTGCCGGAGGCCGCCCCGATGCCCCCGCCCGCACAGCTGAGGACAGATCAGCATACAGACGTGCCCCTGCCGCCCCTGGTGGTGCTCACGACAAGAAGGCTGATGTCGGACCTGGCTCAGCTGAAGTTGAATTCGTAAGTTCATTACTTTTTACAGTAACACTACAATATGTCCTTTGGAAATCATCATATTTCTATGACAGAGACAGATGTAGGAAAACAAAGTTTCCCCTAAAGATTTCAAGAATGTAGTTTTGCTGAACACTATGCCTGCTTCATTTGTGCCATTGAAATTTTAAGTCTTATTTAACCATAGCATGAAGTTGATCTTGTTCAGTAAGATAACTTTTGATGCTGTTGTAGTAAAAATTCTCATATATTTTTTCAGATTAGATTACCTTATGCCTTAGTATAACAATATTCACAGTTATTATTACAATAAATTGTACGCTTTATTTTACTCAGATTGTTTAATCTGTTGTCTGTGAGAATATGTAGAAGTTTTCATTTATACTTCTATACTGATATTATGAAGAGGAAATATTTTTTTGTATGCATTGAATAGGCTCGATGAAACTACTCAACCTATTTTAATAAAATTTGACACGGATAAGGAGTAGACCATGGGGAAGTACATAGCTACTTTTTATTGCAGCAAAATGTATGGTTCCTGCGGTACCTTTTGCACGCACGAAGTCGCAGGCAACATTTATATATTTAGTTATCAATTATTGCATAAGAAGTTAAATATTCTTCAATTAATATTGTGTTGTCTTCTAATCACTAGATTTAATAGTGAGTTGGCTAGTTACTGCAAACAATAAACATGTATAAACATGTAATAAATCTTTCATGTTTAAATGAATCATAATATCTTGTTACAGAGAGGAGGTTTCGGACGAGGCAGGCCAGCACCCTAAGTAAAATAAATTCCTATAAAATCAACATTATTCTTTTTTAATTTTCCTACATACAATGCATATTTCAATGTACCCAAGTTATTTTATTCACATTACATTTTATCTTCTCAAAATCTACATGTTTGTCAATTTGTTTTGAAATAATAGTTAAGTTCAATAATTTCAATCTATTTTAACTATTGAAAAAAAGGTGTGGATTTTTTAATTCATTAGGCCTACTTATGTGGATATGGAATTTAGTATACTACCACAAACTGGCTAAACAAAAAAAATATATGTATAAATATTAATTTTTTTATTAAACAATTTACATAATGTTTTGGGAGATTTACACATCTACTAAATCAGCAACAATCTAAACTGCTGCTTGCACAGGGGGGTTAGGTGGTTTTGGGAACTCGCCGATGCGATCCATGTAATATTGGTGAGCCCTGTATGGCTTGAGCTCCCATGGCACTTGGTCTTCCATGGCTGTGAGAGTTACGCCAAGATCTTCTAAAGTTGGTACACCAGCAATCACCTTGTCTGTAGTTGCCTCCTGTAAGTTGGTAGCAAATAATTTGTAAATAACCTAACCAAGAGCATGGCAGGATCTCTAAGGGCTGGGTATCAACACCCAATAGGTTTTCTTTAAATCAATTCAAAAATTATTGTTAGAAGGGTAGACAGATAGATTGAAACTATAAAGGTTCCTTGTAGTACTATCTCTCTCTAGTTCAATACTGTTGTAATATGAGCCACAAGTCACGATCAATACACTTTATGATAAATATAAAGATTATGATTATAAATTTCTTTATTAACCTTTTCAAGACCTTCCCAATGCAGGAAGCCAAATGGATAAGCTGGAGATGTTGCATTCGCGAGGAATACTTTTAGTGGCAGAATGGGATCATACTTCATGTCATAGTGGAAGAAGCCCCAATCCTTATCCTTGCGCATGAGCTGGTAGAACCATGTCACCATGTCGGAAAGCAGATATCTCTTGGGCCTAAAATAATAAAAAGAATATATATTACATGTTTTACAAATGAGCAACTGCTTGATATTAAGCTATTAGTGCAACCCTTTATACACCAACAACACCAGAGGAGTAATACAATAGGCATGTTGCCTAAAAAATTTCGTCTATTTGATGTTAAACAACATGTTAAAAAACAATCTAGAACTAATTTTCGTATATCTTAAAAAATAACGAAGATACAAACAATTTAAATTTACAATAAGAAAGAGGGCGATATATCAGACTGTGACGTTACGAGTTACTCCCGCCATACATTTGTCATTAAAAATGTATGGCGGTAGCAGCTTGTGACGTAACAATTCCTTTTGTAAGAAAGAGATGGGCAATATTTTTTATTTGCTTATAATTTTTAATCGCGTCAACCTAAGTACCTATTTCTTTTAGATTTATGTATCTCTATTCAACAATTTTAAAATTAAATTGTAATAATGTGATAATCCACACTAGGCAATATCACGGCGTGATGCCGTTTACGGGCACGCCATCCGAGGCTATTTTACAGCCAAGGCGCCAGAGTACATGTTAAAAAGAAAAAAATACCACATCACAACTCACCCAACAGCCTGGTAGACCTGAGCCTTGGTGTCGGGATCGCGGGCAGCATTCGCAATAGCTTGGGCCACATCTCCCACATACACAGGCTGTTTGATTGTCTCTTTGCCGTTTTTGTACAGGGGCATGATGTTTGAATTAATCCTCCAAAATGATGCAAATGCTCTGAAAGTCGTAAGTTAAGAAGCTCAAAATCAAACATTTTATAAAACCGCTATCTTCTGTTTAATAAAATATTTTTTTGTGCAAAATTGAAGTTTTTATTACCTACTTGTAACTATTTTATAAATTCTCGGTCTCGTCCGAGAATTACATTTAGTCTCGGTCGAGACAAAAAAGCATTCTCAGTCGGTGTTATTTAATGAAAAGCGCGTTTGTTGACAAAAAGCGACCGACCGTCATGTAAGCATTCTCGAAACAAAATTGTCAAAACACAAAAATTTGTTTTATTAAAATAGTAACCAAGCTTTCCTCAGAGTGCTAGTAGATTTAAAAAAAATATAAGAATAATCACAAAAATATTTTACCGGGATTTGAACCCACCAAATTCTGAATTTCCGAACAATGCAAAAATTAACCAAAATGCTAAACGGACTGTCATTTCATACAACATACATACACACAACAGAGTCGAAATTTTTTATATTGTTGCACGACGAAAGGAAAAACATAACATAAAAATGCACAGTTTCTAGGGATAAAACCTAGCTAGACCGATTAATCTCCCCCAAAACTCCCTGCATACTTAATTTCATGGAAATATTTGCAGCCGTTGCCGAGATTACGATTACATAAATATACAAAATTGTCTAGTTTAAAGTAGGTATAAGATATTGCATACTATGATGATCTGAACCTTTCGATGATTCGGGAGGGGCTCGTTTTTTCCCTGTCCGGATTAGCAAAGCCCTGTACATGATCTTTTGTTAACGATAATTATTGTCAATAGGCTATAAAAATAATGCTATGCTATAAATAAAATAAAAATTAATTGAAAAATAAAATATTACCTCAAAAATCTATCTTCAGAGCCATACATGTCAGAAGCCCGTAAAATGGTAGCAGTTGGGAATTCCTCCCTAATAGCATGTTCACCATGGTATTTGCTAATCTTGAACATAGATGGTTTTTTCATTACAAGGGGTGTTGGGTGCTCCTCAGAATTGAGATAAGACAAGTGGATAAGCCTCTCCACGCCTTGTTCTCTGCAAATTCTGTAATAAAATACAACAAAACAACACCTATAATTATTGCTAGTAAAGGTCCAAACGAAAATGTACATTTTCAGATACATTTTCATAGGGTCCCATTGACAATACATTGGACACATTGTATCATTTTGAACTTTTTGATGTTAAAGTTCCAGAAATGCAAGTGTTTCAGTTTCAGCGTGAATCACATGTACAAGACTAGTTTAACTCCTCCTTTCGTTTCCTGTTCCATTTCATAAGAAACATGGATAATTTGATTTATAAATTTCTATTAGGTTCTCCAGCACTAAGTCTTGTGTGGACAAGAGCATAATAAAAATATAATGCAATATGCATTTGACAAAATCTAAGACATGTAACAAATCAACACAAATTCCTCATAAACTTTTTTTGAGCTTTACCTAGGTAAAGTACTGCACAGGAGAAAAAAGCAATTTTTATATACAAATTGGCAAATAGATAATGCAATCTCGATATTGATTGATGATGAAGATTTAATAAGGTTGAAATAAGAACCTTGCTAAGCGTCGCGCTCCATCAACATGGACATCCATGTATTTAAAGTTCTTTGTTTCATAGTCACGTCCAATGAGGTTGATGACCACATTAGAGTACTGGACCGCTTTTGCTATTGACATTTCGTCCCGAAGATCAAATGGGGTGAACAAAACTTGACCTAGGTCACCAGCTACCTTTAACTTGCAAACATTGTAAAAATCTCCCCTGTATGGCAAAATCATCTGAAATTAAAATTCAATTACAAATCAGGTTTCTAAACTGGTCATACATAAAATAATGTACAAAAAATAATAATTAATTTATGTAGGGCTTGAGGCAGTAAAATAGATCTTTAGATTTTTAGCAAAATATCTTTAAAGCACATTTAATGTGAATATAAATTTCAACTCTACCTTCTATTGTTTTATTCATGTTGAAGTTTTAGTTCGTTTTTATAATAGGTATTCTATATATCATCATCTTATCTTGGTTGGGTAATTGACTTAAATAATAATATAAGTATTATTTACCTGAGTTCCTATTTTACCCAGCCTGTTGACTACATAGGGGCCGACAAATCCACTGCAACCAAACACTGTCGCCACAATACCATTGAAGCTGCTTCGGCCGCCAGTTCCCCGTTTATAAGCAGCTATGTTAGGCCGCCCCTCAGTGCTGTACTTGGAACTTTCGACGTATATAACTCCCATATAACCATTTTTTGCTGAAATTAGTTACAAATTATTTTGAATTATCAATTGTTTATATCAATCTGTCACATAACAGAGAGAATTATGTAACCGAGAAACATTATTGGTTCTATTATAGGATAAACTGTTTTAGTACTTACGTATTATTTTACTGACTAAATGTCCTGATAATGCTACGGTTGCCATTTTCAGGCTTTAATCGGGTTTACCTACACAGAATCAATATATAATGAAGTTCTTTTCGGGAAATCCAAGTATGTTTCCAAAAATTCAACACATCGAAACATCTAAATGTCAAAAATGAATTGGATGTCAACGTCAAATCTGATGTCACGTTTTTTTTTATTTATATATGGCATCGGCTTATAACCATTTGCCAGTGTCAAGTTAAAAAGGCGGGAAATAGAACTTTCGTTTCAATTTTTAACACCGTATTCTTATATCGTCAAGTCTAAAGTCTAGTCAAAGTCCAAATAAATAGTCAGTACAGTCTATGAGTAATACCAGTCGATTCAGTAAAGTGGTAGAAGCTTTACTGAAAGTTCCTAGGGAGTTTTGGCGGACACACAAGATAGCACATTTTTAGAAGTTGTACCACTTGCCCACACTTGTGCACGATAACGAATATTTAATGGTTAATATTCTACCAATATTACACATTAAGAACCGAAATAACACAAATTTAGGAAATTTGAATTTTTGCGATAAAATTAGTTTTATCGCAAAGCGGTAGTTTTGCCGGGGAGTTCAATAGAACTCCCCGGAAAAACTACCGCTTTTTTTTAATATGGCGATGCAACATAAGACCATTAGCATTGTCAAGTTAAAAGGTGGGGAGTTTCGTGTTTTCAACATCGCTTTTGTAAATAGTCAAGTCTAGTCAATGATATTTTGGGAATATGGTGGCAAGTCCCAAACCACTTTTGAGTTTGTGGTTACGGGTTACGTACTGTGATACTTATCCTCGAGTCCAGGCACTTGCCAACTGTTCATCTGTAAACGCGTACACGGGAAAGAAAAGATCTGAGTCTCTATACTGACTATATTCACTGACTGAATTACACTGCGTGTTCGCGTGTTCCCTACTGCCCTGTAGCTACGCAACTGACGAGCCGCGGTCCGACGCCACGTCGCCTTACAAAGATTACCAAGTCAGCATTCTATGAAATAAGTAAGTACCTGGAGTTTTGCCGGGGAATTCAATGGGTGACGTTTGGATTTTGCATTTTTTTCATAAATGTGTGTTATTTCGGTTCATAATGTGTAATATTGGTAGAATATTAACCATTAAATATTCGTTAACGTGCACAAGTGTGGGCAAGTGGTACAACTTCTAAAAACGTGCTATTTTGTGTTTCCCTCCAAAACTCCCTAAAAACTTTCAGTAAAGCTTCTACCACTTTACTGAATCGACTGACATGACTCATGGACTGCGGTGACTATTTATTTGGACTTTGACTAGACTTTAGACATGACGACTTAGGAATACGGTGTTGAAAATTGAAACGAAAGTTCTATTTCCCGCCTTTTTAACTTGAATCTGGCAAATGGTTATAAGCCGAGGCCATATAAAAAAAAAGTAAGTACCTATGTAACTATGTCCCAACAATATTCCCCCCTTTTTTTAAATAAATATAAATTTGCAAAAAAAATCTGTCCGTAGAAACAAATAAACATGGTTACTCTATCATTACTCTGAATAATATAATAAATTGTTAGAAAAATAAAAAAACCCGACTGTAAAAAAACCTAATATACCTAAGATACCTAACGCACTAAAAAGACTGAAACAAGACTGTAAAATCACAGTACTGAAACCTAATTCAACCTCTATTTT
This sequence comes from Phengaris alcon alcon, assembly GCA_037179445.1. Classification (NCBI taxonomy): domain Eukaryota; kingdom Metazoa; phylum Arthropoda; class Insecta; order Lepidoptera; family Lycaenidae; genus Phengaris; species Phengaris alcon. The sequence continues at coordinate 2,690,982 of JAYRCH010000055.1, read as the reverse complement.
AGTTTAACAGATTACACTATGGGTTGAAGATTATGTGAAGTGAAATAATTGTCATGGTGTTTGTTAGCAAGTGGGACCCTTTTATTTTCGTACGATATATAATTTGTAAATGAGTCCCACTTGCTAACAAACACCATGACAATTATTTCACTTCACATAATCTTCAACCCATAGTGTAATCTGTTAAACTAAAATAGAGGTTGAATTAGGTTTTAGTACTGTGATTTTACAGTCTTGTTTCAGTCTTTTTAGTGCGTTAGGTATCTTAGGTATATTAGGTTTTTTACAGTCGGGTTTTTTTATTTTTCTAATTATTTATTTTATTTTAGACTTTTTAGTGTTCTGTCCGGCACATTTCCATGAACTAGAGTGTGTTCTATTATGACTTTTGTAAATTGGACAAAATTTATTATTATTATTATAGCGTGTGAAACAAAATAAAAATGAAAATTATAATCGACGTAAGCGGTTCAATTCCTCAAGAGAGTTTTGGTCGTGTGGTTGATGTAGCAATTTTCTAGGATCTAGCGAACTAACCGCTAGACCTGAAAGTGATCTGACACTGCTCGAAGCCACGTACGCCTGACCTCTCGCGAAAATATTACTGCTTAAATCAACAACAGCTCGGTCTAAAGTTGTGCCCTGCGATTTATGAACTGTTGCCGCCCAGCTCGAAATTAATGGAAGCATACGTCGCTCGATCTTTCCTTTACCACGCAAAGCATCAAATTCAGTAGTGCACGGCTCTATACGAACACCAATACCTGGTAAATTGCCAGTTATACTAGAATCATCAAACTCTAGAAATACAGCTTGAGGCAGTTCTCCTACTTTCAGCTGGTCTCTGCGTCATCTAGCAGTGAGTAGCGGAATAAAAAATTTAAAACTGATTTGGTGACCGTCGTAAATACAAAATATGATTAACTATACCGGGTATAACAAAAATGCGCAATAGTGTCCAACATTTTAATATATTTAAAGCTAAATACGACTATTTGAATCCATTGATTACAAATTTATTCGATAGATTCCATTAAAATGATTGTAATTATTCCTGATTAAATTTAAATACATGACATATTTATATTTTTGAAATCTCCATTTAATTTCCTTTATTTTGATACCAATGTCGATAAGTTTGGTTAAAAAAAAAATTGAACTACTTACAATTTGGCGCCAAAATCCGCCATTTAGTCATTTTTTTTAAAAAAAGCTATCTAAGGACACTTGGGTTATTGAGACAAATCTAACGATACCTTAATTGTCGAAATCCATCTAGCCGTTTGGAAGATACGTGGGAATAAAGGAATTTACATTCATACTGTATACATACAAGATACGCGCGAAAAACATAACCCTTCCTGACAGTCGGGTAATAATATTAATATTACAAAACCAATAACATGTGCAAGTTGTTGCACCCTAGGCCTACGACATAGTCTTGGCGTCGCTAGATAGTAGATATCTACTACCTGCCACTAGCGTGAACACGTGGAGCATATTTTCAGCTATCACACGATCAGAGTTCAATATATTATAACAGGCGTTCCTGTCACTGGGTTCTGCGGATTTACTTGCTCATTGACACTAGAGCGTCCTTGCTCAACTTTATTTATGATACCCTTGATAACTTTGCCATTTACATGTATACTGCACTTTTTAATACACAAAAATAAACACACACTTATTACGGCAATACTGTTCGTATTGCCGTAATTACAAAAATAAGTATGCCATACACTTCAATTTTTCTTTCAAGCGTGGCTCTAGCAGAGTTTTCAGAACCGGACTGCGCAATGACAACTTGCTCGTTTTTAGCCTGGTAATTGCCCATATTGACAAAAATAGCCATAGACTACGTGCACAATTCAATTTGAAAATGGTATAGAACTCTAATAATATTATTTTATATAGTACTAAATTGTTGTAACAACCTACAATAGAAAACGCACAGGTGGCTTTACGTGCCTACCGCTGCGTGTGGTACAAGTTACAAGCTTACCGCAACTATGTGAGTCTGACTGTTTGTCCAAGTTCTCCGCATTGTTTCTCTCTTCATACTGTGGGGAATGTCCACTTTAATTCTATCGGACTCTACCAAAATGCATCCCGGCTTAAGCCGATCTACTGAAATCTCTACATGTCTGTTATTTAATTGAACTTTAAAAACTTTATCTGGCCTACTTATAACGCGGTAGGGGCCATCATAAGTGGGCGTTAAAGGCTTCTTCACAGCATCATTCCTAATAAACACACGGAAACATGTTTGCAAATCCTTATACGTGAACAACTTACGTATATCGCTATCCGCTCGTGCCTTGGGTCGCAATCTATGAATCATTTCTCGTAACTTCTCTACGTACGTGTAGTAATTAAAATTAGCTGTTCCACTTACCTCGTTGTAAAAATCGCCGGGTAAGCGAAAAGGTTGTCCTAACACAAACTCTGCTGCGCTAGTGCTCGCAGCACGGAGTCCGAATAAAACAACAGTGGGCAACTCGTCATCCCACGACGTTCTACTTGTTAATCTACATGTAAGAGCTACTTTAAAAGAACGATGCCACCGCTCTATCTTCCCGTTACTTTGGGGGTGATAGCGGGTGGTCCTTATTCTCTGTACACCTAAAATTTTTAGTAAGTTACTAAATAATTCGCTCCCGAATTGCCTGCCTTGATCTCTGTTGAATTGAACCTTGTTAACCTGGTTGGACATCCGAATCTACAAATCCAATTTTCATAAATCGCTCTGGCGACCGTTTCGGCTGTTATGTTTCTAGTGGCTACTGCCTCTGGCCAAGATGTGGACCTATCTATAATTGTAACGCAATATCTCAATATCGCAATATTACCTCTTTGTGTTGTTTGTAACGGGCCTACTATATCGATGTGTATGTGTTCAAATCTTTCGCTCGGTGTAAACGATCCTAAACCCGAAATAACATGACGATTCACTTTACTCTTTTGACATGGTATCCAGTTTTTAGTCCAATCCCTAACGTCTTTATTCATTCCTGGCCAAAACTAACGAGATGATAACATTTTTAGTGTTGTTCTGATGCCTGAATGCCTAATGTTATGTACTGAAAGAAAAATATTATGCCTGCATTTTTTTGGTAGGTATATATGGCCTAACATTACCAGTCGAAATATCACAATATATACTTTTACTCAAATTAGGTAACATAACTTTTTTTTAACTGAATTTGTGACGCATTACAAGTTCCTAAAAAAACTGTAATCTGATCATCATCACCTGTTGCAACGCTATTTCTTCGTAATCGACTACAGTCGGACACACGATGGTCTCAACACGCGATAAGGCGTCCGCTACTGGATTTTCGTGTTGAATACTATTTGTATACTCGCTTATGTACATTAACTGTCGAATACATCTAGGTGTCTCTTTCTCCGAATTGATCTTTGTAAGCGCGTGAGTCAAAGGCTTGTGGTCTGTAAATACCGTTAAAGCACGACCTTCAATCATGTTTCTAAAATGCATGATAGACATGTATATGGCAAGTAATTCTCTATCGTATGTACTGTAATTTTGTTGCGTCTGCGACAGTTTTTTTGAAAAATAGCCTAAGGGTTGCCATGCACTACCGACATACTGCTGTAAAACGGCTCCAACACCGTATTTGAAGCGTCTGTCATAATTGATAATTGGACATCCGGGGCCGGGTGAGCGAGTGTCGCGGCGCTTTTAAGGCCATGCCAACTCCGATTCTCGATCCCAAACTATCCTAGTTTTGTCTTTGTTTTTAGCGTTGTGCAAAAACTTATTTAAATGCGCTTGACTTTCGGCGGCCTTAGGTAGATGCGACCTATAAAAATTAATCATGCCTAAAAACCTTCTCAAACTTTCCACAGTTTCCGGCTTTGGGTAGTCTGTAATAGCCTTAACCTTATCGGCCAGCGGGCGTATACCTTCCTGTGTAACTTTGTGACCTAAAAATTCGATTTCTTTTTTACCAAATAGACATTTAGATGAGTTAATTGTAATTCCTAATTTACCAAATCGTTCAAATACCTACTTGTCTTACGTGCTCTTTATGCGTGACGACCTCCTCTGACACAATTATGACGTCATCGATGTAACAAAATAAGGAACTTTGTTGTTTATCTCCCGTGTTAGAGTCTATTTTTGAAATATTTTCTAAACCTCGTAATACCGTCTTATCCATGAACCTCTGGAAAGTTTGGGCTGCATTCTTTAGTCCGAAGGTCATGCGAGTGAATTCATAAAGACCGAACGGAGTAATTATCGCTGCCTTCTCTATGTCTTCGGGAGCTATTTTAATAATATGATATGCACGGTTTATATCTAATCTAGTGAATATTTTTTTACCTGTCAAACTATAAGTAAAATCATGCAATCTAGGAAGGGGGTATCTGTCCGGCGTAGTCACCGAATTTAATCTACGATAATCGCCACACGGTCGAATCTGGCCATCCTTTTTAGGGACGACGTGCAAAGGACTAGCCCATTGGCTGGAAGAAGGCTGACAAATACCCATTTCCTGCATTAAACGAAATTCGTCTCTTACCTTTCTATACTTCTCCGGAGGAAGCGGGCGGGCGCGCGCATGCACCGGCGGGCCTGACGTCTCTACGCGATGGTAAACTGCATGGTCCGGCGCGTCCTTGAAAGACGCGGGTGTGGTAATCTCTGAAAACTGCTCTAATAGGTCGCGGTACGGGCTATCAGACTGAATTGTTGTGACAGAAGGCTCACTATGACTTATGATGCTCCCTATCGCGCATAATGTTGTAACCTGATCAATTAATTTTCTATTGTATAAATCTACCACTAACCAATGTATTTTTAGGAAATCAGCACCAATAATCGGCTTACTGATATCGCATATTACAAAAGGCCATTTAAAACTACGTCTCAATCCTAAATTAAGTTTTAATATTACCACACCGTATGTATTTATTAAAGTGCCATTTGCCGCGTACAAAGTATATGCCCTCCTATTATATTTATTAAAATTATTAAACTTAGAAACAGGAACGATGGATATGTCGGCACCTGTGTCAATTAAAAAAGTCATACCGCTTGTAGAGTTTGTTACACACAAACGATTGTTTTTATCAAAACTGGCGCACTCTTCCATCGCTGCATACTGCGCCACCTCTAGTTTCCCGACGCCGTTCTCCAGTTACACGGGGACTCACAATTCTTGGCGGCTGCCCGATATCTAAAATGGTACTGCATAACCAATCTGCATGCATGCATCTGTGGTGTACGCCTGGGACCTCTGGAACGTGAGCGAGACCTGTTCCTATAGCCTTGAAAACGGAAACCTCGCCGATGTTCTCTTCCTCTTATCTCGTTCACCTCTCCTCGTAAATTTTTTATTTCCAGGGACATGTTCCGCATTTCCACCAGCAGCTCAGCATTCACCGTCGTATCGTTGGCTGAAATCGACGGCTTATTTATCGCCACTATATCTCCGCTCCGTAGGTTATCCATGATCATATCAGTCATGCCGGCGAGCTCGTCTAGCTTGGCTTCGGCGCTGCAGCTTGCGAGGATTGCTCGCACCCATCCTGGCAGTCGCGACATCCACAGGTTCTTCAAAATTTCACCAGCGGTAGCTGTATTTCTAGCCAGCTCCTTCATTTTAGCGAGTACCTGCGATGGACGCTGCTGACCAAGATCCATCTCTTTTACCAGCTTGTGAAATTGAGCTTCAGCGCTTTCTTGGTATATTTTTAACAACCTATTTTTCAGGACTGTATAACGTTGCTGTGCCGGAGGATCATCGATCAGGTCTGCCACCTGGCTAAATTCCTCCTTGTCTAACTTTGCCAAAATTAAATCATACTTCACATTTTCACTTTGGTGTTGCGGTCCCACAACGGATTCCAACTGGGCGAACCACATGCGTGGCACATCAGTCCAGAACGAAGGTATTCTCGCTGAAAGGCTGATGGCAGCCAGATCGTGGTTGATTTGCTGAGTCATAGGTTGCTGTAGAGCCATCGGTTGCTGCACTCCAGGGTTAGCCATCCTTCACTCGCACTGCATTGTTCGGTACACGTGCACTAAATACGCAGAGTCCGTATGACGCAATATGTAACGTGGCACGCGGCGCGGCGGTACGGTGAGTTGCGAGAGCGGTAGGAAACTTATCACGCCGGGGTCACCAATGTGGGATGAAGGGAAGCCCCTAAGGGAGATCTCCGACCGAGCGTGGTAGTATGCTCGGTCAGGCCGAAGCCCACTTGTATGAATTTCAGATGTCGTATATATAGTGCCGATCTTTGAAAACTTCGATAGCGCGATTCACGATTGTGGCGCTTATTTTTCCGCCATAATATAAAAAAAATCTTCAGTGCAGTCAATGAGTCAATTCAGTAAAGTTGTAGACGCTTTACTGAAACTTCCTAGCCCGTGGTATTTTGTGTTTTCTCCTCAAACCTAGGGAGGCTTTCCAAAAATCCCTAGAAACTTTCAGTAAAACTTCTACCACTTTATTGAATCGAATGACTTGACTCATTGACTGCACTGACTATTTATTTGGACTTTGACTAGACTTTAGACTTGACGACTTAGGATTACGGTGTTGAAAATTGTAACGAAAATTCTATTTTCAGCCTTTTTAACTTGACACTGGCAAATGGTCATAAGCCGATACCATATTTAAAAATAAAAGAAACTGTCAAAATCTATAAATTGTGTAACTTGTCAAAAGTATGTCAAAACACATTATACCTACGTTTATACAGATCAACATTGAAAAGTAAAAACTGTTTTTGCCTAGGTACCTATATTTTTTTGCGAATTGTGAGTTGTGACTAATAATTTGGTATAAATAAGTATAATTACGAAAGCCTTTTGATTTAAATAATTCAAAATTTTTATTTCCATTAAACAAATATATAATAATATAGGTCGTCAAACGCAAGTGATAAAGAAAATTCAGGATGAATGAGGAAGAAATAAATATTATCCTTACAGGAAAAGTATATTCAGAAATAGAGAAAATTCTACAAAACTTTCTAAAAATTGTAAGTATCTATAATAATTGCTTTTCCATAAAATTTTATTTTATTAATGATTATTTACTATAAACTTGAGTTGCTTGTTACAGAATGAAAAAACATTTAACTTCAGCTACTTAAATAAGAATAGTAGAGGGGTGACGCTTTGGACAGCATTGTTTCAACACATCCAAGACAAGTCTGCTGAGAGTATACATGCTACTTGCATGGCAACAGTAAGGCTCTTGAGGTAATGTTATAATGTGCAATTGCAACTTATTGGAAATGTTATTCATTGTAAATATGATTGTATTAACTATGTCTCTTCATTTCAGCCGAGACAAAACAGATCTTGACAATATAATCTGTGAAAAATGGATAACTATACTCATAGACAAAGCTGGATTGTACAATTTCATGGAAATTGGTGATGACTCTATGGATGTTGATATGCCCCAAAAGGAAATAGTTGTGGAGGCATTAAAGTGCTTATGTAATTTAGCTTTCAATAGCGAAGCAGCGAGGGCTCTCTGTGCTCAGACAAGCATTGCTAAGGGTCTAGTGGCCCGGCTGAGGTCTTACAAGGAAATACCTTTCAAAGATGACATAATGCTCTATGACATGAAACTGATATTCATATTGACAGCACTGAGAAATGACATCAAATTGAAAATCAAAGAAGAATTGCATGGAATGGATTATTTGATCAGTTGCTTGAATGAGTTAGTGTTTGAGGCTACACAGAGTGATGGTGCTGCAAGCAATGAAGCTATGAATCAGTGCTTTTTACAAGTCAGTATCTTTTATATTTAAATTAGCCTCAAAATATTTTTTTTTTTATTGTTTTTAAACATTTTTATAAACTATATACTAAAGTAAGGCCAACGAGACGAGATAAAAAACGCTACTGAGTTGCATTATGAAAGTGAGTTAATATTATATCTGTCCTTATCACTCGTATGCAATAATGACGTCAGTTGGTCGACAACAGCTGTCGTAGTGTGTTTCGTGGTACAGGAAAGCGGCCAGTGCCGCAGTTGTCAACATTTGGTCCGCCAAACAATTGTGAACAAGTTAATTCCTGTTTGGATTGCGTTCGAAGTGATACATATTTTTTCGTCTCCGTATTTACTTGGTTTTTTGTTGTTATTATTCCGTTTTGGTTAGTTTTATTTTTGATTTTTGCTGTTATTGTGAGTGCTTAGTTGTTGATTTTAAATATGGAATCACAGCCTGGCGGCTCTAGACAACCTTTGAAAGAAATCAATTCACCACGCAAAAAGCGTCAAAAGGTAAGTTAATTTATTAATTCATTTGCACTTGAACCATTACCATAATTTTGATTTTTATGGTTCCATACCAAAAAAGATTCTTTTTATATAATAATAAGAAAATAGTCTAAAATTTACTATTCCTCACATTTTTTTTATTTACAGCGGACGTATTTTACATCTAATGAAAAAGGAATGGTCATTAATGTGCACAAATACGTGAAGCAAACTTGGCCTACTGATGAATATCCGTATAAAACAAGTATAATGGAGAAAACAGCGAGCATTTTGGGCATCGGTGTCGCTTCCATATATAGAATTATGGTGATATATATATATATATATATATATATCTTCCATATATATAAAAATGGTGATGAAGAATACCTAATTTTAAGAGATCGACATTACAGAAAATACTTAAACATTTAAAATTTAAGTATATAAAACGATAAAGAAACAATGCTTTAAATGAATTACTTAAGAAAGATTAAAAAATACCGAACGGAGAATCGCTCTATATTCTATATGGATGAAACATGGGTGAATGCAGGTTTGTCAAATAATTGTGCCTTTATTATGTTAATAAATACTAGCTTTTGCCCTTACTTTACTTACTGCCTCCGTTGCCGAGTGGGCTGAGCGTGAGCTCTTAATCTGGAGGTCGCGGGTTCGGTTCCCGCAGGGGACACACATACTAAAAAGTCACTTTATTTGTTGTTCTCTCGTTGGGTTTCTTGGATCGATAAGCCTTGCAGCCCACAAAATAAGAAGATGACTTACTAAAATAATTAGAATTTTCGGCAGTGCATATCACTGGTAATGTAAAACTTATTTCGTTTTCAGGGCACACTGTTTCAAAAACTTACGTGGATACTACAATAACTTAAAACGGCAAGCTTTTATCGAGGGACTGAGTACGGGTGCAAAGAACCCTACTTCAAAGGGCAGTCGACTGATAGTGGTGTATATGGGAAATGAAAATGGTTTCACAGAGGGGGCTGATGATGTATTTGAGTCAAAAAACACAGGTGATTACCACGAGTCAATGGACGCGAACCGCTTTGAGCAGTGGTTTGAGAATATTTTAAAATTTATGAAAATGCTGTAGTGGTACTGGACAATGCTCCTTACCACTCAAGACGCCAAGAAAAAACACCCACCAGAGCATGGAGAAAAGCAAGTATTCAAGAATGGCTGCGTAATAAAGAACTAAGCTATGATGAAAAAGACGTAAAGGCAGAACTTTTAAAGTAAGTGAATGACGTAAAGGCGAACTACCAAAGATACGCTGTGGATGAGCTTGCCAAAAAATTTAAGGTGAAAGTCCTAAGACTGCCACCTTATCATTGCGAGCTCAATCCCATTGAACTCGTATGGGCTGATATAGAGGGACACGTAGCTTGCAATAATACTACATTTAAATTTGAAGATGTCAAAAAACTGCTACAAGAGGGGATCCAACGTGTATCTGCTGATAAATGGCGAAATTGTGTGGATCATGTAATAAAAGTCGAGGACAATTTTTATAAATCAAAAATCAAAATCAAAAAATTTTTTATTCAAAATTTTTAAATACTCTTTTTGAACGTCGATACTACGTGATGCCTACCACCGGTTCGGGAACTAACCCAGCGAGAAGAGCCGGCAAGAAACTCGTCTGGGGCCATCTTTTACCAAAAAGATGGAAAATTATTCTTTTAAAATCAAAATTATTACAATGTTTACTTATGTCTATGTAACAAATAATAAGATAAGATAAGGAGCCACCTTATTCCCAAGGTGTGCCGTCTTGAATGAAGTCATTAATTTTATAATACGCTTTGGCACACAAACGTTCTTTAACTACTTTTTTAAACTTATTAATGGGAAGGTTTTGAATCTTTTCTGGGATTATATTGTATAAGCGTATACAGTGGCCTTTAAAGGATTTACTAACTTTGCTTAGTCTGAACACTGGCATATCTAACTTGTTCTTATTTCTAGTGTTTACACAATGATTATCACATTTCTTTTTGAAGTTGTTTAGATTCTTTCTTACATATAACACATTTTCCAAAATGTATTGAGATGCGACGGTCAGAACTTTTATTTCTTTAAACTCCCTTTAGAGATTCAAAAGTCGACATCTTATAAATAGAACGTATAGCACGTTTCTGCAGCACAAATATTGTATTAATGTCCGCAGCGTTTCCCCACAAGAGGATGCCGTACGACATTATGCTATGAAAATAGCTAAAGTAAACTAATCGCGCGGTCTCTATGTCGGTAATTTCTCTAATTTTTTTAACAGCGTATGCTGCAGAAGCTTATCTGCCAATTTAGCAATATGTGGTCCCCACTGTAACTTACTATCTAATGTTATACCTAGAAATACAGTGGTGTCTACTAATTTCATTTTCTCATTATTTAATAGTATATCGGTTTGTGCCTGCGTAACATTTGGCAAGCTGAACTTTAAACATTTTGTTTTATCAGAATTCAACAGTAAATTATTAGCATTAAACCAATGTACTATTTTTGAGAGAGCACTATTTACCTCGTAATTGTTAGATTGTCGTCGCTTCACATTAAAAATTAGTGAAGTGTCATCAGCAAAAAGTACTATCTCATGCTTATCATTAACTAGATAAGGTAGATCATTTATATAGATGAGAAATAGAAAAGGGCCTAAAATAGACCCCTGTGGTACTCCTAGTTTAATTTTAGTACCATTAGACCTTTTGGAATTAACTTCTACAGTCTGTGTTCTATTTATTAGATAAGAGCTTAGAAGCTTTAGTGCCGTGCCCCTTACACTATAATGGTATAATTTCCTGAACAGCGTATCATGCTCCACACAGTCAAATGCTTTGGATAAATCACAGAATATACCAAGTGCATCCTGTGACCCCTCCCAAGCTTCAAATATACTGCACAGAAGACTGATGCCTGCATCTGTTGTGGACCGACCTTTAGAAAACCAAACTAATTACTATGTAACAATTTATTCGAGTTGAAGTGAAAAAGTAATTGATTTAGAATAATTTTCTCAAAAATTTTACTTAAAGTCGGTAATATGGATATTGGTCTATAGTTAGCTGGGTCTGATTTATTCCCAGCTTTAAAGAGAGGCATCACCTTGCTGTGCTTCATCAAGTCAGGGAACACGTCACTTTTAATACAATTATTAAAAACTAATGCTAGGTGAGGGGCAATATTGTCAATTACTGGTTTTATAACTTTTGTGGACATACCCCAGAGATCAGTTGTACTTTTAATATTAAGTAATTTAAATGCCTTGATAATGTCTCTAGAGTAATAGACTCTTTGAAAATAAAATATACATCACATTCCTTCACATTATCTCTAAGTAATTTTTCGGCAACTGTAGGTGATGAATTTAAGTTTTTTGTAGTTGAGATCGGAATGTCTGCAAAAAACTTCTCAAATACTGTCGCAACTTCAATGTCAGAACTAACTTTTTTATCATTAATATAAAGTTCAAATTTAGAGTTGCGACTGGCGACTCTTCCAGTCTCATCTGCAATTATTTTCCAGGTGGTTTTCACTTTGTTTTTAGAGTTCTTAATTTTTTCTTTGATGTGAAGAACCTTCGCTGCTTGACATACCTTCTTGAAAATCTTCGAGTATTTCTTGACATATAGTTTAAAAGCTTCACTCCTGTTCATTGACTTCTCGTTATACAAGTCATACAATCTTTGTCTACTAACAATAATACCTGCAGTTGCCCAGTTACTAAAATTATTTCTTTTATTACTAAATCTGACCGATTTAGAAGTAAATACAGAGTCAAAGTGGTTTTTTACTACTTTAAATAAATTATTAAAAGTTTCATTTGGATTAATTGACACATTCAAACATTGAAAACTTGAAAGTAATTTACTTCTACGTTTTGTGTTTACAGGAATAAACTCAATATTTTCTATCGGATTATTATCACATTTAAGATCAAATGATGCTAGCTGTCCACAGTGATCAGAGTTAAGTAAATTAATTATGTCTTTCCTAAAAGGAGTGACATTTGTGAAAATATTATCTATACAAGTAGCTGTTGTTTCACATATTCTTGTTGGTTCATAAAATAAATTAATTAGATTATACGATTTGAACAAAGATGTGAATCTAACAGTGGTCGAGTTAGAGTCTAATAAATTAATATTAAAATCACCACATACAATAATCTTCTTATTAGAGACACATACTTTCGTCAGCACTTGATCCATTATTTGTTCAAAAGAATCGTTTAAGCTTGATGGAGGCCTATATACGCATACAATAATAAGGTGGCTCAACTCAATACAAGCCAACTCAATAATTCGTTCACTAGACAGTTTTACAATATCTTTACGTTCTTTACATTTCAATTTTTTATTAATCAAAATTAAGTACCCACCCCTAATGACATTTTCTCGACAGAAAGAGCTCCCTACTTGGTGATCACAATAGTTAAATATTAATTCATGATTTTTTAACCAATGTTCTGTTACGCATATAATGTCAATTTTAAATTCATTTAAAAATAACTCAAGTTCTAATTCTTTCCCTATTATGCCTTGTAAATTTTGATGCACCAAGTTTATATTAAAATTACAGTTTTTCCCAGAGTTCTTACTAGGCCCTTCGTAGGAGGCATCAGTATAAATATTTCCAGCTAAGAAATTGCTAGAGTGAGCCTCTGTTGTCCTATAATCTAATTTAAATTATTTGGAACATATTCCAAGTTTTTACTAATAAAATTGTCAGTATAAGAACACTGCTCAATAAAAGCAGTGGTCGGCTTAGCCAATTTTTTGGCTTGTCTTAAAACTAAAAAATTATATAGCCATTTAGCTAAATGTTGTGTAAAAAATTTAGATTTAGTAATACTTTAGTAATACTTATCATATGTTAGATTAACCTAGAGATAAAAATATTATTAAAGTCAACCACATCGATTTGTGGTAAAGTCTTATTTAAAACTAAATAATTTTGATTAGTAGCACTACACAGTAGGCTGTTCAATTTAAACCTAATATAATTTTCTTTACTCTCGTGCGGCAGTTTATTATTTGATAATTTGATGTAAGGAAAGGTAAACAATAAGATTTTTTAAATATTTTCTTTGTTACTTAATGTGTCTATATAATCTAACATCTGTTTTTTGTTTATCTTTCCTCTTCTCCCGACTAGTATAACTAAAGTTGTATTGGGGCAACAAGTAGAATTGATTGCCCGGCTAATGATTTGTTCAAATGATGCCCCCGGCAAACAAGTGCTAGTTACTTGTTGTCCCAAACACAATTTATTTAGATACACACCAAGTCCATGGCCTATTTCATCACAGTAAATGCTAATGAAACCAGACTCTGGGGTATGTGTCTGTGTCTTATTATAATATTTTGAGGATTCAGTACAAGCCTTCGACTCTGAACAGATAACTTATTAATATTGAAGAACAGAAGACTTATTAATATCGTACTGAGAATTATTGATATTTTTGTGGCAATTACAATTGTTATAAAAAGAATTTACACGGTCCTCATTATACCGTCCAATTTCAATTAGGTCATCCATAGCTGATATATGTGCAGAAATTTCTTTCTGCGCTAATTCATACTTTTGTTGAATAAGTGTCAATGAGCAGTGCAACTGTGAAATTTCAAATTGAAGGCTACTTACATCCGCCACATAGCTAAGCCTAGTATTTTCTAGCTCTTTACAGCAGCTTAATAATTGATTTTTAATAATGTTTTTATTTTTTGTCAACCGTATAAGCTGCCTTACATTTTTTTTGTTTTTTTGCACTAGTAACTCGGTTTTCCTAATACATTTTTTAACTTTAATATACTTTTTTAATTTATTTTTGCTACACATAGTATGATAGTTATTTATTGTATCATCCCCAGTGAGATCTATGGTAGTAATGTTATTCTTTGTAAAGTTATTTCCGTTACCTAAAAGTTCATCGTATAAACATTGAGTTTCTTCCAACTTTTTGCATTGTAACTGATGTTCAAGGGACTTGATATACTCCTGAGCATCTTGCAGCATCTTTTTAATATTATAGCAATATTGACAACATGATTGATAATACAATAGATAGTTTTATCATAAACACAGCTGACTCGGACTCTTCCGACGAATCATCTTTGTCTAGTACAGACGACAGCGATTAAAATTCGAACTTTATAATAATTTATTCAAATAAAAATGTTTTGAACCCCTGAAAATTTGTTTACATTCTTTATCTCGTCTGGTTGGCCTTACTTTAGATGGTTTCAATTTTTTTTAGAAGTTGCCTTTTGAAAATTGTATTCTATTCAATTCAATTATAGTTAAGTATAGAACCTTCTCCAAATATTTTAAATAATAAAATAGAATGTTTCATTATCTTTCAGGATAGTCAGCAAGCAATTGCATGTGAGATTTTAAAGACACAGTTTAATTTGATACACCATTCCAGTCCTGATGATTGTGTTAGTGAGCAGGATGAGGCAATGTTTTTGAAGCTCATGCCTTCACTCACGGCTCTGTTGTATGCTCAAACTTCTAGCCAAGAGAAGCTGATGGAGCTACACAGTAACATTTCTAATTTATTAACCGGGTAATTTATTTATTCAGCGATTTTATAATATAAAAATAAAAAAATTAATTTGCGACGGCCGCCACCTGCAGTCAACCCCTCAAAAGGCGACAACATTGAAAGGCAGCAACAACTGTGGTTTTGCTATAGATGACAGAGTGTTGTTTGTCTGTAAGAGCTTTTACATATTATATATATATATATATATATATATATATATATATATATATATATATATATATATATATATATATATATATATATATATATGTGTTATATATTTATATATGTGTTTTAGTGTCCCACCAATGTTTTATCAATATTTGACACCTGACCTACACGATGGCGAAACAGCTTCTTATGTGTATATCGGCAGAAATATGGACGCATTACAAGCACTACTGGAAGTTTTGCAGTATAGGCTGACTATTACTACAGTAAGTGGAAATTTATAGTTTAAATAGTTGTTTAGTTTAGTCATCAAATCTAATACATGTTAATTCTAATTACTTAACAATAAACATTGAGAATTATAAATAAAGGTCTAATAGTTGAAAACATGTGTGTTATGTACACACTTATACTATTTTGAAGTTAGTTACAAATCACACAAAAGCGAGACGGTTATCAGCACTTCATCATGTAGCAAGGTATTACTTATTTCAGAACACAAAAAACCAGTATGAAAACCTGTCTCCCGTACTGACAGTGCTCAATAAAAGCGCAAAAGGTTGCGCTGCCCAGCGCAAGTATCTACGTCAAACAGTGTTACCTCCTCTACGAGATGTGTCCCTGCCACCAGAGAAGGGTAACACCTTGAGGAATCAACTGTGTCGTTTACTAACAACACCTGTGACGTCTGTCAGAGATTTAGTGGCTGAATTCCTGTTTATACTTTGCAAAGAGAAAGGTATGAATAAAAATCTCAATATATGGAGTTGCGATTTGTGAACCATAATACGACATGTATTCAGTATTATGTATATAAATTGTAGGCACCTAATTGAATATTTTCAATTGTGTAATATCCAGAAAATTATAATTATTATTTGATAAATCATAAATGGTGTAATCTGTCAACTTGTAATTGTTTTTATCTTTATTTTTTTGGGACTTTCAACAAGTATTAATAGCCTCAAAAAAACGCAATCAATAATAGATTTGCATGCATTCATGCTCCTTTTAAATATTTAGTCTTTAATGGCCAAACTTGAAAATTTAAAAGGAGGATGGGCAAAAATGTATTGACGCTGGTCAACCTACCCATCATTGGAAAGGGATTTTTTTTCCTAAAACACAATATATACCTATACGTAAATAATGGGAATTTTTGTGTATACGTCATAAACAAGAATATCTTTATCCCTTTTAATTATCGTTATGCTAAAGTTTGCCGCATTGCATTCCTCTTCAGAATTTGTTTTTTATTAAAACACTGTCGAAAGGTGTAATAACTATAAAACATTGTGAATTTTTTCATAGTTAGTCAGTTTTATCACGCCGGTTTTCTATGAGCCCATGTAATTTTTTTAGTCGGGCTGTCCCATTCGTGCCGAACCATAGCTCTAACACAATGAAAAACAACTTTTCCACGCGACCTAGCTCACATTATTAAAAGTATATTCAAACAAGGGGAAACGAAAACTGTATTTTTTTCTTTTTGGCGTCTAACCATAAAAGTACATTAGCTACACCTTTATGGCCATACAAAAAAAAAAGTACTAAAAAGACCTTTATAATGACAATTAATAACCCATACCCAACACCCCGCAATTTCCATCCTCCTTTTAAGTAAATTAATGGTTATATTTAGTATTATGTAAATTATGTTACTTATTTCAGTTGGGCGTATGGTGAAGTACACGGGCTTCGGTAATGCAGCGGGTCATCTCGCACAGAAGGGCTTGATGGGCGGTGCTAAAGGGCCCATACAGTACTCATCAAGTAGTGAGGACTCAGACACAGAGGAGTATATCCAGGCGCAGCCCAGCATAGACCCCGTTATGGGCTGCACTAGACCGCCACGCAGCAATCCCTTCGAAGGCATGTCTGAGGAACAGGTAAATAATTTAATATACTAGTTTTCCATACAATCTTTGTAACCCATTGCATTTCCTTAGGTAATGAATTAGAAACAACAATCCTAGCAACTGCTCTTCTTATAGTATACTCTGACTAACATAAATAAACAACTACCCACATACACCTAGAGTTCCTACACTAACAACTACACCTACAAACTATAGACATATACTACCTACAATCTACATCTGTAAATACCTACACAAACTATACTTACACCTACTACTAACACCTACAACCTACACCTACAACCTAAACTTGATGTGTGAAAGAGTTATCAACAGCTGAGGGTTGAAGACAGTAGGAATATCGCTATTAAACAAAAGGGGATGGTGTTAGAAGTGTGGAAAATAATAGTTATAATAATTATTTTTAATACAAAATCTTAAAATTCTAAAATACTGTAGAACCTATTCTCATATTGTATACGAAATTCACCTGCAAAATTTCATAAAAATCGGCCAAACCATTTCTAAGGAGCTCCGTAACAAACACCACACACGAGAATTTTATGTTTAAGATATCAGCAAGCCAACACACACACACACACTTCCGAAAAAATTTAGGTAGTGGTTTTCGATTTGCGCGACCGCAGTTACTAGAAATATCTGTCTGTGTGGTCTTTCAATAATTGATTTTAATGTATGAAACATTGACTAATATGTTCTTGAACGTTGTAGAAAGAGTACGAGGCGATGAAGCTAGTGAATCTCTTCGACAAGATGTGCGGCGGCGCGGTGCAGCCGGCGACAATCGGCCCCGACGGCCGCCCGCAGCCGATACAGCACGTGCTACAGCTAAGGGAAGACATGCGCTAGATGGTGATGTAGCTCAAAACATTCCATAATGCCAATTCGCATTAGTATTTTAGTCTAGTAACAAGTCATGTGCAGCTAAAATACTCGCCAATTATAGAGCACTATAGAGTGGAAAATCGTCGCCGCGAGCGTATGTATTTAAATGAGCATAATAACTGGTGTACGTACTACGTATACACGCACACACGTGCACGGAACTTATGCGGCGACGTTCCGCGAGGCCTGTGTGCGTGACTTCTACTGGCCATTAACGCACTGCATAGCAACCGGGTGGCATGCCCCATATCTTATATTTATGAATATGTGCTAATTCAAAAATGGTTAATGCTACATTTTGAGTACAGTCCTCAAGTGTGTTGCAAGACGAACAGTATATAAAATTAATAACACGTCGGAACAAACTTGGCGCTACTAGACTAAATTACTGGAGCGAAGTAGGCATAAAGTCCAGTCGCTAAAGACGTAGGATTTTGTACATTGACACACAATTAGCTACACAAACTACCATATTATTGTTGTCCCACTCGCACAATGGCATTAACCGACGGCATTATAATATTATATCGATAAAGTTTTCGTCATTGTCATACAGCGCGTATGCAAGCAAGTGTCATGACTTGGCAGTCGTGTTAAAGTACAATTTATGTACGAATAGCTTTCTGTTTAGTGTTCGCACTTTACATACATTTAGATCGTTAAATTATTAAAAATCTGTGGTTATCGAAATTCCCGTCTTACACTTTTGTTTTTTAATATTTATTTGTAGGTTTTCAATTAGTACATTAAAATATAGCTGTGGGAAGCTCCCCAAAAAGGTGTACAAAAATATGAATGTAGCAAAAAAACTTGAAACTTTTAGATATTAATTCCTATAATTATATAGGAATTAATATCTAAAATATTCCATTTCCATTATTCTATATATTCCTAATTCTTATGAATCCGAGCAAAGAATAGATTCATGTTTTCCTATATGTATGCTGGCCCTAAACCTTCGCACATGTTTTGGCTATAGCAGTCTTTAAATGTGGTCTCAAAGTTAGTAGTTATTTTTCCAAAACCAGAAGATCATTATTATGAAATAGCATTTAGGAAATAAGAAGTTATTTCCTAAATGCTGTTTCATGATAATGATCGACATTTTTAGATGTCGAGTAGTATTATAATTATTATTATTAATGTATATTTTAATAGTACCTCACTTTAGGTAGTGTCGATTTATTATTTTTAATAGTAGTGGGAGGCAATCATGTAGAACAATTTTATAAGTGTTTTTGTATGGTTGTGTATGGTTTTTTTTTTTTTAGTTTGAATACGTATTTAATAGGGTTCTATATTAATCGGAACGGTTTGGTTAGTAATGATGAAAAAAAAAAAGTTTTTACCATTTTTTTATTTTCCATCGAATTTTTAAAGAAACATACAATACTGAGCGTTCATGCCAGCCTTACTATAAAATCTTATATAAATACTAGTTGTATGTTGTTCTGTCTTGACTGTAATAAATAGATAACTACTTACACATACACCTACAGTTTCTACACCAACAACCTCAACTGAAACCTACACCTACCAACTACACCTACACCTGTTCCCTACACCTACAACCTCCAGATGATAATAATAATCTTCAACCCTCAGTGGTCGACAATTCATCATTCTCCCTCACTTAACTCTCACTCAATATGATATGTGGTGTTGGGTGAGAATGATGAGTTATTGACCACTGATGGTTGAAGATTATTACAGTACTAATATCGCTATTAAATAATGGAGGTTGAGTGTTGCTTAGTATTTTTTAATACCAAACCATTTAATAATAACAAAAAATTACAAAAAAATGTTTTTAAAGTGGGCCAACCTTATCACTTAGAGGTATGAAAAATAGCTTAGAACCTAATCTCATACCTACAGAATACACCAGCAAAAAAAAAACGATCAAGCCGTTTCGGAGGTGTTCTGTCTGTTAAAAAATTGACAAGTCTTTTGTAAAACATTGAGGTTTTCGGCTTCACTAGAAATAGTATTATTCTAGTCATATAGTATGTATTTATTTACATCTTTGTTGCCACAACAAATTTTAAAAGATTTCTAGTATTTCCGTAGTATAAAATCTTGATATTTACTGTAGATTATATTCTAGAAAAATTATAATATAAATTATGAAAAGTCTATAAAACTATCTTGTACTTTACATTTTGCCAACTTCTTACTGTAAAAAAGCATATGGTTTAAATATAATATGACAAAATTCTTGAAATTAATTATTAATGCCCGGTTTCTGAGGTGGATTTGTCGGTAAACATCTATTCATAGCTTTTGAATAGAGAATGTACCGAAAAATTCACCTCACAATCCGGGCATAAGTAGCTAAGATTAGAAAATAAGTTAATTTATGTCTATTTAAGTAATATTATTTATACCAATATAAAGTTTTAAATGTTTAAATTGTAGCAAAGATTTATTAATCTTTCAAAGCGAAATGAGAATGGAATGTTTTTTAGAACTGTACGAAAATATCATTAGTGTTAAAACGAAATCAAATATTATCGTGATTATTATAAATCTTTAAGCAATTTTAATATTATATTCCTTACGTACCTATGACTCTAGCATTTTATTTGAATTTTACCTCTAAACATCATTTATCCTTTACCTAAGTATTATTATGCTTGGAGTATAAGTTCGCGGAGTCGGGCACGGCGCGCCATAATTTTATGCGGCGCACGCGCGGTATTCGCACCAGCTTGGTGCGCGCCATAGCGGACCGCTGCAGCTGGGACTCGCCACTGCTGCAACGATGGATTAAAAACTCCATGCGCCGCTGTGACCTGCACTACCTCAAGTGCGGGTCACAGCGGCTCCGTGAGTAATGAACAAGGGGCATTTTTGTATGGAGCCCGTCCCCACTGTTGTAGCACTACCACACATATCAAAAGTCATTTTCAAGTCTAAACTATGAGACCATTAGATTTTTAATAAGTCAATAAACCTACCCTAGCCAGGATTCGAACCCGTAGATTTTGAAAAAAATATTACTAAAAATACGACGGTACTCGCTTGAAAGGAACATTTTCTGGTAAGTAATTCTATGCGAAAAAATTGAGTAAAAGCTTATTTTTAGCATGTTATTATTTTTCCATTAATTTCTTCAAAATATGAGGCAGTTTATAAAAATACCGTATTCCCAGAAATTGTTCCTAACTAGCAACACTATGAAATGGTGTAAAAATATATTGTACTTATTCTTTGCAATGTTATAATTTTCGTACTGGCAAAACATACACTTGCTCTGAAAAAATTGTTTTTTTTTAAACAATGTTGATTTTATGTAGTTGCCTAAACACAAATTGCTTAGAAGACGTTGGCACCACCTTATAAATTGAATAAGTATTATATTAATATGCATTTTACGTGCCCATAAATATAAAGCTACGCTAAAATCGTGTCGCCTCAAATCAGTCATTTCAAAAGTACAGTTAAAATCTACTGGAAATAATAATGAGTGGACTTTAAAATATTCAAATTAAATTGTGATCGTCTAACAATTAACCTCCGTTTACACGGGCGTTAAACGCTTCTTGTTGGTGTAAATCGGCCTTGCGCGATGTCACTAGGCGCTCAATCTGCATATTCAAATTCCGCCCCAAGTACAGTGAATCTCCGTACTGCGGCTAGGGCGGGCGGATTTTATCGCGAAATACATTTACATAAAATTGTTATTGTTGCATTACATTCTCCATAGTTAAATAAAAAATTTAGTTTTATTTTAGTCATTGAAAATGTAGTGGATATTTGGATATTTTATCGATTGTAATTTTATAGGTCAGTGATCTCTCTTTGTTTAGAATAAGGTTTCGCGTGACAGCAGGTAAGAACTTGTGTTTTGAGTATTCTCTCGTTATACAGAGATAAGCCTACTGTTTCGTTTAGTTATATTGAATTTGTTACGTCAGTTTTCTAGCTTGTTGATTGCTATAAACCGACTTTAAAAAATGTATTACAAATATGGCTCTGTAATGTGTTTATGTGCTGGAAAAAATTATCCTACTATCTGTACCTACTCAGCTAAACTTTTAAATACAGAAAAAAAATCTGGCCTGCGATTAAGCTAATTTTTTAAAACATTTTTACCAAACCCTTTTATTTTTACTTCTTATAAATGAATTTAATGTGTCGAAATATTGTATTTACATAATCTCTACTCCGTGAACGAACAATTTTTGTTGGCTTTAACTCATTTTCGAACACCCAAACTCGTGACTGGTTTTTTGTTTCGGGTTCGTACGCGTATATCCAGGATTCGTCACCTGATACGATGTTGTATACAGCATTTGAGGATCCTGCGTGGAATCTTTCGAGAGTTCTCGACGCACCAAGTAACGCGAGCCGCTTTTTGCTCTTTACAGAGCAAATGCGGTATCCATCGGGAAAACAACTTTTTTACACCTAATTGTTCATGCAAGATTATTTGTATTTGACTCATGCCAATGTCTAAAGTTGCCTGAATTTCGCGGTATGTCACATGTCGATCTTCCTCAATCAGCTTACGCACAGCATCAACGTTTTCTTGGGTGACTGCAGTATTTGGACGACCTTGACGGGGATCATCACTGAGCTTGACACGTCCACGTTGAAATTCAGCAAACCAGCGATAAATTGTGGTTTTGGATGGGGCTTCATCACCAAATGCAGAAATCATCCGGTCAAAACACTGTTTTTGTGTTAAACCACTTCGAAAGTCATAATAAATCATCGCTCTAGAATTTTCTCGAGTAAATTCCATTTTCTCAACGACTAAACAAGTTTGACAAGACCTTGTGACAAGACCGAGAATCTTTTTTTAAATAAATAAACAGTATTCGATTTTTAAAACCAAGGAGTTTTAAATTAAAAAGATTTTAATATGACAGGAACAGTGGAAATATTCCATTCCCGATACTTTTAGTGCAGCCCTCGTAATATTTCACAAATTAAATGATATTTTCAAACAAATTATTCATATGAAATTAAATATAAGTCTCATTCACTTGACAGTTGACATTCATTGTCAAGTCTAAAAAGTATATCAAAGAGGTTACAAATATATAATAAAAAATGGATTGCAATTCCAATGTCTCGCTAAAACCTGAGACCGGCTGGACTGATTTGGCTAATGTTGGTCTAGAAATTGAAACGATGAGAATATTGGAAAAATTGCGGGGAAAATATTAACACTATATTTACAGGTGCGACAGAACAACGTGTGTCGGGCTAGTATTATTAGATAATTACATATGAAATTGGCGTTTTGTAAAGGAAGAACATAAAGTCGACTTTTTTAACATAATATATTTATTTAATCAAAGTATATACCATTGCTATCTATGCACTTTTGCCATATTATAGGTAGTTCATTGGTTCCTTTACTAAAAAAACCATTCGGACAGGAATATCAATAAAATCATTCTATGCGCTTTGGACTGCCCCATCGGAGTTGAATTTTTTCCCTTGCAAGAAGTTATCCAAATTTCAAATAAAATGGTAATCTGTTGGACATTCCAATTGAAGCTCCTCTAATGTGGTAGCCGTCTGTTGTGCAGTGTGTGGTCTAGTGTTGTCCTGAAACAGCAGTGGTCTAGAGCGAACTCTAGACGAGCGAAACTAGAGCGAAAATGACCAACCTCGGTTGTTTAGCAACTAGCTTTTCGATCATGATTTGCAGTTGCTGGCAATAGACATCTGCCGTAATCATCTGGCCAGATTTAAGAAAGCTATAGTGAACGACACCGGCACTAGTCTACCAAACCTAACAAGTAACTTTTTTTGAGTCAATATTCGCTTGGGGCAGGCTTTGGCTGGTTTGCCAGGGTTCAGCCATTGCGATGAGCGTTTTCGATTATCGTACAAGATCCACTTTTCATCACAGGTAATGTAAAATTCGATTTAAAATCCTTTCATTATTATGCCGGTTGAGTAATGTAACGCAGCAATCGACGCGCGTTTGTCGGTTTGCTGCATTCAATTCATGAGGTACCCACCTTTCAAGCTTTTTCACCTTCCCAATTTCCTTCAAGTTGATTAAAATAGTTTTATCACTAACACCGCAGCCTGCAGCTAACTCCGACGTGGTTTGCGATGGATCCGCTTCCACAATAGCCTTCAATTCTTCATTATCAACTTTGGTCTCCGGCCGTCCACGGGGCTTGTTCTGCAGGTCGATTTTTCCAGAACGATAACATTGGAACCAGAAACGCAGTGTGTTTTCTTTTGCGACACCGCCGCCATACACATCATTAATCCTTGGAGCCGTTTCTGCAGCACTGGTGCCACGGCGGAACTAGTACTCGAAAACAATACGATATTTCAAGTTTTCCATTTTGTAAACAGAGTGACGCAAAAGAGGAAAAAACAAGTGAATTACGGTTTTCGAAACACAAATGCATGAGTAAATAGCGGTATAAATTTGAAATTGGAATTCCTAACTAAAGAAGATATATTTGAGATCAAAGTACGTACTGGCCAGTACGACAAAACGCCAATTTCATATGTAAGGACTTAACGAAAAATAATACGTAAAATTGTAAGCAAAATGTTTATTTCACTATCTGTCAACATTTTGTAATCTCGCTAGATGTTATATTACAATCTAACGGTATTTACAACTTTACGGTGACATATACATATTATAACTGAGAGTATAAGAATTTGGCGGGCCTGAGATCTCAGTCCATAATTTTAAGTAGGGTTTCAGTAATTGGCTGAAAGTGTACCTACTTCTCGGAGACAATTCACCATGCTTCTACTAACGGCGTTGTGTTAGAGCACTTTCAAGTTTGTTTTCTGTAACACAGAAGATTGAACCTACCTACTATGTTGCTATTAAGGTGGAACCGCAACAGGCGTAACTACGCGGCAGCGGACTACGCGACGCGGCACTCCATTGCGATATTACTAGTAGGGACGCGTCGTGTCGCTATCATTCATCATGTTGCTACTCCTATCGTGTGTACTGGCATACACTACACCGCTCCTCGCCAAGAGCTGCGAGCGCGCGCCGCCGCACGCGCAGCCCGTGGACACCTTCTACAAGCTGGGAGTAGCTGGCGACCCCGACTTGTTCCTGCCCGGCGAACTATACACAGGTACACTTGGCTCTTGTACTGCTGGTGTAGAGTAGAAAATACCGAATGCTCTAAGGAAAGACTATTTGAGACATCCTATTAACGGTCTTGTCAGTGTATGAATGGAATGGAATGCTTTTTGATGTGAAACGTTAATTAGCACGACTTGACCAAAAAATGAACTTCAATGCCATGAGTAACAACGTAACAACTGACGCTGGCATTCCTAGATGGGCCCTGTGTTTCATGTGCGTGCATGCATGTAAACTCATGACACCTTTTTATATATCTGCCAAGTATTTTTTTTCATATCTGCCAGGCGGCTTTAGTACCTATCAATTATCAAATACTTACAAATATTATGGCAGTATCAATTTGTTTATTTCCAGTGTCTTTACAAGGTATTGACAGTGGCCAAGGACCTACTCCGTTTATAGGATTCTTGATCTGGGCCGAGTTACATGTTGACGAAGTAGACGAGAACAAAACTGAGTCTCCCAATGTTCATCAACTGGGCGCGTTCCAAGCGTACGACGCCCAAGCGAAGCTGTACGAGGCGTGCATGCCGGCGGTCACCAATGCGACTTCGCATCCTAAAACTGAAATACAAGTATGTGTTTTAATGTCTTTAAGATTTTTCTGGAATAATAACTTGTCACAATATGATTTAGGTTCTAAGATCTCATATATTTCTATTTTTAATTATCTAGATTAAGACGTCACTGCAGTTTAAATTTGATAATTTACCATCTAATAAAACTACACCATTGCTTTGGTACGAGGTATAAGTACTTACGATTTATGCTTACTGTATCCACCATTGTAAGCCACATTTTGGACGTCTATGATGATGAATTTATTATTCAACCGTTTTTTTTTTGCATTTTCGTTCCATATGTTATGCTGCCTTTGGGATTATTTACCAATAATGCTTATTTAAGATAAACGTAACTATATTTTCTATTGTAGGTAATATGGACGGCACCTTCAGGCGCCGCAGAGGTGTGCGTGCGGTTGTGCGTGCGCGCGACGCAAGCTAACGCCGTGGCGCCAACGGTACTCGCGCGCAAGTTATGCCCCGCCCCCGTCGCGACGCTCAGCCTGCCGCGCCAGCCGCCTATTGTTGAGCCCTGCTGTGCCTGCGATGAGGCCAAATATGAGGTAGGTTTCCCTTTGAAACGTCTTTAAGTGATTGATCTCATAGAAATAATATAAATATAAAATGACGACCTCTGTGGCTCAGTGGTTCAGCGCGTTGGTGCTCAAGCCGGGGGTTGCGGGTTCGAATCCCGCCGAAGGAACAACAAAGTTTTTCTGTGTTCCTGGGTCATGGATGTGTATTAAAAATGTGTATAATAGTGTAGTATAATATAATGAAAATCTTAAATATATGTATAGTATAAAAGTATTAAATATACTTCCCGTTTTCTGGTACCTGTAACACAAGATTTTCGGATACTTACCACGGGGCCAGACTGACGTGGTGTGAAGCGTCCATAGATATTATTATTATTATAGTGTACGCATTACGTTAGAGACAGTTTCAAAGTTTTTCTTAACGAAATCTGCGTGAAATGTTGCTTTGTGGTTCGACGAATGAATTCATTTGTCTCTAGGCTCTAGGGAGGAGGAATTTTTAAAGGTCCGGAAAGTAGATTGCTTATGATATTGTGTTAACGGGCCGTAGTAATCGAATAATACAGGTTTTGATGTACCTATCTCTTATATGTTATCAATATCTTATAAATAACTTGTTCCGCAATGGATTTTCAAAGGTAACATTCGAAGGCATGTGGTCGAGGAACACGCATCCGCGCGAATTCCCGCCGGAGAGCGCGCGCGCACATTTTGGTGACGTCATCGGTGCGTCTCACACCGCGCAGTACCGTGTGTGGCAGGAGGGCCGCGTTGCCAGCACTGGCCTGCGACGGCTGGCTGATGACGGTATGACCACCGCGCTGGAGAAGGAGTTAAAAGCCGAGGTGAGGATCTAAATCTTATATATTACTAGCTTTTACCCGCGGCTTCGCCAGCGTGGAATATTGTTCTTGGAGAAAAACTTCTTCCGCAAATAACTCTACTCACTGCAATATACTTCTGGATACAATATTGAAAAGGGTTTCCTATCGGCCGGTACCGCCGCGCCGCAACCGCTGTGTCCCTGTATTTTAAATCTGTGATATCTTCGAAAATATCCATTTAAATCACATGCTGTAAAGGGCCATATTGAGCTATATTAAATGCACAATGTATTTAAGGTACTTAATTGGATAAGAATTAATGCTGTATTGCTTAAAATTGCTTCGTAAATAAGCCATTATTTCTCGTAAAAAGTAAAGGATAAAAAATGGTTATTGTGGGTTATCCCTAAGAGATAGACATTTACCATCGCGGAATTTTTTGTAGACCTTTTTAAGGTGTACAGTACTGTAGTACATTATCACGTAGGGTTCATCCAGCGTTTGCAATGTAAGCGCAAAAAAAATGTGTTTATTTACGACACTAGAAACCTCTAAAACTATCAGTCTTTCTCTGATAGTTATGCATTTTCATACATCCCTCTTTAATCACTCTATCTATTTCAAAAATCCGCATCGAAATCCGTTGCGTAGTTTTAAATATCTAAGCATACATAGGAATAGACAGAAATAGCTACTTTGTTTTATAATATTTAGTGGTTATAAATAAAATAAAAATAATGAAAAACTACACAACTTTTCTTAATTTTGTCCAAAAGATATACACTATGGTTGAAACCACGAGTAGAAATATTTTCATAAACAATAAACTTTTTTCAAAAGGCTCTCAAAATGAAAACAATGCTAAATTTAAAGGACCTAAGGTAACAAACGTGTAATTTGAAACTGAAGAAGCAATTTCACTTAGTGGGATTATATTGTAGCGTCTGACACATGGATAGTAAACATTTAATCTGCGCAACTACAACAACAACGGCGTAAAGACAGTTTTGTTTTGTAAATTATCTAGCATGTGTCGGATGGGCATGTAAAAAGTCGGTCCTGCGCCTGATCTATTTCCAGTCGTGTCGGTTATCCGTCCCACTAGGTTTCGAGAGTAAAGGAAGAGAGAGTGCTCTTGTGTAAAGTAAGGCCAACGAGACGAGATAAAAAACGCTACTGAGTTGCATTATGAAAGTGAGTTAATATTATATCTGTCCTTGTCACTCGTATGCAATAATGACGTCAGTTGGTCGACGACAGCTGTCGTAGCGTGTTTCGTGGTACAGGAAAGCGGCCAGTGCCGCAATTGTCAACATTTGGTCCGCCAAACAATTGTGAACAAGTTAATTCCTGTTTGGATTGCGTTCGAAGTGATACATATTTTTTCGTCTCCGTATTTACTTGGTTTTTTGTTGTTAATATTCCGTTTCGGTTAGTTTTATTTTTGATTTTTGCTGTTATTGTGAGTGCTTAGTTGTTGATTTTAATTATGGAATCACAGCCTGGCGACTCTAGACAACCTTTGAAAGAAATTAATTCACCACGCAAAAAGCGTCAAAAGGTAAGTTAATTTATTAATTCATTTGCACTTGAACCATTACTATAATAACCATCGACAGCGATTAAAATTCGAACTTTGTAATAATTTATTCAAATAAAAATGTTTTGAACCCCTGAAAATTTGTTTACATTCTTTATCTCGTCTGGTTGGCCTTACTTTAGTGTAGTGTGTGCTCAGACACTTGGGCACTATAAAATAGCTCTTGCGTAGCTGGCCTGGTTTCAATGAAACCAGCCACCGTCACCGACATCGGCGTGGGCAACTATTATTATTATCTAGCAATTAACCTGCAAACCTCTGGTAACTGTGTTTTTGTAGAGCGACCACATCCGTACAATCATTAAGGAGCGCGGCATATCGTGACAGCAGATCACCGGCGCGGGGATACCGACCACCTTCGCGATTAAAATTCGAACTTTATAATAATTTATTCAAATAAAAATGTTTTGAATCCCTGAAAATTTGTTTACATTCTTTATCTCGTCTGGTTGGCCTTACTTTAGTGTAGTGTGTGCTCAGACACTTGGGCACTATAAAATAGCTCCTGCGTAGCTGGCCTGGTTTCAATGAAACCAGCCACCGTCACCGACATCGGCGTGGGGAGCTATTATTATTATCTAGCAATTAACTTGCAAACCTCTGGTAACTGTGTTTTTGTAGAGCGACCACATCCGTACAATCATTAAAGCGCGCGGCATATCGTGGCAGCAGATCACCGGCGCGGGGATACCTACTACCTTCGCGGTATTCCGGGTGGACGCTAAACACCACCTCATGTCGCTCGCGGCCAAACTGGCGCCATCGCCCGACTGGATCGTCGGCGTGTCGGCGCTGGAACTGTGTAACGCCAACTGCACGTGGCGGCGCTCGGCTACACTGCCGCTGTACCCGTATGACGCGGGCACCGACAGTGGAATTACTTATACGGTAGGTTTGTTTGAGTTTGAAGGCATAGAAGTTACAACAACTTGTATTTAATTATTGTTTTGCGCGAAAGAGATCGACAATATTATTTAAATCCTTAAAAGTTAAATATTTGAACACTAATTCTTTTTTAACACTATTTTAAAATATGATCATATTTGAATTTTTTTCCGTTATTTTTTTATTTATTTCAACAACCCCACAGTAAATAAATTTAAAATGTATTTAACAACCACATTATATTATTATTTCAGTCTCAGCGTCAACCGACAATACCGCAGGCGCCGGTGCGGGCGCTGCGGCCGGACTGGCCGCGCGACGCCCGATCGCCGTTCCACGGCGCGGGCGATATGCGCCCCTTCGCCCGTCTGCGTCTCAACCGGCTACGGTTGTACGAGAAGAGCTGCGATGCTTCAGGTAAATAAATCCACCGTGATAGAGACATGTTTCGGCACTAAGAGCCCGAGAGTGACACTAAGGCTTCATAGAACACAGGTGTGAACCCTGGCTTCCGCGACTAGCAACTGCGACTAATTTTTTACATAAACAATATTTTTATTTAACTCTGACATTTAATTACTATCTTAATTACTATGATTTTAACTTTTTGTTTAACCGTTAAACTCAATCTTAAGGTTAATGAATGATCTACAGCAGGTTGATGACCCGTTACTAATTGCTGGGAACAACTGGTAGATGTAAAAAACTGATTTCCACCGGTTCAACTAATACTCTACGCAAACTATAGACAACTGTGTTTGGTACATTGATGCAGTTAAAATAGTTTTTTAGCATTCCAATATTTTTAACAAACCATTTGTTTTTAACCCCCGAAGAAGGCAGAGAGGAGTGTTATAAGTTTGACGTGTCTGTCTGTGTGCCTGTGTGGTGGCATCGGCATAGCTCCCAAACGGCAAAAGCGATTTTGATGTAGTTTTTTTGCTTGAACGCTGATATGATCGAGAGTGTTCTTAGCTATGAATACTTATAATTTATTCAGTAAAAATACAATATGGTAAATTACAGGTAGGTGAAAAGTAGGTAACAATTTATACTTCATCTACATAAAGTTAACAATAGCGCCTGAACTAGGATAAATCTTCACAGGCAAAAAGGAGTGCTAATTACAATAATTATAATACAAACTTTTAGCTTAAAGTAAATAAATTAAATATATAGGTATTACTTAGGATTCATTTTGGTATGCAATAAAAATATAGTACACGCCTTAATTTATAAATGACATGTAATAAATATTATTTTTTTACACAACAACGTTATTTTACGTTTTTTACTCGGCGCGGCGAACCTTGATCGCTATGACAGTTCGTGTTAGTGATGGATCGTGTCGATTTTTAATTTTTTTATAGACAAAGGCCAATCACACAGTCTCCAAAACATGGACAGACAATACAGCGAAATCCTGTGTCAAAGCTCCGGAAGGCAAGGGCCAGCGTTTGATTATCTGCCACGCTGGTACAGCCAAAGGTTTTGTGCCTAATTGATTGTGGGCCTTCAAATCAGTGAAAACAACAGATTATCACGAAAAGATGAATTTCGAAAACTTTAAGCAATGGTTCATAAAACTTTTGGATAATCTGCATGAGCCCCACCATATTTTGAAGGACAACGCCCTATACCATTCTGTACAAGTAAACAAACCACCCACCAGCAACAGTAAGGCCCGTATTAATAAACCGTTCTCAAACTCATTCTCAAGACCTTTCTTGGCTGAGACAGTCTCAAGTAACGATTAGCTTCTCAAGACGGTCTTTAATTCATAGTATGATCTCAAGACCGTCTCAGTTGATAACGTTATTGAGATCACTTACTCAACTTTTAAGCGTCATCTACACGACAAAGAACGAATAAAATAACGTTTCGTTTACACATCTACAAAGAACGGATTTATTGATTATACATTCCTTCAATATTTCTTTTTAAAAATGTAATATTTAATAATATAAATACCAAAAAAGTATAGTCTGTATTCTTTATATTGAAAAAACTGATTTTCATTAATTTTTACGTATATATTAATATTTATTATTGTCTAGCATAATAATATCCATATTTTTTTAACAACTACGTAAAACGGAATGCGGATCATTGCCATTCGAAAAAAGTTTTTCTTCTTCTTATTCTTTAAAGTGGCTCCTTAGTGATTCACCAATGTGTTGTGTTGACGAAAACTCTGCCTTATGAGTGGGTTTTATGAATAAACAAGGGCACGGTGTATAGGAGGAAGTCGGTTGAATAACCTAAAACCTAGAACAGACAAATTTAGGGCCAGTACCAAAGTATGTACATAAAGTTTCAGTAAAAGGAGTATTTACAAAACACAGAACAGATTTAAGGTTGATAGGGCGAGGAATTGTAGGAGGGAGGGATCATATAATGAGGATTGTTTTTTGGGCAGCGAAAAAAAGTTCTGCTGTCAAGTGTCAAATCAAGTCAATGAATATAAATCAAATAGGTATAATTCGTTTAATATATTTAAATAAAATCGAAAATATTTCTACAAATACTCGACACTGGCAGAATGGTGCAAAACCTTTGCAACCGCGATTGCCAAAAAAAAAAGAAGAATAAGTATCAATTATGTATCAATATAGTATCTTTTTTTATAACTTTCTTTTGTGTTGAGTATGTAGTGTAAATTCTGAGTTTGTTTAATCATAAATATTTAGATTTCAATTTACATAATTGTAACACACCCAAAAACACCACAAATAATAATGTACTGTATCCCAATTCCCAAGCAAGCCGTTCTCAAGTCAAGGTTTGACTGTACCCACGAAACCGCGTCTCAAGTAACAGTTTGACAGCAATGACAGCGTACTTGAGTAACGAGTCTCGTTTATTAATACGTTCGCACTCACTTGATACGCCGTACCTACAAGCTGTACTTAAGTACGGTCTATTAATTAAAATAATGTCTTAAGTACCGTAAAATGGGGTGAATAGGTTTCGAGGGGGGAATAGGGTATCTGGTAAAGGATTTCTTTCATTGTCCATAGTTTCACTCAGAATAATAAAAATATTCTGTGCGAAAAAAAGAACTAAGGTCTATGGTTATAATTTTGTTTTCTGGCAACATAAAAACCATAGACAATAGCTGAACATGAAAAAATCTTGTTAAAAAAAGCTGTTTTACGGCGCGCCAAAATTTGCTCCTGAAAACTTTAGTTTTTTTCTGTGTTATAGTCTATTTTGAGTGTGTTGGCTAATTTTAATTAAAAAATTATACTTCCAAGGAGGCCCGGAAACAATAAGGTAAGATAATTCATTTGTTGTTTTTAAGTTAATTGGAAATAATGTTTTATACGTTTTTAATAGCTTTGTTTGGGGTCATTGGGGTCGCCTATGGGGGTAATAGGGTATATTACCGGGGTGATTGGGGTAGAATGAGGGGTGAATAGAGTCGAAAGAGGGGTGTATAGAATCGAGTGAGGGGTGATTAGGGTGATTGATATTAGGGCTGCCACAATTTGTATTATAATTAATTTCTTACCTACCTACCTATGTTATAAAGTAAATGAAATAAAATATAATAAAGTAAATTTAAATAATTATGAACATGTTGATCTATTATACTACAAATGTGTGAATTCTATTATTTTCTTACAATTATTAATTTATTTTTTATTTTATTAGGTACTACAGGTGAATTGTAAGCCGAGATCAAATGCCTCGCAAATATATACCTAAGCCAGGGGCAAAGACATATATAAAATATAATATGGACAAAATTAAAGAAGCTTTAGAAGATATATCTACAAAAAAGTTATCAATTAAAGCCGTTGCTACTAAATATGAAATACCCTTTTCCGTACTGCAACGCCACAACCAAAGAACTGTAAAGCCGCAAGGAGGACAAACTGCGTTGAGTCCTGAGGTAGAAGAGCATATTATAAAAAATTTGAACATATGTGCTGACTGGGGATATCCGATGGATAAAGCTGACCTCAGGTACATCGTCAAAATGTACCTGGATACTGTCAATATTACATGCAAACGATTCAAAGACAATTTCCCGGCCCAGATTTTATCGAAAGTTTTTTGAACCGGCATACTAAACACATATCAGTGAGGATATCCAAAACATAAAAAGGTCAAGAGCTGAAGTTTCTCCGGCCACAATCAATAAATATTTCTGTAAACTAGAAGAGTCTCTTAAAGATGTGCTCAAGACTCTTGAAAATATAGTAAATTATGATGAAATGAAACCTTTCGAATACTTAGGCTACTTTTTATCCCCAAAAAGTACAGTATTCCCGTGGGATTCCCCGATACTATAATTACGCCGGCGGAGCCGCGGTAAAAGCTAGTATTCATAAAATAAGTTTTATTTCATACTTTTTTGTGCATTTTTACTTTGGAAGTCGGTTTTTCTGCTCTAATGTCATAAATTTTTCGAAATAGTAATTAGTATCTACATTGAGGCAAAAATGAGTTTTATTCGTGTGTGGTATAAAATGATTGTAAAAATAATGGCAATATAACTCCAGAAAAGTTGTCCATTAAAGTGCCGGAAGATATCGAAATGAGGAAAGTTTGGTTGGAAGTTGAAACTTGCAAAAAGATATCAGTCCTAAATCATTTATTCTTGAATACTTTCTTGCGAATTGTCTTAAAGATAAGAACGCTTTATTAATACGGGCCTTAAAAGGTGAAATACTAGAGTGGTTGCAACGCAATGGTGTGGTGGCTGACAGTCAACTGTTAAAAAAGGAGTTGGTCAGATTATTTAACCTACAGAAACTCCAAACAAAGCGGACATATTTTTTGGATGAAATGGCAAAATCCAAAGGTCACACAGTGATTCGGTTACCGCCATACTACTGCCAATATAATGCCATTGAGATGATATGGGCGCAAATCAAAGGTGGGTAACTTGTATTTATTTTAATGTTTATGTACAAATTATGTACTTTTACTTCAATCTCACTCTTTTACTTTGCATCATACTCAATCTTAATAAATATTGTTTCAGGTTGTGCAGCCAGGCTTAACACCACTCCGCCATTTACAGCCAATAAAATGCTGACATTATTAGAAAAAGCTTGTAGTGAAGTGACTCCGGATAATTGGAGGAAAGCCGTAGAAAAGACTAACAAACTTTGCTACGATGATTGGATCGAGATGTGCGATACGACACTATTGAAGATCAACCATTATTGATAAACGTAGGCGACGGCAGTTGTAGTTCAGATTCCGAGTCTGAGACGCAAACACTAATATCATTATCAGATTCAGAATAAAATACAGGGTAAGTAAATTAAGTAGTACAGGGTAATTACAAAAGTAAGTGATAATACTTTAGGGTGTGTATGTGTCCCTTAATAGAGTTCACTGGCAAAGTAGCAGCGCTGAAAGCGAAAATTTTTTTTGTAATTTGTATGAGGAAGCTCATGTACATATGTCGCTGGGGCGGTTGCCCATACAAATCACAAAAAATTTTTTTCGCTTTCAGCGCTGCTACTTTCACAGTAAACTCTATATAAGGAACACATACAAACCCTAAAGTATTATCACTTACTTTTGTTACAACCTGTATATGTAAATAAATAATCGTTAAACACCTTTTTTTTTCATTTCGTGTTGTCCTATAGTTATTTTTTTAATTTTCTTGGGTATATAATCATGTGTGTATGTATGTATGGTATGATCGTAATCTATTGTTCCATTCAAAAATAAATGAACTAAAATTTAAGTATGGAAAAAAAAAGGGATCAAGGTTCGCCGCGCCGAGTATAGTAACAAATTTTCTGTTTCCTCATACGTCAATTTTTGAGTGAATTCTTTAGGTTTATTTTACAATTGTAATAGTAAGGGCATATATTTTGAATAAAGCATTAATTCTATTGTAAAGAAGTAGGCCTAAAAATAAATAAAATTTTGCAGTAAAAGCATGTTTTGTATCTGCTTTCAATGGTCAAACGATATCTTTCCGCTTTCTTTCTTTTGATGTAATCCGAGCAATAGGGTAGGGACATGTGCTGCTTTAGAACTACATTTAATATGCATAATTGACTAACTGTTAAAAAAACTGTTGTAAATTAATCATCATCATCACATCATAATCATAATCCAAGTGCACGTGCATGTACCCGGTGCCCCAGAGGGTGGCAAATACCTAAATTAAAAGTCGTTTCTATACTAACAATATTATGGGCTACGCCTGAATTTATTTTTTATTATTTGTTTTATAAAGCAGGTTAGTTGGGAAAAGGAATGGACGGAAGTTACATACTTTGATGATTGATCTCTGTGCTCTTTTAACGGTTATAAATAGTGTTTTACCCACTACATGATGTAATACAGTAAGCTAATATGGATTTACATGGAGCAAAATAAACTTGCCTTTTTGAAAATTAACATCAGCTTACACATCTTATCACATAGTGCATCAATGTGAACTTTAAAAGACAGATTTTCATCTAAAGTGATGCCTAAATACTTTATTTCGTTTATTATTCCAATATTAGGACAATTTGTACATTTGATATTAGTGGAGGGAGTTGTGCAGTAAGTAGTGTAAGTAGTGGGCATACAGTGTTTGATTGGTAGGAGCTAAGGTGGATTTGCGCATTGAGAACTTTATATATTTCGTTTTTTCTGCATTCAATGTTAATAAATAAGTCCGAAGCCATACCTTTACCCGTGTTGCGCATACTCAAATACTTTATTGTATAAAGTAATAAAAAATAAGTGCAGTATCATCAGCGTTAATGTAGATTAAGAACAATGTTGGTCCTAAAATACTTCCTTGTGGAACACCATAGGATGTATTATTTATATATGAGCTAAAATGTAAATACTTGAAGGCGATCTTCTAAGTAGCTCTGAAATAATTTTAGTTGGTTACCTCTCATTCCTATGCATTTAAGTTTGTGCAAAAGAATTTCGGTTGACACTGTGTCAAAAGCTTTGGCAAGGTCAAGGAATATTCCAATTACATGATTACCTTTATCAAGTTCTTGGGCTATATGATTTGTCAAATTGTGCATGGCTTCAGCGGTTGATAATTTTGATCTTAATATACGACCGGGTCTAACGACTGTGACATGAGAAAAAATGTATAGCTTTTCGGAATTCGGATCTAAGTCTTTTTGAAACCTTGTGATTGATTATAATAAACAATATTACGAATAATATACTAATAACAATACTTCAGAAGCGTAACTGAGCAAAAAAAATGATTCCAAGAAAAAGTTGCTGCGGCGGGAAGCGTGTGTTTAAAAAAGACACCGCGTGGTGCTTCCGTCGGTTGTTGCCAGTCACAGTCGGTTGTGCAGTTGCGTCGCTTTAAAGTCTTGTCATCGTGTGTTGTAAAGTAGTGCAGAAGCCATTCAGGTAATATGTATAATAGTGGATTAACTTTTCATACATAAGTTAATTTTTCTACGTTCTGCTGATCTTGTGTTGGGCAGTATTTTTTCCCCGACACAATCGTACATTTTCTGCGCCGATTCGCCGATCGTCATGTCACGTGACGGGATTATGAAGTGAAGTGAAGCATGCAAGAGGGAGAGTTGTCATTGCTATTAATTTGTGTGAGTAAATGAAATCCAAATCAAAGCGGTAAATGTATGAGAGTTACGTTTCTGTACTATTGTTATTTGTAGCAAATAATATAAGAATTGAACCTATATTTTTGCACATATCAGTTCTTATATACATTTATATATAGCCTTTCGGATTAAATACGAATTATGCTAATTTAATACAAATGAATCTTTCCCTTTTAATTGTTTTAGAGTCAGTTAGCGTCACGGTGCCCGAGGGCGTGGCGTGCCTGGTGCACGCGTGGGGCGCCTGGGGCCCGTGCAGCGTAACGTGCGGCGTGGGGCGCGCGGCGCGACAGCGGCACTACGTGTGGCCGGCCCGCGCTCGCGCCGATGCCTGCCGCCTGCAGCTCACCGAGTATCGCGCCTGCAGGGGGCCGAGGATGCATTGCAGGTGACGTCAATAGCATCGATTCAAAAATATACGTCACGCTGCAAAAATACTATTGATTTTTTATTCCGTTTCAGTAAATACAGGCTATAATAGGTATAGGAAATAGAGTACGTTGGCATAATTAGTATAGTTTTTTTCTTTATTCTAACTTGGTGAAAATACAACATCGAACCACAATTTTAAAAGTATCATTTACAAATTAATAAGCTTATAAAAGTAAACAATTTAAATTCAAACTCAGAAAAAATATTGAAATTACAAAAATGTATCACCCTTTTGACCCCTGTTGACCGCTACGACGTAGCGAGTGATTGAATCATATAATGTACACGTAATGGTATACCTGACAGGTTTGTCTGTATAGATTTGCCTAAACAGGTAAACCGCAGCGTGTATGTTGCACAACTATGCAGGTTACCATACTACTTAGCTCAAGCTTACCTTTACATACATACGAGGGCTGCACTAAAAGTATCGGGAATGGAATATTTCCACTGTTCCTGTCATATTATAATCTTTTTAATTTAAAACTCCTTGGTTTTAAAAATCGAATACCGTTTATTTATTTAAAAAAAGATTCTCGGTCTTGTCACAAGGTCTTGTCAAACTTGTTTAGTCGTTGAGAAAATGGAATTGACTCGAGAAAATTCTAGCGCGATGATTTATTATGACTTTCGAAGTGGCTTAACACAAAAATAGTGTGTTGACCGGATGATTTCTGCATTTGGTGATGAAGCCCCATCCAAAATCACAATTTATCGCTGGTTTGCTGAATTTCAACGTGGACGTGTCAAGCTCAGTGATGATCCCCGTCAAGGTCGTCCAAAAACTGCAGTCACCGAAGAAAACGTTGATGCTGTGCGTAAGCTGATTGAGGAAGATCGACATGTGACATATCGCGAAATTCAGGCAACTTTAGACATTGGCATGAGTCAAATACAAATAATCTTGCATGAACAATTAGGTGTAAAAAAGTTGTTTTCCCGATGGATACCGCATTTGCTCTGTGAAGAGCAAAAAGCGGCTCGCGTTACTTGGTGCGTCAGAACTTTCGAAAGATTCCACGCAGGATCCTCAAATGCTGTATACAACATCGTATCAGGTGACGAATCCTGGATATACGCGTACGAACCCGAAACAAAAAACCAGTCACGAGTTTGGGTGTTCGAAAATGAGTTAAAGCCAACAAAAATTGTTCGTTCACGGAGTGTTGCAAAAAAAATGGTGGCCACGTTTGTCTCCAAAACCGGCCATGTTGCGACTATTCCTCTTGAGGGACAAAGAACGGTTAATGCAGAATGGTATGCTAACATTTGTTTGCCACAGGTCGTTTCTGAACTCCGTAAAGAGAACTGCAACCGCCGCATCATCCTCCATCACGACAATGCGAGTTCTCACACCGCGCACAGAACAAAAGAGTTTTTAGAGCAAGAAATCATAGAATTATTAGACCATCCGCCGTACAGCCCCGACCTAAGCCCTAATGATTTCTATACTTTCCCTAAAATAAAGAATAAATTGCGTGGTCAGAGATTTTCATCACCTGAAGAAGCTGTGGACGCCTACAAAACGGCCATTTTGGAGACCCCAACTTCCGAATGGAATGGTTGCTTCAATGATTGGTTCCATCGTATGGAAAAATGTGTCAAATTTCGCGGAGAATACTTCGAAAAGCAATAAATACATTTTTAAATAGTAATGTTGTGTCACTTCCTTGATTCTCGAAATTTTCAGTGCCGCCCTCGTACCGTTACGTTTGTGGCTAGCTTAACCCGTGCAAGTAGGGTGACCTAAAAAACTCATAATATTTTTAAGACTTGGAAAGTCTTTTTCTTTCTTTCATATATTTGAGCTTTGACACAAATGCTCTTACGTATAGAATTTTTAATACAAAGCATGTCCTGTTTCTTCTTTTTTAATACAAAACATGTCCTGTTTCTTAATATTATATGACATAATATGTTTTTATTATGCGTCATGTCATTGCTTTGTTGTATACATTGATGATATTTCAGGGTGCAATCGGAATACGAAGCAGACCCGGCGGTGACGGCGGGCCCGTGCGCGATGTCCGCTTGGTCGGAGTGGTCGCCTTGTGAGGGCTGCGGCGTGCGCGCGCGCACTCGCCACTACCTGCGGCCGCGCGCGCACAAGCGCTGCAGCCACGGCTACCGCGCGCGCACCGTCATGAGCCAGGCGCGCCCGTGTGACGCCGGACCCTGTTATAAGTATAGACATATTAGCACATACTCCGAATTGTCTTTGTGTGATCTAAGTATATTTACATAACAAAAACAAATTAATTTTGGAGCATTATTAAATGAAGTAGTTTTATGGCGATAGTTCAAATAAAAAAAAACTTATTTATAAAATATAAAATTACTTTTTCTTTGTAGGCCACCAGATGCTTATGCAAACGCCACAAACTTCGACTGGTTTTATGTTGTAAGTTTTTGTCAATTTTATTCCCCACTTTAAGTTAGAAATGAGTTCTCGCCTGATATAATATGGATTAGTAAAATTCAGTCCGTATATTGCGTGTAATAAAAATGAAAATTTTATTGTGTGCGTAACGTTACACAAAATTCGTATTATGGTACAGGTGAAACAATTACTTATCACCTATATATTGAGTGTGTCGTGGTCAGGACAATCCGCGCGGCGCCTGCCCGACTGGTCCATGGGGCGCGTGGTCAGCGTGCGCGGCGCGGTGTGGGCGCGGGCGGCGGCTGCGCACGCGCCTGCTGTTGGCGCCGGCTCCGCGCACGCAGCACACACTCACGCGCCGCCTGCTTGCCATGTGGAATAAGATGTTCGCACAGCTGCAAGGCCTGGTAACTCGTTTTAATTTTTTTAATTATAAGAATAATGTCTACGGAATCTGCACATCACGTCACGTCTGGTCAGACAACGAGAAGTATTTTGAATACTTTTGTACTATACATAATTAAGAGTTTTTTAATTTATAAATACGCATATTTAATGAACATTCATGACCCAGGAACACAAAAACTTTTTGTTACCTCGGTCGGCCACAGATTACTAAATAGTTACTACGTAACTTCGGCGGGATTCGAACCCTGATCTTCGGCTTGAGCACCGTCGCGCTCAACCACCAAGCCACAAAGGTCGCTTAATAATATTCTTATTATCTTAAGAAATAAAAAAAAAAGATTAGAATGTGATTATATTAGGATCTAATCGAAGTGTTTGATTTATAGAAATATTAGGTGTACAATTTAAAAACTAAAATTTTTATGTGTTTAACTCTTTTCGATAAATCTTTTTTGGGTTCGGTAAATCTTACTATCTCCAATATATTATAATTATTTAAAAAAAAACTCGTTTGAAGAGAACTGACTAACAAGCCTTTTCCAGACATGTAAACTTATGGTGACAATAATACATATATACACTTTATAGGAAATCCCGGATGAGAACGTTACGAGCGACGAGCCGGAGGTGGACGCGCTGGTGGAGCAACACCTGGAGCGCTGCCAGTTCACGCTGACGCAGCAGGAGGCGCTGTGCGACGGCAACGACCCCGACTGCGCCAATGACACCGTGTCTAGTGGTGAGTGTACGGACGTGGACGTGACGAGCGACGAGCCGGAGCTGGACGCGCTGGTGAAGCAATACCTGGAGCGCTGCCAGTTTACGCTGACGCAGCAGGAGGCGCTGTGCGACGACAACGACCTCGACTGCGCCAACGACACCGTGTCTAGTGGTGAATGTACGGACGTGGACGTGACGAGCGATGAGCCGGAGCTGGACGCGCTGGTGAAGCAACATCCGGAGCGCTGCCAGTTTACGCTGACGCAGCAGGAGGCGCTGTGCGACGGCAACGTCCTCGACTGCGCCAACGACAACGTGTCTAGTGGTGAGTGTACGGACATGGTAAAACGTAAATATGTTCTCCCAGCGAAAGCAAAGTTCACGCCTGTTCGCGGATAGGCATTCCAGGTCGCCATCCTGGCCGGAGAGACCAGCCGGTATGGTCGGACGTGTAGGTAAATAGGCCGGACACCCTAAATGATTGGGGATTTTGCATCTGTGACAAAAATATTGTATGTGAAATCAAGCTTTTTTAACTTATATTCATAAATTATGTTAAATTCTAATGAAATATGAATAAAATCAAATGCCGAAACAGGCTGAGTACGGGTGGGACTGCGGACTGCGAGAGCGACCGACTGTTGACTGGCCTGCACTCGGCGCTCATTCGTTTGCGAAATGCAAAAAGCCTAACAAAAGCCAAACAAGCCGTACACCCTTTATTTTAGCCGAACACGCAATCAAAAAGCCTAACTACGTCCGGCTTTATCCGAGCGCCTGGCACCGCTATTCGCGTAGAGAAAGAGGTGTGTAAGTGTCGAACAGAGCGTCGCACTCTGAACTAACTAATGAATATTGCAGATGACTGCAGCATGCCGGTGTCGGTCGGCCACTGCCGCGGCTACGAGGAGCGCTGGTTCCACGACGTCGAGCGACGCGTTTGCGAGCCCTTCGGGTATACTGGCTGCGGCGGGAATAAAAACAATTATAGGAGTAGAGAGGCCTGCGAGACAGCATGCGGGCACAACCATACTTATATTCCCTCAGGTGAAGTGTTGTCGTACAAATGTTAACCTTATCGATGGTCCGACTGGAGTACCCTCAGGCATGTGAGATTTCTGAATCGTACAGCTATTATAGATAACCGCGCATATCCTGTTTACCACGACCCTTATTCTCGTAATTAACTTACATTTTCATTTTACTTTTATTGAATTATAAATGAATCGTCTTGATATCATAAACAAATCTTTGGAGTTTGGACCAATGAAGAAGGGTTTGACGTTGGTTTGATGTTTATGAGAATATCATTTTGTAGTTTTAACATATCGGGACTGGAGCGTAACTGTATTATTGCCGGATTTCATTAGCAGAATCGCCCTTCTGGAATGACACAAATGATTCACTGCCCATTATTTAGCAATTTTTTTTCCATTTTGGTTTGGAAAGACCTCATATCATGTGCTATTTACCCACATTACAATGAAACATTTTGAATACCGAAATGCCAGCCAGTGCTTTTCTACCTATAATAAATCTATGGACGCTATAACACCACGTCAATCTGGTCCTGTACCTACTAAGTATCCGAAGAACTCGTACCATAGGCACCAGACAACGGCTATGTATTTTATATTATAATACTAACATAGTACATATACCCCCTTACTAATAAAAATATTTACACAATGGACAAGCAATACAATGTTTTGTCCTTGTCTGTCAAGCTACTTTTCCCACGTATCAGATAAGGACAAAACATTGTATTACTTATCCACTGTTTAAATATTTTTATTAGTAAGGCGGAATATATTTAAGATTTTTATTATACTATACATCTACCCCATTACTAATATAAAGATTTACACAATGGATAACTTAAACAACGTTGCTGTCTTTGTCTGATGCGTTGGAAAAGTCACTTGACAGACAAAGACAGCAACGTTGTTTAAGTTATGCGTTGTGTAAATATTTTTATTAGTAAGGGGGGTTATATTTAATACACATCCAAGACCCAGAAACACGGAAAAACTTTTTATCCCTTCGGCGGTATTCGAACCCGCGACGTCCTTATACATAAAGACTTGGCTTCTAATTAGTTTCATACATGGAAATGTGTGACAGTTTTAATATATTTTGTATGACGACAGCAGAAACGACTCAAGCGCCCGAACCGACAGCTAAACGTATGAAGGCGACTCCATCGAGCGCCCACAACGAAGTGATGCAGAACGACGGCCCGATTGAGGGTAAGTCACATGAATATAACATCCTCATATGGTGGGTTTTGGATGTTTGTTACGTTTAAAGATAAATGTGACCTTAAAACAAGATTTTGCTTATACCAGTCACATCCTTCATTATCAGTCTTAAAAATTAATTCGATTCTGTTCAGTCAGTAGGCTTTATTGAGTAACAAACATTCGTCTCTCCATGCCCAGCATACTCTTGATGACGACATCATGACAACGATGTCGTGGTAAATTTTTTCAAGTACGTAGATTACATAGAATATATATTTATAGAAGACATTCTACATGTTTTTTTTATTTTGATATACATTTCGTATTTTGTTTAATAGAGGCCGACTGCGAGAATGGCCCGTGGCTGGGGTGGAGCGAGTGTTTCGGCAGTTGCGACGTCGCCGTCAAACTCAACTACCGACTGATACTGGTGAGGAAATAAACTATTCCAATAACTAAGACAAAAAAAAGACTCCTGTTTTTTTTCATTTGTCTATGGTATTAGCCAAAACGTGGTACTTATCTATGGTTTGTCTCTAAGTCATAAATAATTTGTACATTTTTAGCGGCCTGCGACAGGCGGCGGCAGGCCCTGCCACAAAGTGGTCAAGAGTCGATCGTGCCGGCCCGCGCACTGTAAGTCCGCGGCCAACATTACCACTTTCGACAGCGCTGATCACGATGACTAGAACTAGGAAATTTATTGATACCTATAATTATTTAGCAACACATGTTCTAATGATTAATAGAGAAAAATTCTAATATCTAATTATTTGTACC
Source organism: Phengaris alcon alcon (assembly GCA_037179445.1). Classification (NCBI taxonomy): domain Eukaryota; kingdom Metazoa; phylum Arthropoda; class Insecta; order Lepidoptera; family Lycaenidae; genus Phengaris; species Phengaris alcon. Next base: position 2,647,161 of record JAYRCH010000055.1, on the reverse strand, counting down.
TCAATTAAAGTTAGTAAAGCATTTAGGATGATGAATGAAAGTAGTGATAGGGTTGAAAATGTTGATGCAGATTAATAGTTTCCATTTGGTAATTCGAAGAATATATTTTGTTCATAATAAATTTCATACATAACAATTTCTATACCTACTTATTTATTTATATAAGTAGCTGGTCATATTATTGTTTTTACTTTAATATTATTATTATTTTTTTTATTTCAAAATGATTCTAAGCTTTGTACATTTCAAAGGATAGTCTTATTTTATTTTTATTTAAATAATAAATCGTTTATTTTCAAGTAATTTTACAAACATTAAGTATTTTTTCCGTCCTCCAAACTAGGCGAAGCCTCCTATGGGGGAATAGTAGTTCTCATTACTATTCAAACTAACTAATACATTGTAAAATTAATATTATTTAAATACTGTGTGTGTGATGTATTTTACATTATTTGTGATAACAACAGCCATCTTTTTTATAAAAAATATGAATGCCTAGTTACATTACATTACATTACATTACATAAGGCCACAACATAACACAATATTGTATTATTAAGTACTTGACATTTTTTTTATTACATAAATAATGGGTAGCGCTCTGATAAATAAGAAAGTTTACAAAAAGAATAGAAACATTATCAGAAGAAGGAACAAGTTTATAGATATAAACTCTAAAACTCAAAACCAAGCATACGTAAAGGTCTGTCAACGATATAATAATAGTGTGCAGATAGGAGCATTCGGAGTCGAAGTATGTAACAAGATCTCGAACGATGCTGACACGTGTTATTATAGCGTTATCAAAATTGTATGGAAATAGTTAGTAGTTTTTCTTGCGCGCAAAACTGATACATTGACATTTGTTAATATTAACTGTTATGTTATTATTTTTGTAATAAATGAATAATTGATTAAGATCCTGCTGTAATAGCTCACAGTCGCCTAAAGAATCAATCGCGAGGAAAATTTTCTTATCGTCGGCTTATAGTAAATGCTTAATGCTGGAGAGACACTTGTCAATGTCAAAAATGTATGCTTTGTAAAATAAGGGTCCCGTTGTAAGATGCGATCCCTGTGGCACACCTGAGGGTAATTTTACATAGTCTGACTTGAATCCAACCAGGATGACGGCTTGTGAACAGTTCGAGAGATACGACTGCACCCACCTCAGCAGTAGTCGTTTCATGTTGAATTGAAAATAATATTAAAAATAAAGGTTTCGAAAAAAACAGTAAAACAAAATAATATTTTTTATTTAAAATGATGATTAATAAATAAGACTTTGTAAAAACTGTATTAATAATTTTAACTTACATTCTTCAACCCTTAAAATTAAACTTTATTTATTTCTTTCTCAAACACAACAATACATTATATACAACCTATTATAATACTATATAGGAACATCACAATTCACAATGTTTTGTAATAATATCAGGGGCGTGCGCTCCGTATAGGCAGAAATGCAGTGCTTTACTTGTCATTCACAGATATTTTAATAAAACGTTCGTACGTTTTAGATGACTTTAATAATTAATTAATAGTAAATAAATTAATTTAAAAAATATAATAACTTAAAAACGCCTAATATTTTATAAATAGCAACTTTACTCATGCCGGTGCGTGCTGCAGGACAAATCATCGCATGTATGTGTAATTTTCATACTTTGCAAACGCACACACCCATGAATATCGACATGATTATATACCGGCAAGTCCCGCGGTAGGTGATGGCTCTCGGGCCTCGGCTATCCGATCGCTTCCGAAAACCGCCAAACTGGCTTGTCGGAAATTATTCGTTGCCTATAATCCGAGTAAAAAGAATAGTCGGAAATCTAATAAATCACGTATGCACATTATGCATTTTTGTTTAGTAAGGTTTTATTTGTTTAAATAGAAGAAACGTTTTGTGTTTCGCGGGGGCCATATTGCATATTTCATGTGATAAGCATTGTTTACAATTTAATCGTTCCAGTTTATTTATAGTTTTCTTAAAAGATTTTTCATTTTAACATTTGAAAGTGTGTACATTTAACAGTTTATTACTGAGTTTCTATAATAATTGTAGTGATTTGCTTTTACTAGTGAGTTAGTTGATTTTTTTAAAATGTTATTTGACTGTGAGGTTTTGAAAATGTGTGTTTATTAAAAATTAAAAATAACAAGTTCTCACAATTGTCATTCAGTGAAAAGATTCAAATTCTGTCTAAAGGTAGGTGTGTACCCGAGTTACAACAATTAAACCAGCAAAAAAATAATGTTACTCGAAAATTTCATGTTAAAAGTTATGAAACGTATAACTGGCTGTGTGGTTGTGTACACACGATTAAATTACATATATTGTTTTCCTTGCATATTATTTAGTAATTTACATCGGGATATAGTAATCTCAAGTAACCGGAACCTTGAATATGTGAAAATTGAAGCTGACTGACTGGTGAGTAGTTATAATATTTTAAAATATGCTTATTATTTTACTTATTAGAATTTCTTCCGCCGCGACGATCGATCGCTGTTTTGTCTGCGTTGCCGTAGAAGATGTACATGAATAGTAGTACATCTAAGACTTGCTCTGTTGGCATGGTTTCGACTTAGAGATCCGTCGCTTGACTGTAGCTATGCTAAAAATCTATAAACGAAAAGTTTTTGTGACCTAGTACTTCGCCGCATACCCAGTGTCATAATCCTGTGCACGCCACTGCATAATATTATACAGCTCTATTTGGCAGTTTTTGGCCTTCCAACAGTATTCCTAATTATTAAACATATTATGCTATAAAATTTGAATATAAACTCACGAGCTACTTATAATAGGTAAAATTTAGGTAGGTTTTTAATAATATTTAACGCCTACATTTCTTACAGATTGTTAGAGTAAGATTTTTATTAATATATTTTATCAAATCTAATTGGCTTTCTTTGTCATACCTACTTTTATAAAGTAGGTGAGTAATGTTTAAAATATCTTCTTTGTTATATATAAAAATGGATTTTGCAATTCCAATGTTTCGCTAAAACTCGAGAACGGCAGGACCGATTTGGCTTATTTTGGAAATTATTGTGGTAGTTTAGGAAAGGTTTAAACGATGAGAAACATTGAAAAAATATGAGGAAAATACTAAAAACGTCGATTAAATTTCCCATACTAACTGTTCAGTAGTCTGTGTACAGTTTGTCACTTAACTGTCAAATATTTACTGCAGGTGCGTTCAGTTTTCTTATTTCGTTCATTTAAAAAAAATCGGTTGGTCCCAGATACTAGTAGGTTAGTAGATGTAGGTGCAGTTGTAGGAGTAGATGTAGGCGTAGGACGTAGGTTGTATTTGCAGGTGTAGATGTTGGTGTAGGTTAGGTTAGGTGTAGTATTTATTTATTCCAGTTCATAGTTAAGACAGAACAACGTGTGTCGGGACAGCTACTTATTTGTTAAAGCAATAATAATATAAATACATAAACTGGTTTGCTCGGTTAACAAAAATATTGAAGGAGCGTCATCACTGTTCGATTCTCGTTCCAAATATATATATTATATATATATAACTTGTGACCTTACATTTTGACCAGATTATCCTATAAAATAGTTATATTCTATTCAAGACCGCGCGCCCGTACTACTCGTCAAGCGCGTGTCCTTAAACCCGACGCGTTGCACGGCAGTGTGTTGGTGTCATGCGAAGTGCGATTTATCAGGAATTATTAATCATATTAATTTTCTGTAAATCACGAACATTTTTAGTTATGCGTACTGCCATTACTTATGTAATATTTGCCCGTTTTCACCAACTGATTCCTAAACGATTCTTATGTAAGTGACCCTTTGGATAGGTGGTCTCCTAAAATCGGCACCTACCTAATTTCATTTTCATCAAGCTGGGTAACACTTAGCTATGGAACTCCTAGTTAAGTGACAGTTTTTTTTTCTAATTTGCGCTCATACTATTTATATTTTATCGATAAATGTAACATTGCAATTCTAGTATAATTCACAGATAAATAATATAACATAAATAAATCCAAGTTAGTGTACTTTTGTATGCTTTAATAAATTATTTAGCAATTTTAATAACTAAATTAGTAAGACGATGACGTACAGCATGTTTAAAAATGTACTGTGCTGTAAATTAAAAAGTAATAAATCAGTTTCACTGATGAGTGACAAACGAGTCATTTGATGTTGTATATTAATATATTTTTTTGTCTTAACTGTTTGTGAGGGGTTTTAGATTTATCAATTTTAGTTTCAATAATTCGTACTCATAGTAATGATTATTTTCAAAGATTTAATTTAATTACAATTCACAACCACGTTTACTATCTCACAACCTCCAAATTGTTCGTATAATCTTTTGTGGATAATTATTATATCATTTTTGATTAGATTAATTAAAAATATTTTCCATTAACTATGTTTCGCTGCCAGCTACTTGTGACATACCTATTTGTATGAAATTGTATCCGAGACGTCCAAGTAGGTAATGGTACAGGTATAAATACATTTTTTTTTATTTTTTTTATAAATACATATTAAAAGAACAATCACTGCTTTTGATTTCGAGATGATATTCAAGTATCATTAGAAAATTATGATTCCATTGGTAAAGGAGTATGTAGGTAAGTACGAGAAAAGTACCTAAATGTAAAATGTAAATGAATAATACACTTACCTGTCCTTATACTCAAGATATTCAATTTTTTCTAATAAAAATATTACCCTCTGTTTTGTCAACCTATATCGGATGAAGAAGTCGATATCATGATATTTATCAAAATGTTCCACTCTTTGACAATATAAACAAGGTCTTTTTGGTAACAAGTCATTAGAAAATAATTCAAGCACTTCAACAGCGCTTAAGTTACCAAAAACTGTCTCAGATCGTCTTCCATTTCAAGGGATCCACGTATTTTCAATCACAATGTAATGTTAGGTGACAGTCAAGGCGCGAAATATCGGGCCCCTAAAGTTAGAGGCCCCCCTAAGGTCTTCGGTGACACCTAAGCGTTGGTGAAAACAATTTTTCTTAAGAGGCGCCCTAAATGGCCGCTAAGGGATACTTAAAATTAGGAGTCAGTTGGTGAAAACGGGCAATGTGTCCTAAAAGTTAAATATTTCATTCGGATAAACAAGCACCGTGTATACCTACTTATTTTACTTGATTACTTTAATATATGAAAATTAATTTAAACCTAAAAAATACTATCTTATGTGATATTTTGTAAAATACATTATCGTCTATGTTAACACATCTTGTTTTAGTTTATTGAGCATTTCTACTAATTTACTGTAACCTAGACGCTTCTTATCCTATTCGGTTTTGCTTTGGCTTGTTTTTACGTTGTATTTTGCAAATCATTTAGAATTTGTACGGACTGCGACGTTCTTCATAGAAACGTCAAATTATTTTAGTTTTCATAGGGTAACAGTGTTGCCCTGTTCGAAACTTCAAATCCTTGTGATGGCGGGCGGCGGCGGTGGATGGCAACAACGCGGTGCCGCGCACTGCTTCGCGCACGGACACGAGCACGCCACGTTCGCGAACTCCACCAACATTTTCTCTTCTTCTGATCCTGAAGTTACTATTAGGTTAGTATCATCTCAAGGTTGCAACACTTACTGACATAGGAGAGACATGGCGTTAATAGTGCTTGACTTTTTTCGTACAGTACAAAAACGATCTTGTTACTTTTTTAGGTTTCCGAACCCAAAAGGTAAAATTGGGGCCCTATTACTGAGGCTACGCTGAACGTCCTTCTGTCTGTCTATCCATCTGTCACCAGGCTGTATCTCCTTAACCGTAATAGTTGAAATTTTTACAGACGTATTTCTGTTGCAGCTATAACAACAAATACTGAAAAGAATAAAATAAATATTCAAAGGGGGCTCCCATACGACAAACGTGTTTTTTTGCAGTTTTGTACGAAACCCCTCGTGTGCGAGTTCGACTCGCACTTGGCCGGTTTTTTAGTATTGCGAAAGTCCACGAGCGCCGATAATAGCTTACCATCAGGCAATGTTTTTCATGAACATTTCTTAAGCCACTATTTATGCAAGGCGTCTATATCTTCATCACCAATTGATTTTAAAGTAAGAAACAGGAGCTTAAGTAGCAGTTAGTTATAGATAGGAACTGCTGACTATACTTATATGGTACTGTATTCTTACCAGTCTTCGACGTAAACAAGAACTCGGGCTGCAGTGTCACCAGACCGATGCCGTGTCGCTTAAACACGTCGCACACGAGGGACGAGCTGCGGAGGTAGTCCTGAAAGTAAAAGTATTTACTTACATGCAGGTCCTAAGAATAGTCATGCATCATGCCAAGCATCATATACAGTATTCTCCGAGTGAAGTAACCACCCTTGAAATACTGTAGTGTTCGGGTCAGGTGTTGAATGTCGTATGTGATATTATTATTCAATTCGTTATCCTCGTATGTAATAACGTAACGATACATAGTGGGTAGGTATATATCGTAATGTAACTTTATTATAGCGAATTATGTGGGTGATAACTTCACCCTACTATTATTATAAATGTAAAAGTTTGTGAGGATGGATGGATGTATGAATGGATGTTTGTTACTCTTTCACGCAAAAACTACTGAACGGATTTCGATGAAATTTGGTTTGGTAGTAGTTTAGGCTCTGGGTTAAAACATAGCCTACTTTTTATACCGAAATACTACAGTGCTCCCGTAGGATACTATATTTACGCCGCTGGAAGAAGTAAGTACTGATAATAATAAAGTATCTACGACGCTTCCTCGTTCATCTCCCGCAATGCGTCACAGTGTACTTCTTCAAACTAAGTATACCCACCTCGGGCGATCCATAAGCGACATGCGCTGTAGCCACCAGCTTGTCGTGGTGCAGCTGCCACACGTGCAGCTCGTGTATGGCCAGCACGCCGGGCACGCGCAGCGCCGCCGCCCGGAGCTCGCTCGCGCCCAAACCGGCCGGCACGGTCTGCAGCAGCACTAGGCCCGCCGAGCGCACTGTACAGATAGCACAAAAGTCAGAATGTAAGTTCGGTTATTTAACACAGGATAGGCTTGCCCTGCACCTGCATAATCCACCGCGCGTTTCTTTACTAACCTTCTAGTTCAAAAGTCACGAAACGAAGTATAACACAAGTTACAAATTAAAAAAAATTATGCTTTTACACATCCCCCTTTGATCTAGAACACAATGTGGCCTAGAACTTGGAAGTCTAAATAAAAGAAGGTTTAATTGTGTACCTCAATTGGAATAACAATGGAAGCTTAGGTCGCAGTTCATGATGTTTACGAAAAATAATAATTGTTTCAAAAAATGCATCAAACATGATGGTCATAAAGACACATTTCGGTACCCACATCAAATGTGCTCGTTACCTACTGAGATTTGTAAGTCAGTGACTTCACACGCTATTTAGAAGTTCATACTCGTGATTCGCTAAACTGTGCAACAAAATGCCACGGTAGATAATAAATATGCGCTTGGAATGTACGAGTATGATAGGCAAAATTACAACTGCGAATTCTCGGAGTGAACGGTTCAAGAGATTTGTTTTTTAACTAAGTACCAGTGGTGTGGGGTCTCCTATAACTCCATTCCTATCGGCTTCACTCACCACTTACCTTTTGAAAACCCTCATCCAAATTCATACCTATTATACAGGCTAGGGCTTCCCAATAACGGAGAACCAGCCTTCGCTACTGCTAAGTACCATTCTTTTAATTTTTACTGAGTTATTATTCAGTCATAGAATGTTATACTTTCCATGCCATCTAATAATTACTATGCATGAGGTATTTTATTTACCTAAAATAAAGCTAGCCTTCGAAATCATGTCTCGGCACGAATGACTATCTTACTATAAGGTCTAAACCGGCGTAAGACAACGATAGGAATAAATATGTGTATCTGAGTTATTAAGTTATTAGTTTACAACATTTTGCATAATCCTCGCTCTCCTCGTTATCTTCTTGATCGATTCAATTTTTCTCGACCCCTCGATATTCCTTGCAGGTCCACTGTCAGGACAAATCTTTCTCTCCCCTCCCATCGCTCCAACTTCTACTTCTTCTCCTACTCATTCACTGTTCATGCAGTTAGATTGTGGAATTCTCTTCCTCACACCATTCGCGACAGTCCCAAAATCGATGTATTTAAAAGACGCTTGAAAGAGCATTACTCAAATCTGAATCCATATAGATACCGTTATTATGTATACATATAGTATTTATATATTATAGTTATAATAATATATTAGTATTTATATATATTAACTAACTATCATTTTTAATTTATTTATTTAGCTTATTTACTATATTTTATTTTATTATAGATATAAATATTTGAATTATTATTTCTACAATAATTGTAGAAATAATATTGTGCACGTCCTAACTGCTATATTTCATCCCATTTCTCTCCGTAGGGCTGCTGGAAGAAATTTCTTATTAGAAATAAGCAGTCCTTTGTGTCATCTATCTTTGTTAATTGTATTGTCATAATTTTCTGTGTGTACAATAAATTGTTAAATAAAATAAATAAGTAAGAGTACCGGAGGCAAAACATTTCTCCTTTTCTTGAGGTCTTTAATTAGCCAGCAACGCATTTGTGACTTCTCTAATGCCGTGGGTCTATGGGTGACATTATCACAAGGATTTTTATATTTATCACAATGACATTATCTCATCACAAGGACATTATCTCATCTGTTTGACATAAGCTATGGCATAATTATTCATAACATAGCTTATGCCAAACAGCTTATGTCGTAACTAATTTATTACTCACTGAAGGGATAGTTGAATATGACGAGCAAGATGGCGGCGGCGGCGGACATGGCAGGGTCCGCGATCTTGGCCGGCACCAGCTCCCACTCCAGGTTCATTCCGGCGCCCATCACGAATAGGCTGCCTGGGGATAATAGGAATTGATTAAAAAAAAAAAATACGTAGCAATCTCGCTATCCCGCACCAATATATTTTTTAAACAAAGGCGACCTACCTTCGCTGCCTTCGCTCCACCTGCTGCTCATGATCTGAACGAACGGTTGGTGCTGCGAATTTCCTCTGCGGTAAATTATTTGTGCTGCCCAAGGTACGTGTTTCTACTCTGTTGAAGACTGAAAGCGTCAATCCCGCAAGCCACAGATAACACTTGGAATGCTCAAGGCCTGGGACACCAGTCCATTGCTTTTAGGGGTTACGGCCAGCTCATACGCAGTTTCAACGGGGATCGGGGATGATGCTGTAGCCCGGAACCCATACAAGACTGATCAACACAGTAATTTAGATAAGAATTATCATGTATTTAAACTTGCGACAAAACAATAAAATTTTGGGTGTGTAAAAACCGAATATTGAATACTAAATTACCAAGATGGCGAAAGAATGTACGGATCAAAAAATTCCTTTTGGCGACTAAATAATACCAGTTTTGTTCACTGAATATTCCAAACTGACAGACGGATATTATTTTAGCGAACAAATAACCATCTTGGCGACAATTTGAGATTACACATTTAATTTAAGAATAGGCACATATATTTTCCCTGATGTAGATAATTAAAAAAACATAACAAGCTGCAAAACGAGCGCACATAAAAAAAAAAACGTAAAGGAGCGTACAAAATTCCCATCTTTCTCGGCTTCGGGGGGTGTAGATATTGTGTAGATTCATTTTTAAATTTAAAAATGGCAGATATTTATTTTTCGTAAAATTGATATGGGTGTCGTTTTCGGGGGCGCTGGATACGAAAATTACATTCATTTTGAAATTCCAACATGGCGGACATGTTTAATTTTATAAAAAATAATATGGGTGTCCTTTTGTGGGTTTCTGGTGTTGCTGATTATAAAAAAGTCATCCATTTTGAATTTCCAAGATAATATACATAAAAAAAATGGATATAGGTGTCCTTTTCTAGGTTTCTGGAGTCGCTGATTACAAAAATTCATTCATTTTGAAATTTCAAGATGGCGAATATTTATTTTCCTTTAAATTGATATAGGTGTCTTCTTCGAGGTTTTTAGGGGTGCTGAATACAAAAATGATCCATATTGAGTTTGAAAGATAATTTTTTATAAAGACATTTATTTTTAATAAAATGAATCTAGGTGTCCTTTTAGAAGTGGATGTTAATTAACCAAAAAAATCATTTATTTTGAAAATTTGCTCCCCCTTATTATCCCTGCAACCACATAATATTTTATTCATGATTTCTATAGCTTTATACATCGCTCGGATCTCAAAGTAGGTATTGCAATATTTTTTTATAATGACTTCTATATCGGCAATGGTGCATCCTACTGAAAAAAAAAAGATAATATCCTCCCCCTTAGTCACCCCGTAACCACATATTTTCTTCATGATGGAGGAAAGAAATTTGAAAATGATGAATTTTCCAACATTGTTATGGGATTATGGTCCGATATTCGGTGTAAAAACGCCAGTTTCCTCTGAGGGAGTTTATTCGCTACGAATTTCCAGATCAACACAGGTCTAGTCTTAAAACACAGCGAAATGTCCAAATTGTAAGCAGTCGTAATAGTAATTCATAGCCGGAGTCGCAGAGAGTAATCGCACTGTTCACTTAAGGTATCGCTCGAATTTGATTTGAAGAACGCTCGTAGTTAACTGAACTCCAGGCGGTCGGCGACGGCCCCTTTATATGCCGACGACACGGGTACTAGAAAGTTCGCGTAGGTGTAGAACTTTCTAGATCTTTCCCGTACTAGAGTACTTTCCAAACTAGAAGCTTCGAGAACATTCTACAAATTGTAATTGTAAACACCGTAACATACTAGAATAACATACATCGAAGCGTCGTAACAATATTTATAGCTTTATACATCGCTCGTATCTCAAAGTAGAGGATTGTCATATTTTTTTTCTATAATCGCTTCTATCTCGGAAACGGTGCATCGTACTGAAAAAATAATGAAAATTTCCTCTGCTTATTAACCTCGCAACCACATATTTTCTTCATGATGGGAGAAAAATAAATTTGAAAATACTGAATTTTCCTACATTTCTATAGATTTATACATCGCTAGTATCTCAATGTAGAGCATTTTTTTTGTATAAAATTGCTTCTATCTCACAATCGGTGCATCCTACTGAAAAAATAATGAAAATTTCCTCCGCTTAGTAACCCCGCAACCACATATTTTCTTCATGATGGGAGAAAAAGAAATTTGAGATCCTAAATTTTCCAACATTTCTATAGCTTTATACATCGCTCGTATCTCAAAGTAGAGCACTGCCATTTTTTCTATAATCGATTCTATCTCGGAAACGGTGCATCGTACTGAAAAAATAATGACAATTTCCTCTGTTTAGTAACCTCGCAACCACATATTTTCTTCATGATGGGAGAAAAAGAAATTTGAGAATACTGAATTTTCCTACATTTCTATAGCTTTATATACGCTCGTATCTCAATGTAGAGCATTTTTTTTGTATAAAATTGCTTCTATCTCGGATACGGTGCATCCTACTGAAAAAATAATTAAAATTTCCTCCCCCTTAGTAACCATGCAACCACACATTTTCTTCATGATGGAAGAAAATGAAATTTGAATTCCTGAATTTTCCAACATTTCTATAGCTTTATACATCGCTCGTATCTCAAAGTAGAGCATTGCCTTATTTTTTTCTATAATCTATCTCGGAAACAGGTAATCCTACTGAGAAAAATAATGAAAAAAGTAACTCCGTAATCAAGTGTTTTCTTTATGTTAAGTGATTCTAATTTTAATTTATGGAAATTCAGTTTACAAATTGTTTTTCCAAAAATTACAAAACTTACATAGCTGGTACCTCGAACTACATAACATACTGTGATAATAATCATCAATCCTAATCAGCATCCCCAACAACTTTTAAATTAGTACTCATGTAATTTTTACGAAGAATGAAAATTCTCCATTTAGGAAATTGAAATTGGAAGACAATTTTTATAATCAGCACCCTTAGAAACCTGGAACGGATATTAAGTTTAATAAAAAATTGTACGCCATTTAGGTATTCCAAAATGGATTTAGTTTTCATATTATTCTGCACCCCTAAAAACCTTAAAAAAGTATTTATACCTTAAAAAAGTATATATAATAATATTATATTATTATATATATATAATAATATAATATTTAAAAAGTAATTATACCCATACTAAAATATAACAAACTCCAACAGTATCCAAAAATGCGATTTTCCGTAGCCTGCTAATTGAATTTTTAGCAGCCATTAATTTATCAACCCAATCCGGTTTTATAGCTGCTTACATCGTATAATGGTCACCAAATCGGAAATTAAGTCGCCAACTTATAAATTTCGGTGCCAATTGGATTAGATTCAATTTCGCCACTTTTTATCTGCCGATTTTTGTATTTTTTGTCACCTGAGTGCTTTCGCCAGTTTAGTAATTTAGTCGCCAACATATTAATTCGCTGCCAAATTCAGTAATACAGTATGCTCATGTGCAGGCGCCACCTTATTTATTGTTCGCAAGATTAATTATATCCCATAAGATTTCTACTGCAGTCAATGCTTTCACCACAGCCTGACAGTCAGGGATGTAAAGGATGTTTTATGGCCTAGGAGCATCTAAACATCTAATGATGGCGATGATCTCTGCCTGGAACGCGGTTGCAATTTATCGCACCAATAAACTGTGAATAAATGCTGGGTCGCGTTGCGGCGGCTCTCTTACCGCATTCGCCTCGATAAGAGCGAGAGACTCGAGAAGCTGTCATAAGCGACACCGTCGACGGCCAACAACAAAGGTCTGTATTGAGTTTTAATACATTCTCGACTCGCACTTGTGACAAATTATGCTAAGGGCAAGGGGGCTCAAAGAATTATAAACTTTTATAGAACATCGTCGATATAATTAATATATCTGTCGATGAGAAAACTTTGAAAAGACTTACTGGCGATATCGGCGGGTGCGTACGCGAGTACCGACTCACCCGCACCTGTCTTCAGCACCACCTCGCCCCCCTCCGTCATACTGAGCCGCCGACTGTAGCTAAGTTCACGCCCTGTACATACGGATACACATAATTATGGCTATTACGTATGTACTTCGATAAATAAAAAAAGCCGTGTGGTGTCCTGGGACACCGGATAGGAGCGAAGTTCCTTATTATAAAAATATTAATTTTAAGTTAATAGAACTTAAAATTAATATTTTAGGTGTAAATAAAATAATAAAGACTATACATAAAAATCTTACGTTACGGACGTTTTTTCCCGGCTACCCCTCCGCATCGCCCCATAAGGAACTTCGTTCCAAAAAACAGATATAGTTCGAATAATAAATAGGAACAATAAACGGTCTAGCCTAGAAGCAAAGGATGGGAAAAAATATCATCTAAGCAGATCAAGATCATTTTGTTTATTAGGGTTCCGTAGTTCACGTCTCGGAACCTTTATAGTTTCGCGTCATGTCTCCCCCCATCTAAAAAGCTAAACGTCTGGCTCGAAAAAACTGAAAAAATTCATGATGTACATGTTGTCCATGTAGCTAAACTTTGTAAGAAAACTATAAGAGCTTAGATAACTTTGTTAGTTCAGGAGTTATAAAGGCTTTCATAACTTCGTAAAAAATAACGAAATAATAAGTTGACTACGGAACCTGAGACGGAACCCTATTCTGTGCGTGGCCTGACACGTACTTAGCTGGTTATTTTATCAGTTATCACTGTCTACAAGAATATCATTATTTTTATCAGTGGCTAAGTTATCCCTGAAGTGCACTTGAAGTTTTAATGACCTGAGATTGGCAGACCCATTATCAATATCCTTGCCTTTTCATAGACAAGTTTCCAAATATAAAAAAAAAATTACAAACTTACCGGCCAAAAGAATGTAGTTGATCACGTACAGCAGCAGCCCTATGACGCCACAGCCCAGTATCAACTTCGGATACAGCGGCGGCTGTCCATGGCTTGAGTGTACGGCCAACTGAAGCGCATTAACGACGAGTGTTAAGGCGAAGGAGGCGAACAGCACGTGGACCGACAGCCGGCCAACCACTTCGATGCGAGCCCAGCCAAACGTGTTCCGGAGACGGCCTTCATGACCCTGGCCTTCGTCCGCGCGCTCGTACTGAAACAATATCAAGGTTTCATATTGATGTGACAATGTAACCTCTAATTTTAGCAGGTGCTAGGCAAAATAAGAGTATCATGTAACTTAATTTAGTAACAGAAAACTATAAATCTTTATAATTTACATACCTATTATGTACGATGAAATATTGATAAAATCGGTCTGCTTAGAAGACCATGATTAAGCATGATGAAGGCCCTAATATTGAAAAGCACGATAAAACTAATGAGGTAAAAAGAGGGACTATGACAAATAACGACTACATTTGATCAGTTGATGTATTGTGTGTAGTCGTCATTTGTCTTAGTGCCACTCTTTATTTAAACTAGTTACATACCTTGTACGCCAGTAAAGTGCTGACCAGACCGACGCGACGAGCCGGGACAGGGTATGGCAGGCGTCGACGCGCACTGGGACGAGTGCGTGAACCGCGTTGCACCGCGAACAGCCCCCCGCTAAAGCTGATACACACCGTGTACGCCAGTAAAGTGGTGATAAGAGACCGACAAGCCGGCACAAGGCGTGGCAGGCGCCCACAAGCAGCATGGGCGAGTGTGTGACGTGTGCCGCAAACAGTCGCCCACTGAAGCTGATACGCACCTTGTACGCCAGTAAAGTTGTGATGCGACCGACGAGCCGGTACAGGACATGGCAGGCGTCCACGAGCAGCGTGAGCGAGTGTGTGACGTGCGCCGCAAACAGTCACCCGCTGAAGCTGATACACACCTTGTACGCCAGTAAAGTGGTGATGAGACCGACGAGCCGTCAAAGGGCGTGGCAGGCGTCCATGAGCAGCATGGGCGAGTGTGTGACGTGTGCCGCAAACAGTCGCCCACTGAAGCTGATACGCACCTTGTACGCCAGTAAAGTTGTGATGAGACCGACGAGCCGGCACAGGGCATGACAGGCGTCCACGAGCAACGTGAGCGAGTGTGTGACGTGCGGCGCAAACAGTCACCCGCTGAAGCTGGTACACACCTTGTACGCCAGTAAAGTGGTGATGAGACCGACGAGCCGGCACATGGCATGGCAGGCGTCCACGAGCAAGCTGGGCGAGTGTGTGACGTGCGCTGCAAACAGTCACCCGCTGAAGCTGATACACACCTTGTATGCCAGTAAAGTGGTGATGAGACCGACGAGCCGGCACAGAGCGTGGCAGGCGTCCACGAGCAGCGTGGGGGAGTGTGTGACGTGCGCCGCAAACAGTCGCCCGCTGAAGCCGCCCACCGCGATCAGTAGCGCCAGAAGTGACCGCGGCGGTGGCAGCCACTGTAGCCATTCCTTCATCGCCATGACTTACGATATCTGAAAAAAAAACGTAGTTTAGTTCTTACTTCTGTACAATAACTAAATGGTCATTTAATATTTATATCCACAATTAATGTAGCTCAGATTATAAAACAATAGGCAGATGGAGACCACGTAACGAAAAGTGTGAAGCCTCCTTTTTTAACATGTCTGCGTGAGGCAAGACAGTATAAAATGTACAAATACCTATTGTAAATTTAAAAAAATGCCAAGTTTTAAAGATAAATTGAGTAATAATTTATTGATTTATGTAATAAATAATACATTTAAAACTGCACTTTTATTTTGAACCAAATATAATGCTTGACACATTTTAAACATTTAATTTATAAATAGTATGAAAAGTCAATACGTAACAGTCGCAGGTTTTGTGCCGTGTTGTTATACTTGGTAGTCGATAAGTTAGTTGAAGACTATCTTCAAGTGACCAGTTAAATAAAGTAACATTTTAAAATGTTAAATAGAAGTGTTAATTAATATTAACAATATAACAAACTTTGTACAATAATTAATAAATTAATAGAAATAAATAAATATTTCAGAAAAATAATATTTAAGAACTAGTTGAAATAGCTAATTATTATCTAAATTATATATAACTTATTGTCAAAACCTTTAACTACCTACAAGAAAATAGCGACACTTAATTATTACTACTAGATGTCGTCCTGTGGTCGCAACTCGCCCATTCATAATACTTTTTATGTTTGAACTTTATAAGGGATCTTTTGCCTCTCGGATAGACCAGTTAGTTGTGACCATAGATTTTATGTTGTGACCACGGAAGAAGGACATGAGGAATGTGAGTTGTGACAGATTCGAAAATGTAACGTGTCACGTGTATCAAAATTGTATAGGTAAGCTATCAAACGGACGGACGGACATTCGTGTGATAGTAATCTGAGGTACCTAGTGTGTACCTAGTATATTAATTTAATGTATTTTTAAGCACCATTAAATATAAATATATATATATACGAAACGAAATGAAATTGATGCAATAGTTAAAAAGTTATAAATATGGATCAGTTTCAAAATATTAACTTGATAAATTCTAAAAGGTCTCAATCTAGATTTTCATATCACTGTTCTAGTTTCACCATAGGCCATGCTTAGTGCTTATAGAGGTTGTCGCTCTAATATCAATTTCTAATGAAGTCGCTACAGATGAAGTTAAAATATTACCTACTAAATGTAGCCCGCGACTTAGTGCGCGCAAAAGAAAATCTCGCTGAACTGTGCATTTTACAGCAATAAAAGTTGCCTATGTCCTTCCCCGCGGTCTACTATATGTCTGTGATAAGTTTTATCAAAATCGGTCCAGTATTTTTGCTTTGGAGCTTTGCATATTCAACGCAAACAAAAAAACATAGGTCCAAACAAATAAACAAATCTATCCTCTTCGAGCTCTTTATAATATTAGTGTAAAATCCTACGGTATCAAACTAAGGTTTGGTATAAAAGTTAGTACGGCGAACGGCAAAGTTCGAAAATAAAATGTATGGGATTTGACATACGGCATCGCAAACGACATGTCACTTAGCGATGACTTATGTCAAATCCCATACATTTTTGATTGCGAACTTTTTATTTTTATTTATTTATATATGGCATCGGCTTATAACCATTTGCCAGTGTCAAGTTAAAAAGGCGGGAAATAGAACTTTCGTTTCAATTTTCAACACCGTATTCCTATATCGTCAAGTCTAAAGTCTAGTCAAAGTCCAAATATATAGTCAGTACAGTCCATGAGTCATGTCAGTCCATTCAGTAAAGTAGCAGCTTTACTGAAAGATCCTAGGGAGTTTTGGCGGGAAACACAAAATAGCACGTTTTTAGAAGTTGTACCACTTGCCCACACTTGTACACGTTAACGAATATTTAATGGTTAATATTCTACCAATATTACACATTAAGAACCGAGATAACACAAATTTATGAAGTATACAAATTCCACAACGTCACCCATTGAACTTTCCAGCAAAACTCCAAAACTCCGATTACGAACTTCGCCGTCGAAATTATCGAATGCATCTTGTCTAAAGGGCAAAGGCCCTGGTACTTAATATAATTTATATGGAATATCAAAATAACTTTAAGTTTTTGCAATATTTAGGCATACCTATTGCTAATTGGAATGAAATTGCTAAAAAGTGTAACTCGCTCTATGTAGAGTTCGAGTCTTAAGGAATACTGAGTAACTTGCCTTTTAAAAAGATTTTCTGTGAAACCTTCAAAATTAAAGTTTTTTGTTTTATCTTCAAAATATAATAAGAATCCAATTTTAACAAAACAATATGAATTTTACGCTAAATTTCCCATGTTTTGTACAAAATCGATTTGACAAAGTACAATTTCACGACATTGCCTTGTTTTATTGTATCACAATTCACAGTATGACCATAAACACCACTCATGTTTATTCATGACGTACTATTACATAACGAGCTGTCGACTGCTAATAGCCTATGTTTAGATAACATAAACCCTCGATCACACAGAACCTGCCAAAAGATAGAGGTTTTACCAACTATCCCTCTTTTACTTTTTAGCTGACATGCTGACAACTTAGCTTTTATACTGCTTGTTATTCGGGTCATCCATGCATTAATGCACGGTGTTTCCGTATCGTAATCTCAAAAAAAAAAATTACTCTCATGACATAAACTAAGCATAGCGTGCGAATTGGATCAAAACTCAAGCTTTTAATTTCTGATCAAGTTCCCAGATTCTCAGGGTCTGGAATTTGTTGATAGACGTGCAATAATTAGTTACCTAGCATATTTATAAAGCACCAATTAACATTAAAATATTGTGGCAATTTGCAAATACATTTAACGAGAAAGTGACCTTACATTATGTGGTTTAATTAACAATCGAGGTATTTAGTCCTCGTTCTTCAATATTCAACTGATAACGCACAGTTAACAAACGGCTATTATCTTCATCTTAATAACGTCGTAATTGCATTATTTATTATCAACAAATATTTAAATTTTAACAAAAAGGTATACCGGAAAATGTGTTTATTATTGTTACTAGTTACTAGGTACACATTTTCAAATCGTAAGTTAGTACCTAAATACCTTCTAAGGTAGTTAAGTTATAAGTTTGTAGAAGTTTAAATAAGTGTGAAATTCTATTTTTAATATTGTTTCCCCTGACACATTTTTTGACAGGTTGCTTTAGCGATGTAAGTAAAATAAATTAAAATAAGTAATATACTATGTTCACATAGGCATAATTTATGGTTACGTTACGCATACAAATCTGCTACCGAATTATTATTTCCTAGATGTTTCCCGTGACTTCGTCGCGCAAAAGTAAATCCCGCGGTAACTACTACTACTAATACTATACCCATCTACTCTAATCCATGCCAAATTTAATTAAAATCGACCCAGTAGTTTCGAAGCCTATTCAATGCAAGCAAACAAACAAACCTTTCCTCTTTATAGTATTAGTATAGAAAAGAAATAATTAAGTTGCTGCTTGCTACCTACTAACATACTTTACCTCAGCTGTGATGTCACTTAACTTAAGTATCATCGTCGTATGTGACGCCCCTTAGACCTTAGTCTCGGGACTATAGGCACTGTAATGCACTTGAACTCAGAGGAAGTGAGCGTTCAATTTTATGGGCAATATCCGACAGCGTCATAATTCGGTGCCAGCCAACGGCAGCAGTTTAAACTACCTACGTCAGCAAAGAACTGTACTATATACTAGCCTCTCGACAGAAATCACAAAACCTATACTGATTTTGACAATGTAAATTTGAAAATGGTAAATGTGCAATTTATCACCTAGCATTTTTACCCGACTACGGTGAAGCCAAAAGGAAGGGTTATGATTTTGGCAGTCTATGTATGTATATATTATGTACCTATGTTTGTTCCGTTGCACCGTAGCACCTAAACTGCTGGTCCGATTTTAATAAATGAGGCGTCTATAGATATGCATGATAATAGTCCGGGTAATATAGCCTATATTTATTATTATATAATTATAATAATTTTCATAGTCGGGTTTTAGTTTTTCATAAAAATTGTAGTTATTTCTAAGATAGATCGAGAAGGAAGGATCAGAAGGACAGATACAATGAACCAAGTAAACAATGTGTAAAATCTATTTAAAAACCTTATTAGCAATAATAATAATTAATATAATTAAAATCGAATTAACCTTGACGTCTAGCGTGAATGGATGTACTCGGAATGTATGAGAACTACTCAGATATTTATGAAACCATTCTTCATTCTAATAATAATATTAGATATATTAAATATAAGCTAGTTCATAGCTAGTTAAATAAAATAATTGACAATTTGCTGTTGGTTCTAGAAATAATCTTAAGCAATTAAGATATTTTACGACAGAAACAAAATTAAAAACCCGTAGCTAAATAAAATTATTCTTCACCCTGCGGTTCCCCAGCTCGGCGACGCACATATTAAATAGATCCTATATAAAAATATTGAAAGGCTAAAATATAAATTTATTTATCTACTTTTTATAGTTTTTTGTGTCGGGTGTTACTTTAAAATTTTAATTTTGTTTTTATTTCATGCTTTTTAAATTAATTTAGTAACAACCTTCTCCTAACTGGTCTCTGCGAAGTCCATTCCATTTGATATTCTGATTATGCCTATACTACTATTGACTAATTGACCATAAGTGGAAGGTTCCTTGGACAATAGATACGACGACTATAGATTTTTACCAGGGCCTTTAGTCATGATGCATTTGATAATTTCGAAGGCGAAGTTCGAAAACAAAGTTTATGGGATTTGACATAAGGCATCGCAAATGACATGTCACTTAGCGATAACTTATATCAAATCCCATACATTTTTGATTACGAAGTTCGCCGTCGAAATTATCGAATGCATCTTGACTAAAGGCCCAGCACTTATAAAATTTGCATACATTTCATTTAATGTAATAAGCAAAGTTCTAGTGTCATGCTGCAGCATCAGGTGCAGTCTGCACCATCTATATACATCCTATTCATTGGAGCCTTTTTGATGAGCCCAAACACGATACGTCTGGTGTACGTTAGTGAAGAGTTGGGATTTCTACAGATTCCATGTAATGCTGCATCATCAGGTGCAAATGATCACTATTTATCTATGTCCTATTCATTGAGATCACTTAAAAACACGATACCTCTGCTGTAAGATTGTGATAAGTTGAGTATCATACATATTCCAGGTGATGCTGTAGCATCAGCTTAACGTTACCAAGTATAGGCAATATTGTTAAAGTATAAGGATCTAAATCGGACCTTTCGTTTAGGAGCTACGAAGCAACGGACAGACACACAGACAGACAGCACGTCAAACTTATAACACCCCTCTTTTTTGTCGGGGGCTTAAAAATATACAATTATTTAAGTAGCATGACAACACAATATTTCAATTTACGACTTTATCCTTCATCATCAGCGTTAGATTATATCTTAATTATTGTTGTTACGAGTATCATGTAAATAGGTACAATTCTGGCATGATAAGATAAATATTAATATTATTATCTATTTTAAAACAAAAAAGATCTTGAAAGAATCCTAAAAAATCTAGATTCTAGCTAGACAACCTTACTATGAACCAGACGATACTTCATACTACACTTACAACTAGATGGTGTGCGCTGTGCGCTATAGATTGAACTATAGAATATAAGAATGAAAAGTGTATAATATAGAATTTAAGGATTAATT
The DNA here is from genome assembly GCA_037179445.1 of Phengaris alcon alcon. Taxonomy (NCBI): domain Eukaryota; kingdom Metazoa; phylum Arthropoda; class Insecta; order Lepidoptera; family Lycaenidae; genus Phengaris; species Phengaris alcon. Next base: position 2,626,022 of record JAYRCH010000055.1, on the reverse strand, counting down.
CTCAAATGGTTGACTCTTCAAAAGTCAACCTTATAAAAAAATGTACAAATAATATATTGTCAGATCAGGATACCGACATAATTTTATTAACTTAAAGTAATATTTAGTAAATAACTGATATTAATCTATTACCAGGAATTTATTTACTGATAATTCGAACATGTAATTGTTATAGCAAATACATTTATCTCAACCTACCCAAGCAATTCAAGGTAGGTAGATATATACTTACCATTTTCTAAAAAAATCTTTAACAATATCACAGTTCAAAACATAAAACAAAGAGATTAGTCAAAATTGTTTATTAATTCGGAAATAACATAAAACAACATGTGGGTAGCTATGATATTATAAAAGACTTTCTATTTGCAAAACATAATATTACATAAGGTTCAAAGTAGTTACATATACTTAAGAGACTTATCATAACCATTAACTTTTACACGTGCCGCCTATAACGATTTAAATCATAAAGCAATATGCATAACAGCTAGAAATAAAACCCAGACGATATTTATTATACTTTATACTTTTCACATGTATCCCAATTATAATTACATTATTATTTTTTCAATTATTTAAAATTATAAAACAGAAGTAATAACCATAAAATATAATCAGGGAATATATTTTACACTAATTATAATTACAGAAATAGTAAACAAGTACGTCACCTGACAATATCAGTTTTAGTGTAAGAGCTAACTGTACGTCTGCTCACGCCGGGCCCTGGAAGGGCGGGGAAACATGATCAGGGGCAATATGGGCAGAATACATGTGGAGATCTAATTATGAGAGGACGCGCCCAGTACGACTACGCAAATATGTCCTTTTTAAGGCAAGATAGCGGGGGACACCCGAGGCAACAGATGGGGAAAACAGGCGACGGCCAAGGGCGGCCAAGGCCGGCAGTCGACTCAGGTAACGCGTGGGGTCCCGGTCCGAAGACCAAGGAAGCGTCTGTGGAGCCATAAGCGAGTCTGGTACGCCTTTTTATAGACTAACCCCATTACAGTCTTGGGGTTGCCACAGTTGCCATAGACTATAATTATGTAGGTTTTAACGACAAATACGTTTATACCTTTCGTCTTTACAATTACACAATTCTTTTGTAATAATAATAATCATACATCAACGACTCATAACCAACTAAGGTTTAATATTTAACGTAACTAACGAAACCAATTAATATGTTTTATTTAAATTAATATCCGACTTGTGTATTTTATTACCGAGCAACATTTTGTTTGCTTCATAAGTAGGTACGAATATTTTATCGATATCTATACCTTTATATATAACCATATCCAACACGTGCTACTTTTTATACCAGTTTTCTGAGAGGCCGTGGTATTTCCTCAAATAAGCATTACCGACATATGGCGCTACTAAACAATCACCAGTGATTATATTGATTAGATGCTATATTATTAAATAATTATTATTATCTATTGTAATAGTCGAGGGAAAAAATTAGCAGTAAGCATTAAATAAATATATTATTATGATGATGATGATCACGAATATAATTTTAGCAATAGCAAAATTTCAAAGACATTGATATCGGTGCACAAAACTGATGAGTAGTGAGTACCTATGTCATCATAATAATATGTTTGTGTTTCTTGTAAAAATGGTGGTGATGATGATGATGATGATGATTACTGTTAGTAGTATGATGGCATATGCTTGCAGTTCTTTAAACAACGCCGGAATCCCCAAACATGTATCTATAAGGACTCAGGAGTTTTGTTTAGTAGTTTTGGATCCAGGGTATACCTTGGTACAAAAGCTTACTTTTTGGTAACATATGCTTGGAATACTTCAGAAAAAGTAGAAATCACTATATGTGTCCATATAAATTTCAAAGAGTTCCCTCGATTTATCATAGATCCCCTCATCAGGTCTCCACTTTGGTGACTAAAGGACAAATTTTAGTAGCCTTTACAACAACAAAACAATTTCGCAAATGTGTTCACATACGGCAAAGTAATGATTAATGTTGAAAGATATCCGTGTCGGTGTAAGGGCGCGTCTCCTGCGCGTGATATTTTCGAAACATTACACAAAACATCGAAACATTGGGGCGTGTCTATACAAATTTGTGTAGGAATATACAATGTTTTTGTGTCTAAATCACTATGTCTAAATCACTATGTGTGAACTTTGGTGAACAAACACCCTTTACACCAAAAACATAATTTTGAAAATCGGTCCACAGACTGCGGAATTATCGTTGAACATACAATATATATATATATATATATATATATATATATATACATGTACATATAATTAGATACTACTTTAACCTCATTTGTACTAACCACCTTTAGTATGTAGCTAGGAAGTGAGTAGGGGAGGAGGGTGACACTTGATAACCTCCTTTGTTTTTTAACTTAATTTCTTAGATATAGGTCCTATTTGAAAAAAATTGGCGGTAAAATACATAATACTAGGAAATTATTTGGCTACAAGAATCTGCGACAGCCAACAGAATATCGGTGAAGACAATACTAAGATACCGACTAAAATTGAAGACAAGGAATTGTATCAAGTGTCCACATATAAAGGACATTAGGATAAGGGATCCCCCATACAATTATTACTAAGCTTTAATATTATACCCATACTATTAAGCTTTAATTACTATTATTGTATTCGCATGCGGTGTTATATTTACCTATGTACCTATGTTAGTTGTTCGAATTAATTTTACCATAACATTTTTCATTGCCTCTTTATGGTTTGGTACTCTTTCTTGACTAACTTTTATTGTTTTTTATATCTTGGGAGTTAGAACTATGGAATTATGCAATAAATAAAAATATATTAAGGGGCACTTGATCCAGGGGGATCATGGCTCCCTGAAGGGGGGATGAAGTTTACCATGTGTTACCGGGAGAAGTTTTATGCTATTTAAAACAAATTAATCATTAAAGCCGATTTTGATTAATACTTTTTTTTATATTACAAAAAAAATACGTAGATAAGGATTCATATTAAATTCATACACATTTTAAATGTAGATTCTAAATAACTGTTAAATTACAGTAAAACTTACAAAATAAAAGTTGATTGCAACAAAAATCTTTTTTCATCCACCATTTAAAAAGGGCCATTATCTGACGATTCTACTCATTTGGAAATGTTTGCTGGTATCCTATCTACCGACATAGCCACTGTGTACTACTAGTCTCCCTTAAGGATCAAGTGTCCCTCTGCTTCTGTACTTAATTCGTAATATGATATTTTGATGTCTAACAGACAACTATAGAAGCAAACTAAAATGTCCAAAATATTTTTACCATAAATTTGCCGTTTATATTTTTTGCAAAATGTATAGTTGCCGCAGCTTAATTAAACTTTTCTACGTGAGTTCGTAACATCTACATATACATAAACATATAAAGTTGCACATTTTCCAGGCGTAACCAGGAAGGTTGTTTAGAAAAGGCAACTCGTTTGGTTTCTAAACAAACTTCCTGGTTCAATCAAGCAAAAAGTTGTTTTAGGATTAGTGAGAGCGATCTCGTGGCTGATGCTGGTACTTGCTCTTCCGGTCGGGTTGCAAAAGAAAGTTATAATGTGAGATGTATCATATTGTAAGTGAAAATAATGGTACTATTCACGGTCCGCTGCGCACGTACACATACGATATAGGAAATGTGGTGGTATTTTTTTTTATAACGATTTTATTAGTTTCACCTGTATGTTTGCTTGCTTGCTTGTTTGTAACCGACTCCTTTGGGCTCGATTTTGTCCTACTTTGAACGATCAGATTTAATTCAAACTTTGCACACCTGTCAAAGACCGATGACAATGCAATAATTCGATTAAAATATCCGATTATCCTGATTAAGTTCGCCAGGATTCATCAATTTCTTTCCGCATCCTTTGCATAGAGTAAGAGAGATAGAACTAGTGCGCGAACTACGCATGCGTGCAGTTCCAGGCTTACTTTTTGGCAAATCGTACTAAAAACCAAAAAATAAATTATAGTTTAAAAAAACTAAAAAAACACGCTTTTATAGAAAATCTAACTAAAAATAAAAAATTAAATTTAATAAATTTGGATTAAGAATAGTGTAAATGAAAAATAAATGTTTATTATTGTAAAAAGCGTGGGGTGCATAGTGTCAATAGTTATAAACATTTTATTGGCAGATATGAGAAGGATCTTCACTTTGATAATATCTTAAAAATCACTTTAAACGAAATCTGACCGTTTGAAGTGGATCAAAATCAAATCCACTGGAGTCGGTTACATACAAACAAACGTACAGGTGAATACACTGCACCCCACGCTTTTTTACAATAATAAACATTTATTTTTCATTTACACTATTCTTAATCCAAATTTATTCAATTTTATTTTTTAATTTTTAGATAGATTTTCTATAAAAGCGTGTTTTTTTGTTTTTTTAAACTATAATTTATTTATTATTTTACCGTAAATGAAAATAATATGTACATCGTACCTTATTTTAAATGTTTTGGTATTCATTTTTCTTTTAAACCTTTTTTTTCTTCTTCATAATCTCACGGTGTTTCTGATACTTTCTTTCTTATTTGCCACTGTAGCTGTATAAATATTTAATGTAACAAGGTAATAAACGTTAGTAGTAGGTGTGTGAAAATTCACACACAATAAATAAATTATTTACGATTATCAGTAACTCTATCACACTAAACAAACAGTAGTACAGTAACTCAACTACTAAAACTCACCGCACTAATATACACAGGGCGAGGTGAAGTCGATCAACACAGAACTGTTTAATAAACACCGTTCGTTGTTAACAAACAACGTTTATATTTCGATAAATCGCGGGAACCGACGAGACGGTACGAGTAGGTTGCGGTTGCGACGGCGTCAAAAACAGTACTGGTTGACTGTTTGCGACCTGCGCGGGCGCAAACAGTCAACCTTATCGATAACCTCTTGTACCAGATAAGCATTTGTCGTTCTAGCATTACTCCTTGTTCAATTTTAACTAAGTATGTGGACTAGTAGCCAACATTCCACAGGTCAAAGCCCCAGATCATAATGAATAAACATAGGTGTGACAGCTTTTTACCAATATTTCGGATTGGAAAAAACAAAAAATTTTAACCGACTTCCAAAGAAAAAATGCCCAAAAAAGTATGAAATAAAACTTATTTCCTAAATAATTCCTCTTTTAAATTCGTCTTAAAATTTAACCATTTCTCTAGTCAATCTTCATAATTTTGATGTCTGCATCAACCCGAACAACATTCTGATAAGACAATATTTTATAGAATTCACGTTCAAGTTAGCTGGCTTAAAAGGGGAATTATTTAGCCGAATTTAGAAAGGGGAATTATTTAGGGAGTAAGTTTTATTTCATACTTTTTTGTGCACTTTTACTTTGGAAGTAGGTTTTAATTTTTTGTTTAAAAAAATATTTTTTCTCTTTTTAGCTATATTTATTAAATTTATTATTAACACATTTTAAGAAAGTTATAAATATAAAAAAGCTTCCGGCACTCTCTCGGCAAAACAAACTCAAGCGTTCTTTTATGCCAGTTGCTGTGAGGCCTTGATATTTCGTAAATAAATATATTATAGTGATGATGATGATCACGAATATCTTAATTACTATAATATATTCATTTCAAAGATATTAATATCGGTACACAAGACTCTGATGAGTAGTGAGTAAGTACCTATGTCATCATAATAATATGTTTGTGTTTCTTGTGAAATGGTGGTGATGATGATGATGATGATTACTGTAAGTGGTATGATGGCATATGCTTGTTTAGTATAGTTATATAAACAACGTCGCAATCCCCAAACATGTATCTATAAGGAGTCAGGGGTTCTGTTTAGTACTTTTGGATCCTGGGGTATACCTTGGTGCAAAATCTTACCTTTTAGCAGAATATGCTTAGACTATTTCATAAAAAATCGAAATCACTAGTGTCTATAAAAATTTCGAGGAGTTCCCTCGATTCCTCATGGATCACATCATCAGGTCACCGCTTTGGTAAAAACGGGACCAATTTGGGACCCCTTTACATAAAAAATAATAATTTTGAAAATCGGTCCACAGACGGCGGAATTATCGCTGAAATACAAAAAAAAAAATATATACAGCCTAATGCATCACCGCCTCCTTTTTTTGAAGTCGGTTAAAAATATAATTTATCTATGCGGCTTTTCAAGCCTTATAATGGTCCTCAAAATGATTTGGAAGTTCTTTTCAACAACTTAATAATTAATTAATGATAATTTACACTTGAATAATTAATGTTTTAGGACAATCAAAATTTATAATAAACCAAAGTTAAAGTACCTATACCTACCTGTATTTTCCTTTCAAGAGATCCTTGTTTCCTGAAGCGCCTTCAAAGATTTTATTGATTCCTGTCCGAATGATTTTTTTAGTAAAGGAATCAATGAACTACCTATGAGATGGCAAAAGTGCATAGATAGCAATTGTATTTATATACTTTGATGAAATAAATATATTATGTTTAAAAATAATCGACTTTATGTTCCTCCTTTACAAAACGCCAATTTCATATGTAATGACCTAATAATAATGGCTAACTTATTGTGTCGCATATGTTTCTTCTTGTAATGTTCCTGTATCACTTTTATGTAGTTCCTACCTCTATTTGGACATAATAATTAACAAATAAAAGTTTAATTATCTATTTATACTTGACACAATTAGGAGAGTTACTGGTTTCGCAAAGTAATAGATAGCGCGAAAACTTGCGGTTTTGTTGTTTCTGATAACAACAAAACATTATTATTTGTTATACAACTGTGAAATATGTATATTAAGCACCTACATCAATTGAGGAATAGATCCCACAAATACATTTCCCACATTGTCAAAAAGTTATCTCAGATGACATATCTCATCTAGAGCCAAGCTTCTGACTCTACACGCCCTGACTCTACAAGGCTCACAATTCACAATTTCTACGTTTTACAGACCGCGATTTTCGACCAGCAAACCATCGAATCAGGTTCTCTGGCCACACTCACCGATCGCGAGACGCGGGTGCGGGGATGGTTTCGTGCACCATATAAATTCATACTAAGCAGTGGCTCCGCGACCCTTTTCGGTCTCGCGTCGCGTGCATCGGTATTCGGTAGGTTACCTTCCTTATTACCTGGGCTGATTGATAACTGGCCGAAACGACGAACTTAAAAAAATGATACGCAAAAAAGGAATATTACATTATATTCTGGCATATTTTTGAAAATAGAACGCCAAATTTGAATTTAATCGAACTGATGGAATTTGTTTGAGAGGACGTAAAACTTTCTCTGTCGTAAATTTTCTTAACAGTGGAAAGAAACGAAATTCGTGCGGTGATAAAGTTTTACGGTTTAAACGAGAAAACAGCAACCCAGATTAAAACCAAGCTAGACAGTGTTTTAGGTAATTCTGCTCCTGCATTGAGTACAATTCACACCTGGGTAACTGATTTTAAACGTGGAAGACAGAGCTGCGAAGACGCCCACAGGTCTGGCCGTCCAAATGAAGTCACGAATCCGGACATGATCAAAAAAATTCACAAAATTGTATTGAATGATCGGCGCTTAAAGTTGCGAGAGATAGCAGAGATGGTGAGCATTTCCTCTGAACGCGTTTTTAATATTTTGCACCAACATTTGGGAATGAAAAAGCCTTGCGCGCGATAGGTGCCGCGTTTGCTCACTGTAGACCAAAAGCAACGTCGAGTGGACGATTCATCGGAGTGTTTGGCGCTGTTTATCCGAGATCATAATGAGTTTTTGCAGCGTTATGTAAAAGTCGATGAAACCTGGATATATCATTATACTCCCGAGACAAAAGAACAATCTAAGCAGTGTACTGAGAGCGGAAAACCTGCGCCGAAGAAAGCAAAAACGGTTTTGTCGGCCGGCAAAGTGATGGCGACTGTTTTTTGGGATGCTCGAGGGATTATTTTAGTGGATTATCTGCAAAAAGGAAAAACAATAAATGGAGAGTAGTACGCAAGCTTGCTGCAAAAATTAAGTGAAGAAATCCAGAAGAAACGACTACATTTGGCCAAGAAAAAAAATTTGTTCCACCATGACACACGTCAATGGTTGCAGTCGCCAAACTCCATGAATTGCGGTTCGAATTGCTACCGCATCCACCCTATTCCCCGGATCTGGCCCCGTGCGACTTCCACTTATTCCCAAACCTGAAGAAATGGTTAGGTGGCCAGAGATTTTCATCAAATGAAGAAGTCATTGTTGCCGTGGATGAGTATTTTGAGGGGTTGGAGAAAACATTTTATCAAACTGGTGTAACGACATTGGAGAAGCGCTGGACTAAATGCATCGAGGTAGAAGGAAACTACGTTGAGAAATAAATTTATTTTACATAGAGTTTTGAAGTTTTTCTTTGTAGTTTCGGAAACTTATCAATCAGCCCTCGTATATACTATTATCTGTCTTACCTTCCTATTGGTACCTTAAATAAAAATGTGTGGCTTGAGCGTTTCGTTAACGTTAACGTAGTAACGAAACGCCCAAGCTACACTGTTTTAGCTATTGTATAACAGAAATCAGAATAAGTGTCCATGGGCGTAATCACTTATCCAACCGCTCGATTACTGGTCCATTTCATATTAAAAAAAAACTCTATTCCACTTTTTGAGCCCTTTCAAATTATATCGAGGAGTTTGTACAAATTACATTATAAAAAATTTCGTATTGACCGCTACTGACCAGCCAGGTCTGCGGTTCCGTGTTGGGGTCTAATAGGAGGATTTTTTTCAGGAACAGGCGGGCTAATGCTTTAGCACGATCATTCTCTCTAACCTCCATGGTAGTAGCTCTCGGGCTTTAAGTTTTTCGGCTTTCTTCTTTTCAATGAATTGACAAAAATCGAGAAGAAGAAAATATGTCAGAAATTGTCAAAATCTACTCAAGTGTGATAGTAATTATTTATTTGGAAATAAGAAAAAAAATACAATGAGCACCGTATTGTTAACAGATATTAAAGGTATTAATGTAGTCATTAAATAGTATATTGATTTTACAATAATTTATCTTAGAAACGAGTCCTAAATTACAAAAATTACGACCGTCATGGGCTGGCGGCATATCATCTTGTTATAATTTCATTGAAGCGAGAAAGTTACTAGCATTACTATTTACTTGCCTTCAAAATTAGAGATAATATATTATGAGGGATTTACACGGGTGACTAAAGCCGCACGATTTTTGCTGCACGGCGATTTGGTCACTTACGACCTCGCCGAATTGTCGCTTACTTAATTTCAGCTAGCGAGAAGTTGAAGATTAATTAGCGACAGTGTTTAAGCGATTCTACTGACCAATACGCCGTACTCACCGTCCAGCCTGCAAATCCAAGGCCACGGCCTTGAAGCGGACTAGTAGGCAAAAATTATAAATTATGTCACTTTTGATATTAGTGTCAAAACGCCGTCATTACTCATTAGTGGCGGCCATCAGTACCGGTGCTGGATTTGCAGTCTGGACCGTGAGTTTTACACTTAACTTTTGTAATGTACTTTCTTTGCTTACTGAATATCTATAGGTATTGATCTGAATATCTTACTGAATATCCCACCTATAGATATTGCCGCACTAAGCGGCAGCAGAGCTACGCGACGCGATGCGTCCCTACTAGTAGTCCCACCTTTAATTGTTCTATTTTATTTCAGAAAATGAGCCAAAACAAAGTGTACCACCTGTATCGCGTGTCGATTGTAAGCGGGCACAATCTTCCGGCAAAGTCCCATGCCAACACCAAAAAGTAAGACTAATAGTTAACTGTAGTTTATATACTAGAATTAAAGACTCGAAGAGATTTGTTACTAAAAGGATGTAAAGGTAACACTAAGTGTCTATCAAGAGTCTATGCTTACGCATTAGATATGCTACTACACGTACTCTGTAAAAAGTTGTAGAGCACAAAATATAAGTATGTAATAATATAATCATACAATGGATGGCTATGTCAGAATCTTAAAACTAGCCCCATTATTATTAGACTTTGAATTATATTGATATCAGTAAAAAACTTGTTTTTAAGAAAACTTTTTTTGTACTTGTATTTTATGGTAAAATCTTAATTCTAGGAACATAGACAGGCTGTCCCGTAAATCGACGTCAAGCCGTAAACCCGTGATAGGCCAAGTTACAATAGTTATCAGAAAAATTTAAAAAAAAATCCAAGTAATGTGTCTCAAAAAATACAAAGCTTTTAAAAAAAATCGAAAAATCGACATCTTGTGGTGGTTTTTTAGTTCCCGGCACTACGAATTTCTACTTTTTTTGTAATTTTTTTTTGTATGTAATCCTGAATAATGCTTTAGTAAACTGGTGCCTAAGATTTAAATCAAACGACTCCGACTTGAAAGGAAATGAGGCTTTTTGCCCAAAACAATGATTCGAATTTAATAGTTTGCTCGACTTTAACTGACTGTACTGGAAAAAAAATGTGCTACGCTCGTTTGGCAGATAACTTTAAAAATTGGCGCAGTTAATAAGGATTCCAAAATGGTATAACACTTGCTAGATTGCTTCTTAAATTTTGGACAATATTGATTTTTGTAAAGGAAGTTAGTTTTCGACAATTTTTTCTTACTTAAAAGGATTCAAGTGTACCCAGGACTTTCTTCTAAGTGATATTCTGATTTGGATGAGACGGAGAGAAACATTCAATGAGTGTAAGAGAGACAGATATTGACGCCACAAGTACGCGAGACTGGTAGACACAATGCTACTAGTGTGAGCGAGACAATGTCGCTATTGTCCATGTTCCCGACGTACAGCACACAAAATACAATAGATCAGTACGTTACTCTACTTCGTTTACTGCGCACACCGTATTCGTTCGTCTTGATTTCGTACATACCACTTTTTGATTTGTTTATTGGACTCGATTGCTTGTGATTTGGATTTGGACTGTTTAGTTTCTCTTTCAACGACCTTTGCTTTCTCCTGGACTATCGTTGATCGTGTGATTGTATAGTACCACCATGTCGGTGTATACCGCACAGGAATATGCCAACATGCATCTCATTTATGGTGAATGCCGATGCAATGCTAGTGCTGCAGCTAGGCTTTACCGCCAAAGATACCCAAACGCTGCTCATCATCCCGATCATCGAGTTTTTGTGAATGTGCACCGTTCACTCTCAGAGGGACGATTCCCAAGCCAAGTACACAGTGAAGGAAGAAGTCGCTTGCCTTACGATGACATCGTACTACAAGCAGTCGCAGAAGATCCAAGTACTTCAGTACGACAAATCGAAGAAAGCACAGGAGTGCCCAAAAGTGTAGCCCATCGAATCATGAAAAGTCATGAGCTCCACCCATACCACGTCACGCGAGTACAAACTTTACTACCCCGGGACTATCTCCCAAGAGTTACGTTTTGTGAAACGATGTTACAAAGACACCGGGAGGATCCACGATTCATATACAAAATTTTATGGTCCGATGAGTCCACTTTTAAAAAAGATGGGTACATGAATCTACACAACTTACACGAGTGGCATGTAGATAATCCACATTTGATGAGAGAGGATAGATCCCAGTATCGATTCAAAATAAACATGTGGACCGGGATTCTAAACAGGAGAATCATCGGACCTTTTGAACTGCCAGAGACCTTGAATGGCGACATTTATTTGGACATTTTAACAAATCATTTACCAAATTTATTGGAAGACGTACCTCTGCACATTTACAGAGACATGTGGTTCCAGCAAGACGGCTGCCCGGCGCACTATGCCCGTTCAGTGCGAGATTATTTAGATAATGAATATCCAGAAAGGTGGATAGGGCGGTCTGGTACCATTTCGCAGCCAGCCCGTTCACCTGATTTAAATCCGCTAGATTTTTTTTACTGGGGAGCTGTGAAAGAAAAAGTGTATACAAATCCAATTGAAAATGTAGTTGAACTACGACGACAATTAACGCAAGCAGCTGAATTAGTTAATAACGGCAAATTTGCCCGTCTGATAAAGCGGTCTTTTTTAAAAAGATGTCGAGCTTGCATTTATGCTGGTGGGAGGCAGTTTGAACATTTATTATAATGTAATAAAATATTTTAGACTCCAAAAATTTGTTTCAATTAAAAGCTTCCTAAAAAACACCTTTCCTAAAGTTAAAAGTAATGAGACCAGAGACACTATGGCCCCCGTGGCCCGTGATATTCTTTTACTTCTTGGATTTTATCTCTCTTATACTCGTTGAATTTTTCTCTCCGTCTCATCCCAATCAGAATATCACTTAGAAGAAAGTCCTGGGTACACTTGAATCCTTTTAAGTAAGTAAGAAAAAATTGTCGAAAACTGACTTCCTTTACAAAAATCAATATTGTCCAAAATTTAGGAAATAATCTAGCAAGAGTCATACCATTTTAGAATCCTTATTAACTGCGCCAACTTTTAAAATTACCTTCCAAACAAGCGTTGTACATTTTTTTCCAGTACAGGCAGTTAAAGTCGAGCAAACTATTAAATTCGAATCATTGTTTTGGGCAAAAAGCCTCATTTCCTTTCAAGTCGGAGTCGTTTCATTTAAATTTTAGGCACCAGTTTACTAAAGCATTATTCAGGATTACATACAAAAAAAAATTACAAAAAAAGTAGAAATTTGTAGTGCCGGGAACTAAAAAACCACCACAAGATGTCGATTTTTCAATTTAATTTAAAAGCTTTGTATTTTTTGAGTCACATTACTTGGATTTTTTTTTTAATTTTTCTGATAACTATTGTAACTTGGCCTATCGCGGGTTTACGGCTTGACGTCGATTTACGGGACACCCTGTATATGTCTAGGAACTATTTTATCCTTGTTCTAAGTTTCTTGCGTCAATATGTTTTTATTATCAAGATAGCAATAATTCGGGTTTTATTTTGTTTAAGGACCGCCCAAAAAGTAATTTAATTGGTAGAAGATGTTTGAGCTTATCACCGACTGTAAGTACCTCAGATTAACATTATAGGTACTTTAAACGAGCAATTCCTGTATATACATAATTATCAGAAGCTGAGAAACGGCTTCAAGTATTTTCTATGAAATTTAGTATGCAGGGCGTTTTGGGGGAGAACAATCGATCTAGCGTCTTATCCCTGCGAAACCACGCATTTTTAGGTTATCATATTATGTTTTTTACCGGTCAGATAAATATTATTGTGATTCTATTTATTTTTGGATCGAAGTTCCTTATGGCGCGTTGCGAATTGTATTGGAGCTAGGCTAGAGCTAGGATTAAATAGGCACGACACTTTTTGCCACTCGAAATCACAATGTAATAACGACTATTAAGAATGATACAAAAAACGACCTTATTACTTGACAATAATGTAGAATTTTGCAATTACACATTGTGACTGTTATGACTGTTTTATATTGTGACTAGCTAGCCGGGCCTTAGGTATGCGAGCGGTGGGACGCAAGGGGTAAGCAAACCGCCCCCTCACCCCTGTCCCTACCTAAGGCGCGGCAAACTAGTTCCGCGCGCACTATATATACTTAGTTCAATTTAAAGTATATTATATCTATACAGATAAACAAAATTGAAGTGTCTGTTTGTAATTTCAAATTAACAGCTTTTATTTTCACTTAATGAATTTGAAAGTATGATCGGTACTTACAATAAAATATAAATTGTTAACATTTTTCTGTCCGTCTGTCAGTCTGTGTGTTTGTTCCGGCTAATCTTCCAAAATAAGCTTCAATTCTTCATTATCAACTATATATTTATATTATAATATATATATATATATATATATATATATATATATATATATATATATATATATATTATAACTTCGTTCCATCCGGGTGTCCCTTGACACCTCTCAAGTTTTTTTTACTATCATAGAAAGAAGATTTACAAGTTCAGTGTATGATTTAAGACTCATCAAGATCAATCATTCAAGATCATGGTTTAAGACTTTTATTTCTCAATAATAACACAGCTTACAGATTATAAATAACATTAAAAACACAGCAAACTGTTTCGATACAAGTTTATAACTATTAAGGCCTCCACAGACGAGAGGCCGATCGTTTCAGTTAGAACTGACGTCAGTTAGGCCTGAACGGATTTGAGCACATACACGGGGAAAATCGTATCCGACCGAACTGACTTCTGACTGATTCAGTTCGGCCCTTAGATTAATAACGCCTAGATAGTCTTCAAACAAACGCATCGTACAAAGTGAAGCAAGCAACAGCTAGACGTAGGCGTAAGCATTACATACCGACACGCACACAAAACTTTAATGTTGTGGAGTGTGTACAGTTTTAAGGGACAATTTCACGGAAAATGTTGCTCTTAAAATAGGAATTATTGTATTTGTTTTTCTTAACATCGTGAGATGTAAAAATATAACTTATAATTCATTTTAAACCATCTAAACACAATTTGTGAACTTTATTTATATTAAACTGGTATTAAGGAATATATTAATATAATAGGATTATACGGGCAATACTTTAAATTCAAAATTTAAAAAATCAGAAAATATTATAAAACTTTGTCTTAGTTGCAACTATTAGTTAGCCATGAAAATTTTTAAATAAATTTATTTTTACTAGTAACACTTTCACAATTCACAATAATGCAGCAAGATGGCGATATAATATGATTTTATTTTAAAATGTTTTAAATATTTGACTTAATACATGTCAAATTGTTCGGACATAACATTTCATACTTACATATGAAATGTTATGTCCGAAGCTTTTTTAATTTTTTTCCGATGCATTGTGACACCCAATAACGACACAAACCCTCATAATGTTTTTAATAGTCGGAGATATTGTATGCACTAGCGCTTGACCTTGCCAACTAACGGGTCGTTCGAACAAACTGAGCTGATATGGCTCAGTATGATTTACTTCACTTATCATGCGCGTACCCGGTTTCTAGGCGTTTTAATCTAAGGTTCGGCCTGAACGGATTCGAGCACATACACGGAAAATTGCCGCGAGCTTCGGTCGTGTTTTTAGGGTTCCGTAATACTTAAGGAATCCTTATAATTTCACTCTGCCCGTCCGTCTGTCTATCTGTCCGCCGCTCTCCTATCTTCTGTAATAACTTTATGACAATAACTTTTGTAGTAATTCAATGAAAACCTATTGCGCGTTGATAGTTACGGAACCCTCCTTAGAGATGTCGTGACATGCTCTTGGTCAGTTTAGGCTATTATTTTATTTATTTATTGTATTTTGCTGCAATTGTAATCACGCTATCGACGAAACCGAATTATTGTGTCATACATTTTTCCAGTAATATGTTATAGAAATCATTTCTCTTTGTTTTATAGTCTTTAGATTTTATAAACCATAGTAGCATTAAAGTTTTAATTACTTCAATAAAGTCTAATAAATTTTTTATAACCACGTGCCATTTTTAGAGTTCCGTACCCAAAGGGTAAAAGCGGGACCCTATTACTGAGACTTTGCTGTTCGTCCGTCTGTCGCCAGGCTATATCTTAACCTTCTTATACCGTGATAGCTCGACAGTTAAAATTTTCACAAATGTATGATGTAGGTATTTCTATTGCCGTTATAACAACAATTACTAAAAACAGAATAAAATAAAAATTTGAGGCTCACATACAACAAACGTAATTTTTTCCGTTTTGTACGGAACTCATCTTGCCGACTCGCACTTGACCGGTTTTATTTTAAATCGAATTTTATTACCGTTCAGTCCAATTTTATTGCCGTTCAGTCCATCCGTACAGGTCAGAATTAATGTTGCCAACTTAGTTTTTTTACAAAGTTTTACTACTAAATTTTGTATTTTATTTCCTCCTTAGTAGGAATTTAGTTGTGAGTAGTGGTTTTGTAGAAAATATCTAGACAGTAATCATAATATGCAAAATGGCTTGCTTCTATGTGCTATTATGACCTTATAATAATAGCACATAGTAGCACGCATCCGCAAGTCGCTTAAAACTACCGATTTAATTTATATATATGTAATATTTCCTACTATATTTTTTTAATTTAACGGTTAAATATTAAACCTGAAAATGTATGTATGTTTGAAAACACAAAATCCCTAAAAAGACTTTTAGGGATTCCTAAGTTTAGTAGCTTTTTTATAGTTATCGGTACGCTTTTAGTAGTTTTTTGTAGAAAACGACGCGAGTTTAGTAGTTTCGCAAAAACAGAGTTGGCAACACAGGAACGAATCGCTTCAGTCCATACGGCCGACTGATGCGATCTCGAAATTGCACACAGACGATACGATTTTGCGTCCGTTCAGGCCGAACTGAAGGAAAACCGGACCGTATATGGGGCCACTTACGTATAATTTAACCTTTTTGCATTCAAAAGTATAGGGTAGTTGAAAATATTCTCTATTCATCGAACTCAATGTTAACTAAAGCTCGCGTACACTGTCAAGCTATACTTTCGAATGGAGTAGATATATTCTTGTAGTTTGAATATTTTATTTTTAGATTAGTCTTGCATTTAATATGTTTCTACTTCGTTCTTGTTAGTAATATTATATTGTATAATATAATTATTATTATGGAGTATATAATTTATATCTTTATATACTAAATGAGAAAATATATGTTTTGAAAAATTTATAAAATACCCAGATTCAATAATAGGAATCTATTGCAATCTGTTTTTTTCTGCACTATTAAATAGAACTTCGAGCAAAGTTAGATCTCCCGGATACTATGCCTATAATAACATAGATACCCGGATATTAGCAGGAGAAGGTGACATATTTTCATCGTTCCTTATTCTTATTCATACAATATGCGAATGGGAAAAAAAGATGTCTAAATAAACTAGTTAATCCATCCACACCCAAAAATTTTCCATAGCCTTTGTTGAAACTTTACGTACACAAATGACATTTATTTATATTGCTATCAATTTAAGATGTCACTTATTTCATTGCAATAAAGTTTTGCCGGGGAGTTCAATGGGTGACGTTGTGGAATTTGTAATATTTCATAAATTTGTGTTATCTCGGTTCTTAATGTATTACACATTGGTACAATATTAACCATTAAATATTCGTTGACGTGCACAAGTGTGGGAAAGTGGTACAACTTCTAAAAACGTGATATTTTGAGTTTCGCTCCAAAACATCCCTAGGAACTTTCAGTAAAGCTTCTACCACTTTACCGAATCGACTGACATGACTCATGGACTGCACTGACTATTTATTTGGCTTTTGACTAGACTTGCGACTTGACGATTTAGGAATACGGTGTTGAAAATTTAAGCGAAAGTTCTATTTCCCGCCTTTTTAACTTGACACTGGCAAATGGTTATAAGCCGATGCCATATATAAATAAAAAAAAAAGTCACGAGCGAGTCCGACTCGCACTTGGCCGGTTTTTTTTTCATACAAGTTGACCCCACATAAAAATAATTTTGTATTTTATGATTACTCTACCGCATGTTATGGCCTTACTAAATAATATAGGTTATTTAGTAAAATCCTTGATTTGGAAAATATTCGCGTTAGATAATTGTGGTGTGTGACATATTACCTTATCGTCTGCCATTTCACACAAATGACCTTGGCGACGACTGATATAAATGGCATTGACACGATTTAAAGGATTTGTTGGCGACGATCGTCTAATTAACAGATTTTTTATTGCATAAATGAGTAGTACTCTTATATGTAAGTTACTTCTCAGAAGAAACAGTACCTATATAAAAAATCAATATTTTCAAGGGTACAGCGATTTGTAATATAGAATTTCGCAAATCTCGATCATACGTCTCTGGCCGCTGCAGCTGTATGAAATATATATAGGACATAAGAACATAGTTGCTAAAATTTACGAAATTGTAGCGTTTAAGTTTAAAATTACTCTAATGCTTTTTCATTTCATGTAAGTAAACTAATTATCTAGGTTTATTACACTAAAAAATAAATCTAACTTTTTTGTAACTTTGAAATGCACCTGATTTCATATTAATTTACGTTTATCAAGTAATTAAACCTGAATATTTCAGAATATATAAATTAAACCAAATATTTTACATGTAGTCAACTACGCTATTGAAAATGCTTCGGAAACTAAATGCTTAGTATTTTTCTGGTGAGTTTCCCTAAGTACGTTGTATAGCTGTTATTAAACATTATGATGTAATTTCCTGTTCTAGCACATACAAGAGAGATGCAATTTAATAAGACTTGAACGAAGCTGTTCAACTCCACAGTCGCACATCATTGATCGAGAGCCAAGTACGGTCGCTGACGGACTCGGTGTACCACTCTTTGATCCCATTACTATGTATAAGGTCCAAAAGTGGTACACGATCCATATTTTGTTCATTTCAAGTAGCAACGATAATTGTTGAAAATATACTCGAGTCCCTTATATAATGTACTTGTGTATTTAATTTACAGCAGTATAGAACTGAAATATAACCTCTTCCTTTTTTTTGAATCGGTTAAAATGTAAGCTGTGTAGCATTTCGTAGCGCATCGTAGAGGCACAACGTCCGTAATTACGCAACGTCGTTTTAGCGCTACGAACCGCTAAAATGACAAAAAATAAAAACCAAATTTAACCAAGTAGTAAACATATTTTTTTATTTATTTACGTTAAGTAATGATTGTGCCGTTTTGATTAGAAAATAAGACTAACCAGCAACGGCCGCCGAGGAAGACCATGCGAACTTTTGCGACAAAGAAAAGAGAATTTATGGAGTTGAGAAAAAACCTTATGAGTCAACAAGTATGTACTTATTGTACACACTCTAAATACAAAAGTATTACATTTCTCATATATTAGGTGTGTTTGAATTTGTTGCTGGTTTTTAGAATACCCTGTTAGAACAATACGCTGCCCTGAAAGAACTCGAATCAAAAGTCGGTGTGACAGATTTTGCGTTAGAGGACATGCGTGTTCTCTCCCTCAGGGGCTGGCCAGCTCATGACCTTCTGCTGCTGATACGAGATGACCTCGGAATGCCAACGAACTCTGAGATAAATGGAGTATTAGGTATAATCCCTTTGCAACACACTACTGATCGTATCGACATCTTATCTGCCTTGTTGCCTCAAGCTTAACACTTTCTTATCAGTACCTATATTGTGTGTACGATATATTGCCTCAATAACTAATAATACACATCGTATTATTTGCTTGTTGATATCATATCGAAAACATTCAGCAGATTTAACACATGCATGCTAAGAATATTTTATATGGTATGTACCTACCAATTTATTATACCGACGCGGACGCCTTCGTTCAAGTCTCATAGGCCTCTTCATAACCAATACCTCCCCAAAACATAAAAATTACTATATCCGGTGTTGGAACCGGGCAATTTTAGGGCCTGTTTGACAATCTGATACGCGTCAGATATTTGCATGTTTTGTCTCTTTCGCTCGATATAAAGTTAGCAGAAACAAAACTTCCGAATAAACTATGTGACACTTATTAGAAGATTGTGAAACAGGCTGTTAGTCTCTTAACTGTAATATTTACGAATATAATTATAAAACGCCTAGGATGACATTGCCCACATAGAAATGGGTTTTGTCTACACAAGAATAGACAATCTGACAGGTCATATGAATTTTGTTCATTTATCTAGCTTTCCTTTATCAATCTGTCATTTTGTCTATTTTTCTGTAGAAAGAAACAATTTGTACGGTGGTTATGCAAGGCGTGCATGTCAAAAAACAAATATTTGTTTTCCATAAAACACAGGACCCCATGCAGTACAACAAATACAAGCGCAGCTCAACTCTATACCACAAGAAGTGACAACCATGGGCTCAGAAATCATGAAGCGACGGCTGGAACTACTGAAGCTGTTGCGCTCCAAACACCGAGCTGATCGCAATACGTTCCAAGTTGTGAGTAAAGGGTTTTATGTCTATACCGTTTTCATATAAGAAATTTTTATATAAATTCATTCCTTTTTTAACCTGTCTACGCACATAAGAAACTTGTGTGTTGTGTGTGTGCCAATAAACTGTAGGTACATTTTTTCTGAATATAAAGTAGCTTTTAAAATCGATTCAGCCGTTTGACGAGAGAGAGACAGTCAAACATACAAATATAATACACACAAAATTTTATTAGTAATATAAGTGTGAAAATGTTACTCATTATTTAAAATTTGAGGGCGCGTTTGCGCCCTCGTCAAGTACTTTGATTTTTTATTTTTCTAGAAATTGGAGTGGAAAAACAAGATAGCTGATTTGGACAACGAGTCAGAAACTCTACGTAAACTGGTTACAGGGATAACAGAGAATTTGAAAGCCAAAATTATTTCCTCACTTGAATTAGTGAAGTAAGTATATTTAATTTGTTTACAAACTATATTAACTAAGAACTAAACAAATTTAGAACTACGATAGTTTTAATAAAAATCCGTTTCAGACTCTCTTGGAAGGACAGAGATGCTTTAATAAAGAAAATGGACAAGTTACAAAATGAAAACGTGAAGTTACAAAGTAAACTTGACGAAATCATGAAAAAGGGAAACGTCGAGCCTCATATAACTGAACACAAGGCAGAGGAACTTGAGAGACATCAGGTTTCGTATCAGAACTTCCTTTCAAACAGAACAAACTAGATACAATTCGGTTTATCCGCTTGGGAGCTACGATGTAAAAACATACACATATACACAAACACGTCAAACTTATAACCTTTACAAATGTTTTAAGGAATAAATTACATTTAATCAAAACAGGATTTAACTGAAGAATTAAAAATGGAACGAAGTGCAAAAGAATCTTTGAAGGAAGTGGTTTCGACTGCAGAGAATATGTTGCGTGCGGCGAGAACCAAAATTACTACTCTGGAAAAACAGCTTAAAGAGAAAAACTCCGAGCTAGAACTTGCCAAACGCAAGTACAAGGACTTGGAGCAATCGGTAATATCTCTTTGATGACTTGGAGACAGTAAAGACAGATAGACATACCATATATTTTAGGATAGTCACTTACGTAAAATAAAAATTTGAACTAGTTTACTAATTAACAAATATAATTTTATTTTCTAAGTAACAAATTAGTAATTATTTTGACAGTATCGCCACCGAGAGAGCCATTTTGATACGCATTCCAAGAAACTGTTACAAGTTTCCAAAACTGGAGAAATCGCTATAGACACCCTTTCACGACAGCGAGATGCTTTAGAAATGAGGTATGATCCTTAAAATGAAAGAGATTTTAATAATGGCTCGTAGCATGCTAATTTGTTTAATGTGAATGGCGCAATGAAATAAAATATGTATATTAAGTGAAGATGACGTTGCATATTGTGAACTAAAATATGTTTAGAGTGAAAGAGCTGAGGGAACAAGCGGAGGAGGCGGCGGCGCGGCAGGCGGAGATGCTCGCGCGCACAGAGTCGCTTCTAGCGAAGGTAGCGCGACAGGTAGCAGTCATAACCATCTATTAGTAACATACAGGGCGCTTAGACAAAGTACAATATCGAGACAATAATGAAGTTAGAAACTGTATTAAGCACGTGCGATATCGTCAAAAAAAAAAAAACGAAAATCATTTATTCACTTACGAAATGTGACATATTATTTGTAAAAGAAAGCCTACGTTTTATTGTGTCATTTCGATATTACATATTATTGTTAGGTCACAATTTCGTAGGGCCGGTAGTGGAAATAGCATCCATCTTCTACAGAACTTTTTGTTGTAGTTAAATTAATCTTATATAATTATTTTTAAACAAAAAATTAAACCGACTTCCAAAGTAAAAATACAAAAAAAAATATTTCGAAAATAAGATTTATTTCATAATTAAAATAAGTGATCGATTGTAAAATTGAATACGCGCCAAGTTGCCATTTGGTATTGTATACAAGATGATGATGATTATTGTAAGTTACATAATGGCATATGCTTGCAGTTCTTTAAACAATGTCAAAATTTTCAAACGCGTATCTTTAAAGATTGAGAAGTTCTGTGCTTTTGGATCCAGAGTGTACCTTGGTGCAAAATCTTACTTTTTGGTAGCATACGCTTAGGTTACTTCAGAAAGTTCCCTCGATTCCTCATGGATGCCATCATCAGGTCACCACGTGGGGCACTTGGTGACAACTGGACCAACCTCGGATTATACCCTTTATATCAAAAAAATAATTTTGAAAATCGGTTAACAGACGGCGGAGTTATCTTTTAATATACAAAAAAAATTATACAGCCGAACGTATAACCGCCTACTGGATTTGGAAGTCGGTTAAAAATGACAGAACTGAGTTCTACTTATAGACTTAAACTTATACTTGCTCAAGAAATAAATTTTATGTTTTATGTAAAAATATTTTTTTATTGTCTTATAGGAAAATTCACAAAAAACAGCAGAGGAACGCATATTTGAATTGGAAAATCATATAAAGTATTTGGAGGGAAAATTATCCTGTATGAAGGAGAGTTCAAGTCGTCTCGCTGATCTACAAAAACAACATTGCCTTGACTATATTCCTTCAAAAGGTAATTTATTATAATAAATTAGCCGAGAGCATCCCGTCGGAGCAACTGGACCTTCGAAGTTTCTGTCTACAGAACCTTTTTAACGCCCATTCTATGGAAAAAAATAGGTAAAAAGGGTTAAAATGTTACATAGGTAATATTGTTATGATAGCATAACAATTATTAAGTGAAAAGTGGTTCACTGGAAATCGCTAGCTTATAAAGCTATTTTTGCAGAGAGAGAACCTTCATTGAGGGATACTGAAATATGGAAGGAATTGCAAGCGACGCGACTGGCTTTAGCCCGCACTGAGGAAGCGCTTCGTGAGAGTCGTGCCGAAAAAGATAACTTTCTCGATTCTTTATCCAAAATTGCGGTAAAATATTTGTATATAATTGTTCTAAAATAAAAAAAATATAAAAAAATTGAGAAGGCATAAAAATTAAAAGATAGTTTGAATTAAAAAGACAGTTTAAATAGGCAGTCGAATGGCTATAATGATTTTAAATATGTGTTTTAGCAAGGCGAGGGTGCGTCGAAGGAAGAAAATTTAGCGGCTGAATTGGTTAGCAGAGAAAAAATAATAATTCAGCTACAGCAAATTATTTCAGAACATCAAGAAAAAGAAAAAGTTGTGTAAGTAATGATTAGGAAAAGACATTGCTTATCTACCTCTAACCATACACTACAGCTTATAAATAAGCTTGGGATGTGTAAAATATTTTTATTTTATCAGAGAACACAATGTGTCGGAGTACGAAAACAAATTAAGAGAGCTGAGACTAGAAGTTAGGAGATTACGAAATTATGATTGCTACTTCAAGGAGGTCCCTTATCAAGATTTGCAAAGCGAGGCAAGTATTCAAGACAAGCACAATTTTATATTTTATTTCACGTTTATATAAAAAAAAATCTTAAAATATTATGTAGAATATAAAACACAGTTTTTAATTATAGCCCTGCGAAAGAAGAATTATTATATCAACATAACCGCTAAAAAATTATTCCCTGCAGCTACTGGTACTGCACACGCAAGTAGAGACTCTCTTTCGTGAGCGCCAGGCTCTGGTGAACGCCGCCGCATCTAGGGCGCTAATGCTGGAACGTCACGAGCGAGCTGCCGACCTCTTCGTCCGCGTCACCAGAGCTCGAAAAGAACTAGAAGGGTATTTAGAGGATGAGTCATCTACGAACAAATATATTTTTTCCCCTGAGGTTAGTTCGATTAATCACTTGTTAGAATCTGGAAAAAAAATATGATGCTTCGACATATATGCTTTGGTAATCTTTATATTAATACGTGAAGCGAAAATTTCAAGTACATTACACACCCTACCATTGGTTCACACATACACACACGTAGTGTATTTATAAGCTTAAGACAGTTTGGACACATTAAGTTTGAAATTTGTAGTGTTGAACCCTTAAGAAGTTTAATCGATATTGTTGTCCCATCGAGAAAGTTGAAATCAAATCGATTTTCGAATTGCCATCAAATAAAAACAAGTATTTAAATTGTCAAAACTTAATTTATATGGTCGATTCATTATTGTCAATCCCTATGAGCTCTCGTTTCACGTTCGGTTTCATCGTGAAAAACATGAGTGAAATTTTATTTTTCGTAATTTTAATGGAACTGGACTGATAATCTTTAAATTATTAGGTCCTTACATATGAAATTGGCGTTTTGTCGTATTGTCCACTCTGATCTCAAATATATCTTCTTTGGTTGGGAATTCCAATTTCAAATTTATACCGCTATTTACTCATGCATTTGTGTTTCAAAAACCGTAATTCATTTGTTTTTTCCTCTTTTGGTTTTTTTGCGTCACTTTGTTTACAAAATGGAAAACTTGAAATATTGTATTATTTTCGAGTACGACTTCCACCGTGGCACCAGTGCTGCAGTAACGGCTCGAAGGATTAATGATGTGTATGGCGGCGGTGTTGCAAAAGAAAGTCGCAGTGTGTTTTTAGTTCCAACGTTTTCGTTCTGGAAATTTCGACCTGCAGAACAAGCCCCGTGGACGGCCGGAGACCAAAGTTGATAATGAAGAATTGAAGGCTATTGTGGAAGCGGATCCATCGCAAACCACGTCCGAGTTAGCTGCAGGCTGCGGTGTTAAAACTGTTAACACCGCAGTGTAATAAAACTGTTTTAATCCACTTGAAAGCAAATTGGGAAGGTGAAAAGGCTTGAAAGGTGGGTACTTCATGAATTGAGTGCAGCAAACCGACAAACGCGCGTCGACTGCTGCGTTACATTACTTAACTAATGAAGGGATTTTAAATCGAATCATTACCTGTGATGAAAAGTAGATCCTGTACAATAATCGGAAACGCTCATCGCAATGACTGAACCCCGGCGAACCAGCCAAAGCCTGCCCCAAGCGAAAAGAGACTCAAAAGAAGTTAATTGTGAGCGTTTGGTGGACTAGTGCCGGTGTCGTTCACTACAGCTTTCTTAAATCTTGCCAGACGATTACGGCAGATGTCTATTGCCAGCAACTGCAAATCATGATGGAAAAGCTAGCTGCTAAACAACGGAGGTTGGTCATTGGCTCTAGGCCTAGCCTCCTGCTGCTTCAGGACAACGCTAGACCACACACTGCACAACAGACGGCTACCAAATTAGAGGAGCTTCAATTGGAATGTCTTAGACATCCACCGTACTTCCCAGACCTTGTTCCAACAGATTACCATTTTTTTCGAAATTTGGATAACTTCTTGCAAGGAAAAAAATTCAACCTCGATGGGGCAGTCCAAAGCGCCTTCTAAGATTTATTGATTCCTGTCCGAATGGTTTTTTTAGTAAAGGAATCAATGAACTACGTATGAATTGGCAACAGAGCATAGATAGCAATGGTACTTTAAATAAATATATTATGTTTAAAAAAAATCGACTTTATGTTCCTCCTTTACAAAACGCCAATTTCATACGTAATGAGCTAATATTATATTAATTATAGTTTATAATTATTATCGCTACCTCAGTTATCTCACACTACCTACCGTGCGTTTGATATAATTTTATTACACTTTGACATTTGTCAATCTGTCACAAAATTTAATTATTTTACTTTTTTCTATCTAAGAGGCAAAATAATAAATCAGAAGGTATATGTTTCAATATAAAAAATAATATCGCATAATTAATGTGAAAACGATCGAATTCGTTAAGCAAAAATCACGTTTTTATGGTTTTGGACCTATTTCAAGGGCCATCCTTACGGTCCAGTCTGCAAATCCAGCAGCCTGTCAATAATTCGTTTATATCTTTTCATCTGTTTTCTGTAAATAGTAGTAAATATCCAGGCGACCCAAAAACTGGGCTGCAAATATGTAAATCCGGCACTGTAAATAACATTATCAATTTACACATTTTTATTGCGCATCAGAGGCAAAAGAACCCTAAAAATTGAAATTTAGTATGAAAAATTTAGTAGAAATGTAGTATTGTTTATTCTACAGTGTTTGAAATATGAATGTAAATAAAACGCTGCAACTGCATTGTAAATATACATTTAGTTACAATTATTTACTTTTTGAGTGGTTTGAATCGTTAACTGATTTTCAGGCGTCACGATCTTTGTCGTCAATCTGCGCGAGCGGTGCGAGTGTTTGGTCTTCGCTGAAGGAAGAACGGGCCCGAGTTCTTCATTTGGAGAGTGCTGTCCTCTCCCTAAACGTACAATTAGAAAGAGAGGAGCGAGTCAGAAATCAGCTAGAGCGACGTAGGGCCGTGCTAGAGAGGGAATTGATACGAGCTAAACATTCGTCAGCATCTAATACGACAGGGGTGGACACGTCAAGTTAATTTTAAATTTATGATTACAAACTTTATATACCTATTTTCAATTGTTACGTATTTTTGTTCAGAAACAAATCATTTATTTGAATGAATAAATAGTATGATAGAAAATCAATCGTATTTTAAATATTTCACTTTATTATATTCCGTTAATACAAAAATTTTGCAATAAATAAATTACTTACTGGCTAACGATTTGTTTTACAATTTTCTTCATCTCTTGGCTCTGTGTACTTTTTTATGTTTGGCCATATATACAGAAATTTTAGGATTATTGACGGATATTCAACCAAGCCGAAACTATGTCACATGAAGGTCTTGGCTAGAGTGACCATCGCCTCTCAATGGATCACCTCGGCTTAAAGAGCGATCTTTCTGGATTACGAAATATGGCATTCGTTCGTATTTAATAGGCTTGCGCTTTTTATTAAGGAAGTCCGCTTTGAAATTACGTTGTTCAGAAGGAAGATGAATTGCAGTTTCCATTTCATTCTCAAGAATTTGAATCAAACTGACGAGATGCTCAGTCGGAGAATCTACATTCATATTTTCTATGTAAGTTTCGTATTCTGATATTACTTGTTTCAGAATATTATTTTTTTCTTGATACTTTTTATTTTTCAATTGCGTTTTACGTGCTTGGTCATATAGTGCTATCACAACTTTTTCCATTTGGGAAATTCGTTTTTCTTTTGTTCCTACGTGAACCATCAGGGATTTAATTTCGGAATTCTTTTCAATCAACTTTCCGTTTACCTGTAAATATATATAGTTACTAAGGCACTAGCTTTAAGTAAAGTAAGTAAACCTTCAGATGCAAATATTTATATTTCACTAAAGATTATTTTTCTTTCTAAGCTGCTAAGGTTTTAAAAAACTTAATTAGACGTTACATAATACAGCGTATAAACTATAGTAATATCCTCCTTTAATGCTAGTTACTAAACTATTAAATGTAAATTTGAAAATATCACCTCGTTTTCAGTTTTGTTTACATTCGATGCTAAACTTCTTTGCAGAAACTCTACATTACTAGTTTGTTTGTTACCTTTGCAGACAATTCACTCAATAAAGCATCTTTCTCTTTGATATGTACCTCTTGTGCTGATATGGTATGCATGCAGGTTTTCAAATCCATTTCCTGGCTATGTAATGCTCTTGTCAATTCATCGTTGCGTTGATTTAGCTCATGTATTTTCTGGTTTTGTTTAGTTATCTTAACAAAACAAAAAAAAAACGACTAAATAATTACCCACATTAACCTACAGTTTCTACACCAACAACTACACCTAAAACTACTACCTATTGCTACACCTACTACCTCTTATATTAATTATATGTTTTCATACCTAATCATAAAAAAACGTATATATTAAAATGTATAAAAATAAAAAAGACAAAAACGATATATTAGGTCATTACGTATGAAATTGGCGTTTTGTAAAGGAGGAACATAAAGTCGATTTTTTAAACCATAATATACTAGCTGTTGCCCGCGGCTCCGCCCGCGTAAATACAGTATCCCTCGGGAACATTGTACTTTTTCGGGATAAAAAGTAGCCTATGTTTTAATCCAAAGCCTAAATAAACTACTACCATACCAAATTTCATCGAAATCCGTTCAGTAGTTTTTGCGTGAAAGAGTAACAAACAACCATCTTGTGATTATATCAGACTTATAATATGTTTGATTTTTAGTGTTTGGGAAATTGGGAAGGTGAAAAAGCTTGAAAGGTGGGTAAACTCATGAGTTCAATGCAGCAAACCGACAAAGGCGCGTCGACTGCTGCGTTACATTACTCAACTGGCACAAAAATAAAGGGATTTTAAATCGAATCATTACCTGTGATGAAAAGTCGATCCTGTACGATAATTGGAAACGCTCATCGCAATGGCTGAACCCTGGCGAACCAGCAAAAGCCTGCCCCAAGCGAAAATTGACTCAAAAAAAGTTCACTACAGCTTTCTTAAATCTTGCCAGACGATTACGGCAGATGTCTATTGCCAGCAACTGCAAATCATGATGGAAAAGCAAGCTGCTAAACAACCGAGGTTGGTCATTCGCTCTAGGCCACTGCTGCTTCAGGACCGCTAGACCACACACTACACAACAGACGGCTACCAAATTAGAGGAGCTTCAATCGGAATGTCTAAGACATCCACCGTACTCCCCGGACCTTGCTCCAACAGGTTACCATATTTTTCGAAATTTGGGTAACTTCTTGCAAGGGAAAATATTCAACTCCGATGGGGCAGTCCAAAGCGCCTTCAAAGATTTTATTGATTCCTGTCCGAATGGTTTTTTTAGTAATGGGATTAATGAACTACCTATGAGATGGCAAAAGTGCATAGATATCAATGGTATATACTTTGGTTAAATAAATATATTACGTTTAAAAAGTATCGGCTTTATGTTCGTCCATTACAAAACGCCAATTTCATATGTAATGACCTAATAGTTTGAAATTGGAATTCCCAACCAAAAAAGATATATTTGAGATCAAAGTGTCTAAGTACGACAAAACGCCAATTTCATATGTAAGGACCTAATATTTTAACGTCAAACGAAAAATCAACCCACTGAAAAGGTAAAAAATAATTGATTTGTTTTCTTTCTGTTTATATTTGTTAAA
This sequence comes from Phengaris alcon alcon, assembly GCA_037179445.1. Lineage (NCBI taxonomy): Eukaryota > Metazoa > Arthropoda > Insecta > Lepidoptera > Lycaenidae > Phengaris > Phengaris alcon. The sequence continues at coordinate 2,597,132 of JAYRCH010000055.1, read as the reverse complement.
AAGAAAGACGTTAAATATTGTTTGTTTTATTTTTTATTCATACTTTTTAGTCCTATGTATACTTCATTTATTTCAGACTGCAGGACTAATTACTAGTTTGATTATATTTAGGTTTTAAATTTTTTAAATAATAATAAATAGTAATAATAGCTCCCCACACCGATTTCGGTGACGGTGGCCGGTTTCATTGAAACCAGGCCAGCTAAGGAGTAACTTTATAGTGCTCAAGTGTGTGCGCAGTACACAAGAGCACTCTCTCTTCCTTTTTACTCTCGTAACCCAGTGGGACGGATAACCGACACGACTGGCGAGAGATCAGGCGCAGGTCCGACTTTCTACATGCCCATCCAGCGCATGGATCATTAGACAATCAGGCCTGCATTGTCCTAACCAAACTTGGAAACAACATTTTTTGTTGTTGGTGCGGGAATCGAATCTACGACCTCCGAGTCGAGAGCCAAGCTCTAAACCCAGTGGACCACGGAGTCTGTTAGTTATTTTCTAAATAAGTAGATACCGTAACGAAATGTTACAAAATATAAATTTAATACCTATCATTTATTAAATTATGAAAGAATGAGGAATAATAAGGTCGCAAAAACTTTCCCGGTTTTGTCTCAATTCACCCCATTTTACGGTAGTAGTTAGGGATTCGCCGGTTCTGCCTCACCGCCTCAATGTGGATAAAAATATTTCGATGACCATTCGCAAAAAAAAAAAAGTTTGGTGTCAAATTGGGGTTTTTGCCCATGTCCGATCGATTGCGCTTATCAGTTTTTCAATATATCTAACGGTTACAAAGATAGACTTTTGCAATTACTAGGCTCATTAGGCTCTATTTATTACTAATTACGTCATGCAACGGTAGATAATGGACGGTGATAAGCTAAGGGTCATTAGTGGTTAAGTGAAAGGACAATGGTATTGTAAGTGAGTCATTTTATTGGTAAAATAACACTCAAATAAACTACATAATTTCAAATCGTCGTGTAACGTATTTGCACCAAAATGTACCCGGAAATTATTCAGTGACTTATTGTTATAAATATAATACAGATACATTATACAGTATTCTCCACAAACCATGGTATAATCATTTTGTACTCTAGCTATACTACCACCACCATGACCATACAAGTATTCTACAATTTCTCTCTAGAAACTTTCGGTGATATCCTTGTGGAGACCGACCATATGAACAAGTATTGTCCAATACGTTGTTTATCAATATGTATGGCAATCCAATGGGAACCTGGTTTATTATCAGTGTCCAAATTTCTCACGATATAGCATGGAACTGGAACACGTATCGGTAATCGATTTGCTGCGTAAACATTATTTTCAATGTTTGCATAAATTTTCTTCAAACATTTCTGTATGTCTAAAGTATCCATGAATACTGTTTAGGTAAGGGGATCTTATCTGCTCTAGCGATTGAGTGCGCATCATCTTAACCAAACTTGATATAAATCATGATGTTTCAAGTTGATATCAATATCATCATATTATATGAGGGAGAAAAAATTAACGTTTTTTGTAGTAATTTTTTTATTCAATACACATATAAGAACAAAAATCTATGTATAATATACTTAACTACTATGGTCTACTAAAATATTGAGAGCAGATTCACAGCGAACTTCTAATCTAACACTACCATGTCTAATTAGATTCCAATGACTAGATGAATTGGCTGACAAATCAGGTGTGAGATCATTTGATCTAGCTAGCAAACAATAACCATTCGAATACTTATCGTGAGATATCCCATTACCTTCGTTAAGAAAATGTATTCCTGTTCCTGAGAATAATGTGTGATAGGTAGTGGTAAAAATATTATTATCAAAAGATGGTTGTAAAGCTTTTGAAGGAATTTGTTGACCGTCAATATATAAACAAAAGGAATTCATTTTATAGTTCTCAAAATTATATGGATTTTTAGATAAACAACCATTATTTACAAATCCAACTACATTATTTACAAATCCAACTACACATCTCTTGGGTACTTGCCCCAAAAATATATTGTTTAATGTCTTGCCTTGAACTTCTGACGGTATCGTTAGAACTTTTACTTCGGCTCGAGTTATAGGATATTTTGCAGTAGTGGTGGCTAAGACTTTTTGATGGGCAAGTAAGACAGATGGGTTAATTTTTGTCCTTCGAACAAGGAGAGTCGCATTTGTTATTTTAATTTTGTATTTAACATCATCTGTTGGGGCCATCAAGTTAAATGTTTCACGTGATCTAACCAATTTAATACACATCTCAACACCATTAATTAAAAACTTTTCTTGATTGAATATGTCACCATAAAGGTGTCATATCTATCATTTCGAATTCCTTACTTTCTGAAACTAATTGTTGTCTTTTAGTAAAACCTGAATGTTTGTCATCGGTTGAGTCCATTTTACCAGCTGTATCTTCATACCAAAGGCTACACGTTAAATGAGATTCTTTAGCATTGGGTGAGTAATTCAAAAGAGTTTCAATGTGAGCTCGATAAGCATATGTATTATTTGGCGGTGAAACCAATTTTTGGTTCAAATAAACATCGAGTTGAGTAAAAACTGAATGAAGCCAATTGTTTACAGGTGCTACAACAGTTGAAGCTGCCAGTTTTGAAGAATCCTCATTTAATATTTTTGCTTTTAAATGAATCAGTGTGTGAGATAAGTATATATATTCATCGCCAGTTCCAGGGACTTGAAATTCCATGGGGCCATCGTCAGCTAAAGATGATATTGGTTTGTAGTGCACCCACATTCCACTTTCTATGCTATGTTTTGTATAGAAAGACATAGTTTTTAAATTTATGAAAATATATCTCCTTGATATTGACGAGTTGATTTTTGACTCTTAACACCTCTTCCTTTACCGTTCGATGAACGAATGACTGTTTCAAGACGTTTTATTTTAGTTATATATCCTGAACTAGTCGTGTTTAATTTATCAATTTTTTGATCTGCCCTTCTTTTCAAATTTGAACTAATTTCCTTAAGTCGTGATTTTATTGATTCATCCATGGGTCGTGCACGTGCCATATCAGATAGAAGTCCAACATTCGCACTCATAGCTTCCTTTCCTAGCTTTAGCACCACTAGAAAGCAAAGGTAAGACAGATTTAAACAACCCCCCCAAAAAGCCCCCAATGCCATGTCCGCGTTGATACGGAGCTCCTTTGTAGACAACTCCTATTCCAGAACCAGCTTGATGGGTATAATAATGTTCGTACGGATAATTTATGTTATTGCGAGTATACATTATAATTTTCTAAAGTGTAGTTTAATACACACTGTTCCAAACTGGAATGGTATTTTTCCTAGTGTTTGATCTTATATCTATTTCAATTGTATCGAATTCTCTGCGCATGACTGGTAAGTAGTGAGGAGGGGAAAACACGTGCATTTTATTTGCTCTGTATATATTTTTGAATGGATCTAGTGGTATAATTCTTAGTAAAGCGCTCATAACATCCCCAACAATCTGTGGTTCCACTATATCACACTAAACAAACAGTTGTGATGGTAATCCCAGATTAAGTTTGCAGGGCGTTTGCCAAACATCTTTTCCACAAAATTTCTATTAGGTTCAAACCCTATTTGAATACCTAACTGAGGTGATAGTGTCAAGGATATAATTGAATCATCTGCAATTGTCACAGATACAAACTTAGATATTTCATCGTAACGAAAGGTAAATTTTTCTCTTATAATATTTAAAGCTGTTAAAATGTGATCAATATTATCATAATTGGTAGCGGAAATGTGTTTTTTATAGTGAACTATGGAAGGATATTTTTCATTTGGCATTAACATTTTCTTAGTAATAAAAATAATATTTTCATGTTCTTGAACAGTAAACATTGTACATGGGTATTGAAATTCAACAACACCAACAGTCCCATTCCCCTTTTAATTTCATTGATTTTGATAATTTTGTTGAAAACCTTGTCATATTATCTGAAAAATATTCCATGAACTGTTGCTTAGTAATGTTAAATAAAAACTTGCTTTCATTATATCTGCTTTAAATTAGCAGCCCAAAACCCACTATTAAATTTATCAGGATAACCTTTCCACTTGACGAGCACCAGCTTTCTGCTACCAGAATATCGAGAAGTTATTATTTTATCTATTTGTGGTCTGAAGTAGAGCTAGGTGGAGTAACTTTTTGTAATTCTCTTTCATAAAAAGTACCTTCTATATCTTCATTTTGTAAATCTTTTAAGGGTGTAAACAACCCAAGGCGATCTAGGGATTACAATTGAAACAATAAAAATTTCATCACTCCAGTTAGATTCGTATCCTTTGGAAGATATGTTTGTATTTTGTGATTCTAACATGATCACCCACGTGAAACTTTGGTAATGAGATATCTCTTAATGACATTTTATTTTCGTTGCGTCTTTAAGCTTACCAGCATTATTTGTAAATGATAGAACTTTGTTGGTTCTTGTCGTATTACACCATATTTTCGGTACATAAGCTGAACAGTTTTTGTCAGTTGGGAATATATTTGTCTTAAATGACACATGTCATTTGTATCTTGTTTGAGATCTATCATCAAATAACCATGTGCCTCTGTCGTTGCATCTTTGTAAGCTTCTTGAACAAATTAAACATTATCAGGTGAGACATGATGAGCTAAATATCGAATTTGTGTTTTATCACGGGGTTCCTAAAATAAATTATATAGCTCGAATTTAAAGAAATATCTCTTTAACCTTTTCCTTGATGAAACAGATTTTGAGTTATATAAAATACGCTTAAATTTCTGTGGTGACTACCTTTTGTAAGCATATCTAAAATGCGACCATCAGATTCTCTCATCAGATCATCTATTATGATCAAATTGGCTTCCTTACCATTGAACATTAAGCATGTTAGGTAATCCTTGAAAGTAGTTGACATTTTTTAAATTGTATAAAGGTTGCATCTCATCAAAACACCATGTTATGTATTACATTTAGTTACGTGTTACATATTTCTTTCACATTATTAATAAATTTCGTAACAAAATTTGATTTTCCACAACCACTAGGTCCTGCAACTACTGCAGTAAATGGATGAATAAAATGTTTCATTTTCATTACGTGTGGATAAGACGAGGTTCAAGAAAACAATAAGTTTTTTTTCTTTTAAAACTATTTTATTGGTTCTTAAACTAAACATAACAATTATACAATATAGGTAAAAAACAAAAGTAAATACATCTAAAACCGTCTCAAACATTGTACAAACTTACACAACTATATATACAAAATTTTGTTAACAATGACTAGTATTAATAATTGAACTTATTGAATAAATTATAATTTATCCTAATTTATAATGACCCCAAGCTAATGTATCAACATTATCAGGTAAAATATGGCGTTTCGTATCGTTATATGACAAAGATATTTTATTTACACTTGAGTAACAAGGTTATGTTTTATAGATCTAAATCTAAACATCGTTGAATATTTAATTGTTTTGTTAAAAAGACATGACTTATTTTTTATGACTTTTCTATTTTAATTTCTTAGTGACACACTTGTTTACCCCTTTAGCTTAGCAAAAAATTTATCGTCTACTTCTAATGCATCCATTTTTGACTTAGGCCTACAAGTTCTTTAAAATTTTACCATTATTCTCATCTTTAAAATAACCTATCTTTTTTATTAATTTTTGGATACCCAAATAATAAAAAATATTATTATCTTCGTAATCAGATGTGTCAAAACGTAAATCAGGTTTAATATCATTATAAAAAATTTCACAAAAAATTTGATATATCAAGCTATCGTATCGGTATATAATAATTTTATTTTACCTTGAAACTTTGTTAACATATAATTATAACAGTGGCGTGCACAGGATTATGACACTGGTATGCGGCGAAGTACTCGGTCACAAAAACTTTTCGTTTATAGATTTTTAGCATAGCTACAGCCAAGCGACAGATCTCTAAGTCGAAATCATGCCAACAGAGCAAGTCTTAGATGTACTACTATTCATGTACATCTTCTACGGCAACGCAGACAAAACAGCGATCGATCGTCGCGGCGGAAGAAATTCTAATAAGTAAAATAATAAGCATATTTTAAAATATTATAATGTGCATACGTGATTTATTAGATTTCCGTCTATTATTTTTACTCGGATTATAGGCAACGATTAATTTCCGACAAGCCAGTTCGGCGGTTTTCGGAAGCGATCGGATAGCGAGAGCCATCGCCTGCCGCGGGACTTGCCGGTATATAATCATGTCGATATTCATGGGTGTGTGCGTTTGCGAAGTATGAAATTACACATACATGCGATGATATGTCCTGCAGAACGCAACGGCATGAGATGAGTTGCTATTTATAAAATATTAGGCGTTTGTAAGTTAATATATTTTTTAATTAATTTATTTACTATTAATTAAAGTCATCTAAAACGTACGAACGTTTTATTAAAATATCTGTGAATGACAAGTAAAGCACTGCATTTCTGCCTATATGGAGCGCACGCCCCTGAATTATAATGAAAATCGTACATGAGTTTTTTAGATATATCTAAAATACAGAAACCTAAATAAATAGGTATATTTTGAATAACCTTAGTTTTACGTAATTGTATTATTGCAACTAAATTATTTGAAAAAATTGTTGAACTATGAAACTCTGGTTTAGCAATTAAATCCCTCGCACCGAGGACTTTGCCTCGATTTTCCAATGACCTCATAATTTTACATTTACACGTTTTTCAACATTTTCCATTGTCTTTCCAAAAACTGAATTATTCATTAGTTTATAGAAATCCTTTTCAAAATCAGATTTAGCCGATTGACGCAACTTTGTATTTATGTCTATATATAAACCACGCACTTTGTTTAAACTTTAAAATTCTGAGAATTTTTATTAATTTTATGCCCATTTCAATGCATTGTCTTAATTTCTGTAATGTATTATGTATTTAGTTTTATTGTAAAGGTTTGGCACTAATTTAATATCCTTAGAGTTACCAATACATATGTTTTCGGGACACAAAGGCAAATCCGAATGCATATCGTGTAGTTCAATGGGGTATTGTAAATCTACCTCTAATATAAACCCACATTCTGAGTCATCAGGAACATTAAAGTCTGTATTCAAGCTTACCCATTCAAACCTCCAAAGGAAGATATTGCGACATAGCCCACCCGTAAAGATTATTAGCATCAAAATATGTCAAAAAAGATATTGGTTTATCTTTATTATATTCTTGCATGTATTTATTATTAGCTTTAGCATAACGATTACTACATTGAGATATACCCCCACGAATTCCCGATTTTACAAATCTATAAATCTCAATTCAACTTTTTGATTATGTACATATTTTTTTTTGAGAACGAGATATATTTTTCCTTTGTTTGAGGATTATATCTATTTCTCCTTCTAGAGTATTTAATGCATGAACAATAAAATGAGAATCTTAATTACTCAGGTTATGCAAAATAATTGGAATATGACCAGGGATTCGAAACTTAGTTTTACAAATATCGTGTGCAACACCTATGAAATTTCCTGTATGCGTATGAAAACATAGTTGATCTTCACCATTTAAACTAGAGTGACATATGAAGCATTCTTTTTCGTTTAAAATCGTTTCGTTTTCTAGGTCGGTTAGGGGTTTCTGATTTTTAACAAAAGTGTTTTTTGTACAAATATTTTTTATGTCTTCATACAACCGATCCATAAATACTTGTGCACAATTTATGTACAAGTATTTATGGATCGAATAAACTGGAGAATAAACACTGTATGTTACATATTTAATTGATAGCTTATCATCATATGAACATTTTATGTAGTAACCAAAACTGTAAACTTCGTGTTTATGAATGTCACTTGTATAAGGTTTTGATGGATTGTTTGAGCAGGATTTAATTGGATTTAGGAAAGCCTCAAAATCAGCATATATTACGAAAGGTATTTTTAACGCCCTATTAAATTTATCAAACTTTAATATATTATTTTGAACAGGTTTACCGAACCAGTCTTTACCAGTTGTGACACCGTTTGGTATTTCGGTTTTTACATGGGAACAATCGTTTAGCTGATGATTGCATAACCTTTCTTGTGTTGGAAAGTGTAATAAACATCCATCACAAATGTAAACTGCATATTCTTGATTGGAAATTTGACTACTGACCAAACGTGACAAATTTTTGATATAGCAAAAATGATTAATATTACCACATCAAAAATATAGTAAATTAACACGACAAGACTTTCTAGATTTAGTTAAAAATAACGGTCCCACAACACTGCTTTTTGTTTTGATGTCATATTCTAATCCAAAAACGTTTATACATTAGTATTATCGTTAAATCTTAAAATTTTTGATATATCACACATTTTAACCGGAAAAGATACTCCTGTAAAGTTTAGTTTATTTGAGTGTACCATGTAAGATGAAACTCTATCCGAATTTTTGGTAACTGGGTATAATGCTGAAAGCAAAGCCCATTTAAAACACAAACTATAATTATTCTTTTTTTTAAGTTTAATGTCTCCGGGTCATTCAATATATGATTTCCGGCGCATCAAATTTATTTACATTCATATCTAAACTATGAATTTTTTTAAGATTCCAACCGCTATCTTTTTTTTAAATAACTAATTTTGGTTACAAATGTGTCGCAAAGAGATGCAAAGAAAATATTATAGTCATCACCTTGCATTATTATATAATTAGAAGTTTGGAACTCAAATGTGTTAGAAATATTTTTTGTTTCTTGAACAAAATCTGCATGCAACACAAAATTTACTTTATATATTGTCAGTGATCGAATCAATTCTTCAAATAATGTTATTATTTGATCTTTGATAGCCTCCATAAATATTTCGGGTTTCTCGAATGTTTTTAATTCGTCACATTTACTGTTGATTTTATATGACATTATTCTATTACCAAAAGTTGATTCAACGACTCTTACATTTTCTAAAGTACTATGCGATTTTGTAACATTACTTTTATGAATATTACTTTTTAAATGGTTTGCGAAATACCTTTTACGAACTAATATTTGACAAAAAGAACAGTTCATTATTTCATCACTCACACTGTTAGATCCGGTTGACGATGTAGATGCTCCATCTTCATAGCTTGCTCTTTTTGCGCTAGTAGCGTTTTCCTGATGCATTCTTCTACTTAATTCTCCTCCGGTCTGAAGAGTAGACTCACTGGAAAGACAAAATATATTTTTTATAAGTTTGGAGCGAACTTTAATAATGTAGTAAATATTATTTTAAAGTAACATATTACAATAACACTTACTTGATACTTGTTTCAACCTTTTCACATAAGTTGTAGAGATCTTCGTTGAAAGCATCGTCAAACACAATAGATGTCTCCACTTTTTAACAAATTTTGCATAGTTCGTCTTCAAAGTCACTCATATTTTCTGTGTCAATAGATGTGCAAAATAAAGTACTGACACAAACTTCACTCTATTGTTGATTTAGAAAAGGGTAACAACCAGTTACAATGTGAAAATTCGAGTGTATTCGAATAAGTAGAGCAGGTACTTAGCTACATTATTAAAAAATAGGCTTACATTATTACACTAATGACTTAAAGAGCTCAAAAATTTTAATGTGACTCGTTAATTGTTTTTAAAATTGTATTTTTTACAATTCTCTGCGCTTGCGATGTCCTTTGTTATGTTATAAACAAGTTTCTTCGTTTCTTTGTAACTGTCATTAGCATCATTGGTGTAGTATTTTAATTTGTAATCGGCATATTTCCATTGTTGTTCAGTTGGAACTTTTTCTATTTTACTCAAATTAAATATCTCAATTTTTATAATATGAGTTGCATGTAATTTATCGTCAGCATTGGTTGAAATAAAAATATTGCCATCGTTGTGAGCTCGCGAAACCGGTGATGATATCTTTTTTGTCTGCTTACACTTTTTGATTTCAAAAAGTATATCAAGGTTGTCTTCCGATCTAACTTTTTTCAATGTTTTTGGTAGTTTGTGAGTTTTGTTATCTTGGCTTTCTTCGTCGTTAGAAAACGAATAATAATAATGTTTAAAAATATTTTCTTCGGTGTTAAATGAAGCCTGCAACAACAATAACAAATGCTTAGTATACATCCTAATATTATAAATGTGAAAGTTTGTGAAGATGGATGGATGGATGTTTGTTACTCTTTCACACAAAACCTACTTAACAGATTTGGATGAAATTCGGTATGGTAGTAATTTAAGCACTGGATTAAAACATACAATACTTTTTACCCCGAAAAAAAGTACAGTGCCCCGTGGGATACTGTATTTACGCGAGTGGAGCCGCGGAGTAATATACTTGTATTAATAAGTCTAATACTTTACTAAACAAAGAAAATAATATTATAACACTCACCTCCATATCAGTTGTAGAGCACTTGTCACACAAACTTGCACAGAAATAATAACTTCACCACACGATGACCGACTGTGTCAATACTTAAAACTTTCGGCCATTCTATACTAAACTTGTGGAATGCTAATTGCATTTCAACACAACAGTTATCGTTGGGATAATGGAGGCACACATTCCGTCCCTAACTATCACTAGAAATTATTTCGTCAACAATTACATTCCATTGATAACGCATATTAGTAACAACATATTAGTACCTGTTGAGCAAGTAAGAACTTGCACATCGAAAATTTAAATATAAGAAAAGAGTTGGCTAGCGAAAGCAGAAATTTAGAAATGATTGGACATCTTCATAGTGATATATTCAACCAGGAAAAGTTTTTAATTTGTTCGATTTTATTTTGACGATTTATATTGACGGTCAACAAATTCCTTCAAAAGCTTTACAACCATCTTTTGATAATAATATTTTTACCACTACCTATCACACATTATTCTCAGGAACAGGAATACATTTTCTTAACGAAGGTAATGGGATATCTCACGATAAGTATTCGAATGGTTATTGTTTGCTATCTAGATCAAATGATCTCACACCTGATTTGTCAGCCAATTCATCTAGTCATTGGAATCTAATTAGACATGGTAGTGTTAGATTAGAAGTTCGCTTTGAATCTGCTCTGACTCAAACGATCAATTGCGTTGTTTATGCAAAATTCGATAATGTTATAGAAATAGATAAGAATCGCAATATTTCAGTAGACTATAGTAGTTAAGTATATTATTCATAGATTTTTGTTTGTAAAGGGTGTCCAGCGAAAATTTTTCGACTTCAAACTGCAATTATCGAAATAATAGCGAAAAATTATCGAAATAGTAGGGTGAGGTGAACGGGAGGGATACCATTGAAAGCGCGGTACTTGCGGATTTGTTAGTAGCTATGAGTGGGTACAGAGTTAGGACAGGAGCGCACCGCTCGTTCGCGGTTGAGCAATATCTAAAGAATGGTGAATCGTTGGTTCGCGCGCGTCAAACGTTTTGTACTCATTTTAATATTCGGCGTTTAAGTGATGGGCCAAGCACGCAACTTATTTGGTCGTGGGTACAAAGGTTTAGGCAAAAAGGGACAACGCTCAACAGAACTCTTCCAGGACCATCAACATCAGCAGCAACGCCCGAACGTGTGTCTGAAGTTCGAAATGAAATCATTAGAAATCCATGCAAGTCGATTAGGAAAATTGCAGCCTCCACAGGAATCAAAAAGTCAACAGTGCATAATATTTTGAAGAAGAAATTAAGACTCCATCCATACAAAATGCAAATTGTTCAGGGTCTCAATGACAGCGACTATCCTTTGCGAGAAACCTTCGCAAGAACAATGCTGGAACGCTTTCGAACACCTACCACGTTGGGAAACATTTTGTTTAGTGACGAAGCACATTTCCATATTGATAGATATGTAAATAAACAGAATATGAGATACTGGTGCCCGAACAACCCAAGAGAACACCACCAGAAACGTTTACATTGCTTGAAAACCACAGTTTGGTGTGCCATTTCGGCTAGCGATGTAATTGGGCCCTATTTTTTTAACCAAGGGGAAACAGTCACTGCTCCGGTGTATTGCCGTATGATAGACGAATTTCTGGTACCGCAATTGCAGCTGTATGCAGGTTACAACAATAGGACACAATTTCAGCAAGACGGTGCCACTCCGCATACAGCTAGGGTGTCGATGGAAAAGTTAAGAACAATTTTTCCAAATAAACTGATCAGCAAGTACGGAGACATCTCATGGCCGCCCAGGTCGCCCGACCTCACGCCCTGCGATTTTTTTCTATGGGGTTACCTTAAATCGAAGGTTTATGAGAACAATCCCCGGACAATTCAAGCCCTGCAGGCCAATATTCGCCGGTAAATTCAAAGCATTACTCCAGAGCTTTGCCGTCGCGTGATTGCAAATGTAAGGGTCCGACTACAGGAGTGCGTACAAAAATACGGTCATCATTTAGATGATATAGTGTTTAAGAAATGAAATCCGCATTAATGTAGTACATTTAGTTTTAATAAAAATAAATAAAATCTATGTAGTTTTTTTTATGTGAAATTTCAAAGTTGAAAATTTTCCCCTGAACACCCTTTATATCTTATATGTGTATTGAATAAAAAAAATTATTTTACTACAAAAATTTTATTTTTTCTCCCTCATATAATATCATGATATTGATATCAACTTTAAATATCATGATTTATATAAAGTTTGGTTAAGATGGTGCGCATTAATACTCAATCGCTAGAGCAGATAAGATCCCCATACCTAAACAGTATTCATGGATATTTTAGACATACAGAAATGTTTGAAGAAAATTGATGCAAACATTGAAAATAATGTTTACGCAGCAAACCGATTACCGATACGTGTTCCAGTTCCATGCTATATTGTGAGCAATTTGGACACTGATAATAAACCAGGTTCCCATTGGATTGCCATACATATTGATAAACAACGTATTGGACAATACAATGGTCGGTCTCCACAAGGATATCACCGAAAGTTTCTAGAGAGAAATTGTAGAATATGGTCATATAATATAGCTAGAGTACAAAATGATTATACCATGGTTTGTGGAGAATACTGTATAATGTATCTGTATTATATTTATAACAATAAGTCACTGAATGATTTCCTGGTACATTTTGGTGCAAATACGTTACACAACGATTTGAAATTACGTAGTTTATTTGAGTGTTATTTTACCAATAAAATGACTCACTTACAATACCATTGTTGTTTCACTTAACCACTAATGACCCTTAGCTTATCACCGTCCATTATCTACCACTGCATGACGTAATTAGTAATGAATAGAGCCTAATTAGCCTAGTATTTTTTTTTAGCGAATGGTCGTCGAAATACCCATTTTTTCCACATTGAGGCGGTGAGGCAGAACCGGCGAATCCCTAACTACTACCGTAATATGGTGTGAATTGGGTCTAAACCGGGAAAGTTTTTGCGACCTTATTATTCCTCATTCTTTTATAATTTAATAAATGATAGGTAAAAAATTTAAATTTTGTAACATTTCCTTATATATACTAATATTGAGTGGTCCTCTCATTTCAAAAAATTAAAAAAACCGGATTCCAAAGTGTAGGGTCAATGACGTGATCTGTAAAACATTTGAATTTTATTTTGCATTTACAATATTTATGTCAAACCGATGTATATATTTTTAGCATCAATTTCTCAGGTTTCGATTAAGAGATCAGTTAAGTGATTTAATGGTTTTTTTTTTCAATGAAATATTATCCCACTGAGGTAAATTTAAGAAAAAAATGGGGGGAGACGAGTCGAACTGCGGGGTGTAAAGGGTCAAATGAGTGGGAGATTGGGCCAGGAATGGGGTCAGTTCGGTTGGGACCAAACTTGGATAAATCGGGACGACTAAATTGGGTTTTTATAGATAGGGTTGTCGGGATTCATAAATTGTGGAGGTAATTTATTGTACGCGACCATGTTGTTAATAGTCCTCGGCAATCGTCGTTTTTCATACATCGTCAGCTGTCATTTCCATAGAATAACGTAGATTGTCAAGCGATATTAGCAGAATGGTTTTGCTGTAAAGAAACTGTATATTTTGAACAATATTAAATAGGTAAATTATATAAAATATTATGTTAGGTACGCCGCGTAACATACATGTTAGTATTCGCGTAACTTACGCGATTACTACATGTTTTCATAATTGTGTTACGTTTATATTATTTTGTTAATTGTTTATTGTGGGTTTCGATTGTTTTCGTAAGTTGCTTATGACAGTCTTTTTTATTGTTTTTAAGAAGAATCCCTATATCAATTTTCAGCGATATATCAAAATTTAATTTTTCAGATTGCTCGTCAAATCTTATAAAGAAGAATTTTATGTAAGTAGGTACTAGTTCCAGATTTATTATGATTATTGTTAAAAACAAAAAACTAATTTGTATATGATAATCTAAATCACTTTTTCTTTCGTACTCGAAACAGTGATCACACTGTTGGTCCCAACAAAGAAAAAAAATTGCGGAAGTCTCCAGCAAACTTCTATGCTTTAGTTTAAGGGGTTGGAGGATAAAAATATTCAAGTTTTACATTTTTATGTTGTTTGTTTACTAATACTAGCAAATATACCAAATTTTAGCTTTCTAGAATAATCGGAAGGTTTTGATTATCATCAGTGAGTCAGTGACGAAATCAGTGCTTTTTATATATCGATGAAATCTAAAGTGTAAGAGCTATGTAATCAAAACTTATTATGTTTAATAAGTCCGATACTGGATAGAAATCGACGAAGTGGTTTGAGAACAGGTGACTAGGTAGCGCTTCGCTTGGCTCATCTTGGCGACTAGCGTGCCTCCAGATTACTTTTGAAACACGATATCATTATTATTTGTCTAGTCAGATTGGGAAAGTTTCTAATTGAATAAAGTTTCGCCAATAAATTCGATATAAGTAAGTCAGGCGTAAGGATTAAAATGTTTATTAATGAATAATAATAATTACCGTGTTATTTAGTTCATTCAAATTTCCATATTCTCCATACTTATCGTTGAGTTTTTTAATGTTTTCCTTGGGGGTCATCAATTGTTTTTCATAAAATTGCATTTTCAATTCACTTAAATAAAAAAACAACATTAACTTTAACAGTCTACATTATAATTTTCTAAAGTTTACTATGAAGTAAATATTGTACCTTTCTTTTGTCTTGTCTTCTAACGAGAAATATTTCTTTTGTTGATCTTCAATGTCCTTTGTTTTTTTATTTATTTCACTTCGTAATTGTCCTTCTAACATTTTTGCAGAATCCAAATTTTTCTTCACATACAAAGTTTTAGGAGCAAGTATTAAAATAACATTAGCTATTGTTGTTTGTTATATAAGCTTAATCTATAAAAGTATATTTTCTTTTACCTGCATTACCCCTATTAATTTATTTTGTTCCAATATCTTAATATTTAAGCTTTCATTTTCTTTTTGAGTCTCTTCTAAGTCTTCTTCTACCGATACCTGAACTGTGTTTCCTCGATCTTTTATCGTCTCGGCTAAAATAAAAGAATGTTTTTCAATATTATGTACTATTACTTTCTTATGTATTTATTTTATAGAATATCATCAAGCTACTGACACAACTTAGCTTCTGTCTCATGAAGTAACTTCAAGGTTACTTTATCACGCTCATCTTTCTTCGCAAGTTGAGATTGCTGGGCTTGAACAATATTCTGCAATTTAGTTTTTTCATCTAATTCTTCTTTATATTTTTGTTCCATTTCAACAGCTCTTTTCGTATTACTGCTGATTTCCATTTTGAAATTATTGATCGACTTGTTATATTCCTCTGATAAACTATTTAACCGCATCTCAAGTTCTTCTTTCCTGATATATAATATGGATATTATTATATGTAAATTATTGTTTTTGTTATTAATATATGTGTATTATTGTTTATTTCAAAATCTTTTATTTCCAATGTTTACTTACTCATTTTGTAGTTTGGTTTTAGCCTCAGCAATTTTTTCTAAATTTTTAGTATTTTCTTTTATTGAATCCGTTAATTTGCAAAGTTCCTCATTAAATTCTTTTTGTGATTTTTGATTCTGTAGACAAATAAGTTGCCACTCACATATTATTTGCCATATTTTATTTTATTTATTGGACTTTCGCAAGGAACTTTCTGTTCAATTTAATTACATGTAACAACTAACATCAGGAATTATGATGTAAGAATTTGTTACCTGCTCCTGTTGATTATGTATAGTTTGTTCTAAAACATGATTTTGCGCTCTTGCTTGATTGAGATTCACTTCTAAGTGAATAGCTCGGTTTTCGTTCATTTTTGATTTATTTTCTAATTTCTTTGAACGATCTCTTGCCGTTACGTTTTTCAATTTTTCTTCTTTAAGTTTCTTTTCGAGCTCCTATAACATGCGAGTAAATTTATAGTTAACAAGACATAAATAATAAAATACATTTAAGTCATCCAGTATCTATCGAGTAACGAGTTCTACAAGACTAAAAAAGCAATCAAAACCTCAATTTTAATTTTATTGGGGTGCAACTTGAAAACCTGATCCTTATTAGTGATTTGCTTCTGGAGAAGACTGTTCTTCGAATTCAGTTGTGATAGTTCGTTTGTGAGATCTTGGTTCCGCAGCGAGACTGTTATTGTTTCCTTCACGCATTTTCTGATAACAATAAAACAATGCTAACATGTAGCACGACACACATGCTTACGTCGGAAACGTGGCGAATCACTTCAAAACGTTCACGTCAGTTTACATACCTTACTACGTTTATTATTTGGTTCAGATGTTTGCCTAATTCTGGTTTGACAGCTTGTACTTTGTTGTTAAGGATGTCGTATTCGGCTTTGAAATCATTTATTTTCCTTCTATTATTACTATAAAATAAATCCTACGGATTCGATTGCAGTTTAAAGTATTATTTTAGATACAAAACTTAATTAAACATTCATAAAAAAAAAATAGTACAAACTTTTTCATTTTTCTTGAAATTTTCAAGCCAGTCTAACAATTCCTTGCTTTTCTTTAGAGCTTCTTCACATGTTTCGTACACTTTTGACGGAAAGTCGTGCATCGTTTTCATGTCAATATTAAAATATGTTGCAGCCAGATCTTCCTCGACTGAAATATCTAAAATCGAAAAATAAGAGCAATATATTATTCTCTAGGAACAGAAGCAAATTATTTAAATCCCTATAGAATTTTCAATTGCCGAGTGTCTAAATGTAAAGACCATTTATTCTAATTCGTAGAAATAGATCTTAATTTTGTAAACAAGTTCCTAAGGTAATTCTGTCAGTACCTACCGTGGTTTTGGGATACGAATGGGCCGACTCAATCGGAGAAATAGCACGGCCTTACTTAGAATGAATACCCCAAGTGGCCAACGAAACGCACTTGCATCTCGTTTGGTGTTGTGGATGGCTATAGGCGGTGGTAATAGCATACCATTAGACGAACAGTTTTTAAGTTTTTCGGCTAGTTCCTTTTATTTTTAGAAATAAAACTTTGTTTTTTTTTTTTTAAATCACATTTAAATTTAATGTTGAGTTCGTCTACCTCCACTACAAGCCTTCGTTTCCCCACAAAGTTGTAACAGCTGCTGCGGTGTCATCTTTGCAACATTCATGATTCGCAGGTCGTCATCAATAATCGGGGAACTCAGTTTTTGGCCCAGTAAAGCTAACTTCTCCTCAGTGGTCTTGAGACCTGCATATTCTTCCATTATTGTGCTCTAGAAAGCAATTATATGTATACAAAAAACTAACATAATTGGCTTCGGCATAACCTAATTTTCAGACATTCACTCGGTCGGAGATCCTTTTGGGGCTGCTTACATACGTATGTATGTATCTATGTATCTCAGTCTTATAAAAAAAATGTATCCCTACTAAAATTTTACATCTAAAAAAATTAGAATTTTAATGTTGTTAGACAAACTTACTTGTCTTTCGTTAAGGTCATTCCTCATTTTTTCAAATTGCTCCCTTTTTACCTTCCAACCCTCTTTAAGTTCAATAGGGTTATCGATTAGTCTTTTTGTTAAATCTAAAAATATAACGAATACAACAAACCTGCAACGTAGAACTAAGTAACGTCAAGCCTATGAATAACAAACATGTTTTCGAGAAATTCTTACCAATTTCGTTCATTTGTTCTTCTGAGAAATATTTTTCATGATTCAAGCAATTTTTAGTTGGAATCTTAAACAAAAAAAAATGTTTGAAGTTACATACTCATTTAACTCAGTAAAATGTGTACGATTAGGGATTGATTTATCATTTTAAATAAGCATGTGAGTAATAATTGTTTAACTACAGAAAGAAAAATTATCTCTGCAAAATTTATGTTAAATATGATGTGAAGTGGTCGGATCATTATCTTTTAATTATCAAATGTAAATTAGATATCGTACATATGAAAAGTGTTCAGAGTAATAAAGAGCATAGTAAGGTCGTGTGGGGTGAACGGAATCCTCACCAAATAGAGAAGAATCTAAGACAAGAATGCCATAGGCAATTGAGACTAATTGACATTCCGCATGAACTTCTAGAATGCTGTGACAAAATATGTAGTGATCCGAGGCACAGAAGTATAATAGACGAATTTTATCTAAATATTACAGCGATTTTAAGAAATTCTGCAGTATTAAGTTATGTAGATAGGAAATCCGTAAAACGAGCGGTACCAGGTTGGAATAAATATGTGTCTAATGCTCACAGGGAGTTAAAGCAGAAGTTCACTTAGTGGTCTACGCAAGGAAAACTATTGAATGGCAACTGTAATCAAGAAATGAGTGATGCTAGAAGGATTTTTAAATCCCGCTTAAAATGATGCCAAAACCATGCCATAAAATGATGCCATGCCATATTTTATGATGTGATATTTTAGCATCACATCATAAAATAAATTACTTCCGTTCGTTTCGGAAACACGAATAAGTTACAATCTAAGCCAGGTGTCCCAGTGAGATCGGAGGGTTAACTAGTCATGAACAGATTGCCAATTCGTTTGTGGATCATTTTTCTGTTAAATCTTCGCTTGGCGTATTAGACTGTGTTCTGGATGCTGGGACCGGCATGGACAGGATGATTAAAATTAAAACAAGTAACATCTATAATATAATAAGGTCAATCACTAGAGGCAAATCACCGTGACATGAGGGTCTCAGTATTGAGCACTTTCAGTTTGCTGGCCCACATTTATTGCGTGTACTGTATTTATCATTTAATTTTTATCTGAGTCATAACTAATATGACTAGTGACATGATGCGAAATATAGTGGTTCCTGTGGTTAAATGTAAAACGAGTGACCTTAGTGATAAAAATAATTACAGGCCCATTTCGCTAGCAACAGTCATCTCGAAAATATAGTATTCTGAATGGTCAGCTAAAATTAGAAGTTAAATAACATGATAACCAATTTGGCTTTAAATCAGGGTTATCTACTGAAAGTGCTGTACTGTGTCTAAAGAGTACTGTCTCTTACTATGCAAAGAGAGGGACACCTGTCATTGCCTGCTATCTTGACCTATCTGGGTCGGCCGTCATATTGATGGAGTGTGTTTCAGCTCCGTGTCCAATTTAACAACGCGTTCAGAGTGCTGTTGGGGCTACTTTGACGTTGCAGTGCGTCAGGGATGTTTGGGGAGGCGCGTGTGGACTGCTTTTACGCGACAATAAGAAAAAGGTGCGCGTCCCTGGTGCGTAGGGTGAGAGGCAGTACCAATAGCATACTGGACATGTTTGCTGGAAGACTCGAATGCCTGTATGTGAATCGCTGTGGCGCTGTGTCACATAGGGTGATGTAATAGTGAGACGTGTCTCACTATTATAATATTATGTGCATGATAAACTTAAATAATTTTAAAATGTATACTAACACTAGTTTTTAAGATTATTATAACTAACATGTAGATCAAAGTTGTCCGAAATAAAGCTTATTATTATTATATTATAATATGCGTTTGAAGTGAGAGGATATTTGTCGCATTTAATTGAAGGCCTTGGGTTTGATTTTTTAACGTTCTTAGATAGGTGTTACGATAAATATTCACCCTAAACCAATTTTGATGCGGTTGTAAGTCCCCTTACTCCCGACACAATCGAGAATCGAATCTGTTCGATCTCAATAGCTTTTGATACCCCCGACACCTACACTAGCGCACGATCGTACGGTGGCTCAATTTGTAACTAACCTGGATCGAGAAGTTCGTTAGATCGTAATTTTTGGTACTCCCGACAAAATTAATCGACAGAGAATCGAATGGCAGAATCGAAAACAAACGTCAAATTACACGATACCTAAAGAGGTTCTCATTTATAGTATCGAGTTTGCTTGTTTTAGTGTATTTGAACTAAATTACGTGATTTTTATTGCAGTTTCGCAGCATATGTTATTGAAGGAGCTAATAGAATACGCGTTCGGGAAACACAAAATTTACGAAGATTCACCAACTTCAACACATTGGCAATGGACATGGACTGTGAGGAATTTCGATGCAATTATCGACTTAAAATGATTTATTCGACGTATGAGTCGCAGATTTAACTACTCATATGAATAAATCAACTCACCAAAATTATATCACCGTTATGTGTAAAGTTACTTAAACCACATTTGGCCGCTAATTCATGTATTATAATTTCACTCAAGACAGGAACTGAGACAAATGAAGCCTACATAATATTATCTATATTAATATATATTATATTATATTATATGAAGACTTCGTTTGTCTCAATCTGTCTTTGAATAAACAAAATCAATAATTAGTTATAAAAAGTCGTATTGTAGTATGTTACTATGCTCGGGTTTTCTAAATGTAAACACTAAACACGAATTTGTTATTGTATCATTTACATTATATATACCACAGAATTATATTTTCACCGTAGTTTTTATGATACTACCAATTACCTATTTATGGCAAGTTATTGTAGTTATATAATGTGTTTTGTGCCCAACACCTGATAAATTAAATCAAAATATGACTTTGACATTTGACAGAACGTCAAAGAATAAAAACAGGAATTTCGAAACTATTATTTACTGACACAGTTTTTTTTTTAAATAATCTTTAAAAATCTACCATTGCATGAGATTGAGGCTGATCTATTTGAAACACAAAATGTTATTTAAAGTGAAAAACATATAATTTTTCCATATTTTTATTTATCTTCGCCAAAGACTACGGCATTCAGCTGTAACTTGTTTACAGAGTGGACGAGACGTCAGCAACCGGATACAGCTAACGACGTTGATGAGACACGATCTCAACGCGATCTCGATTTCGATTCGAATTTGTTCGGGAGTACGCATCAGGATCGAAACTGAATCAAAATCGACATCGGATACTCGTAAATCGAAATCGTATCAGTTTCGGGAGTAAGGCCTCAGTAATGGGTTTGTAATTGATTAGTGGCAATGTTTTTTTAACCCCCGACAGGAACAGAGGGGTGTTCTTGTACTTAACAAGAATAAAGGTGTGTTATAAGTTATACGTGTCTGTCTGTGTGTCTGTCCGTGGCATCGTAGCTACCAAACGGATGGACCGGTTTGACCGACATCTGGAGAGTGTTCTTGTTATAATTCATTATCATCAGCTCGCTCAGTGCTTAACAATTCGGGGGTTACTTAAATTTTTTAATTTCGTTTGTGTACATTCTAACATCAGATTATTATTTTCGTTCTACGTTATGATTTCTAGTTTAGTTACAAAAGTTTAAAGTACTAGAAATTTAAACTTCGTGGCCTTATTTTGCAATCGACAACCCCCCCAAATAATAGATACTACAGTCTCATATACAGTACCTACTACCAACGTTCTACAATGTCTAAAATATGTATCAATGAAGGTTAGGCGTAGGTATGTACCTAAATGTTTTGAAATTTGTGATTATCTGTAGACTTTAACGAATTCTCTAACTAACTATAACTATAATAACTGTCTCTGAACGTTACTGTATTCAATATTATGCAATAAAAAAATGTGATCTAAGCAAATTGTAAAGAAATCAACATAAATGAGGTACTATTCGGTTACTTTACCTGTCCAATATCTTTGGACTTAGATAGAGGGCGATGTTTTCCGGAGCCGAGTCTCTGTGGAATACGGCATTTCCTTTGCGTTCCACTATCTGGAAGTACATATATACCTAAATAAAAGTAATTAAATTATAAGTATATTATAGGACAACAGCTGTTTTTGACTCGACCTTGTATATTTTTTCTACCAAACGCTTGTGACATTTTTGTAAGACAATTTACTGGACTTAAAAATTACCACCGAAAACTACATGTTAGTAGAGACCTAAAAAATAATAAAGTATTACATATATTATAAGTAACTAAAAAATTTAATATCAAAATTTATTTGATCCATAAACATTGATTTTGACATTGACTTTATATAAAATTTTAAAAAGTTTGTACCGATCTCGTACCGATATTAAAAATATTAGCAACATGGAATACGTATCGTGGTGTAAATCTCGTGTAAATATTTAAGGGGATTAGGGAATGCCTACATTTTTTCAAGTGTTCCTTGATAAAAAATCTAGGTCTAAATTTAATTACATGACCGGTGTCGATAAAGTTGTGGGCTTCGGCCTGACCGAGCACACCATCTCGCTCGGTCGGAGATCTCCCATTGGGAGGGAAATCTTTCTTTTGCCTCAAAGGGAGATCTCCGACCGAGCGAGGTGCTATGCTCGGTCAGGCCCAAAGTGTGGTCCGCCACAAAGGCATAGCCAGAGCATTTTCACCTGACGCGATAATTTAGAGCATTAAAACCAACCGCGATAACGATATCCGATATCGCGCGCGATAATGTGAGAGGCAGCTATAATATATTTGGTAGAGGAAAGGAAGACAATATACATGAAAAAAATGTTCGTAATTATGCGTTAAATAATAGTTCCAAAAGTGGCCATAATGGCGCTAGACCTATTTATTAATCTGTGGCTAGAGTCAGAATTAGGTGTGATATGAAGTTAGAAATATGATATGGAGTGGTTAGTTAAGTTAATTAATTCTTTGAATTAACTAAACTCAACTATTTTCACTCTATCTCTTATTGCTTACATCATATCCCACCTAATTCTGACTCTAGCGCCATTATGGCCAGTTTTGGAACTATTATTTAACTACTTTTGTCGGACACTTTTTAGCTTTTCTGCCTTAGATAGTCCTTCTTTCTTCTACCCTATTTATTTTGCCGACGACAAAAATGGTTATAACATATACATTTTTTTTTCTATCTAAGAGGCGAAAGAACACTTATAAAGTTGAAACTTAAAAATGATATTAATTATTACTATGGGCGACTTTCGACCACATGGCGTCTCTCGACCTGTAGTATTACATAATTCACCATAATATGATTGCTATATTTTCTGTGCAAGGTCGTAAAATTTTGAAAAGTAAATTTTTGGAGCTCTATGCGTGACAAGACAAGACAGGACACGATTCCTTCTTTTACTTAAGTAAAATATTATAAATATCACAAATATTCTATCATCTATGTATTATATTGAAGAGAGATCATAGGTTTATCAGACAAGTTAAAATAAATCCTTTTTTTTAGTAAATAATTTGGCAGTTTACAGAATTTTTCTTGGATAAAAAATTTAAAATACGAATGTCATATAGACATATGAGTTTTATCAATTTGAAATTTTGCAAAAATTTTTGATAACCAAAATTGTTACGTTGTTTAATGTTTCTGTACTAAAATTAAGGTTAATATGGCTAGTATAAAGCCGTTGAAGGAAAAACCAGGTAAGCCTCGACGCTTTGATTAATAAGTATGCGTTAATTTTCACGATGACATCAAAAAATATATGAAGATCACTCCGACATGTCACACAAAACTTTCTTAAATCGCAAGTTGTATGTTTAAGTATAGTCTACTATTATCATATTATATTATGTATTATGTTTATGTGTGTGTATATATGTATAAATGTATATGTATGTGCACACACACACACACACACACATATATATATATATATATATATATATATATATATATATATATGTATGTGCAAGTATGTGTATACGTGTTTATATATAGTATATTACGATGCTTGATGTTATGCAGAAAGTTGCATGTTGTCCGTGGCTTACTACACTTCACGGTTCAGTTGAAAATCGGTGTCATGTATGCGCGTGTCTTTATACGACATACGTGGCTTATGCCGAACTGGACCCATTTTCTAAGTCACATGAAGGCATAATTTGTCCTATTTAATTTACAGCAGTAACTATGGTGCATGTCTCAATTTGTTATTCTCTTTTATATCTTCCTATTTTATGTCATGTTATATTTGTGTTTTTTGTGAACTGAATATAAAAATTTTCTTTCTTTCTTTCAATATTATTATGTCGAGCTATCCATATTCAGAGTGTCAGTTAGAACTTAGAAGGCATTAAATGTATAGTGTTTGTTTATGTAGCGGAGGCGCAGGGGCCGCTTTATTTATATGACCTAACCAAGAGCATGTCAGAACATGTCTAAGGAGGGTTCCGTAACTATTAACGCAAAATAGATTTCTTTGAATTACTTCAAAATTTATTGTCCGATTTCGCTTAAAATAAATTTCCTAAAGAGTTTTTACCATAATCTATCAGCATGGTAATTTACAAGTTTATATCCTACTAGCTGGTGCCCGCAACTTCGTTTAAATAGTAAATGGAAACGGAACCCTTTTTACCCGACTACGGCGAAGCCAAATGGAAGGATAATGATTTTGGCTGTTTATGTATGTTATTACCTGACTGCAGAAGGTGTTTGGTATCAAAATAAAGAGATTGAAGAGATCATTCCAAAAATATACAACACATACAGGGTCTGTCGTAAATAATGGGTAACCCATAAACTGGAGTTGGTCCGGATGTGAAACTGTAAGAAAATCGTATTTTCTTGATAGGGTTTCTAACCATATAAAAATGGCGTAGTATTTTATACTTTTTTATAAATTTCGCTACTTTTTTCGTTCATTCCGTTGCCATTTCATCAAATTTAGGTATTTCTGTGTGATTTTTTTAGTATTATACTCCTGAAGACGTGCATTATTTAATTTTAATACAATTTTAGGTGTTTTTAACGTAAACAATTTTCAAAATCCTCTTTTTATGCTTTTTTTTAACTATTTTTTTCTTAATGTCAACTTTGATCATTTACTGTGAAAAAAAAAGTATGGCGCTATAGCTGCCCATTATCTTAATAAATTGTCTAGTATGTGTAGTTTCTAAAAAGGTATTACAGTGTGTACTTTACTAGCAATATTAAGTTACAGGAGCGAGATCAATATCAAGGTCAGAATTCAAAATTTTTAAGTATTGTTGTAAAAGATTATGAAACTTCGTCATAATGATCTTATTCTACCAAAATTCTTTACACAAACATTATTGGGCCACTAATAAGGATTTTTAGAAGAAAAACACGTTGTTTTTAGTAAAAAAAATATTTATTTTATCAATAACTTAAACTAAATGCTCGAAATGCCCTCCGCCGGCAGCAATACAAGCTCTACATCGCCTAATAAAAGATCTTTTAATCCGACGCGCATAGCCGGCTTCTGCGATTTTACTTGCTGCTACTTGAATGCGCGTACGCAACTCTTCCACAGAACTTATTGCTTCCTTGTATACTACTTCCTTAATGCAGCCCCAGTAAAAAAAGTCCAACGGGTTAAGGTCTGGCGAACGTGGAGGCCATAAAATTGGACCCAATCGCCCTATCCATCTATCTGGATATGTATTATTTAAATGTTCCCTTACACGAACAGCGTAATGTGCTGGACACCAATCATTTTGAAGCCACATCTCGTTTCTTATCTCCAGTGGAACGTCTTGCAGTAATCCAGTTAAAGTATTTATTAGAAAATCCAAATACATATCCGCATTTAATATTGCCGGCAACTCAAATGGACCAATGATTTGTCCGTTAATAATGCCAGCCCATAAATATTTTAAGCTGATACTGCGATCTGTCTTCACGTATCAATCTTGGGTTTTCAAGTTGCCAGCTGTGTAAATTGTGGAGGTTCAAAAAACCATATTTTCGACACGTTGACTCGTCACTCCATAAAATTTTATTAAAATAACTTGGGTCTTCTCTCATCTTTCGCAGCATTGTGCGACAAAATGTTACTCTCGCAGCACATTATGCTGTTCGTGTAAGGGAACATTTAAATAATACATATCCAGATAGATGGATAGGGCGATTGGGTCCAATTTTATGGCCTCCATGTTCGCCAGACTCGAGCTTGTATTAAAAAATATGTAAGAAAAAAATAGTTTAAAAAAAGCATAAAAAGATGATTTTGAAAATTGTTTACGTTAAAAACACCTAAAATTGTATTAAAATTAAATAATACACGTCTTCAGGAGTATAATAGTAAAAAACCACACAGACATACCTAAATTTGAAGAAATGGCAACGGAATGAACGAAAAAAGTAGCGAAATTTATAAAAAAGTATAAAATGCTACGCCATTTTCATATGGTTAGAAACCCTGGCAAGAAAATACGATTTTCTTACAGTTTCACATCCGGACCAACTCCAGTTTACGGGTTATCCATTATTTACGACAGACCCTGTATAGTCAAGTAATAGGTCAAGCAAGAGTCTGACACTGGAAAAAAGACATTCATACCCCCGTTCATCCCTTTAGAGGTTGAATATCGAAAAATCATGAAACATATGTTTTCTTATTGTCTTTTAGAACTACATTAACAAAGTTCCAAGCCGAACGCTCATTTAATATTTTTTCCCCATACAAAGTTTAGTACCCCCTTTTTACCCCTTAAAATATAGAATTTTAGAAAATATTGATTTAGAGTTTTAGTAAATTATACCAAAGAACAACATCACGAAATTCCAAACAGATCTAACTACAAACAAAAAAGTTACATACAAAGGTTAATACCCGTTTTTACCCATTTAGATAAAGATTTTGCGAAATTCACGCCGAATATCGCAAAATCTTTTCTTTGCGTACCTATACGTCACAAAAGGAGGCCACGCTCCAAATATTACGTTTCTAGCTTCAGTAGTTTTGCTTTGGCATGCCTTGTGAATTGTGAAGCCATGTTGAATCAGTCAGGGCATGGTACTTCATATAATAATATGTAGATTGTTTTGTTAGTTAGACTTTGGAGGTCGATTACTCGAAAATGGTTGACTTTGTAAAAAAGTCATGTATGAACCTTGCCTTTATTTTAAAAGAACTATTCAATGACACGATGGGGTAGAATGAAAAATATTTTTCTTCCCCACTTCACATGGAGAGCCACCCCTAAAAATAAATTTTTATTTTTTATTTTATGATACCAAAACCGAGATCTTATTTTACACAATATAAAACTGTACAAAATTTCATCCATTTATAATCGTAATTACAGAAGTGAGAAGGGCGGACAGATAGACAGACGGATGGACAGAGCGAAACCATTAAGTGTTCCTTGAGTATTACGGAACTCTAAAAATCAAAGTCGCGCGACTACTGGCAGACGAACAATCGCAATTAATTTGTACACGGCCGTGACGACGGACGCCGCGTTACTTTACCATCATACTTCTATTTGTGCAGGTCCTCGCATGGTCCCTCGGCCAACAGCCGCGAGCGCTGCCCGCGCCGCTCGCAATGTCACCAACCGCATGCTGGCTGCCACCCCGCGCCAGTCGCCCATACGACACTCTACTGTCACGCCTGCTACTGCCTCTAAGGTGAGTCCTTATACGAACAGACGGATCAGCCGGTAAGCGATCACCGACGCTAATGGACGCAACACTAGACAAGGTAGGTGTTCAGGTTATTAATGTGCAGGGTTAATATGGGTTACGAGGGGCAATTTGTCTCTCCTTGTGTATGATGTTAATCAAACGCAAATCACCCAAATTGTAGAATCTAAAAGCTACTAATCACGTGGAACTTTTATTTTCAGGTAGAAGTAAAGAAAGCCTTAATAAATGATGAAGACAAATCACTACTTGAAAACGCAGTCCCGGACCTAAAATTGGAAGATGCGAATAATATAGAAGGAATCGGCGCTGATTTAAATGGTATTAAAAATCATATAAAACATTAAATGATAATTTTAAGGTAGGTACCTTTTCCAACACAATTTTACCATTTTTAAGGTTTCGTACCTCAAAAAGAAAATACGAAACCCTTGTAAGATCACTTTGTTGTCCGTCCGTCCGCCCGTCTGTCAGTCAAATACCCTTTATTTCGGGAACGCGTGGAGATATCGAGTTTAAATTAAAACTGTATACTCAAGTCCACGGTCTCTTGGTGCTGTAAAAAAATCAAACTTCTAAGTAAAAAAAAAAGATAATTGTTTTTGCCACAAACAACGCAAATTTGGATATTCTCAACGGAATCAATTAAGTAAATAACGACATTTATAACTTTTTTAGGTATATATATATTAGGTATATTATAATATGCTTATGCTAACAGTATACTAATACTCATATAAAAATCTATAACATGATGTCGTGGTCCATGCCATAGACCACCGGACCAACCGCGACCACTATTAGGTAATAGTCGTACTTTGAACAGTTCGAGTCTCTTGTTACAATACAGAAACAATTATCTTTTATCCAGCGTCGATAGGTTAGGTGTCATTTCCCTCGTCCCTTCCCATAAAATTAAAAATTTCCCCTCCAGTCAGTTGAGTCCAGCCAAGATTGTAGTGAGAGTTCGTCGGTCCGGTCGCCCCAAAACTCTGCTTGATTAATTTATTTATCTCTTTCATCATCTCAATTAAGATTGTAGAAGCTGAATTTTAGGTTCGATAAAAACTGCAAGTCCGACTCGCACTTGGCCGGTAATGTTGAAATGTTCCCTATTAAAAATAATTATATTACCGTTTAGAAAAGAATCCAGACGCTTCAGAGTATATCTTCTGCGAGGCTGCTAAGAGTACAAGTCGCGTACAAACACCGAAAAGTCGTCCAACGACACCGGCACAGCTAAATTCACCAGCAGCTGTGGTATGTTATATTTGACAGTTACCGGTGACTTAGGGTTTGCAATGTAGATGGTGTAGTGCATCGTACAGCTTGGCAAAAATATTTTCGATTGTATCATTAAATCCTTAATAGATTGGAATTAAATTTATTATATTTATTTATTATATTTATATTAAATAACATATGGAATTACATATTCCAATCTAATAAGGATACTTAAAAGATCTTACAGTCGAAAATGTTTTTGTTCCTGCTGTCACCGTGTCATATTCTTTTTTGCGAAGAAGCAAGCTAGTTTAATTACGTGGGACATTTGTTTTCAGGGAGAAGTGAAGAAAGAAGCTTTGATAAACGTTGTTTATTAAAGTTAGTATTTTGGGTGCCATTTTACTTGGTGGCCTTAACTAGGCCACAAAGGCCTCTGCCAATTTTAGGTCACAGACTCCGTTTTCAAGGTGCGTTTTGTCTTCAACCTGAGAATCAGGTGAAAATTGACAAATCAAAGCTTATTTCTTTTCTTGAAACTGAAAATAAGAATCCCACGTAATAAAACCAACTAAATCCACTGCACCATCTACATTGCAAACCCCTACATCACCAATGACTTAAAAATAATACCTATACTACAGCATCTGAACATTGATGGTGATCTGCAAAATGTGTATTGCACAAAACGAAACGAATTCCACCGTTTGAAGAAAGAATTAGACCTAAAGCAAGTATGTTTATATTAACATTTAGCTAATTTATAATGATAGATTCATTATAAATTAGCTGCTATATTACTAATTTCGGTCTACTTACAGAAATCTGTACTAGAAGTTTTTGATACGTTAAGGCACATACAAGAGAGTATGCAGAAAGATGGACTTCAAATACGAGAGAGCGTGTCCCAAGATTTGATAATATTTAACGTTGGTGATTGGACAACTGAGGAAATAACGCAGCTGTGCAGAGATGCGGAGAGCTCGGCTGGGGATCGAGCTCAAATATTTAGTAAAGTCAATACAATTGGTACGACATTTGATCTGAATAATATCTACTATTAATGATGATACATATTATGTATATTTTTTATCAAAACGTTTTATTTAGAAATGCAATTAATGCCAATTAAAACCATCGAAATTATGCGATATAATATTGCAGACGCCACGATAGCTGCTCTGGAGACGGAAGTTACGAGAGTTTCCGACTATTTCGCTGAGTTGTGCTTCCAAGCGTTCACGGCGCGTCAAGAAGTCATAGATTGGATGAAAGAACTTTGTGATAAAAATGTACGTAAAAATAAATTAAATAACTCTAAAGTTCCCAGTTTGGTCATGTATATTTTATCTTTACCAATAGATTTTGAAAAAATACATAAAAGTATTTATTTAGGAAATTCCAAACGATGCTACAAAGGAACGCATAAATCAGTACAACAATGAAGGACTCCAACTTTACGGGATTCTTGAAGAAACTAAAGCCCAGTCAAAAATTACAATGGATTCGTTCACTTCGTCGACCAAGTACGATTTCTTAATTTTGATTAGAGATTAGATTTTATATTTTAGGGGTGGCTCTCCATACGAGCTCTCGTACATGTGAAGTGGTATGAAAAATATTTTTTCATCTTATCCCATCGTGTGGGGTATCGCGGAATAGGTCTTTTCAAATAAAGGCAAAGTTTTGTACATGACTTCTTTACAAAGTCAACTGTTTACGAGTAATCGGCCTCCAAAGTGGGTTACAAGTTGGTACCCCCCCCCCTGGCATTTCTAAACTATGAGACTTTGAGAGCATGCTAAACACTCTTTAGGAAAAATATTTTGAACGAAATCAGACAGTAACTTTTGAAGTAATTTGAAAAAAACGTTTTTACGCTGTTATAGTTACGGAAAACTCCTTAGACATGTCCTGACATATAGTTAGGTTATTAATATTTCTTTATTTTTGATTCCTAGGCGATTTTGCCAAGAGAGGTCAACTTTGATGAGGGTAGGAGAATCACTTCTCCGCGAGCTTGCTAGACTTAAGCAAGAGTCGGAATCTCGCAATACCGTTCAGGGAGCTACTGATGTTACGAATGCTCTTGAGGTGGTATTCGTCCTACTACTATAAATATAAATGTGAAAGTTTGTACGGATGGAGGGATATCTATGACTTTTTTACGCAAAACTACGGAACACTGAAAAATACACTGTTCCCTTGAGATACTGTATTAATGCTGGTGGAGTTGCGGGCAAAAGCTAGTTTATTTATTAATATATATTTTGTAGTTCACTAGATGATGACGACTTCGTGCGCGCTTAACAAAATCCTGCGGAAACCGTACATTTTGTCGCGATAAAAAGTAGCATACGCCCATCCCCGTGGTCTACTATGTCTGTGCCAAATTTCATCAAAATCAGTCCAGTAGTTTCAGAGCCTATTCAATGCAAACAAACAAACATACAACAAACCTTTCCTCTTTATAATATTAGTATTGATAGATTAAACACAGTTTTTTGCTATCCCTTGTATTAATTGTAAATTGTAGTAATTGGAATAATTGACGGTCTATTTAATATTGACAATTTAAGAAAACATAGGTGTATATTAATTTATGCAACATTAAATTAGGAAGTTGGTCGAGATCTAGAAAAAGAACGGGCTTCGAAGTCACAGTTGAAGGAAAAACTAACGACTACCGAGACGCAACTACGATACGCGCGCTCGCGAGTTGCCCAAATGGATAAACAACTGAAGGAAGCCGAAGCCAGCATAGCCAGCTTGACTGGAACTGTGAAGTCTTTAGAAGATAAGGTTAAATATTATCATATTATTATGCTTTTGTTGGGTAAAAATATATGCTTAACGAGTAATCAAAGAACCTCTAATTCTTTGTAACCACTCCCACTGCTTGGCACAACTCATGATTAAAATACGTTTGTGTAATTAATTAAAACACATCAAATTTATTTTAGAGTCGCCAAAGAGAAATAAGTTTAGAAGCGAGAGCGCGGAAATTAAAAGAATCGCTAAAGACGGGAGAGGTGACGAGCAGCCAACTGATTCAGCAGAGGAATGTTTTGCGATCAGAGTACGTAACACTAACTTGTAGTAAAAGATCTTCACCCTATTTAATAATGATGTATGTATTAGTGGTATATAACTTGCACTGATCTGGGTTAAAGTTAACCCTGGGTTAAGATATCTCGCTATCTCTTTCATAAATACGAAGAACGAGAGATATAACATGATATTTGACCCAGGGTTAACTTTAACCCATATCTACGCATGTGGGCCTAATCATAATAAAACAATGTGTTTTCATAGGCTGAACGAATTAAAAGAAAACATTATAATCAAAGAAAATCAATACAAATCACAAATTGAGGAACTGAATAAAAAACTAAAGGAAGTAATAGCTTTACGTGATCACGAGCAACAGCTTTTACAGAGAGAGAGGGAGATTAGGGAAAATTTAGAAGAAGAATTAAATGCGAGTCAAAACGTAATAGAAGAACTAAAAAATAAAATTAATGATCTAGAAAACACTAAACCTAACTTAGGTAATATTTAATTCATAATTTGTAAATACCGGATCAAATTTAAAATTATAAAATAGCCTTTTAAGTTATAACGAATATTTGTACCTATCTATTGTAGATTTGCCTACAGAACGAGAAATAGATCTGTTTTCTGAACTTAACGCAGTAAAATATACTCTTCGTATTGCTGAAGATGAGATTATAGCCTGTAAAAATGAGAAAATAAGATTTTTAGAAAGCCTTACAAAGGTAACGGTATGTGCATACTGCATAGATTCAAAAACCTTCTGAGAATGTAATATTAAACAAGCATATCATATAAGCAGTTGGTACAATTAGCTTATTTTTAGTCCTATGTTCCAGAGTATATCTCTGGTGTATAGGTGATAGCACTAATAATAATTTTGAAATGTGAAGAATTATATTAGAGAAATAAAAAATAAAAAAATCTCTAGCAGGATTCCGATGATAAAATGGGTACACAACAAAAACTAGCAGCCGAATTAATGAGCAGAGAGGAAATCATAAGCAAAATGCAAATTCAAATAAGAGAGTTAATAAAGAATGTAAAATTGAAGTAAGTGCCAAAGGAATATTTATTGTTTTAACTTCATAAATTAATACAAATTACTTACAATACCTGTATGTATGCACTATGCGCCTTTATTCCTTGTTGTAACTTCTAGTGAAAAAAAAGTGGTCCAATATGCACAACACGTGCATGAATTACAAAGTCGTGCTGCTGCCAATTGCCAAGAATCACCTGACTCACAGGCATATCAACATCTACAAAACGAGGTATATTAGGGGTCATCCACATATTACGTCACAATGCAAGGAGGAGGGGTTGGGGGTCACACCAAACTTAACAGTACAAGTTAAAGGGGTTGTGGTCGGCCCCATAAGACACCTATGTAATTTTAGTTTTTGTCTTTTTTATTAGTTCATCATTATGTATTGACTGAAATATATATTTTGTTAATAAGGTTATGGATCTGAAAATGCATCTACTTGAGATTTCGACTCGAAACGAAGAATTATTGGAAAGGCTTACGGAGAAAGATCAGTTGTTTGAGCAGCAAGACAAAACAGCTCGAGCTCAGGCAAGAGTCATAAAGGTTGCTTATTACACATTGTTGTAAAATCTTAAGCATATTTGCATTCATTCATTCCCAAAGCCAGACCTTTCTTAACTGAAGAAATTTTTTACTTAAATGTTTTACAAGAATCTATTTTGAAATGAAGTTCAATTATTATCTACTTGGACTAGGTATAAAAAAAGCATATTTAGTTAGACTTGCTTGGCTTATCAAAAAATACAATACAGGTTCGTGAAGAACTGATCAGTATGCTTAAGAACAGGGAAAACGAGCAGAGTCGCGAGCTACTAGACCTGCAGCAAGATCTCGAGCACAGAATGAAAGTCGTCGACGATGTGAGATTCGCTTTTTAAATTATTTTGATTTTTTCGACACAATAAGCAATTAGCAGAGGGATTGACTTGAGTCTTGTCTCGTAGAATTTTTTATAGATGAGATGATTGATACGACAAGTAGGTATGATGTAGGGTTATATTTTACATATAAAAATTAAATGTAAATACTATAAAAAAACACCAGACCATTAGTATAATATCAGTTTAGAGAGAAGAATCCGTTTTAGGTGAATAAGCAAATTGCAGCAAAAGCAAACGAGATCCAGGATTTGTTTTCGACGTTAGAGAACAAACAGCAACAGATACACCGACTGGAGAAGATTGTGGTCGCGTTGGAGGAGCAGCAGCGACGGTCGCAGGCGCAGCGGACGCGAAACGAGGAGAAAATTGCTATGCTGGAAGACCAACTGGCTGAGGGTATCCGCAAAGAGAGGTATATTGTAGAACATCATAATAATATGGAAATATCTAATGCTTGAGAAATGTAACTATACCCCAGTAATTATTAATTAGGTAGTTTTACCTGGAAAGGCTTGGAAAGGCTAAAAATTGGCAATTTTATCGATTTTGGCTGTGCTCGTTCCGAATTTGAACCTTTCCACCTCGTTACTTGGCTGCTAGCGGCTATCTTGAAAAAACAGAACGGAGTCGCGGGAAACATCTAGTCGTAAAATGAGTCGAAAAGAAGAGCGGCGCTAGCGGCCAAGTTACGAGGCGGCAAAGTTGAAATTCTAATAAAGGACATTGAAATCTATAAAACTATTGGTAGTATTGGTTTAATACTCCCACGAAATTTCCAAGGTAAACCCCTTTTGCTCGACCAAATGACTGGGGCACTAATTATAAAATTAAGCTATGGAGCTATGGCTACTGGCTATGGCCTTTTAGACCTTTTTAAATAAAGTTAAATGACAAGCAAAAAATAGGCCTCTGGCAGCTTAAAATATAAATAAAAAAAAACCGATCAAGTGCCAGTCGGACTCGCGCACGAAGGGTTCCGTACAAAACGGCAAAAAATCCCGTTTGTTGTATGGAGCCCCCCTTACATATTTATATTATTCTGTTTTTAGTATTTGTTGTTATAGCAGCAACAGAAATACATCATCTGTGAAAAATTCAACTGTCTAGCTATCATGGGTCGCGAGATGGACGGGACGGACACACAGTGAAGTCTCAGTCAGCGAACCCAAAGATTAAAAACGGGACCCTATTGGTCCCGTTTTTAATCTTTGGGTACGGAACCCTACGAAGAAAGTTCTTACCGAACGAATTGCAAAACAATAATTAGAATTTATCATTTGCAGGAAATTCCTTTTTTTCTGATGTAATGGCCCGTGGCACCATGAGAGAGTGAACATGAACTTATCAAATCAGTTTTATAAATTGTGTTGTGTGATGTTTTATATTTTTTTTCTTTCGAAAGTATTTTCTTGATTAAGTATATAAAAATAACTTCTATATCGCGTTATTATTTTAACTTTGCTTTTTTTTTTATCTGCAGCTATTTAAGTAGGTATACACATTTTATTATCTACTGGGTATTAGGTACTGGCTGCACTCAGAGACATTTAATGCTTACCTATGGCTGGGACTATATGCTCCGGAATCCGGAAGCCGGTGAAGATTCAGAGCACTGAAAATACAGAGCACTGAAAATACAACTCTGCGTTATTACAATAGAGCAGAAAATATAGAAGTATTGAGTATCGAACTGTCATATATGACATTGAAATTTGACTCGACACTCATGTGTTCAATTTTCAACTCTATGGTTTTAGTCCAGAGTTGTATTTTCAGTGCTTTTAATATTCTCCGATGTTCCGGATCCCGGAGTATATAGTCCCAGCTTAAGGAGCTACTTAGTAAATTTACAAGAAATCCATAATATTGTATGTAGAATATTTAGTTGATCAACAAAAAAAAAATTGTAATTTGTCAATGATCACTTTTTTTAATTAATTGGTGATTAATTTAATATTTGATCATTTTTTAAATGATTGTGGCTGCATATCTTAACCCACCGATAAAATATTGTAAACGATCATCATAACATTTTTATGTAAAATAATAATTTGTGTTCAAAAATCGTATTTGATTATCTTCTTAGGGTTCAGTAGTTCACGTTTTGGAACCCATAAGGTTTCGTCATGTCTGTCCGTCCGTCGTCGGCTTCCCATCCAAACGGTTAGTGCTAGAAAGATGAAACTTTGCAAGCTCTAACCGTTTGTATGTGGCAAGCCTAAAACGGATGGACGGACGGTGTATTTACCACGTCGAAAAAGTGCTAA
The DNA here is from genome assembly GCA_037179445.1 of Phengaris alcon alcon. Taxonomy (NCBI): domain Eukaryota; kingdom Metazoa; phylum Arthropoda; class Insecta; order Lepidoptera; family Lycaenidae; genus Phengaris; species Phengaris alcon. The sequence goes on along the minus strand of JAYRCH010000055.1, from coordinate 2,560,956 downwards.
AATAAAATCACAAAATATTTTTTGGGGTACCTCCTCTCTACACGTATTTTTTATCTAGCACCTATCCCATAGTATGAGGTATCATTAGTACCTATGACTGCCATAATTTAAAAAAATATTTATGCTATCATTTTGAAAGTTGCAATAATTTGTTGAGTTTTGCCGGAATTCAATTTGTGACATTATTGTTTTTGTAATTCCTCCATATTTTTTTGTTGTTTTGTTTCTTAATGTGTAATATTAGTAGAATATTAACCATTATATATTAAACAAGTGTGGGCAAGTGGTACAACTTCGAAAAACGTGCAATTTTGTGTTTCCCTCCAAAACTCCCTAGGAAATTTCAGTAAAGCTCCTACCACTTTACTGAATCGACCAACTTGACTCATTGACTGCACTGACTATTTATTTGGACTTTGACTAGACTTAAGACTTGACGACTTAGAAATACGGTCTTGAAAACTTAAACGAGAATTCTGTTTAATGTTTTAACTTAACACTGGCAAATGATTTTATGCAGTAACGCCATCAATAAATAAAAACATAAAAAATCATTTGTTGTCTGTCACACTGTCACTGTCAGTGTCACTTGTTAATACTCAACTCAGTCTCGAATTTCGATCTTGAATTGTGTATTTTAAATTACCTACCCAATTTAAATTGTAATTTAAATAATCTATAATATTATTACTAAAAGTAAAATTGTTGTAATAATTTTATTAACACATAACAAAACTTTTATCCAAAAATGTCTGAGAGAAAGGTTTTAAATGTAAGTATTCCAAGCCTGTATTTTTTATTTATTAATTTAGCTCTTAATTCCATTATATATGACCACCGTTTTGTATGTTTTAGAAATATTATCCCCCGGATTTTGATCCATCGAAAATACCTCGTATGAAATTGGCGAAAAATCGTCAATATACTGTCCGTCTTATGGCACCTTTTAACATGCGCTGCGCTACTTGTGGGGAGTATATTTACAAAGGCAAAAAGTTCAATGCAAGAAAAGAGGACGTGGAGAATGAAGATTATTTGGGAATAAGAATATACCGATTCTATATCAAAGTAAGTATAAGATTAGTATTAACCTATCTTACAACATATAATCCCTGGTTTTCTCATCAGAACATACCCAAAAACAGAAAGCAATTTTAATTTACAATGATTCATATTAGTTAAAACATAAGATAGTAGACATAAGAAGTATATTTTATATACATTAACTCTTTACTTAAAAAAGAGTAGTAAAAATACTAAAACTATTAACATAAAATTTTCTAGTTAACTTACACAAAGCAAAAATTAAATTGATTATTATTATGTAATTAATTAATTATTTATTGAATTTTCAGTGTACTCGCTGTCTGCAGGAAATTTCATTTAAAACAGACCCAAAAAACACAGATTATGAAATAGAAGCCGGAGCCACTAGGAACTTCATGGCTTTAAAGTTAGCAGAGGAACAAGCCAAGCGGGAAGAGGAGGAACAGAAAGAGGAAGAAGCAAATAACCCCATGAAATTATTAGGTATGTTGAGTTACTTTCGGAATAATATATTTTTAAAATACTATTACTGATTTTGAAACTAAGAGTCAATTCACACTGAACTTACAGCAAAGCAGTCAGGAGCATGACTGTCATATAATTTTTTATTTTACTTTCATTTTTTATATAATACACTTTATTAGTTTATCATTCCTAAGTCAAAATGAAAATATTCAAAAAGTTAAAAGAATCAGGTGTTACTTAGCAGAAATCCATAATATACAATTTAATTAATATTATATCTATCATTATTCCGCGCAAAAAAAAACCTAAATTGTGTTAACATATTCCTTTAAATTATATCTTTTTGAAATTGGTATTTTGTAAATAATTCTAATTTTCGCTTACTTTTATTAGATTTTTTTTTTTATAATATTACCTACTCTTGCCATAAATACTGAAACAAAAAAAAAAAAAATTCTATTGCAAATAACATTTATTACTTTTACAGTGTGTAATAATAATAATATAAAAAGCTTATTCGAAGTGGTCTCCATTGGCTGCAATAAAGTACTTCAAACATTGAATTCAGTTTCCAATAGAAGCACGCACTCTTTCCATGGGAAAATTCTTCACTGCCAATCGTATGGATTATTTTAAAGACTCCAAATTATCATGGCGTTTAGAGCAAGCCGTACTCTCTAAAACTGACCATAAATCATAATCCAGCGGATTGAGATCGGAACTAGACGACGGCCAGTCTTCAGCTCTGATAAAGTCCGAAACGTTTGTTTCCAACCATGTCTGCGTAGACCGAGCTTTGTGACCCGGCGCCGAGTCTTACTGGAAGGACCATTCTTGGTTATTGAACATGGTGTTGTTAAGGGGCTTCACTAACTTCTCAAGAATGGTATCTTGATACACTTGTGCTGATGTTTTAATACCTTTTTCACAAAAGTATGGCTCAGTCACTCCTTCATAGCTAATACCCCACCAAACCATCACTGAAGTGGGATAGTGCCCACGTTGCACTCTGTTGACTAATTGGGAAGCTTCCTTAGAGCTTTGAGCATAAATACGGTCATTTTGTTTGTTAATATGTTGCTAGGTGCTAAGATAGCACCTAGAACTCCCTCTAAATCTCCCAAGATAAAATCCTTTGCTTTCGGACAGGATTTCTTCGAATTCTTTCCTTTACTGTTTTGACCCTTTTTTTGTACAAACACTACGTGGACGGCCAGATCTTTTTCTAATACCAACCGTATGGAGAGTTTGAAAAATTACATTTGTCTCCATTTTAATATCGTAAAATATTAGGTCTTTACCTATGAAATTGCCGTTTTGTATGAAAAAATTTAAACTAATTTTTTTCATGTATATTTTATTTGTATTATTCGAAGTAATCACCCATGCAATCAATGCATCTTTGCCAACGCAGTGGCAGTTTATTGGTGCCCTTCTTAAAGAAATCAGCTGGACAGGAGGCAACAAATTCTTCAAAGGCATTTTTCACTGCCTCTCGGGTATTGAATTTTTTTTCCGCCAAGAAGTTATCCAAATTCTGTAAAAAGTAGTAGTCTGTAGGCGCAAGGTGTGGTGAGTAGGGCGGATGACGGAGAGCTTCCAACTCCAGTTCTTGCAACTTGGAGATCGTCTGCTGTGCAGTATGAGGTCGCGCGTTGTCGTGCAGGAGCAGCGGATACGAGCGATTGACCAATGCTGGTTGGATATGTGTCAGCTTCTCCATCATTGTGTTCAGTTCTTCACAGTACACATCTGCAGTAATGCTCACCCCGTTTGGTAAGAAGCTGTGATGAATCACACCGGCGCTAGACCACCAAACAGTAACCATCACTTTTCTAGGGGTAAGTTTTCGTTTAGGGCATTGTTTAGATGCTGAACCAGGATCCAACCAACTTGCTGAGCGCAGATATCAAACAGGATCCATTTTTCATCGCAGGTGGTTCAAAATTCCTTCATTTGTGTGTCTGTTGAGCAGTGCAAGGCACGTCTCGACGCGTACTTCGCGCTGGCGATCATTGAGTTCGTGGGGCACCCAATTTGTCAAGCTTTTTTACCTTGCCAATTTGACGCAAATGGACCAATATTGTTTTGACGCGAACGTCGAAAGCTGCTGCTAATTCAGCCGTAGATTGTGTATCATCAGCTTCCACAATCGCCTTTAATTCGTCATTGTCGACCAAAGTCTTCGGACGACCGCGAGGTTCATTTTTCAGGTCGAAATTTCCAGAACGGAATCGAGCAACCAATAACAGGTGGTGCGTTGGTTTGTAGTGTTAGCTCCGTAAACGTCGTTGATGTTGCTTGCCGCTTGTGCCGCGTTGCTGCCACGACGGTACTCATATTCCATAATTACTCGAATTTTTAACGTATCTATGATGACGAAAAAGATTGAAATGCGATGAAAATGTAACACTAATCAATAAACAAATGACTACTTTTGGAAAAAGAATTCCATGTTTTTAAAATAAAATTAATTTGAAATTAGAATTCTTAGCCAAACAAAAATTATTTTGATTTGAAATGGCCAGTACTGCAGAACAGCAATTTCATAGGTAAAGACCTATTATTATACAATGTATTGGCGCCAAAATGAGAAATGCAATGAACAATCATATAAAAATGACAGATTCCAAATGCAAATGTAATATTTTGATTATTTTTAATTGTAACAGTATTTATGGCCAGACTAAGTATATTAATAATAAATCATTTATTTTAATTTATTATAATTTTTATTTTGTGTTATTAATTATTTAAACTTCTAATTGCAGAGATTAGAACGGAACAATCAAGACAAGAGATAGAGTTGTTAGAAAGCCTTGAAGAGCTAAAAGAGCTAAATCGACGACAGAGGTCGGTGGATTATGAGAGTATGTTGAAACAGTATCAACCTGAAACACCAGAAGAAAGGAAGGCCAGAGAAGAGAAGGAAGACAATGAGTTTATCAAGTAGGTTTTTTGATAATATTTTTAAGTTAATTCTGTTTATTACATACTGTTTTCGAAACAAAAACAATCAAATTATTGCAATCCTGTTGATTATAAGTGGATATTGAATTCAAATTTCATGTTTTCCACACTGGAAAACAAAAAAAAAAAGGTTTCAAAACTAGCATCCTCCATTTATTGCGAAAATTCCCAATATTTTTTCCATGATTGCACTCACTGTTGTATCACAAAATGTGTGAACTTGCTCCTCTATTCATTGAGGCCAATATCTTATTGTGTTTCTTGGTCACCTCTTCGACCCCCCTCCACACCCAATAAACTAATCTATATAATAATTACAATTGTAATAACCTTACAAGTGCATGTCATTGTCAACACCCAATTGTTTTTCTTTAAATTACTTCAAAAGTTATTGTCTGATTTCACTCAAACTAATATTCCTAAAGAGTTTTTACCGTGACATATCAGAATGGAAACTTATAAGTTTCTGTTCTAAAGATCCGCCGCCGCACTAGGCGTAACTGCGCGGCGGCGGAACTACGCGACGCGGTATTCGGTTGCGGTAGTAGAGACTCGTCGCGTCGCTCACTGCGGTCTTACCTTTATAGTTTAGAAATGCCAGGGGGGGGCAACTTACATACCGATTTGGAGGCCTAATAACAAGCTAGAAGGGTGGACAGACAGACGGTCAGAGCGAAACTATAAGGGTATAAATTATATACTATGTAATAAAAAGGCACATATTTGATGAATTTTCAAAATATTTATTTGAGGGTTTATTGTGTGGTATTTTTCTAACTTCCTATTTTCTTTACAGATCAGTAAAATTCAATAATCCATCTTCAAAGCACAAAATTGTCACTGAAGAAATTATTGAAGAAGTAACAGAAGGCGAACCAAGTGTTAAAGTATCGAAAACAGACTCAAAAGATAATATTAATAAAATTAGCGGAAAAAAAAATGAAACATGGAATAAGAGTACAGGTGTACTGTCAAAAAAAACAACATTATCAAATCTTGTGGTCAAAAAATCGGTGCCAAATCAATCAAATCAGATCAAGATTGAAAAAGAAGAACCTAGTTCAAATTCAGATAAGATACAAGAAGAAAAGCCGTCACAATCAGGAACAGGATTATCCCTTTTAGCAAATTATTCAGGAAGTGATAGTGATTCAAATTGAATTTTAAATCAAAATGTAAAAATCGGTATGTGAAACAATATGTATGATATTGTGAGAGAAATATAATTTATTCAAATGGGAACGAGAATAATTGATGCATTCAAACAAAGTTATCATATGTGTAGTATTTCACAAGTTTCTGGACTCAACTACTTAACTGCATTGAACTATTGAGGCCTTATGGGTAATATGGGCTTATGAGCAAACGATCTAGGCTTAGTTACTATTGAGTCAACTCCAAAGTTGCTATGCATAGTTCCATATACACCTTGATCTGCTTTAACAATGAAGTAGGTAATAAATAGCTTATATTCGAAAAGGTAGTAAAACCACTTTCTTGAATGCTCATATACTTTCTATATTTACAGCACAGCTGTAAATATAGATACTCCCTTCACATCAAATTTAATATTTTTTTGTTTACTATGTCCACACATGAAAAAGTGACCACAAATGGCGCTACGGTCGCAAGGGGTTAAGGCGGCAAAATTTAAACAGAATTAAATCTCTGTAAATATAATCTTCGGTTATGTTTATAAAAATATTTTTGACTATGCGAGTAATTAGAATATTCATGATTTTCTGAATTAACTACTAAAGTCGGTAAAAAATTTAAATAACTAAACTCAACTAACTTCACTCCATCACACACACTTCTTATAGCTAACTTCATATCACACCCTATTTATTTTATTTTAATTATCTGTACAGAAAAACTTACAGCTATACATATAACAATATCAAAACAAAATAGAAACAAAAAGCCTTGTAAAGTTTTTACATATTTGTAACAATTAAGGTGAGTGCTATTCTGACTCTAGCGCCATTATGGACAGTTTTGGAACTATTATTTAACTACTTTTTTTCGGACACTTTTTAGCTTTTCTGCCATAGAGAGATACCTAATCCTCCTTCCTCTACGAGGGCGGCACTGAAAATTTCGGGAATCAAGGAAGTGACACAACATTACTATTTAAAAATGTATTTATTGCTTTTCGAAGTATTCTCCGCGAAATTTGACACATTTTTCCATACGATGGAACCAATCATTGAAGCAACCATTCCATTCGGAAGTTGGGGTCTCCAAAATGGCCGTTTAGTAGGCGTCCACAGCTTCTTCAGGTGATGAAACGCACCAAACCACGCAATTTATTCTTTATTTTAGGGAAAGTATAGAAAAATTATTAGGGCTTAGGTCGGGGCTGTACGGCGGATGGTCTAATAATTCTATGATTTCTTGCTCTAAAAACTCTTTTGTTCTGTGCGCGGTGTGAGAACTCGCATTGTCGTGATGGAGGATGATGCGGCGGTTGCAGTTTTCGTTACGGAGTTCAGAAACTACCCGTGGCAAACAAATGTTAGCATACCATTCTGCATTAACCGTTCTTTGTCCCTCAAGAAGAATAGTCGCAACATGGCCGGTTTTGGAGACAAACGTGGCCACCATTTTTTTTGCAACACTCCGTGAACGAACAATTTTTGTTGGCTTTAACTCATTTTGAACACCCAAACTCGTGACTGGTTTTTTGTTTCGGGTTCGTACGCGTATATCCAGGATTCGTCACCTGATACGATGTTGTATACAGCATTTGAGGATCCTGCGTGGAATCTTTCGAGAGTTCTGACGCACCAAGTAACGCGAGCCGCTTTTTGCTCTTCACAGAGCAAATGCGGTATCCATCGGGAAAACAACTTTTTTACACCTAATTGTTCATGCAAGATTATTTGTATTTGCCAATGTCTAAAGTTGCCTGAATCGTATAGTTCGCGGTATGTCACATGTCGATCTTCCTCAATCAGCTTACGCACAGCATCAACGTTTTCTTGGGTGACTGCAGTTTTTGGACGACCTTGACGGGGATCATCACTGAGCTTGACACGTCCACGTTGAAATTCAGCAAACCAGCGATAAATTGTGGTTTTGGATGGGGCTTCATCACCAAATGCAGAAATCATCCGGTCAACACACTGTTTTTGTGTTAAACCACTTCGAAAGTCATAATAAATCATCGCTCTAGAATTTTCTCGAGTCAATTCCATTTTCTCAACGACTAAACAAGTTTGACAAGACCTTGTGACAAGACCGAGAATCTTTTTTTAAATAAATAAACGGTATTCGATTTTTAAAACCAAGGAGTTTTAAATTAAAAAGATTTTAATATAACAGGAACAGTCGAAATATTCCATTCCCGATACTTTTAGTGCAACCCTCGTACCCTCCATAGCCACAACGTAGATATTCTTAACAACAACGTAACCCCGCAGTCGCCGCGCGAATGGGTGATTGTTATTAGTTTGTACGTTGTGGCCTAGTCGATAAAGCTCAAATTGCTATGAATCCAAACAGGTGCTCGGATTTCATGCAGTGACCGAGCGGCTCGTCTAACTGGGCCCTGATTGTAAGAACTACTGTTTCTAAGGTCCCTTAAAAAGTTAGAATATAATGTTTCTTATACATAAGGTACTTATCTATACATATAATAAATTTGTAACTGGTCGCTGTCTGTACATGGAAGATATATAAGAAACACTATTACAACATAACTTCATCAACGACATAGAACCCAAAACAATGATTTTTAGAATTTTTGTCTGTTTGTCTGTACGTTTATACGCGCTAATCTCATAATCTACTGGGCGTATTTTGATGAAATTTGGCATGGTAGCAGTTTAGACTCTGGATACATAGGACATAGGCTACTTTTTATTGCGAAAAAATGTACGGTTCCTGCGATATTTGTTTTTGCGCGTACGTAGTCAGCAGCTTAACCGATTTGAATGCTGTTTTCACTAATGCGTTTTGGTTACTCCAATCCATTTAAAATTGAATTAGTAGAAATGCACAAAAAGTATGAAATAAAACTTATTTTCCAAATCATTCCCCTTTTCAATTCGGCTAAAATTTTAACTATTTCTCTACTCAAACTTCAAATTTTTGAAGTCGGTACTATGTTATCTAGAAAAAAGTCTGCGATGGGATAGATACCTGTCATTATATTATATAGGGATATTATTTAAGGATAGGCCATTCTAAGTTTAAAAAAATTATCACAAAGTATTTTCATAAAGTATTTAAACGCATACAATATTACCTAATCCTTATCTAGGAGATATATTAAAATTAAAAATTACGTGTGAAAATGTATTATAAGTATATATATTTACTCTGTGCTATTAATTTACAGTAGGTATATTTGCTTAAGAAGTTATTTGCCACGGACACTCCCACGCGAGCAAATGCTAGTTAATACTAATACCCATGCGAATCCTCTTACGTGACGGATGACTCACGGATGATTCTCATCCTCATCATAGTTTGCGTCGTTCAATAGAGACTGACGGCACTTACCATACAGATCCGCCACATGGCAGAATCAGTCACCATTCACCAAAATGGGATCTATTCATCTTTTATAGATGGCTCCGTAGTGAGTCGCCAATGTCTCTGCATCTAAAACTGCCCTGGGGCAGGACAGTCAAATAGCTACGGAAATAGTTGAACGAAACCGACGACTCACGAAGCACTACATTTCCATCTTCTTATAAATATTTCACAATGTTATAGCACTGATACTGTATACTTTCTAACGAAGTATATATTATGTTGAAACAAGAAACAGGGGAATAAACTACTTTACATATTATGTTATTAGTAGCAATATAGTAATATGTACATACATATTTTCTAATAAACGAAGTATATACAAAATATGGAACAGATATCAATGTATATTTCACTTTTTTTCAAAATCGTTCTCTAAAGGGTTGAAATAATAGGTCTTTACCTATGAAATTGCCGTTCTGCAGTACTGGCCATTTCAAATCAAAATAATTTTTGTTTGGCTAAGAATTCTAATTTCAAATTAATTTTATTTTAAAAACATGGAATTCTTTTTCCAAAAGTAGTCATTTATTTATTGATTAGTATTACATTTTCATCGCATTTCAATCTTTTTCGTCATCACGGATACGTTAAAAATTCGAGTAATTATGGAATATGAGTACCGTCGTGGCAGCAACGCGGCACAAGCGGCACGCAACATCAACGACGTTTACGGAGCTAACACTACAAACCAACGCACCACCTGTTATTGGTTTGCTCGCTTCCGTTTTGGAAATTTCGACCTGAAAAATGAACCTCGCGGTCGTCCGAAGACTTTAGTCGACAATGACGAAATAAAGGCGATTGTGGAAGCTGATGATACACAATCTACGGCTGAATTAGCAGCAGCTTTCGACGTTAGCGTCAAAACAATATTGGTCCATTTGCGTCAAATTGACAAGGTAAAAAAGCTTGACAAATGGGTGCCCCACGAACTCAAAGATCGCTAGCGCGAAGTACGCGTCGAGACGTGCCTTGCACTGCTCAACAGACACACAAATGAAGGAATTTTGAACCGCATTGTTACCTGCGATGAAAAATGGATTCTGTTTGATAACCGCAAGCGCTCAGCAAGTTGGTTGGACCCTGGTTCAGCACCTAAACAATGCCCTAAACGAAAACTTACCCCTAGAAAAGTGATGGTCACTGTTTGGTGGTCTAGCGCCGGTGTGATTCATCATATTTTATATGAACATTACTGCAGATGTGTACTGTGAAGAACTGAACACAATGATGGAGAAGCTGGCACATCTCCAACCAGCATTGGTCAATCGCTCGTCACCGCTGCTCCTGCACGACAACGCGCGACCTCATACTGCACAGCAGACGGTCTCCAAGTTGCAAGAACTGGGGTTGGAAGCTCTCCGTTATCCGCCCTACTCACCAGACCTTGCGCCTACAGACTACTACTTTTTCCAAAATTTGGATAACTTCTTGGCGGGAAAAAAATTCAATACCCGAGAGGCAGAACAAAATGCCTTTGAGGAATTTGTTGCCTCCCGTCCAGCTGATTTCTTTAAGAAGGGCATCAATAAACTGCCACTGCGTTGGCAATGATGCATTGATTGCATGGGTGATTACTTCGATTAATACAAATAAAAAATACATGAAAAAAATAGTTTCAATTTTTTCATACAAAACGGAAATTTCATAGGTAAAGTCCTAACATATTATGGGTTGAAAGTTTGTATGGAAAATCTTAAAATTTGCACGGATTCTGTTTGAATCCGTGCAAATTTAGATTAATATTTCATGCTCTTAAAAAATAATTTTCATAAAACACGTGTTTCAGGATTTATTAGAATTCACCCCGTTGAGGGTGTAAAATAAGGGTTGATAGTTTGTTGAAAAATATTTAAAATCGGCCCGTATGAAAAATCATTGGGTTAGTTTTTAGTTTTTGAAATTCGACCCCTAAATAGTGAAACGGGGGTCCAAATTTTGTGTAGCGAAATATCAACAACTGGAAGTATTGCTTTCAATTTAGGCACGAAGAAGATATGACGACCTCTGTGGCTCAGTGGTCAGCGTGTTGGTGCTCAAGCTGGAGGTCGCGGGTTCGAATCCCGCCGAGGGAACAAAATAAGTTTTCTGTGTTCCTGGGTCATAGATGTGAATTAAATATTTGTAAGTATAATATAATAAAAATCTTAAATACTTATATGTATAGTATAAAAGTATTAAATATATATATTAAATATATATTTCCGTTGTCTGGTTAGCATGGGGCCAGATTGACGTGGTGTGAAGCGACATTAATATTATATTATTATTATTATGACGTAATTTTTTTAATTAATAGTTTTTTTTATTAGGTGATTAATTTTCGAAATGTATCCCCCACAGACGGAGTGCAATGTCGAAGAAAAAGTCGCGCTCAAAAGCTAATCTAAAATAAATCTTCTCAACCAATGCAAATGCGCAAATCTTATAGCTTAAATTATCTCAATCAGATTTTTTCTAACCGTCTAAAAGTCAATCCTATTGGGATTTAAAGTTGAATCGAGGCAAAAATAACAAAAAAAAAGTGGGTGACAATCGGCTTACGTAGATAAAGAACCTGAATTCTAAGGTAGGTAGTGCGTTTTTGTTATACAGCTAGCCACCTTCCATATAAAACGTGTCAAGTGCAGCCGTGCAATGAAAAGTGGCTTTTTAGGGCGATCCGAGCTCGCCGGCCAATACCAAACAGCCCAAGGAGAATCGAGTGGATCGAGTGAGTTCTTAACACTTTTTGCTGCTTAGATGGTAATAGTAAAAGGACGTCTTTTAATGTTTTCGCATTTTTTGCTAACTACCCCCGGTAAGATATTCTGTGTGAATATGGGGCTACTCAATCTTATAAGTTTTATAAATTTACCACCTTCCATTCGAAAATCAACTGCATTATTTAGGATAATTAATTTGTAACTGCATGGCTTAAATATCCCAACTATACCGGGTGATTTTTTATCCCGTTTCGGAAGGAACAGGTAATGTTTTGTATCAAACATATAATTTAAATTACAAAAGCATTTGTGTCAAAGCTCTGTATTTGATAGTTTATATATTATATAAAGTAAATATTTAAAAAAATCTTTAGAGACTGTGACATTTTAAATCATTTCAACGAATGTTCATATAAAAGATGATTAAGAGCCCTATTACAAATCTGCACTCTGCGAGATTAGGTATTTGAAGCGTTCCCGAAATTTCGCATTTTGTAGTAATTTTGCAGTTGTATTTATCGTTTATATTAAAATAGGTTAATAAATTCATGCTTGAAAATTATAAAATCTTTATTCCTCATAAAGTAACAACTGTTCTGGTATAAATTTTTCTTAATAATGTTATCGTAGATAGGAGAGCTCCGTGGCCTAGTGGGTATACCGTTTGATTTGCACCGTATTTGCACTCGAGAGAGTGCAGGTTCGATTCCCAGGTTGTGGCGTGTACCAGTGAGACTTTTTCAGATCTCAAGTACATTATACGGACGCTCTAACGGTGAAGGAAAACATCGTGAGGTAACCCGCACATGGTTGGCCCCAGACGTATTGACCAGTCAATACTCTGGACTAGGCTATGTTGTGAGAATGCCATATGTGCTTGGGCAACCATACGACATTTAAAAACCAACTGTCCCAGGCACTACAGTATTTCAAGAGTGGTTACTTCACTCGGAGAATACTGTATAAATCATCCAATAACGGATGAAAAGCCCGAAGTTCTGATTTGTGGTTAGGAGTTTTTTAATTGCTGGTTAATAACTCCCAATTTCTTTTTCACCAAGTAAGAAAAAATGAACAATAAAAAATAAACTAAGTAGGTATGCCATGATTAACAATGCCATAGTACTTTGTTTCATTTACCTGAATATTATACCCAGTTTTTACTGAAACGGAACAAAAATCACCCAGTATAACCTAATATTTACCTAATAGAGGGTGCAATTCGTTCTTGGCGATAATTATTATTATCGGATGCTTATTAATAAGTAACTGAGGAATATTTCTTGATTATTCTTCACTTAAATACAAAACATTTCTATAAGATGCAACCTCGAATTATGGAATGAGTTATAATAAACTTAAGCGTGTAATTGAAAAGATCGATTTCTCTTATTAATGTTTTAATCATTTATTTATGCACCAAATTATTGTTTTAAATTTGTCTTCTTAGCTTATTTAATTGCTTATTTTCTCTTGTTATTTAAAATAGTTTTACATTGAAATTTAAGCCAAGAGTAGGTATTATTTGTTGCGCTTCTGGCTTGTGCCAAAGATGCTGTTTTTTGTGATATCGGATAGAGTTGTGCGATTAATTTATATATTTTTATAAGTCTTACCTGAACTGATACAATGTTAAATTGATCGAAATAAATCTGACGCTAACGCGGGAATAATTTTTTTGGAATGTGTTAGGATAATACACTTTTTGCTTACCTATTAAAGAAAATTGTAACGTATCGCCTATCGGTATGTTAATACCTATAGGCGATACGTTACATCGTTTTTTAACTTGTGAATTACCTAGACTACAAATTCACAAGTTATAATAAACTAACCAAGAGCATGTCAGGACATGTCTAAGGAGGGTTCCGTAACTATAAACGCGTAATAGGTTTTTTCAAATTACTTCAAAAGTTACTGTTTGATTTCGTTTAAAATAATTTTCCTAAAGAATATTTAGCATGATCTATCAGCATGAAAAATTGCAAATTTCTAAGTCTCATAGTTTAGAAATGCCAGGTGGGGGGCCAACTTATAAACCACTTTGGGGGCCGAGTAGGTACTCGAAAATGGTTTACTCTGTAAAAAAGACATGTATCAAACCTTGCCCTTATTTTAAAATACCTATTCAACGATACACACGATGGGGTAGAAGAAAAAAATATTTTTCATCTCCATATCTTTCATCATGTATGAAGAGCCACCCCTAAAATATAAAATTATTATTATTTTATGATTCCAAAACCGAGATCTATATATACACATTATACAACCATACCAAATTTCATCCATTTATATTCATAATTACAGAAGCTAGAGGCGCAGACAGACTGACAGACAGACGGACGGACAGAGCGAAACTATGAGGGTTCCTTGAGTATTACGGAACCCTAAAAACGTGTTAATTCTTGATACTGCGTATTAAAATACGTACGATAGAATACGTAGATACTATGTGAGCTAGACTTATATCCTTAGTAACGCAAAATTTACTTTCTAGTTACTACAACCGAAACAAAGTTACGTGAGGTGTCGATAATGATTGTTCAATGTTAAATTGAATAAAACGATCATTTTAAAAGTCATAAAAACATAATATCCCTGCAAATTGACTTTCACACAAAAACCAGCCTTTTCAGATAAATACGGATCGAGTCCCGGTTTTTTTCGTAAACATAAATATGTTTTTTTCGTGATATAACGGACCCGGCCTGAGTTCTGGGAAGAGCTGCGGTGTCGCGGCGCCCGTCTGAGCCGCCTAATAAATACTGCTTGGGAAATATTATGTTACATCTCGGAGTGTATTTAGGTGAGCTATTTGGCAACTCGATGCCCGATGATTATTATCGCAGTTATATAATCCGCTTGTATAAATTACCGACTGAAAATTAAGTTATCAGAACAATTAGCTTTTATTTGCTTTAAATCGTCTTACACAAATAAATGTATAGAATGGGGAACATGCATATTTTTTTTATTTATTTAATAATTTATTATTAAATAAATAAAATTATATAAGTTTATATAATTATATAAATTATATAATATAAGTTATAATTAATATAATAATTAATACAACACACAATAATAAACAATGAACTAAAAATCTGAAAACTAGGATACACTTTAGTACAAAGGTACTACTTATTCCAAAATTGGAATTTCTTCCAGTAGGCCTGATACAGGAGAAAATGAAGAAAAGTAACAGTATCTGGTGCGTACAATTATTAAAAACTAGATGTTTCCCGCGGGTTCCGCGTATATATATCCCGCGGGAACACTGAACTTTTCCGGGATAAAAAGTAGCCTATTTTTAAATTCAGAGCCTATACTACTGCCACACCAAATTCATTAAAATCCCTTTAGTAGTTATTGCGTGAAAGAGTAACAAACATCCATCCATCCTCACAAACTTTCATATTTATAATATTAGTAGGATAAGAAAAAGAGTAGGGGTTGCAATCCGGATATTTCGAAATTCGAAAAATGTTTGATGATTGAAATATGTTTCGGCGTTAAATAAAATCCGATTTTTCGAATTTTTCGAATCTTGGTTACTATTATGAAAAATTACATTTTAAATATGATTAGGTACTCTAGACGTACAATATTTTAATAATTCGACATTATCTCTTGTACTGCTGAAATTATTGACACATTTTCTATGTTATACAGGTTATTTGGTAAAACGTAGTCAATCCGTTAAATGGAGATGCGAGGGATGAAGATCCGCTACAATATGTATGGCCGATATTCGACTGTTTCTAAGACATTCACCATTTTATATTTTTTCAGCAGGTAGTAGGTGACCCACTTTATAAAAACACTGAATATGGTTTCAATTGCTCAAGTAGTAAGAAGTACTATAAGGAAAACTAAACCCTATTTAAACCAGTTTTTTTTTTTATTAATTCGTACTTACGAAGGTCGAAACATAATATTGCACTTTTAAGTTTCTACAATCATAGAATGCCAAATTAATGTGACAACTTAAAAAGGATGTAGTGGTTTAACTACATTTATTTATTTTGTAAATAATGTATACCTAAGTCATAATACCTGAATCTAATACCTAAACCTCTAAGATATCTGGATAAATGGTTAGAGAGAGTTTTCCCGAATGAATACAGGAAATAACAAAGTACTTTTTTATAAATAAAATTAATTCGATTAACCTAACCTAACCGGTCGGTAGAAAAACTGAAGTAGATAAACGCTCCTGTTTTTGCGATAGTTATTTTTTAGATAATATAATAGAGATAAGATGTAGGTGTCAAAAGTAGCACTAATGGTGTGTGTAAACCAGTGTTAATTTTTTTAGTTACATATGTAGTTTTCATCCTATGGTCGCGGAAACTTCAAAGTGCAATGACGAGTAAGATGTCACTGTTGATTTGTAAGTAAAATGTGAAAATAAAGAACTTAAAACAGTTATATCGAGTTTAAATTGTGCTTAGATTTATTTATTGTATTTCTGTTAATTAACAAGGGAATTAAAAGCACCATTTAGGTATTTTATTATAACCCAAACAGGTGAGGTTTTTACTTTTTATAACTCAAAAGTGGTTCAATTTCGACCATACATATGGGGCTTCAAATTATTTGTCTTCACTTCGCGGATCTCAATTTAAAGAATTTTCAGCTTCCTACGTTTTACTAAACTTTACTAATTTGCCTACGTTAGTGATTTTACATAGAATTTTTTACGAAAACGAGGGTGGATATATTTAAAAAAAGCTTTGAAAAGATAATAGGCTATTCCACTTTTTTATATTTCTTTACTGGTGGCACATTTAGTATCTAACAAGATCTCACCTTAGCGAACAAAGACTTGACGATTTTATGTTTTTCATTCAAGATCACGATCCTTAAAGAACAGTAAGCTAGTACCTTATTTTCAATAATGTTGATTTTTAAGATTTTAAATGGGTATGATAATAATACATAATTTTTTTTTTACGTACTTTGTTAGATTTTACTATGATATCAGCTACACATATTAAATTAATATTTTTAATAAATACTAGTGTATACCTTGTTCCAAATAAAATATTAACTGTAAAACTGAACATGGAATTTAAGAAGTAATTAAAAATATTTCTAAAAGTAAAAAAATAAATGTATAAATATTTTTAAATAAAACTAGGGGACAAACGAGCAAACGAATCACCTGATGGAAAGCTATTACCGTCGCCTATGGACACCCGCAACATCAGAGGAGTTGCAAGTGCGTTGCCGGCCTTTTAGGATTCTTGAAGATTTGCAGGTCGTAGTGGTCCGGAAATACCGCTGGCAACATATCATTCCAGAGTTTTACTATGCACGGCAGAAAGCTTCGGGTAAAGCGCACGGAGTAGGACTGCTAATCATCAAGATGATGAGGATGATAAATATTTTGTCGCTTGGAACGGTGGCGAAAAGTTGCAGCATTTTTATAATTTTCATATAATCGTGTTAGATTATATTTGTTTATAGATTGATATATTGTGTTTTTACCAGACTACGGCGAAGCCAAAAGGAAGAGTAATGATTTTAGCAACCTATGTATGTATGTTTGTTCCCTCTAAGCGTCTAAACTACTGGTCCGATATTAATAATAATTTATTCAGATTGTAATTTTAAATACTTAGAAATTAAAATAAGTATTTATTTAATTTAAATTATAAAAAAGTAACTGATTTTTTTACTGAGTGTAGGTTTGGCTAAAACATCGAATTAAAAAAACACATCAGTTTTATAAAATATGCAAAAAATTAAAATATTATATAAAATCCCCAAAAAATCCGGATTATCCTGATAATCCGGATTTTTGTGAGCAACAATCCGAAAATCATTTGAATAAAAAACGAATTTTGCAACCCTTAAAAAAGATATTAAGTTCTTTAATATTATACAAATACTAACATAAAAATGTAACAATATACTTAAATACGAGGGCTGATTGATAAGTTTCCGAAACGACAAAGAAAAACTTCAAAAATCTATTTAAAATAAATTTATTTCTCAACGTAGTTTCCTTCTACCTCGATGCATTTAGTCCAGCGCTTCTCCAATGCCGTTACACCAGTTTGATAAAATGTTTTCTCCGACCCCTCAAAATACTCGTCCACGGCAATAATGACTTCTTCATTTGATGAAAATCTCTGGCCACCTAACCATTTCTTCAGGTTTGGGAATAAGTGGAAGTCGCACGGGGCCAGATCCGGGGAATAGGGTGGATGCGGTAGCAATTCGAACCGCAATTCATGGAGTTTGGCGACTGCAACCATTGACGTGTGTGCAGGTGCGTTGTCATGGTGGAACAAAATTTTTTTGTTGGCCAAATGTGGTCGTTTCTTCTGGATTTCTTCACTTAATTTTTGCAGCAAGCTTGCGTAGTACTTCTCCATTTATTGTTTTTCCTTTTTGCAGATAATCCACTAAAATAATCCCTCGAGCATCCCAAAAAACAGTCGCCATCACTTTGCCGGCCGACAAAACCGTTTTTGCTTTCTTCGGCGCAGGTTTTCCGCTCTCAGTCCAGTGCTTAGATTGTTCTTTTGTCTCGGGAGTATAATGATATATCCAGGTTTCATCGACTGTTACATAACGCCGCAAAAACTCATTAGGATCTCGGTTAAACAGCGCCAAACACTCCGATGAATCGTCCACTCGACGTTGCTTTTGGTCTACAGTGAGCAAACGCGGCACCGATCGCGCGCAAAGCTTTTTCATTCCCAAATGTTGGTGCAAAATATTAAAAACGCGTTCAGATGAAATGCTCACCATCTCTGCTATCTCTCGCAACTTTAAGCGCCGATCATTCAATACAATTTTGTGAATTTTTTTGATCATGTCCGGATTCGTGACTTCATTTGGACGGCCAGACCTGTGGGCGTCTTCGCAGCTCTGTCTTCCACGTTTAAAATCAGTTACCCAGGTGTGAATTGTACTCAATGCAGGAGCAGAATTACCTAAAACACTGTCTAGCTTGGTTTTAATCTGGGTTGCTGTTTTCTCTTTTAAAACGTAAAACTTTATCACCGCACGAATTTCGTTTCTTTCCATTGTTAAGAAAATTTTGCGACAGAGAAAGTTCTACGTCCTCTCAAACAAATTCCATCAGTTCGCTTAAATTCAATTTTGGCGTTCTATTTTCAAAAAGATGCCAGAATATAATGTAATATTCCTTTTTTGCGTATCATTTTTTTAAGTTCGTCGTTTCGGCCAGTTATCAATCAGCCCAGGTATACAATAATTTATAATAGTATAATAAAAACAATATATTTAATAATAGTTAATAGTTAATAATAGTTAATATTAATAGCATAAATGAAGGGTTTTATTTATCAGGTTAAGCTGAGATAGTGCTCACGCAATCTTCCATTAAAGAGCCCCAGTGTCTTACATTCCCGTATCTGAGCTGGCAAGGAGTTCCAGAGCTTAGCAGCATCCACCGTGAAGGAGCAGTCAAAAGTAGTCGGTACGATGGGGAGGGATATCTGGAAGAGTGTGTCTAATGGGTCTACAAGTTAAGTTTTGGAAATTAGGAAAGGAGAAACGCTCATTTAAATGAGAAGGGGATGTAGGACTAAATTTATTATTGAAAAGGAGAGAGAGGATTCGATGGTTTCTGCGTAGACGAATAGGGATATTAAGCCAAAGGATATTTAAGCCAAAAATAAAACGTATGGAGAGATTCTGCAACCGTTCTAATTTGTTTAGAATCTCTTCATTCGCGTCTAAATAGCAAACGCCAGCGTAATCATTATTAGGTTGGATAAGGGTTTGCGCTAATAGAATATTAGTAGGAGTAAGAAGAATGTTTTGTATTAACTTGAGTGAAAGCAGGGTGTGGTACACTTTACGACTAATGTTGTTGGCATGGGCATTCCAAGACAGGTGTGCCTCAAAACAAAATCCCAGGTCTTTGGCAAAATCAGAGAAAGGTATCGTAGAGCCGAACAAGATAATGGGAGGGAGAGCAGCTATTTATTGGCTTTTTGAAAAGTACATAATAGGCCAGGAAATATTGTCTGTTGTATTGCAATAGCATATCTACGATTAACCGTTGACGAAATACAGTCATCACGAAAGTGAGATCGTTAGGAGCATTAAAAACGCTCTATACAAAACATTATGCACGAGTGACATCAAAGCAGTTGAAAAAGTATGAAGATAAATACAAAATTGATTTAATTAAATTAAATACTGCGTTTATGTATATCATTGTTTTAACAAATATGACAGTTGACACAAATAACATAAGGATATGAACAGTAATTTTCGTTGTTCAATCATAGCAAAAAAATCGTCGTTTTATTTAGCCCTTTTTAGACCTGTAACTTTTAAAAAGTACCTACTTTTACTTTAGCAACTGATTACTGTACTTTTTACATTTTTCGATCCATATTTATGTTACCTTTTCGAAAATATAAGAATTTAGCTGATTTACAAAAATGCACGTTCCCTATTGTAACAGCTGTTATACTTACCTATAAAATGTTTAAATATCACTTTCGACAAAGTACAAACATTGCTGCTTGCCTTCTAGAACTACCACTTCAGACAGATAACTGTAAATGTTAATTTATTGTTTTTTTGTAGTATAGTAACAATCAATATACACTTGTTGTCTGTGGTTCAGAACAAAAAAATATTAGTTCGTTTCCTTAAACCGTTGTTTTAATTATCAGGTTATGGCCCAGTGAGTATTTTATTGTAATATAGAGTGTTTTTCTACCATATTGTGATAATAATGTCGGCGAACTACTTAGTTAACGTTCCAAGATTAAAAGGCCGCGACAACTATGATGATTGGTGTTTAACGGTGCAGAATGTTTTGGTGTTGGAAGCAGGTTGGAAGCCGTGGCAGACAAAATCAAGACCCAGTTGTCGACATCGGCGTCTGGGGGCGAAATTGAGACTGATGAAAAAGCCAAGGCAAGGCTAGTATTAAGCAAGCAGCTACAACATATTATGATTTGTAGTCTATATGAGCAAAACCGGCCAAGTGCAAGGCGGACTCGCGCACGTAGGGTTCCGTATAATATTTTACATGTTTAATTATTTCGCTATTTTTGTACGAAGTTTTCCAAGTAAGCGCATTTTAAGTCTCTATAACTCACGAACTAACAAAGTCATATTACTTATATTTATAGTTTTCTTTCAAAGTTCATCACATGGACTACCATCATAATATCAGCAAATAGGGCGTCCTCCCGACGCCCTATTTTATCAAAAAAATGCGCTTTAAAGTTGAATATCTCGTAAACCGATACCTAAATAAAAAAATTGTCTAAGAAACCTCTCATTTTTTTTAAATACCTATCTAATGATATCCCACACTATGAGGTACCCCCACTTTACGTACTATCTTTCTAGTTCACTAACCGTTTTGACTGTAAGCCGAATACGGACGGACGGATATGACAAAACGATAAGGGTTCCATGGACCGAGGCGTGAACTACGGAACCCTAAAAAGGGACCAAATATACGAAAATCGCAAAAGTAAAAAGTAATCAAAACCTGTAACCGGCGGGTGCCGCTTACGGCATACCTGCGCAATTAAACCACTTCGATTAGGAGTTTAGGAGTTCATTTATCAAAATCCGATGACTCGTTTGATTGCCGATGTCTGATAAAAAGTATTTTAAGATTAGCTTCTTGTGAGTAAGGTTGTTAATGTGTATCTCAACTTGGAATGTGTTTCGCAGATACCTAATGTAAATGTAGATACCTAGGTAACTGATATTGGCGCTAAATGTAGAGTCGTCTTTGGAATGTAGGTAATCACTACCCATTGAATTTTAACAAAAGGAACTTAGCAAAACTTATCGTCCCTTAGGACAATTTAACATGAAAATGTAATTTAATTGTTTTCTGTGGTACAATACATAAGTACTTATATCATGTTTTTATTTGTAGGAAATACTTTTTTTTAAATCATGTGTTATCTGAAAAAAGTCAATTTCAAAATCGTCAACATAGGTTTCATAGCCCTATTACACTATTTGTACTTGGAATAATCGATGGAATGTTCGTACTTGGTAGAACATTCCCGCAAAGATGAAGCTATTTCTGTGTGACACCTATTATGGGCCGATTCATATACCTAACTTTGATTAAAATCTAAGTACTACTAATCCCTGTAGGAAGAATGTTTAAGTACAGCGTTATTTGTTATTCATACTTCTTGAGGGTGGGATTTACAAGATGATCAGCAACATTGGACAATGTGGGACCGGATACTCCTTAACATGATTGATTAAAGCCGCAACTTATTCATCCTATAAATAATACCGTGTTAATGGATGGCGGGTTTTAGTAATTGGGCTTCAAAATTCTTTACACACACACAAATATCCGCTCGGAAAGATTCGTTACGAGGCGGCATTAACTATACAATTCTTTTGTCGATAAATTAAGTATAATGCTGAAGGAAGACATTACGTTCAGCCTGGTCCAACAAAAATTATGGTAAATTAAAAAAATTAACTTCGTTCCTACGCTTACTTATATTACAGGAGGAAGTTCCTCATCTTGCTCACAATAAATAAGTAATTTTAGTTGCTGAAGCAGTGTATCATAATATTTTAAAAATTGCTTGATAAATTTTCAATCACGGTGTGTATATTTCTTTGGCACGCTCTAGACTTTAGAGCCTAAACCGCTTGTTGCTTTAAAAGCATGAAAGGTGTGGAAATAGTGGACAGTCCCAAAGGGAGATCTCCGACCGAGCGAGATGGTGAGATCCGTCAGGCAGTCGGCCGAAGCCCACTGTAGTAGTTTTCGGATGTTGTATATATAGCGCCGAGCTGTGAAAGCTTCAATAGCGCGATTCAGGATTGTGGCGCTAATTAGTCCGCCACATCATTATATTCCATCTTAGGGTCAGTTCACACCACGACTTTTAAGGTAGCTATTCAAAATTGAACTTTATTCACTACACAAAAAGATACACGGTATGACAATATCAGTCATACACTGCACATGCGCTGTGCAGAGCGGGATGTAACTTGACATTCGAACTCTTACAATGAAACGTGTATCTTCTTGTGTATGGAATAAAGTTCAATTTGTAACAGCTATCATAAAAATGCAGCCCTATGTCGTGTATCGTTTCGTTTCGGTATAAATTGACGCTTAGTCGTGAGAGTGACACCTGGGTACATCAAAATTATTTGACGCAGTTGGATTTTTTGTTTTTTTTTTTAATTAACGGTATAATTAATTATTTCATCTATAATAGTAGTACGGTGATTATAAAAATTAAATACGCGCATCGTATAGCTTAAATGTCGAATAACTATGATTCTTCTTGATCCTGAAACGATTAGACAAGGTTTACAATATTGATACGTCAATCTAATAAGAATATATTGCAAGTGTAGGGTGTAATACTTAACATAATATTATTTTGTTTATAGTTTAGACTTTAGGTCCTTGTAAAGTATTTCATTAGGTCCTCACTTCTTTTGTAACTCCATTCCTTATACGTGACGATGTTGTCTATTTTTACCCTGCATGCTTATTTCTTTCTGTATTATTATGTAAAGTATAAACTTCCCGCATTTTGTAATGAATCAATACGTAGTGGATGCTCACAATGTCGACCTACAGCCGTCAGGACGTCTCATTCATAACTCGAACCTGATCCAGTTTTCAAAATAACGGCCGCGCTAAGCTCATTTGTTGGACGTTGAATGGGATTTATCAGAGGTAGAGTCTTTTGTGAACTAATAAGTAGGTACATTGTTTTTGCAAACTACCTAGATCATATTTTCAATCGTATATAATATTATGTATTCTGTAAGTCATCACGTCAAGGATCCTAAATATTGTCGCAATTTTTCATGAAGTGGTAGTAGGTAGGTAGTAGGTACTCAGATAATAAAACAATAACGGTAAAATAAAAATGATAGTAAATTAAAGAAAATAATTATTTGTCCTACTATTATAAATGTGAAAGTTTTTGAGAATGAGTGAGGATTAATGGATGGATGTTTTTTACTCTTCCACGCAAAAACTACCGAATAGATTTCAATGAAGTTTGCTATGGGAGTAGTTTAGGCTCTAGATTAAAACAAAGGCTGTTTTTTATCCCGAAAAAGTACAATATTCCCGTGGGATAGCCGATACTATGTTTACGCGGGCGGAGCCGCGGGATAAAACTAGGTTTTTAATAAACTGAAGAGTGGTTTATTCTCCCTGAGCAATAATTATTGCTCCATGGTATTAACACAGGTAATAAAGTTCTGTGG
Source organism: Phengaris alcon alcon (assembly GCA_037179445.1). Taxonomy (NCBI): domain Eukaryota; kingdom Metazoa; phylum Arthropoda; class Insecta; order Lepidoptera; family Lycaenidae; genus Phengaris; species Phengaris alcon. The sequence goes on along the minus strand of JAYRCH010000055.1, from coordinate 2,536,981 downwards.
GTACTGGGTATATATAAGCATCTTATACTTTAAATGAGACAATGTTGTATTTATGTAAATAATCTTAATCTCGGCAAATTTAGTATGCATGGAGTTTGCGAGAGAAAAATCAGTCTAGCTAGGTTTTATTCCTGAGATACTGCGCATTTTTAAGTTATATGTGTTTTTCTTCTGTCGTCCAACAATAAATCAATAATTTCGACTCTAGTCATTCCGATTGGCAGTTTGACAAATTTTTGCGATGTTCGGAAATTCGGAATGTGGTGGGTACGAACCCCGGTAATATATTTTTTGATTCTTTTTTCTTTTAATCTACTAGGGCTATGAACAAAGCTCGGTTAGCCAGGTACTAGTTATTAATCTGAGTTTTTTTTTATTTAGGGTGTAAAATCTTATTAATATAATTTATTTACAAAATTGGTACAAAGGCAGACTTAATGCCTTGTGGCATTTTCTATCAGCCAATCTTGGGTAATGCAAATCTTCAATTAGGTACTTCAAAATCTTAACTAAGGTACTTAAATATTAAATAGTCTATAGGTATAGCCGTAAATATATATTTAAATTGATATGGGTATCGTTTCTCCAGGTAGCTTCTCCCCCTAAGTAACCCCCTAAGTAAGTCGTAACAATATCTTTACTTCATGATGAAAGTAAATTAAATTTGAAAATACAGAATTTTTCAAAATTTATATAGCTTACATATAAAATAGGTATTTCGAACTACACATACTGTGACACTCATAATAATCATCAATCCTAATCGGCATCTTCAAGAACTTTTAAATTAACACACATGCCAATTTTACGAGGAATTTCAAAATGAATGTAATTTTCGTATTCAGCCCAAATATAATATATTTATATATAATAAATATATTATATATTATATATAAAACTAACTATTTTTTTAAATTAAATCTATTATGAGGTAAGAACATTAATTATAATATCTAAAGAAACATAATCAAAGTAATAATTTAAGAGTGATATACATTTTATCAGTTATGATAACAAAATCAATTGTACCATAAAAGTAGGTAAGTACTAAAAAAAAAAAATAACTACTCCAAAACTTAAAATGCTACAAAAAAAAGAAATCTCTCAGGTCATCCCCACCAGGCAGAGTACCTAGAAGGCTCAAAGAGTTTCCTCGCTGGATTGCGATACTTATTCTCTGGGCCAGGTAGGTGCCGGCTCTGGGGTCTCGGGTGGCCTCAATGAGTTTTTTGGAGATTTCTCCGAAAAGTTTGTGCGCACCCAGACCCCATGTACCTAAGGTTTCAACCCCAAACGGTTCAAATATGAGATCCCCACTAAGGTTCTCATATTTGCGCCGCTTGAGGTTTTCCGCCTGATTGGCGGCCGCACCTGCAGAACTCGAGGTGCCCTGGACATGGGACGGAGCAAGTGTATCGACGCAAGTAGCGTCCCATACAAGAGCCCGTCCCACTCTCCAAGGGACCAGGGTCATACCGTCTGGTCTCTTGCCATCGTCGCGCGCCAAACCAGAGGGTTCCAGCACAGCTGGCACTCCGGCGGTGACAAGAGCCCGACGGATGAGATCGTTCAGACAGTGATGTCGGGAGATGCGGCCGGCGCTTCGTTGACAGGACAGCCCGTGGTGTCCGAGGCTGTCCACATTTGCACCACAAACACAGCGATGGGGGACGACGTGGGGGGTGCCAAGACGCAGGGAAGTAGCTAACCGGAAAGCTGTTCGATCCATCAATGTGCCCGTATTGGGTGACGGTAATGCTTGTAGCCAAAGGCCCGACTCCCACTTCTCCGCAGCTAAGAGGCGAGCCTGCTCCACAGGACTGGAGGACGTATTAAGAAGATTATTCCGTACCAGTCTGCAGAGTGGCTCGTCCCAGAGCCTTTGGGAAAAAGTATTGTCAGGCAATTCGCTACAAGCACTAGTTACGCTCCAGGCGTCCTTGGCCTCGTCCAGAAAGGTAACTGTATTGGAGTAGGATGGGTGATGTAGTATTTTGGAGATAAGACTATGGTTCGCGTGGACTGAGGACAAGAAGGCCGGAAGCGATATGTCAGAGGGCTTTCGAACACCCAGGCCACCGAACCTAACTGGAAGCGTTGCCTGAGTCCATGCGCGGTCATCGAAATTTGTATTCAAAATAGTGGAGAGCGTTTGTCTTATGGTATCATCCAACTGTTTGAGAAGTTGAGGGAACTTTCACAGTTGACAACACCGTAAGACATATGTCAATTTAGGTACGAAAATGCAAAAACGGATTAGGGTAAAGGCCATGTGACAGTTAATTTGGAGGAGGCGGTCTAAAGTTTCATTAAAATTTTGTAATTTGTTATCTAAGAAGTCCGGGAGAGATTCGTCTAAAATAGGTGAGCCCAAAAGGAAGAGCGAATCCTTGTCAATGACAGACAGTTGTGGAGCTATTTCTTTAAAGCTGGATATAATCGCGTTTCTATCCCCACAACTGTCTGGCACAAAAAGTTCGCACTTACCTAGGTTCAGCTGCAGACCTATTTTTTGGAACTCGCGGATCAGAGTGCGGAAGTCTGATAGTACAGTGGGTGCATCGCTTCCAAGGGTCCCATCATCCAAATACCAAACATTAAATTTTGAATCTAGAAGCTCGATGACCGGGTGTATAGCAAGGCTGAAGATCGCTGGACCTAGAGGGTCGCCCTGTTGGCAGCCCACTTCGGATGAGATGAGGTGGTCTTTGTAAATGAGTTTGGTGGGGTCGTTGTAACACTGGAGCATAAATGGTAAAATGGCAGGTGCTTTAGATTTAATTTGGGCCAACAAGGCGCCTCGGTCAACTGAGTTGAAAGCGTTTTTGATATCGACCTTCAGAAACACATCATCGCCTTGATTGTGGATAGCTGTCCTGAAAGAGTGAACGGCGGCCTCACAACCTCCTTTGCAGGCAAAACCGAGCTGTTTTGGCTGGAAGTATGACGCGAGGGAAGCTACCGATTTGCAAGCTAGTTTGGCTGTAAGGCGCCGGTATGTGGAGCCGACAGCAATCGGACGAATGCCACCATCTCTCTTCCTCAAGGCGCAGAGGTTAGCTCCATACAGAATGTCTACGATATCTGATGCGACCCCTCCACGTAGCATCAGGTTGCACAGATTCGTAAGTTCATGCAGGAGCTTCTCGCCGGCCTCCCCGCAGCAACCGCTTGTGAGGTCCTTCAGATGCTGAGGGGTGAGACCGTCGAGGCCGCCAGCTGAACCCGGAAGAAAGGACATGATGGCTCCGCGTACTTTGTCTGTCGACGTTTGTAGTGGTGGTAATGCGTCATCGGAAACTGTGAAAGGATTGGATTGTGATGGATGTTTGTTTTCCAGGGCGATGAGGGTTTCTGGGCAGTCGGGGGCGACCGTGTCATTGGAAAACAGGAGCCGCGCTGCACCCTTAATGTCTCCCTCACTTATTTTATTTTCCACAGTTTTCACGATGTTATGTTTGACCGTGGAATGTGAAGAAAAATTTGGGTTGAGGTTAATGTCCGAAACACAATTCTTTTTGATTCTTGAAGTGAGGGAGGCATTGTTGAGCGGATCTCTAGTGATATGCAGAAAACGGTAGGGAAAGGTGAGTAGATTTTCCCAGGCTTGCCTCGAGTTCTCCAGCACTGTGTGGCGTATCGTCTCGGCAAGCTTCTGGGCTACAGTCACTCTGGCACCCCTAGGGATCCGTCTTAGAACTGGTATAAAACGTTTAAATTTGGATATTTCTTGCCAGAAATTTGTTTCATAAATTGGGTTCGGAAGTGAATTGGTTATTGGGGGAATGAGTGTTAGAAGCTGTTTGTGGCATTTGCCTACGTGGATGTTCAAACCCCGCTGGCTTTTAAAATATCGGGAACAGTGGGAGCATTGCAACAGATTTCCAAAGGACACGGTCGAAATATTAGAGGTCCCTGCATCCTGGCTGCTTGACATAGGTTGGTAAAGATAAACTATAAAAGATAACTTATATAATAGAATAAACTATAGACAAAAAATTAAAAAACTGCTTAACTAATATTAAAAAAAACCTTGAACTATATTATGGTCATTTTCTGGGGAATGTAGGCTTGAGCGTGGGACAGTTGGCTCACTTTTCGCAAAAAAATTAGCATACGGCTTCTCGGAGTTGCCTTGTTTCTTCCTCTGTTGCGGGCCTTGTTCCTTCCTCCGTCGCGGGTCTTGTCAGTTGTATGGGAGAATTGCTTGGGATATCTACTCACAGTTTGGCCCACTTGGGGCGCTATAAATTATATTTGGTTCTACTGCAAATACTTAAACATGTATATTTATTTACTTTCGGCGTCACGTAAATTGGTTTTATCGATTTATTTTCAATATTTTGTTCAATTTATTTTAGGGTGACATGACAACGTCAACTTTTTTTTTCTCTCTCTTTCCATTATATATAATAATATTAATTATTAATCAATATATCCCTCAAATACCTTGTAAAAGACACCCATATCAATTATACAAAAATAAATATCCGCCATTTTGAAATTTCAATTTCGATTTTTACACCCCCAGAAACCTAAAAAAGGACACCTATATAATACTCGTTTTATAAAAAAACTTCTGCCATCTTGGTATCAAAAAATGGAATTTTGAACGCTTCTTTACGATTTTTTGATGCGCCCTCGGTTCACTGCTTATTATGGTTTTTTAATTACCTACATTATGGAAAAAATATGTGCCCATTCTTGAATTAGATGTGTGCTCTCAAGTTATCGCCAAGATGGTTATTTGTTCGCCAAAATAATATCTGTCTGCCTGTTTGGAATATTCAGTGAATAAAACTGGTATTATCTATAGTCGCCAGATTTAGAATTTTTGGCGCATAACATTCTTTCGCTAAGTAAAATTACTAGGAACTATATTCGGTTTTTTTACAGCCAAAATCTGAATTTTTGTCGAAATTATATACAAACCCCTAAAAAACTATGATATTCCGTCATTCAGATTACAAGTAATAACATTTTATCTGAGAAAGAAAAAGAAGTGAAAGTGAAAACCTTTTCCGGTAATGTTATAGCACCCTAAGTTTTTAGTATTTGTTATTAAAGCGGCAACAGAAATACATCATCTGTGAAATTTTCAGCTGTCTAGCTATTTGTCTGTCCACCGTCTGTCTGACACCAGGCTGTATCTCCTTAACTGTGATAGCTAGACAGCTGAAATTTTCACAGATGATGTATTTCTGTTGCCGCTTTAATAACAAATACTAAAAACAGAACAAAATAAATATTTAATAATAAAGGTGGCTCGCATACGACAATCGTGATTTTTTTTGCCCTTTTGTACGGACCCTTCGTGTGCGAGTCCGACTCGCACTTGACCGGTGTTTTACCTAACTAAGCTAAGGTTAACAGAATACATAACATAAGAATTCATACTAATAAGATAAAATAAGTGGATAATTGCATTTTCATTCAAGGGATAAAAAATCAACCATTAATATAGTTAATGCAATATTATAAGTAATGAGGGACAAGGGTATACGACAAGTATAATGGAATTCCACAGAGGACCGTCACGTTTGGATATCAGCGCACACGAGCCGGAGATAACATGAGAAACTGACCATTAAAGTTATGACAAGCCGTCTACATTCCTCGACAACAAAAGCTATACTACGATTAAAATAACACCTTCGTAGAAGGTATACCTACGTTTTATTTTCGGGCCCGTATCGTTTCCGCCGGGCCCCATGGTATTTTTTCCGAGTTTAAAAAAACTTGGCGTCCTAATAACAATAAGATCAAAACTAGCCGCGGACTACAATGGGCCGAGCGCCAGGCTCCGAACGTTCAGAAGACACTTCCAAGAACGAGGCCCTTTACAAAAAAAACCCATCGTCATGGCCCATGGGCAAGTTAGCAAACTTAACCTCGGCTAGCCGTTACGAATGCGACTCGACAATGGTGTCGTGTGGCTACTAATTGACTCGAGAATATCATACTAATAGCAAAGACCTATATTATAGACAACTGACGAGGCATGTCGAGGCAAAAACTGGGAACTGTCCACACTTAAACTGCCCTAGCTTTGGAGTTGTTTGGGGCAGTCTAGCTTTGTTATTTGTCATCTTGACATTTGCTTTCCGGAGTTTAATCAGTCCGCATAATATAATTTACAAAATATTCTGAAATAGAGATGGCGTAACTATTTCTTGTACGAAGATGTTTTCTGTGAAATTTACGAAATAGCCCGTCCTTAGTTTTGAAATTATTGCTCAATAGCTTTTTTCAACTCACTGAAATAAGCTAAGTAGTCTGAGCACAGAGTAATATATCTACGAACCTTGTTAACTGCTCACTTGATCGTGTTCTCAGCTCTACCTACCCCCTCTAATATTCAGACGATAAATTTATCATTTTCCCTTTATGCCCGATTTCTAAGGTTTACACCCGGTTACTGAAAAGCTTATCAAATAGTTGATGAACTAACAAGTTTTTGAGTTAACAGGTTGTTAAATCAATTAGCGTTTCTGAAACGCTAATTAGTGAGTGAAAAATTTGCTAATCATTGATCATCTTGACATGACACATTTACACCTTAAATAGCTTTCCATAAACCGAAAACAGCGTTTGACATGTGGATTGACAATGGGTTTGGCAATAGTTTTGTTAACTAACACGTTGATCAAATCAAACGACTGATCAAGCTTTTTGCAACTCAATTTACACTTGACAAGAGATTTGGCCGCCGATTAGTTAATATTGGCGTTGATTAGCCTTTTAGAAACCGGTGGTAAATAAATTAAATTAAAATATCTGTCTGTTAAAATTGTTTAATATTAGGTACGTAAAGAAACTCGACTCTCGAATAAATCTAATATATTATACCTACCTGTCGCCTGGTTTTGCTGGTATCTCGAATTTTTAATAGCCGTAGAAAAAAGTTCCTCATAATGTTTATAGCATGGAGAAGCTTATATACATAATAAATCAGCTTCGACTTGAAAAAAGTTTATTATTACATTATTTTAGTAGTTCAAATTTACTGTTGATTACCAAAGCGTATTGTGCCAAGATAGATAAGGTATATAATAGGCAAACATTGGGACGGTGTTTTTTCATTATTTAAAGACTTAAATTTTGAAGATATAATCTCTCCAATCTCCATAAAAATTACTGTATATTATGTGAGGGTGGAGGGTGGAGTGGGGTGTGAGGTATCGTTGGATGTCTGTTTAAATAAAGTCGAGATTTCGACAATATTAGGTATTCGAATAATAATTTTTAAATAATCGGTCTGAAAATGTACCAATCTCAAAAGGATAAACATTTACATTTGAATAATGTAAATTTTTGTTTTTGTAATTTATACTATCCTTTTTCATGTGTTTTCACCTACTTTTATTTAACTTTAAATGTTCATAGGTCCAAAAATATTAATTTTATCGAGACTATTCCTGAGATCATTTTATTCGGTTTGATCTTACATTTTTGTCCCAGGCTGCCCTCTGGCAACATGCATTTATATACCTAATCAACGAAGCCATATAATTAGGATCATATCAAAAAATTGAGGTAGAAAAGTTTTAGGTGCTCAGCCGCCGATACAAACTCTATATTCTCATAACATCTGATGCTGTACTTTGTACTCATCAAAAATTAGAATTGTATCGGTTAGGTCATTGAATCTTACGATATAGGTACAATGTAATACGATCTCTGTGGAGACGTCAATTGCAAATGTAACAATAGTGTTGTGCAATTCGGTTTGTCAAATCACAAAAACTACAATGGTAATAAGAGGATTTTGTAGGCCATTAGTGATGTACCCCACGGAGCTCCCACGCTCGATTGTCCTTCAACTCGTCAATAGACATTAGACACACGTCAAGCACGGAGGGTTCCCGTTTTACGTTTTTAAATTAAATTATTTTAATCTGAGCTTACTTATCATGGAGATATCAATTAAAGCTTAGCTAAATATTGTTATACCAATTAAAGTTAATAATTTGTATAACAATATTTCTATACTTCTGAACCATAACATAACACATAATAGCCGATACAACATTAACTTTACATACTAATGAGTAAATACAGATATTTATAATTGGTACAATTTTGTTTTAGGTTATGTGAGTTAGCCATATAACATTGCAATGGACCCCAAACCCTGAAGAAGAAGCCTGCATCTTGGTGGTCCTTAAATAAATTTCCTGAAATATCTACGGAACATAATAAACAGACTCCACTATATCAAAATGAATAGTCAATAAATATAATACACACGAATTAGATTTAGTTGAAATACAATATGTTTCCATTTACACCCAGTGAACTTTGCAGTCACGTTCCTTTTCACGTTCAACAAGTTTTCGTGAATCGTGACGAAAACGATGTGTTGGACGCGCAACATAATGGACACTTTCTAAAGCTTTAGTTCTAAACTTCTAATACAATGGTACAAAACAACGAATATTATTATGTAACCTTTGAATGAATAATATTTGTATTAAATGAAAGCTGACTACCAGTGCAGTTGCATAGTATGAAATACGTTCTTATTAGCATCCATAGATTTTATACAATAAACAAAAAGATCTAGTTTCGTGTGTTTACTCAACAACACTATAACTTTGTAAGGGAAGAAAACTACTAAACTTCGTAACACATTTCTTCTGTTAAATTTCATTGCTCTCCTAAGACAGCTTAGCATGCTCAATGGACCATGTCCCTCGGGCACCCTTGAGATCATAATATCAATGGATTTTGAACTTTGATTGTGGTTACCGATGTCTATCCCGGCTACAAAGTAGATGCAGTGGTGGGAATATGTGGCGGACAGTGGTATTGAAACAACAAATAACAATATCAGTATCGTGTGAGTATTTATACTGCATACGACACTTAAATGTTCTGGTGTATCTGATGTCCTTATCGGAAATCACCTTTGGACTGTAATTCTATAGATAACGGCATTTCCCATGCATGTATGACTCATACAATCATAGGAATTACACGCCCCATAGATACAAGTACTTCATAAGACCTTACATTCCCATTATATTGTTAAATAGTAGTCGTTTGTAGCAAGTCAGAATATTTTCTTTTTCGGATGAACATCCATATGTATTTGTATGTATGTATAATATTATTTTTGTATGTATGTATCTGTTTATATATTATTATGCCATTATTAAAATATATATGCTAACAAATACTTATGCTTTGCACATTCATTAATCATACATTATTACTGTCCTCTACCCGTGGTTGCCTGGAAGAAATTACTAAATAGTAAGGCCGCCATTGTGTTCTACATTGTTCAATAATAGGGATTGTTGTTAAATGTTAAATTGTTAAAATATGTGTGCACAATAAAGAGTATTTCATTCATTCATCCACTTACAAAGTTATTTACTTAATGGCTACTCGATGTAACTAGGTATATTATGCACTAGCTTTTGCCCGCGGCTCTGCCCGCGTAAATACAGTATCCTGCGGGAATACTGTACTTTTTCGAGATAAAAAGAAACTAATGTTTTAATCCGGTGCCTAAACTGCTACCATATGAAATCCGTTCAATAGTTTTATGCATGAAAGAGTAACAAACATCCATATATTATAGATATTCATCCATCCTCACAAACTTTCACATTTATAATAGTAGTAGGATTTACGAATCTATCAATAGAATAATTATTGTACGTTAAATAAAATTATAAACTCATGCACCCACCATGCACTCAAATAAACATCGATTCAATTTAAAGGACACCCAATGATACGGGTAGATTTAATGAAAACATAAACTTAGGCGACTATAAACACGTCATATAATACATCGTTTGCCCCATAATGCCCCTAATTTCGCCTGTCAGGGTAATAATAGCGAAATCCCGCCACGTGACCGCTATTTGGCGTTATTGTCAATTATTGTTCAACTCATTTATATGTGAGCTCACAGTTAGCTGCTGCTCATTTATACATGCGGGCTAACGGCTCGATTAACTGGTCGATAAACACGCATTCAGAATTGCGATAATTTTGGTAATGGTAACTCGCTGACGTCACCAAGTTAAAAGTCAGAGAATGTTTAGGTACTGCTGATAGATTACTACAAATTTTGTAAAAATTATATGGCCTATGTTATCCGGGCTGTTATTGCAAATCTATTGATACATCATTCAATTAAATCGGATCAGTAATTTAGGCGCTACGGTGGAAAAAACATACATACATAAATACATAAACTGGCAAAATCATTACCCTTCCTGTAATCGGGTAAAAATGCAATGCTCTTGCAGTGAAACATTTTCAAGCAGACCGCTCTAGGATTGGTATACAATTTCCCACCAAGACATTTTCATCTAAAACGACGATGACGACGACGAAGCCAAGACGATACTAGTCAAAAAGTTATCACATCTCATGTAAACCCAGCTTCTGACTCTACCACGCCCTAACTCTACAAGCTAAGCTAAGCTACTAACATCACAAACTCTACACCTTAGTCAAAATATTATGTGGCTTGGCTTGGCATTTCGCTACATTAACTTGGGCGTAAGGTGAAAAATTTACTGACTGTTTCTCTATTCCTCTATTCTTGTCGGAAGGAAAGGGCCAAGTCTATAATCTAGTATCTTGACTAAGGTGTAGAGTTTGAGAAGTTAGGGCGTGTAGAGGCAGAAGTCTTGACGGGGGCAAGGGCAGATACATATAAAGAAAACATATTGTTCGGGCCACGGCTACGGTACGACTTACGAGCATAATACAGGACACAAGGTATTCCTATAAGATTTATACTAATAAATCTTTCTTTTTTCTTCTACTAAGAAGCATAACTATCACAGACCAAGGTTTGTTATTTTATACCTATAAATATTAAAAAATATATTTCATATCCAATAAATGAAAAGAATTTTAAGCATTTTAAGTGTTAATCTTATAAAAATTCGGAGTGAGTATTTAGCAATTTAAGAATCTCTACAAAAAATTGCCTAGTCATTTATCACAACACAAAATTTCAGGTAAAGCATCTATAACAAAGTCACTTCACAATCGCTTAATTTAAACGAATGTATTTTAAATGTTTGGTTACAAAAACAATCTCTTGTGGAAGATTGGTTAGGTTAGGTTAGGTTAGGTTACTAGGTCTTGGAAGTTAACGAACAAAACATGGCTTAAACTTCGAAATAGACTTATTTACAATACTGTAAATATTCGTAATACATTTTTGCAGCAAGCAGATTTAATGAACCAATAAAAACGAGCGTATCTGATTAAGCTAAAGCTTATTTAAATCTTAATACGCCGGAAAAAGAAAAACTAGAAAAGTGGAGGTAGAAAGTGATAAATATTAGTATAAGTAGTCAAGACCTAATCTCTTACTGTTCAAGCCCCGAAGAAAAAAGTCTTCGCTCTATTGCTTCTCATTGTAGTGTACGGAGGTCTGTTCTGGTCTATTGACCATTGTGTCAGGTGCATTGAGCCGTACAGCTTCCTGGGCACAGAATGTTAATGCTCCCTAATTTATTACAATGTGCAGTCGCGAACACCGCCACTTTTGACCCCTATTGCCGAGTAGTAAGGTTGAAATGTGGTACGTGATAGGTACGTCGGGTTAGTCATCGTCGTACCTCCAGAGAAAACTCACAAGAGCAATGAGGAGTTATTCTTTTGTTACTTGCCCGGATATTTGGCGCCAGATCTTACAAAAGGTAACGGTTTGGGCCAAGTACATTGTGCGACAGGTACCCCCGCAATGGGACAGACATGATCCCACTGCGTTCCGTGTGGCGCTTCTTTTGTCTATCTCACTTTCGTTTTTGTTTATATTTCGAATGCCATTGGTGTGAAATACAATAACCATAAAGTATTTGACATTTGCAGTGCACTATACAATTAGATTTTTAATGAATAACTAGTTGTTCCGACACACGTTGTTTTGTCTTAGCTATGAACTGGAATAAGAGAAAAATTACAACCTACATCTACATCTACCAACCTACTGGGGCCGTCTGTTTATTTTTAAATATACAAAATATCCTCCTGAACCTCTAAAAACCTATCCAGAACTTCCACAATTATTTCATAACCGAAATTGGCCAAATCGTTCGAGCCGTTCTCAAGTTTAGCGAGACATTGCATGGAATTGCAATCCATTTTTATTCCATTTTAGAGACGTTGTTCTGACTACACTATGGACTAGAATAAATATATAACTACACTACTAAAATAACTTATTACCAGCTACACCTCCAACTTGCACACACCTAGGACGGCCGATTTTTACCCGCGGAGGAACGAAGACGGAACGTTACGGTGTGAGGAACTTTTAATGTTGCCACGTATCTCCAAAAGTACCTACTACTAGTCCGATTTTGATGCGGTTTTCAGAGGTGGATTTGGGTTTGATTGAAGAATGTTCTTAGATAGCTTTTATGATAACAACTAACCAGGGGGCGCTGCAGTAAAATTATCATTGTCATGGTACGTCGCTCGGAGGATTAAATTTATTTTATCATTTTTAATTTTTATAATGGTAGATTTATGTAAATCGATTTCCGTCAAAGTTTCTACATCATATAATACTAAATACGTAAACCGAAAATTTCTTACCGCTTTTCACGAAAATCATGCCAACTAAGGAGTATGAAATTTGACACAGTCAAAGTTTTTGTGGAGGAAGGTGTGCAGAAATCTATTTTATAAACAATGTTTAGAAATTAGTACATAAAACTTATAATATAATATTAATAACACACTACCATGCGTCTGCATTAGGCGTTGGTTTGACACAATTGTCAATATTTTTTAACCGACTTCCAAAAGAAGGAGGCGGTTATACATTCGGCTGTATATATATATATATATATATATATATATATATATATATATATATATATATATACTCGTAATATATTCTATGTTCAACGATAACTCCGCCGCCTGTTAACCGATTTTCAAAATGCATTTTTTTGATGTAAATGGTAATAAAATAATCTCAAGTTGGTCCCGACGTCACCAAAGTGGTGACCTTGATGATATGATACGGAATGTGAAATTATTTATAAACAAAAAATTAAGCCCACTTCCAAAGTAAAAATACACAAAAAGTATGAAATTAATCTTATTTTCTAAATAATTCCCCTTTTGAATTCGGATAAAATTTTAACTACTTCGCTACAAAATCTTCATAATTTTGAAGTCGGTACCAGCCAACTTAAACGAGTTCTATAAAATAAGGATTTTTCAGGATATTGTTTGGACTGGTACCGACTTCAAAATAATGAAGATTGTGTAGAAAAATAGTCAAAATTTTAGCCGAATTTAAAAGGGGAATGATTTAGAAAATGAGACTTCTTTCATACTTTTTTGTGTATTTTTACTTTGGAAGTTGGTTTAATTTTTTGTTTAAAAATAATTTCACATTCCGTAGACAACATTTACATATTTTTATTGCGTATCTGAGAGGTTAAAGAACCTTAATAAAGTTGAAAATTAAAAATACACTAGGCAAATTCTAGTTATTTAGAAATCATTGAAACTTATTATTCAACTTAAACGATTTTGAAATATACCATTGATAAAAAACGATAAGTTTTACCCCATAGGTGAGAACCGCACACAAGTCACAACCTTTGTAACTGACTACTTTTATCTTGATACGTTAAGTTCCTATGGGAAACTCAATGTATTCATAACTACAGCTGTGAACAGAGGATAGCGTTAAGTTATTTCCATAATTCAACACCTACTTATCTGAGCTAGTACATCTCTTATGTAGGTAACATATACCCAACACAGGGCGTCTTGTAGATGTACTGCCACGAGTACTAACAAATACACCCGCCAAATATCTAAAGAGCTATAATAAACGACGCGACGTCGCTGTTAATAGGTTTTTGACATAATATAAAACTCTCTTGTCACAGTTTTTGTTAGTGAACTCCTATAAAACGGCTTGACCGATTTTTATGAAATGTTGCAGGTGTAAACAATTTTTCATTAAATTACATAAAAGTTACAACCCTCAATTTTCAACTCCCATTGTTTAATAGCGATATTATTATTATTATTATAATTTTCAATTCTCAGCAGTCGACATCATTTTCACACATGACACATCACCTATAGGTATAGGTTGTAGGTGTAGGTATAAGTGTAGGTGTAGGTTAACACTTACTACCTACACTACTGGTGTAGGCAGTAGGTTTAGGTTGTAGGTGTTAGAAATGTAAGAGATTCAATTATACATGCGAGTTGAACCGCCACGTGTTGGTGCTACAAATAGCTCTCCAGGGTAAGACATGCGGTTTCTGTAATCCTGGAGAACTATATTACACGACTTGACCAAACCTTAGGCAAACTAATGAATAATCAAATTGAATTTCCAGAAAATGATACATGTTTTACTATTTCCGTTGTGTGCGGAAACAAGTCATTGCATTTACTGCCACAATAGATAGTCAATGAATCGACCGTTTTACACCCCTACTCGGAACACTAAAAAGTTCATTAACACAAATTGTAATAATGATTTATATTTTTATTCGAAACGGAACAATGAACGTTCGGGTACTTTTTGTTGCATATTAAAGGGTATTCTCGGAAGAGGGCATTGCACAAGACATGTGTGGACTGGCGACTGTCGAGCCGGGGGGTAGTTCGGCACATGTGTTTACTCGCTCATTCATTGCGATGCTATTAATGGGCCATTCATGCATTGTCTTGCATATGCACCGGAAACTACGCCCCTCGCGACAAATTAGCAGAAGCGATTGGGTCTGCGCCCTGCGGTCCTGTTTATTTTACGGCAGTGGTTGGCGTTTCATGTTTAATGAATAACGTTTAGTAGGAAATGGGAACTAATTTACTAGGGGTACTACCGCCGCCCATGGACACCCAAGCGAAGAGCTTTGAGCCTTCTATTCTTCAGAGCCAGAGAGGCATTAAAATAATATACTTATATCGTCGCTTATATTGTCGCGTCGGTCCCGTGGTAAGTTCTCGAAGAACTTGTGTTACGGGTCCCAGACAAAGGAAATATATTTAATACTTTTATACGATACACATATTAAAGATTTTTATTTTATTATACACATATTTATTAATACACATTAATCACCCAGGAACGTAGAAAACTTTTTGTTCCTTTGGCGGGATTCGAACCCGCTACCTCCGGCTTGAGCACTGTCGCGCTCAATCACTGGGCCACAGCACCTCGTAATATAGTCATAGCACCTAGAAAATAGTACCTCATCAATCTAGATTGCTGGCTTCATGACGCTTTCTGTTTACCACAGTATTGCGGCTACCGACTACATCCTTCGCGTGGACGTAAAGCGAAAAATTTAAGTTTATGCAACCAAAAATTACTAGTTAATTTTAAGTTAATTTAAATCCTTTATACTATTTTAATCTTTATTCTTAAAAACAATGAAAAATACCTTCATTGACTTGATATTATTATGTAAAAATGTACGCCTCCGTGGTCCAACATCCTCGCGCTAAAACAGCAAAAAAGAAATTGTTTTCAAGTCTGGTTAGGACAATGACTGATGACAACTGATTGTCTGACAAGAAAGATGATCCATGCTTCGGATGGGCATGTAAAAAGTCGGTCCTGCGTCTGATCTCTCGCCACTCGTCATCCGTCCCACTGGTTTACGAGAGTAAGGAAAGAGAGAGTGCTCTTGTGTACTGCGCACACACTTGGTCATTATAAAATAACTCCTGTGTAGCTGGTCTGGTTTTAATGGAACTGGCCACCGTCACCGAAATCGGTGGTCCCACACCGAAATTATTATTATACTAACTGGTGCCCGCAACTTCGTTTGCGTGGAATTAATGGAAACGGAAACCTACTTTTTTTAAACTGAACCCTAAGACAAAGGTAGCCTAAGTTACTCCTTATAATATCAGCTATCTGCCAGTGATGCCAGATCCGGTTAAAATCGTTATAGAGATTAGCCGGAACAAACAGACAGACAGACAGACAGATAGACAGAGTCAGATTTTTTGATTTCTTGGTGTAGGTACTGCATACTATTATATACATTTAGTGCAAAGCTGTTAATCTGAAATTTCAAACTGACACTTTAATTTTATTCATTTGTATAGATATACATCTTGTTAACAGTTTCTGCTACGAATGTCGTAGCACTAGCCGCTGGCAGTTGGCACACCGCGCCGCTACGATTTTACTTTTTATTAAGATTGTTCTTGTCGCGCTCACTGCTCGTGATTCAGTTTTGATTATTACAATACTAGATTTTACCCGCGGCTCCGCCCGCGTAAATACAATATCCCTCGGGAACACTGTACTTCTTCGGGATAAAATGTACCCTGTGTTTTAATCCAGACCCTAAACTACTACCATACCAAATTTCATCAAAATCCGTCCAGTAGTTTTTGCGTGAAAGAGTATCAAACATCCATCCATCCTCACAAACTTTCACATTTATAATAGTAGTTGGATTATTATTGAGTAAGTGTTGTGGAGTTCTTTTGATGCTATGTTTTTAATTTTGAACATTTTATTTTACCCCTTGTAGGTTGTTCGTTATATTGTGTTTCGGCAGATAGGATTCAAGAGCGCAAAATATTATATTCTTTTTAAATAAATCTTTCATATTGAAAAGCAGCAATTTCGATATGAAAGATTTATTGAAATTGCATAGATAATAGAAGGATCCCGTAACTATCAACACGCAATATGTTTTCTTTGAATTACTTTAAAAGTTATTATCCGATTTTGCTCAAAATAATTTTCCTAAATAGTTTTTAGTATGATCCATCATCATGGAAATTTACAAGTTTCTATCTCCTATAGTTTAGAAATACCAGGGCCCCCCCCCGACCAACATATTCACTTTGGAGGCCGATTACTCGAATAGTCGACTTTGTAATAAAGTCATGTATCAAACCTTGCTTTTATTTTAAAATACCTATTCAACGATACCCCACACGATGGGGTAGAATGAAAAAATATTTTACCCCCACTTCACATGTATTATTTTTTATTAGCATAAAATAAAATAAAATAATTTTTTAATGCTTAAACCGATATCTACACACAATCTATATATACCGATTTTCGTCCATTTATATTCATAATTACATAAGCTAGAAGCGCGGACAGACAGAAAGATAGACAGACGGACGGACAGAGCGAAACTATAAGGGTTATCACGGAATAATTTATTTTTTTGCAAATATATGGATTGCACTACACTTCTTAAGTTAACAATATATGAACATAAAATCTCAATTACTTATCTATTTGATCGGTTAAAGTGAGATGCAATTGTTCCAGAGATTAAATAAGAATAAAAAAATAACAGTTGAAAATTATTACTCCAATTCTTTATTGCAATTTACAACGTAGGCCCGGCACATTTCTGCATAACCTAAGAGTTTTCTCTGTCCGCCGCTAGCTAGCTAGCGGCCAGCGACTGCAAGTGAATTAGCGTCTAGTGTCTATCTTTGTCCGACATCAGCCAGCTAATGCGTCTGAACTATCCCTTGTTCTTGAAATCCAAACCCCTGCAGCGTGATAATTTGTAAAATGTCGCGTCTGCCTGTGACCCATAAATTCCAGCTTAAGCCCTCCACCTCCTCCACCACCCATTGCGCCCATTGGGCCAGCTCCTCGTAATTGACTCGTCCGACCGCCGCACGTCCGGCCACCCTCTCCATAAATATTTCCCGATCAAATTATTATGCATTCTAAAAAATGCCACGAGCCCGATTCTCGGAAATCACAGGGCGGTTGTACTTAAGGCTGAGGAGAGAGAAGGCTCTATATTCGAAGGAACGGGTGGGAAAGAGACGATCGTTGAATGGAATGAAGTTCAGAGTAGGAGCTGTGAGAATTACAGGGAAGAGATTTATTGATACATTTTACGTGTTATATTGCCAACTCTGTGTTTTTATGCGCGTTGACCTCGCAGCTAATTTTTGGTACATATAAAGCCTATTATAGTGCATTCATATTCTTACTATTAGTACAAAACATTTTTATTAAATTTCATATTAAATTTTTCTAATAGTATGTAAGTACGTTCGTAATATTTTACTTTCAGACCGTAACGATAATAAACAATGAAATAGTATTTCTCAGCATTGATCACTGGAAAATTCATTTAAATAAAGAGTTACATTCTGATTATTGAAGTTGCATGGGCAATTATTTTGACCATTTTCATTCGAAACCAGCCGCTAATATACATAATGAATTTTCAGAGACCCAAGGGTTGCAGTTTAGAGTTTATACACCGACTTACAAACATTCCTTTACTAATGAGGCTCAAAATATGGAAATGGACTCATTGTTTACAATTTCGAAGAGATTTCCTGAATATAATATTTAAAGAGTAAATAAAATAGGTTTTTATAAGTATAGACTTTTAATTTTTCTATTTTTTTGTACTCCATTAGTATATATCAAGTCTTAACTTTCGTATTTCGAATTATCAGCTTCCTAGCACGCCTATCCTATATATATATCCTATCCTATATATAGCCTATCTTCACCCAAATTAAAGCCCTATATTGATTTTATTATAATTTACTAGAAAAACATTATCCCTTCTTTGGCAGTCGGGTAATGTGTCCATAGATTTGGTGACGCAACGATAAGAGTTATTCATATCGTTAGGCAGACAATTTAACAGGATAAAGCTAATTCCATACAACGACAGCTTTAAGTTTTTTGGACATACTTTACCGCTATATAAGGTTACAATGCGTGGCGTTAGAAATCGAAGGATTCTTTTTTTGACCAATTTTAGGCCGTGAGAATCCGATGAGTGCAGATATATTAGGTAAACATATTATTAGATAATGGCCGACAAAACACCGATACAATCTCACGAGAGTTTCACTTTCAGGCATTTTGTTCAGTAAAGTAAATCCTTACTATGTACATCGTACTGTATAGGTGTGAGTTAAATATGAGTAAAAATGTGATCATAATATGTAATATTTGACGACCTCTGGATCAGTGGTTGAGCGTGTTGGTGCTCAGGCTGGGGGTCGCGGGTTCGAATCCCACCGAAGGAACAAAAAGTTTTTCCGTGTTCCTGTGTCATGGATGTGTATTAAATATGTGTATAGTATAGTAAAAATCTTATTGAGAACTTACCACGAGACTAGATTGGCGTGGTGTGAAGCGTCCATAGATATTATTATTAAATACTTTAGTGTTCAACTTTTGGGTCATATATATTTGGTCAAGGTATAAATATTGACCTTTCTTAGTTCCAATTTAATACCAGTACCAACATTGTATTACAGATATCCAATATTCTTCAGGGTGTAGGAAGTATATATATAATAGGTATGTATAGGTATGTATGTATGTAGTCAAGTATAAGTATATTATAGTATATTTCAAGTATATTTCAGACTTTCTTTTGTGATAATTGTCCTTTGAAGTTCGAAGATTGTCATCCTATTTTTCTATATCATCTAGTTTCAACTAAACGTACCTCATCATCGTCTAGTTTCAACTAAGTATACCTCATCAGCATCTAGTTACAACTAAGTATACCTCATCACTGTATAGTTACATCATCCAGTTACAACTATGCATACCTCATGATCATCTAGTTACAACTAAGTTTACCTCATCAGCATCTAGTAACAACTAAGTAAACCTCATCAGTATCCAATAACTACTAAGTATACCTCATCAGCGTCTAGTAACAACTAAGTATATCTCATCATCATCTAGATACAACTAGGTAAGTAAACATCATCATCTCATAACAACAAAGTCCTCAAGCAAAAGTATGTTATTTATTGTACTGTAGGTTCTTGGTGGAAATTCATGTTTCACAGTAATAGCACTGTGAAACATGGGCATCAAACAGGCCTCAAACACTGTCCCAGAATTAATATACCAAAGAAGGAAATAGACAATCTGGCAGCTGACCTTGAAATTGCTTCTAAAGATAATAAAATGGTTAAACAATCTTGTGCTATAACATTACATAAATTAAAACACAATCATACCTTTCTAATTATGTCTGATGATTCGGTTGTAATAAAAAGTTTAAGAAAGAAGATAAGTACAAATAATTTAGTAATCACTAAAACAGATAAAGGTAGCACAGTAGTCATTGCTACAAAAACTGACTACCACAATAAAATAACAGATTTTTTAAATAGTAGTTATGTTGAAATATTAAAAAAAGATCCTACTGAAGTCATTAATACTGAAGTCAAAGACATAGTTCGATCTACTGACAGTGTACTTAAAAATACCCACATAGCATCTATTTTACATATGAACCCTTTGCCGCCGCGATTGTATGGGTTCTACAAGTTACATAAACATGAAGAGCCTTAAGACCAGTGGTCTCATATACATCAGCACCAGCCTATAAATTAGCCAAAAAAAGCAAATACAATCTTTAAAAGTCTGACAAAATTTTATCCAAAATATACGATTCGTAATAGTCTGGAATTAATAAATAAAATTAAAGATGTTCCCGTCCCAAAAAACGGAACTCTAGTATCTTTTGATGTAAAAAACTTATTTTCAAATATGCCGGTTAAGGAATGTATGAATATAATTGACGAAATTTTATGCACCCCACATTTAGACGCACAAGAAATAATAGATTTAAAGGCCATTTTTAAGGTTTGCCTAGACCAAAATTATTTTATATATAATGGTAAGACATATAAACAAAATGATGGACTAGCAATGGGCAGTCCCTTGTCTCCACTTTGTGCAGATATTTTTATGAGTTAGAAAAAAGAATACTGGAAACATCATATAAGGAAAATATCGTATATTGGTATAGATATGTTGATGACGTGATATGCCTATGGAAAGGTGAACATACCAGTTTACATAACTTTTTCAATTACATAAATACATTTAATAATAAAAAACAAATGACAATGGAAATAGGCAATAAAGTTTTGAATTTTCTAGATTTAACTGTTGATATAAACCTTGGCCGTCATAATATATTTAGGAAACCCACATACAGCGAAAACATTCTCCATGCGAACTCATGTCATCCATACCAACATAAACACGCTTCGTTTCATGCTTTTGTACACCGACTACTGAATGTACCCCTAGACGCAAACGATTTCAGGGCAGAACTAAACACCATTAAACATATTGCCGTAAATAATGGCTACAAAAGCGAGGTGATTGACACAATTTTAAGAAGAGCGAGAAAGAAAATGACAGAAAAAATGCTGTACAATCAGACGGAAGACAGAGAAAAAGCATGTGGGTAAAAATACCATACATCGGCCCATCTTCCTACAGATTTCAGAGGATTATACAAAACAAGGAGACTAGAGTGGCGTTCTACTCTACAGGATCACTAAAAAAATTACTGTGCAATAATAAACATAAGTTTAAAATCACGGACAATAGCGGTATTTACAGTCTCACTTGTGATACATGTGGAGGAGTGTATATAGGTCAGACAGGGTGAAAGTTTAAAACTAGAATAAAAAAACATATAACTGCTTGGAAGAAAAATACTGAAAGATCTACGTTTGCCGAACATCTAAATAGTAATGGACACAACTTTGACCCTGATAAAAATATAAAATATTTACAATTATATTACCAAAAAGCAGGAAGATAGACGCATTAGAAGCGCTTGAAATTAACAGACACAAAAAATGTGGGATCTTACTAAATGACCAGACATGCCTTTCGAGTTCCATATTATTGCAGGACATTTAATTTAATGATTATTTATAGGTTATATTATGTTCTTATGTTATGACTTTTTGACATTGGTATTAATTTTGGATGAATTTTTGACATAATTTATTAATTTTAATTTTGACATGTTTTAATTTCATATAATTTATTTGAGATTATTTATAATATCTTAGATTCTTATGTATTAAGGACATTTTAATTTAATTGAGTCATTGATGATAGTAGTATTTTTAATTATATATTCTGACATCCATTCTATATAATTACATAATTAAGAGTAATGTCATATTACAAAACATAAGTTATTAATTTATCAATTTAATGTGTTATAATTTCATACTAATATTAATTTGTGATATACAAATTAATTTGTGATATCAAATTGTAAAAATTTCATGATGCTGACAACCCTTTGCACAATGTTTACAATTTTTTTTTAAATTTTAATCTACCTACACCTGATGATGACTTTGTCGAAACCGGTCGTGTAATATATTAAAATTAATATAAAATACTTATTAAAGTGGAAATAGTGCAAAAAGTCCTGTGTGTTATTACTGTGAAAGTCCAAACAGTCAAACCTCATCAGCATCTAGTAGCAACTTAGTATACCTCATCAGCGTCTAACTAAGTATACCTCATCATCATCTAGTTACAACTAAGTATACCTCATCAGCATCTAGTAACAGCTAAGTATACCTCATCAGCGTCTAGTAACAACTAAGTATACCTCATCATCATCTAGTTTCAACTAAGTATACCTCATCATCATCTAGTTACAACTAAGTATACCTACCAACTTCTACTCACGGCCAAATACTGAAATGCTGCTTAAATAAAAATGCATTCAAATTACATTCTGTCCTTTTCATTTTGTCAGACAAAGACTGAGAGCCTATGATTTAGGGGGTTCCTAACTATAAGTAGCATTTGAGATTTCGGCCGTTCATCTTCTGCTCCCAGTTCCCAGGTCACTATCTAATCAGAGGTTTTGCCCGCCATTGGAAGCCCTGGCGTCCCGCATTTTCCGACTAAATTAAATATTTATTAGAATGAGGGTACTTCCTCCAGATAACACTTCTCACGACCGCGACCGTCTCGTTTTATTTATGAACAAACTTTAGAAATTAGGATAGTTTATTCAAATGTTTTATGCAGTAGAAATTCCATGGGAAAGGTAGTTTACAATGGTAGTTATCTTTTTCTAGTTAGTAGCTACTGGTGTTTAACCTATTGAGGAAAATTTTGCACATTATTTTAGTGCATTTTTTCTTTTATTGTTACAGTCGAAATATTAATGCGAGTATGTGCTTTATTCCTTATACCAATATATCTAAGTACAGTCTCTCTCGGTTCTTCCTAGCTACAGCTGTTGCAATGTGAAATAATCCAATGGGAAATTCCTAAAAGGACAGAAATCCTTTTGAGTGCCAAAAAGAAACAGATAACTATTATGACATAATTAGTTCGTCACTAAAGTAATGTAATTAATCCTGATAGCGGTGTTGGCGGCAAATGTTTATGTTGGCAGTACTGGCGCGGGTGGTCGTCGCAGCTATGCGTTTTGTCAATAGTCAACACCGAGACTAACATATTGTGGCCACCAGATGTGAGGGATTTTGCCGGATAAAGTCTCAAAAAGGTACAAAGTCGCCGTTGTTGTTTTGTACTGTTTGAAGTTACTATTGCTGAAAGCTTCTATATAAAAACGAACAGGAAATCCAGATCTTACTTTAAAACGATAAAAATGACTATTCTGAAATTGGCTGTGTATCTCCTCTAATTACATTTGGTGATTACTTCTATAATTTTATTCACTGAATGAATAAAACTAAAAATGGAAATGAAAATTTTGCAGATTAGCGCAGCAAAGAGTTTTGCTATGTTTTCTTTGAATTGTAATTACTTATCCACATTATTATCTGTATTAGGATCTTTCCATCTATCTCTAGGATACATGGGGACATTAGCGTACATTTTTTATAAGCACATGCCACATGTGCTCTGTTACCGCCATACCGCTCAGACCAACTTTAAATATTTGTCTTCAATTCTGAAACGCTTAGAGCCAGCCAGCCGCATGATATGCCATATTAGAACAGGTACACCCTCAACACCTCGATGGCGGACCTTTCTTAGAATATACTTTATAAATATTTCACTAAGGAAGCCCTTAATTAAGAAAGCTCCTTCCCTTAAATGTTGATAAATAATCAAGAACAAGAGGGCGCTTCATAAGCGGTCTTCCAAAAGTAGGATCGCAGTTAGTCGGGTATTTTTAATGCATGTCGTCAATCGACTTTTAGCCTGAAAGCCCTTTTCTAAGTTTAGGAAACTAGGATCTAAAGTTCATTATGGAGTCAGAAGAATGTAAAGTAGAAATTAGAAACGAAATCATATATACAATCAATACATATAGCCTTCGCAGCAGATTATAAATGACTAGCTGTTTCCCGCGGCTCCGCCCGCGTAAATATACTGTCGGGTATCCCGCGGGAATACTGTACTTTTCCGGG
This sequence comes from Phengaris alcon alcon, assembly GCA_037179445.1. Lineage (NCBI taxonomy): Eukaryota > Metazoa > Arthropoda > Insecta > Lepidoptera > Lycaenidae > Phengaris > Phengaris alcon. The sequence continues at coordinate 2,512,792 of JAYRCH010000055.1, read as the reverse complement.
ATAAAAAGTAGCCTATGTTTTAATCCAGAGCCTAAACTATTAGGTCATTACATATGGGAGGAACATAAGGTCGATTTTTTTTAAACATAATATATTTATTTAATTATTGTGTATACCATTGCTATCTATGCACTTTTGCCATCTCATAGGTAGTTCATTGATTCCTTTACTAAAAAAACCATTCGGACAGGAATCAATAAAATTTTTGAAGGCGCTTTGGACTGCCCCATCGGAGTTGAAGTTTTTCCCTTGCAAGAAGTTATCCAAATTACGAAAAAAAATGGTAATCTGTTGGAGCAAGGTCCGGGTAGTACGGTGGATGTCTTAGACATTCCAATTGAAGCTCCTCTAATTTGGTAGCCGTCTGTTGTGCAGTGTGTGGTCTAGCGTTGTCCTGAAGCAGCAATGGCCTAAAGCGAATGACCAACCTCAGTTGTTTGGCAGCTAGCTTTTCCATCATAATTTGCAGGTGCTGGCAATAGACATCTGCCGTAATCGTCTGTTCAGATTTAAGAAAGCTGTAGTGAACGACACCGGTACTAGTCCACCAAACGCTCACAAGTAACTTTTTTTGAGTCAATTTTCGCTTGGGGCAGGCTTTGGCTGATTCGCCAGGGCTCAGCCATTGCGATGAGTGTTTCCGATTATCGTACAGGATCCACTTTTTATCACAGGTAATGATTCGATTTAAAATCCCTTCACTATTGTGCCGGTTGAGTAATGTAACGCGCGTTTGTCGGTTTGCTGCACTCAATTCATGAGGTACCCATATTTCAAGCTTTTTCACCATCCCAATTTGCTTCAAGTGGATTAAAACAGTTTAATCACTAACACCGACCCCTGCAGATAACTCGGACGTGGTTTGCGATGTATCCGCTTCCACAATAGCCTTCAATTCTTCATTATCAACTTTGGTCTTCGGCCGTCCACCGAGCTTATTCTGCAGGTCGAAATTTCCAGAACGAAAACGTTGGAACCAAAAACGCAATGTGTTTTCTTTTGCGACACCGCCGCTTTACACATTATTAACCCTTCGAGACGTATCTGCAGCACTGGTGCCACGGTGAAACTCGTACTCGAAAATAGCACGATATTTCAAGTTTTTATTTTGTAAACAGAGAGACGCAAAGAAAAAATCAAAAGAAGAAACACAAATGCATGAGCAAATAGCAGTATAAAATCAAAAATGGAATTCCTAACCAAAGAAGATAATATAATTGAGATCAAAGTGGCCAGTACGACAAAACGCCAATTTCATATGTAAGGACCTAATATTACCATACCAACATTGAGATCCGTTCAGTAGTTTTTGCTTGAAAGAGTAGCAATCATCCATCCATTCATACATCCATGCATCCATCCATCCATGCTCACAAACTTTCACATTTATAATATTAGTAGGATAATAAGACGAACAGCATTCCGATCCCTATTAAATATTAACCTGAAACTTAACTTGTCGATGGCATCTAAACAAATGAATTCCACCTAATGCCACAATGTGTCAGTAACAAAAATAAACCACGTAACGGCAACCCATTTATTGCCGGACCTGCTGGAAAAGAAAAAATCTATCAGATAAAGCGGGTATTTACTGTTTCTCACGAGCCGCGACCAACCCTCAATGGCGCCTTGCTGATTGATAGTGGTTTAACCACCATCGCCGCCGCCGCATACGACTTTCCACCTTAATGATACATACATTGACAGCAAAATTGCATAGCACATGATTTTTAAATTGTTATCACGTCACGATAGCTATATTGAATCTTATCGGGACGTAGTAAGGTCAATTTCCGATTGCATATGGGATTATATGGTGCCCATTCAAAGAATTCTGCACCCTCATAACATGTACCTGTCCGCGGCCACCTCTAAAGGAGTCAACAAAAAATATTATGTTAATTCATAATATCGAACATTATTCATAGTTGATATAATAGCTTTGTTATCATTATTGGGTAACATTCCATTGTAAGTGAAGGCTGTGTGACTTCCCGGCGATGTTTTCAGATGTTAATTAGTAATTGTGTATTATAAAAAACTTTTCATTTGTCACTTTTTTACCCTTTGTGGAAAAGCGCAAGCGCTGATCGGCGTCATTCTGAGACTGAAAATGAAATTTAATGTAAGTAATTGAAATGTTGTCACTATAGTTTTTTTTTTCCATTTCGAGTGTGTAAGATATGTTTCCTAATTGTTTTTTTTTTCACCTTTCCTAATATCGCAGATAAAAGGCGCGTATCTAATGTTTTGATTTATTATAAGTTTTTATAAGGATCCCGGGCTATGCTCTCGAGATGTGTTCCTGGAAAGGGAAGAGATACGATAGTACAGTTCAAATAACGTGAAGCGATTCAACCGCCCAAGGACGCTCCTAGAGTGCACTGCTGCGTTACGATAGGGGCGATACTCGCGCAGCGTGTTTCAGTTTTGGGAGGTAGTTGGGTATTTTCGTGAATTCCTGCAGAGGCGAGCTCGGTAGGCGGCGCGCGGCGGCTCTGTAATCCCATAGCCGGTGTCGGCTTGCGGCGCCTCCCGCAATTATCATATTCCACCTAAACACATAATATTGTGCACGCAATTTTAAAAATAACTCGCGTCCGCTCCGACCTCAGCCGGGCGCCGCAAAGATTGCGGCACAAAAACAACAACCGATACACAGCCTCACACGGCGATTCCAATTAATGGTAATATCTCACGTGTACCTTCCAGTATCTAATCGAAACGTAATTACGAAGGACTCGTATAATCCTTTTCTCCTTTCGGCGCGCTTGAGTTATCTGCGTTGATGTATGAATAGGGGAAAGTAGGCTTGCTTTATTGAGGACTTTACAGTTTGAGTCCAGGTCCATGAAAATAGCAAGTATGAAATAAGAATGTATGTATTAGGTATGGACAGTATAGGTCCCCGTAGTCCATTTGCCACGATTAGAGCAAGAGAATCGAGGTGAACAAAAGCTTTACATTTCACAGCACGCCGTGGAAAGTGTCGCGCTTTGATACTTCAAATCTAGCGCGCTTCTGGCGGCGAATTATGCGGTGATGATGAATTTCCCTGCCATAAGCAGTTGAAGGTCGATGCGCTTTTTGTTTTGTGTTCATTGTGCTCATTCTTTTTGTTCTATTTGTATTCGCTGCTTGTTCAAGGCTACTTTGTTGCTCGTATCGCAAACCCATCATTAAGGGATGGTAGACCAATCCTTAGTATGCTTGATGGAATCTATTGAAATTCTTGTATGATGATTTGCCCATATCCTTTTTAGATTTTACATTTTTCATCTTTAGGGTTTCGTAGTACGTTCGTGTCCATTCATACTAATTATTATTATGTACGGTATTTTCAGAAGCTATTTAGACGGTTACAGTATGATCCTTATCAAATTAAATACGTTACTCACTTTATGCATTTTATAAACATTATAGTAGCCCTCTAAACTATACAGTTTAAATTAATATCTTATATTTAGAACATATCGTAAAATTTATATTCAAGCGCCAAAAATATATATCAAGCGGTCTCGAACGTCGCGTCGAGGTGATAGGGTCCCATTTTTAAACATTGGGTACGAAACTCTAAAACCATTTTCAATATTGTATACAGAAGTATATTGCAGTGAGTAGAGTTATTTGCTGAAGATTTTTTTTCTCCAAGAACATTATTCCACGCGGGCGAAGCCGCGGGCAAAAGCTAGTTATGTTATAATGCCATAGTTTGTCTAAATGCGTGCGAACTGCGACTTGCGAACAATAATTATGTGGAATTCCAGTGCTAAATAGAGATTGACGGGTCACAGCGTCAACGACTTAGTTATGAATCAAATGCATGAATGAGCCGCCACGTGTCGACGTTCTCACGCCATGGCACAACACTAGTGAGGACCGAATTACCGAATATACCCGAATAGCGAGTGTCCTGGCATGATACCGAATATCGCTTTTCCGCGAGCACATACTAGGTGATTTTTTATTCCGTTAAAAACCGGCATGTTTTGTATTAAAAATAGAATATTATTAATAAGCATTTGTGTCAAATCTCAAGTATTTGAAAGTTGGAAAACCTTAAAAAGTCTAAACTCTAGAATATTGTTCACACTACTGCGAGGGCGACGGGGCGGCGCCGCGAGTCGCCGCGCGCCGCCGCCTCAGGTGCCGCGATCTGTCTGAAGCGAAGAATAATATACTGATTAATATTAGGTTATTTTCAATATTTTTGGCGGAACCTTTAAGTACTTATTTAAAATTATTAATTACTAGATGATGCCTGCTACTCTGTGCGCGCAAAAGTTAATCTTGCGAAACCGTACATTTTCCGCAATAAAAAGCCTATGTCCTTTCCCGCGGTCTACTCTATATCTGTGCCAAATTTCATCAAAATCGGTCCAGTAGTTTCGGAGCCAATTAAATGCAAACAAACAAACAAACTTTTCCTCTATAAAAAATACTAGTATAGGTTTAGCTTCAGAAAATCGTAAGCTATGTTCGGCAATTTACAAACTAATCCCCGAGCCGAATATTCGGTTGGTTCACATGCGGCAGTGGGCCGGCTTCACATGCGGCACTCCCGCGACGTCACACATGGCGCTACCGCTAATTGCTAACTCGTAAAACAAAACATTCCATTTACTGTAAAAACAATGGCCGAAGATACTTTATATATGCTTCGACTAGAGAATTATCAAGGCTTCACAGAAAACTCCGTTTTAGATAATACTGTACTTACGTAAATAACTGACATAAATATTTTTTTAAATAACAATATAGAGTGACTCACGAATGGCCTCACAGAAAACCGACGTGAAATAACGCTTGCGTTGTGTTTCGCCAGTTAAATGAGTTTGAGTAAGCAAGTTTTGCAAAACAATCCAAAAGAAAGCTTTGAAATATTTTTCTAAGACCCAACCCAAGGCACTCCCACTACCCGTATCGTATCAGGTAAACAATTTCTTTTATATTTGCGTTTAACTAAAACCAAAAGATTTCCTATAAAAGGAAAACTTTTCATAGAAAATCTTTATATCGTTCCAAGTAGGTAGTTTTCGTTAGTAGTTTTCACAGCGAATTCGTTTCAAATATACACAAAGAAAATATCAATTTGCTGTGATCGCAATTTTACTAGGTCTATTAGGCGTGGTGGGAACTGGGAAGCAATAGGAGGATATAGTGAACAAAAATTCACAACATCGAACGCTCTTTTTACGTTGTCATAAAGCATTATGATTCTATTTATCTTCTGTAAGGCTGTTGTATACAAAAATGGTAATACTTACTTTTAAAAAAACTACATAATCGTATGTAAGAACTAAAATCTAAGGTTGATAAGAAGAAAGTCGCGCCCGAAGCAAATAAATATTTTTTTTTTATTAAATTTTTAGAAAGACGTGATAAACAAAAGAGTCTACGAAATAATTGTGTCGAATAGGATACTGTTGTTATATTTTGAAAATATGTAGTTTAGTTCAAACTTCAATATGAGTAGGTAATTTTCTACTAGTCTACCATCTCTATCTACCTCAGGAGTTCCCAAACTGTATGGTCTTAGGTCCGATAGTATATTGTCTAAACTCTAAACTCTCATTGACGGACAAGAGGAGAGCCAATTTCCTTTGTTTTAGTTTATTTTCTGTGCTCCTTATATCATACGTTTTTTTTTAATTAAGAGATTTCCTTTCTTTCGCATCTTGAGAGAGTCGATTTTATAGTTGGTAAGCCCTGCTCCAGCTAATGTAGCTGCAGACGAATGACACGTCATAACACAACGTGGGGCCTAGTCCCAGCGGTCCGCGGCGCTACTCACAGACGCTATAAATATCCCAAAATTTATTGGCTACGGAGTATTAATTTTGATGAAAAAATGGTTACATTTTTTTATAATTCCATACGTTTTTACATATTGGTGCCATTATAGGGCCGTGAAGCTATAACACGCAGCTTTATTAGTGATTATTGTAGTAATATTTAAACTATGGTATGTAAATTCGATCAAGTTTGAATAAAAATTAATATTTCTTGAGCATCAATGGTACCCTAAAATTTGGTATTCGTTTGATTGTGTAGACTAGCTGGTATAGATATTAAATACTGCAAGTTACAACCCTACAGTGCCCGAATGCAGTAGGGGAGCCTGTTCTACCTTGGCCGGTTGGCTTTTTCAAAGTATTCCTAAGTTTTTCAATTCTAATGCCTGGGCTGTTCGATAGGTCTTTAACGACCATCTTATATAGGGTTAATCGTTTACTGCCATTTGATTTTAGGTGACTAAAGTTTTATGTTTACTATAATTTTTGAAGTCTGATAGTTTTAAACGAGTTATATCTAATTGTCAAATAAATTTTAAAAACTTACGTTTTTTTTAATTTATTTTATTAAAGCAGTTACGTGCTATAATACATTAAAATACTTAACATTCGCCATTTTGTTCAAGATGACACAGTTCTGTACCTTGGCCAGTGTCGATCGAAAATAATTAAAATTGTCATGAGAATAACTTAAAAAAATGGTACTACTAGAAATTCGTATGTTTACGTCGTCGTAAACATACGAACATAGAAGTTCGTATGTTTACGACGACGGTATATGATGCGTTTAGGGTGAGAAAGCGTTTGTCGCTGTTTTCATTGCGTTCTGTGATCTGTCATATAAGCAGGTATTAAAAGTTTGTTGTTTATGTTTAATCTTGCAAAGAAAAAATCATATAATATTTTGTACAAATGCTATTTCTTCATTAAATATGTCACAAGACTTTTTCAACGAAGAAATAAATAGCACTAGAATCCCACGGGATACTTTTCGGGATAAAAGTAGCCTATATTTTAATCCAAAACCTCAACTACTGCCATACCAACTTCGGTAGTTTTTGCGTAAAAGAGTCCTCTATCCCCACAAGGACATATTTTATGATAGCAGTAGGATTAGTTTTAAAATTAATATTTTTCTTAAGTATTTACCTTTTAAACAGGAATTTTTCGTATGTATAAGGTACAACGCGGCACTAGCCATACCTTGGCTAGTGCCATCGGGTATGTTCTACTTTGGCCACTTTTAGAACTTTTTTTAACGTCTAACAGAATTGTTATGTACCTACAGTAAGTCAAATTGTAATGAATAACGGTAAACTACAACAGGCTCCTTATTATACTCTCTCTCTATTTGTATAATATTTTCTAATAGACTTTCGGACGACTATTATTATCACTTAATGCTCACAATTGCTCCACTAATAGTTTACTAGTGTCTAATAGTTATGACATTTTAATCAATTTAATTTAATTGTTGATGAATAGTTGAAACTTTTAAGTTTAGGTAATATTTAAGCAAACATCTCTTCTTCGCAGAACGAATTATGTACGGCGGACTCACGGATGAAGGATGGCGGACTTATATATCCTTCTTCCGTTGGCGGACTATCGCAATGACGTCACACCGACCGTATTTCGCTCTCTTCGTTTATTTTTAAGATGCAGAAAGAAATGGATTATAGATTATTAATTATTAATTTATTACTACGATATCTAGCACCGATTAGATTTTTTTTTTAATTGCCAGAAGTTTACATCATTTCGCATCAACTCAACTCAAATCACCTACAAAAAAAATTACATTTTAGGTAAAGATCACCTCCCAATCAACTTGTTGTTGAAAAGTATGAATACAAATAACATCTCTAAATACATCATAATATATGAACTAAGAGACCGCCACAAGAAAATTACAGTGATTTTGGGTGTTGTGTTTCAAGTGTTAGCGGCCTGGCCCCCAGGGCTGGCCGTGCCGCAAATTACCTTTCAGCAGGGTTGCCGCTGCCATAACCAGAAATAATGAAACTTGAAAGCTATAAAGCTTTTGGATATGGCAAATAGAAATGTAAACAGTACTGCGACTTAACTCGTTATTAGGTATGCGTTCTTTATTTGCAACTTAATAACGTTTGAATATAATATTTTAATCTATAAACTCATTATTAATAAATATGAGAAGAGCTTTGGATATCTGACATCTTCGTTTTCATTAGTTTTTCATGAAAGCTTGCCTCGTAGAGTACTTAAAACCTTTTGCATTCAAATCCCTCTTTTCAAACTAATAACTTCTTGCTTAGCTTCACACGGTTAATTTGGGTCAGTACAACCCTATGACGCTAACAATCGGCTGTCAAGAGATGATAAATAAAATATACGTCTACATAATAAGTCAGGGTTAAGTGCAAATAGTGAGTAATCTTGAGAATATCTTTAGTAAATAAATAAATACTCAATACATAAGTATCTACTAGTAGGTACTGAAAGTGTACTATCACAAGCAGTAACATTACGAGTACCATGTAACGCTCAATTATCAAGGAAATGTAAACTAATAAGTACAAGAGGCCCAAGGCAGGGGATTGGGGATTGTAAGGACCAGGAAGTAGGAACGCAAGTCGCAACACCAGAGGAGTTACAAGTATATCTTGTGCTGCGAGTGTACATGGGCGGTGATAATCTCTTACCATCAGGCGATCCGTCTGCTCGTTTCCTGGTTCATTTCATTTAAAAAAAAATGCATTTTGTATTGTTGTTTGGTACATCGAAAGAAGTTGAATTCGGACGTTGACAGTGAAATGGCCGTTAGGTCGTCTCCTCTAATCTTGCCTCATAAATCTTCATACAGTGTGCTATAGGTTGATATCATAAAAAAAACACGTACAAAGCGTTCACTTAAGGAAAGGGTTTCAGACAATTGAAGTCTACATAGGTAGGTACATTCGGTTGACGTATAGTATGTAGACTTAATTTGTCTCAATTCCTATCTTTAGGTGACCGTATTATACTAAATAATATGGCCATTTTTTTTTTCTTTTAGGTCTGTAACACATTGCTGACATTGACACACACACGGCTGACATTTAAATGAAAATAGATACACCAAAAAACATATATTTGCATAAGGGACTCGTTTTTATTAGAGTAGATTTCAAAATCTCGATGTCCAATATTTTGTGGCCAGGCTAATGAGAATTTCACACAGGCTAATGATAAGAAAAACAAAAAGTAAATAAACAACAACAATAATCTGTTTTAATGAAAAGTCAGTCATCTACCTAGTCAGTCAGTTTGTGGTGAGACTTCAGACGCTCGACCCTTTTAAAGGTGAAAGACGTCTTCTTTCGGATGTAGTCCACGACGTCCTCAAGCTTCGTGTATCAGTGCAGGCGGTGTGGCGAGCACTTCGCACCGTAGGCGCTGCTCGGTTTCGCTAATAGTTTATGTAAATTGTAATTTGTTTGTTTACTATTTACTTATTTAAACAAGTAGGAAGTAGCTATTTTGATTATTTAAGTCTAAGATTAAACTACCAATAGCTACGAGAAACAGCGTGAAATTTTGTGTTAAGTGTTTGTAAAAGTTGTTTTAAAACCTGTCTTTATTTAACACCAGCGAACCCGAGCAGCGCCTACGGTGCGAAGTGCGCGCCACACCGCCTGCAGTGGTCCACGAAGGGTCGAGCATCTGAAGTCTCACCACAAAGTCAACTTCAGATCCTTTGTGGTGAGAGTACCGACGCATCTTCTACCGACCTTCGAGGTGGAGGAGTTCTGGCCGACGGACGTGATCTACCGGAGATTTCGGGGAAATGAAACGAAGCGCGCATCACGTCGCCGAAACAAGATAATACATGATAAACTACAGTGTGTGTGTAAGAGTGGATGTAAATAATATAGAAAATAAGATATATGTATATTGTATGTATAGTATAAAATTGTGTGTGTGTGTGTTATAAATATATATCTATTGGCTGATACCCATAACACAAGTTAAACTTAGCACGGGATTGGATTGACGTGATATTTAAAATATAATTATGTATGTATTAATATTGTTCTGTATATATTTTTATGTGTATGAATGAAATTAATATATTGAATTGAATTATAAATTGATAATGGAATTGAATTTATTTTACAGTCTTGTCAGCTAAAAAAGCTTATAAAGATGTTTCTTTACTTCATTGAACAAACTACTTACACTTACAACTCAATACAACTTAAGCTGGGATTTACTAAATAATATTATTCACACGGTAAAAACAACAAAACTGCTTAAGTGTAGAATAGTCTAACAAATAAATAACAAAGTAAAAATGCACAAAAAAGTATGAGATAAAACTTATTTTCTAAATTTAAAAGGGGTACCGACTTGAAAATTATGAAGATTGAGTAGACTCAATCTTCATAATTTTTAAGTCGGTACCAGCCCGAACAACATCCTGATAAAACAATATTTAAAATAGAACTCGGTTGGCTGATACTGACTTCAAAATTTTGAAGATTAAGTAGAGAAATAGTTATAATTTAAGCCAAATTTAAAAGAGGATATTATTTATTTAGAAACTTACTTACTTAGAAAATAAGTTTTATTTCATACTTTTTGTGCATTTTTAATTTGGAAATCGGTTTAATTTTTTGTTTAAAAATAATTATTATTATTCCCTTTTTAGTGATATTTGTTAAATTTTTATTAATACATTTTAAGAACGTTTAAAATAAACGTTCGAATATATAATTAAATACGCGCCAAGCTTCCATTAGATATTGTATATAATGATGATGATGACTGTAAGTTACATAATGGCATATGCTTGAAGTTCTTTAAACGATGTCAAAATTTCCAAACGCGTAATCTATAAAGACTGAGGAGTTCTGTTCAGTGCTTTTGGATCCAGGTTATACCTTGGTGCAGGATCTTACTTTTTGGTAGCATATGCTTGGGTTACTTCTGAAAAATTCAAAATCACTATATGTGTCTATATAAATTTTGAGGAGTTCCCTCGATTCCTCATGGATGCCATCATCAGTTCACAGCTTCGGTGACAACGAGACTAATTTCGGATTATACCCAATACATCATAAAAAAGAATTTAGAAAATTGGTCCATAAACGTCAGAGTAATGTTCAAAGATACCTGTGTCGGTGTAAAATACTATGAGAAGTATCTATTATAACATCATTATATCATGATTTATAGTGTGATGATGGTGGTGATGATGATCATTACTTTAATTGAAAAATTGGCTTATGCTTGCAGTTCCTTGAGCAACGCCGATATCCCCAAACATGTATCTATAAGAAGTCAGGAAATCTGTTCAGTACTTTTGGATCCATACCTTATACCCTTTAAAAAAAATCTTATACCCTTTACATAAAAAAAATAATTTTGAAAATCGGTAACAGACGGCGGAGTTATCGTTGAACATACAAAAATATATGCAGGCGAACAAATGTTCGCCTGTATATATTTTAATACTCATTTTTATTGAAAGTAAAAAACAATAAATAATTATGAGTTCAGTTATTCAGTTTACTAAAATATTACAATTACCTTATACTTATGTGTTTTTAATATATATAATTTGTATGTATATAATAATGTTGTTGTTTGTATAATATGCAGTTTTACTGTAGTGACATAAAATCTTCATAATATAGGTAATTAATGTATAAAAACCGCTACCAACCTAAGTTTATTTGTATTCATTCCGTGACAGGCTTTGCCTAGTGTATGTAAATAATGATTACTGTGTTGAATTTTGAATTTGTATAATATTATAGTATTAAGTGACTTTAAGATAAAACAGTGAATTAAAATAAATACCTGTAGTAATTCCTTTGCAAGAAATAAAAGTCATTTTTTCATTTTATGTTTATTTTCTTACTTAAATATATAAAAATATAAACTAAAATAAATTTAGATACTCTTGTATTGTGTAATAACTCTATAATAACTCACAAGTTACCGGTGAGCCTTTTACTACATGTTAAAGGCTGAGAGCATCTTGTATGTACCCAAAAATAATAGTATAATATTATGATAATAAGTAACATTGTGTACATATGTGAACATATAATTACATTTTGTAAAAACATAAATTTTAATTACTAAATACAAATCTTTATTTCCAAGGTAGTTTCAGAGACTTGCTTAAGAACGACATTTTTTACTATAATGTAGGTCAGGGGCGTGCGCTCCATATAGGCAGAAATGCAGTGCTTTACTTGTCATTCACAGATATTTTAATAAAACGTTCGTACGTTTTAGATGACTTTTATTAATAGTAAATAAATTAATTAAAAAATATAATAACTTAAAAACGCCTAATATTTTATAAATAGCAACTAATGCCGTTATGTTCTGCAGGAAAAATCATCGCATGTGTGTGTAATTTTCATACTTCGCAAACGCACACACCCATGAATATCGACATAAATAAACAGCGATAAGTCATGCGGCGGGAGATGGCCGAACCGAGAGCCGAGCCGAGAGCTTCGGTTCGGCTATCCGATTGCTTCCAAAAACCGCCGAACTGGCTTGTTGGAAATTATTCGTTGCCTATAATCCGAGTAAAAACAATACGACGCGAATCTAATGAATCATGTACGCACAATATGCATTTTTGTTTAGTAAGGTATTATTTGTTTAAATAGAAGAAACGTTTTGTGTTTCGCGGGGGCCATATTGCATATTTCATGTGATAAGCATTGTTCACAATTTAATCGCTCTAGTTTATTTATAGTTTTCTTAAAAGATTTTTCATTTTAACATTTGAAAGTGTGTACATTTAACAACAAATCACTACAATTATTATAGAAACTCAGTAATAAGTACTGAGTTTCTCTAATAATTGTAGTGATTTGCTTTTACTAGTGAATTAGTCGATTTTTTTAAAATGTTATTTGACTGTGAGGTTTTGAAAATGTGTGTTTATTAAAAATTAAAAATAACAAGTTCTCACAATTGTCATTCAGTGAAAAGATTCAAATTCTGTCTAAAGGTAGGTGTGTACCCGAGTTACAACAATTAAACCAGCAAAAAAATAATGTAACTCGAAATTTTCATGTTAAAAGTTATGAAACGTATAACTGGCTGTGTGGTTGTGTACACACAATTAAATTATATTGTTTTCCTTGCATATTATTTAGTAATTTACATCGGGATGTAGTAATCTCAAGTAACCGAAACCTGTTAAACCGGAAATATGTGAAAATTGAAGCTGACTGGTGAGTAGTTATAATAGTTTAAAATATGCTTATTATTTTACTTATTAGAATTTCTTCCGCCGCGATGATCGATCGCTGTTTTGTCTGCGTTGCCGTAGAAGATGTACATAAATAGTAGTACATCTAAGACTTGCTCTGTTGGCATGGTTTCGACTTAGAGATCCGTCGCTTGGCTGTAGCTATGCTAAAAATCTATAAACGAAAAAGTTTTTGTGACCGAGTACTTCGCCGCATACCTAGTGTCATAATCCTATGCACGCCACTGATGTAGGTATGCATATTATACACCTAAAGATTGGTGTCAGCTGGTATAGTAGCGTGTAAATATTACAAACTACAAAATAAGAAATTTATATAAAAAACAAAGTGTTGAATACTTGAATACAATGAATTAAAAACTAGGTATTGACAATTATTATGATGTTATGAATACTTTAGATTGAATTCTATTGACTTTTTAAGCAATATTCAACGCCATAAGCGCAGACAATGACTAGAGTTTCCAATCATTATTATTTACAAATAACAGCTGATCATGTTGTTCGTAATTAGACATAAATCCATCTTCCTAGGTGTCTTGATCGTTAGTTCGTTAACGATCAAGATGACGATCTGCTAAGTGTCACGTAAGGCCTCTTGTCTAGGCATTGTATGGAGAAAAGCGTTTGAGCAATTCGTTGTTTGAGTGGTTCGTTAGCCTTATCGTTCAAAATGGCTGTTTGGCTACCATTATTTTTAACGATACGATTAAACATGTCATTTAACGCATGCTTATGTCAATCCATACATTTTTTATTTGCGATGTTCGCCGTCAATATTATCGAATGAGACTAGACGCCCAGATATGGTCAAGCACAACTTGTACCAGGCTAATTATTATTTTACGCCTGACACTTCTTCTTTACTGATTTATAAACACGCTAATTAAGCTACATCAAATGTATTAATTTTTTATAAGAGGGAAACTAATGTCCTTTCCTTATAATTATAATTTATGTAGATTTATCAAATAGAAAATGCGATATAGACGATTTTGTTGCAGAAAATGGCAAACGGTCGGCCCTGGCTAATGAGAAGAACGGACTTTAACATTTTTTGTGTAATACTTAGACTGAAATTATTTTAGGAAAAAAATTTGTACCTAATAAGGAATAAAACTCAACTATATAACATTTTTTTTTGTTTTTTTTCAGGCCGAAGAAACATATAGTTTTTAACAAAGACACAAAACAAGAAGAGAAGAACTGAACAATAAGGAAAGGTTATCCGGCTTCCAAAAAAAGGAGGCGGTTATACGTTCGTAACATACAATATATAATAACATATAGTATATAACATACATGTTATATACTATATGTTATTATATATTATTATATATTAATATATATATTGTATGTTCAACGACTAAATTAGACTCCGCCGTCTGTTTACCGATTTTCAATATTTTTTTTGATGTAAAGGGTTTAAACCAATTAGATGTCAAAAGGACAAATTTCGAGGGAACTCCTCGAAATTTACGAGTGTTCGACGTAGGTAAACTCTATAAAATATTAGGATATTGTTTGAGTTGGTACCGTCTTCGAGACTTTAAATAATTCCCCTTTTAAATTTAAAAGGGGAATTATTTAGAAAATAATATTTATTTCATATTATTTTGTGTATTTTTACTTTGGAAGTCGGTTAAATTTTTAACTAATATTCGAAAGTGAATATTTATGCAGATGCACATAATTTGCAACAAGAGTGCAAAATTCCGCACGGAATGCTCGCGTTTTGTCATAAACTGGAACAAGTATTTGATGAAATCAACACATTGTGATGTATGGGGGAAACTGTAACACGAGCTAAATTATTTTACACTCGATGTTGCCCGCGACTTCGTAGGCACTAAAGAAAATCACGCGCGTTCATTTTGCCATTATAACAAATAGCCTATGTGATATCTCCTTCTTCGTGGTCTACTCTATATATTTGCCAAATTACATAAAAATCGGTCCAGTACTTTCGAAGCCCATTCAATACATACATAAGTACAATTAAATATTTGTCTTAATAATATTAGTGTAGATTTTAAACGAATTGCAAATGTTGTTGCAATTGTTGTTTATTAATATGTTGAATCAATACACAAGATTTTTTGGTTTCTAAAACTTATAAAAGTATGTCGTTTTATTTTTTTTTAACATTGGCTATTCTGTCAAATTTTTCTGCTAGTGTACTGTAATTAGTTCATGTGTTACCTATGTAATTAGCACTAGATAATTCCATCACTGAAAACAATGAAATAGGTCTTGAAATTCAACCAACACATACATCCAGTGGAAAGGATTACACGTTACAATGAGCCCTGTCACCTTTATACGCTATATCAAGTCATGACGTGAATATTAAATTCAAAAATCAATCACAGAAATCGAAATGTACATTTCTCTCCGACTTTTCTATTGACTTTGATTTAGAAACCGCCCAAGTGCGTGTAGGACTCGCGCACGAAGTTTTCCGTATAAAAATCATAACAAATACATTAGTTACTTAAATATTTATTTTATTCTGTTCCTAGTATTTGTTTTTATAGCAGCATCATCTGTGAAAATTTTAACTGTCTAAAATAAATGTGAGGGAATATTGAATAGTGAAAATAGTGAAATATAAAATTAAATATTTCCCTTCCCTCATATCTGTTTTAACCCTATCACGGTTCATGAGACACATCATATTATATAGCCTGGTGCATCATACATGTGGTGATAGACAGACGGACACACGGACGGACAGCGGAGTATTTTTTTTATTTTTTTATTTAGCTAGCAACATACATTTCTTATTAACTAAGACACAATTATATAGAGTAATACAAGAATATTTTAACTACATATACAATTTAGTGAGCATCCGAGTCTGAGCTAGATAACTGAATATCTGTATTTCAGACAGCAGCGCTTTTTATTTTACAATTTTACATTATCTTAGTGCATGGTATTTACTTATTTTATGAAATAAAACATTTCAAATAGTACATGGAATAATACATTACAGACGGAGTTATCGAGTGTCGGATAGCATCCTTGTGTAGTTATATGTGAGTGTATGTGAATGTGAGTGTATGTGAAGTAGGACAGAATGAGATTAGTGACATTAAGTAGTTGTTCAGTTTCGTCATATTCTAGTTTATGTAGGTTTTAAATAATTCCTTCTTTCCCTCTTTTTTTTGTTTAAATTGTGTAGGTTTATAGATTTGCTAATTTTTGTATACTAGTTATGGACCCAAGAAAGTAAAGAATCTATTGACAAAATGATGTATAAATGTTGGTATATTGGGGAAGGTTATATATTTGAGACGACGTTTAGATTCAAAGGCACACTTTGAGTGTTGTTTCATAATTGTGAGTAAAATAAATAGTTGACGGACTGATACGACTTCAAAAGTGTGATAGTTGAACGGGCAAAAAGTGTAGATTTTGAGAACTGCTCTTTGAGCCTTTTTAAGCGGTTTAATGACAGTTTTTGCAGCACCACCCCATGCAGTGATGCACTATAGTTTGGGCAAGAACCACGTAGTTTTGTTTGATTAATTTATGTCAGCCAAATTTCTTATATTTTTAAACACATAAATTAACTTTCGCAATCTCGAAGTAATTAAATTAACATAGTCTTTAAAAGTGAGATTGTCATCAATAGTAACACCAAGATCAACTGTATTGGTGGCCAGCAGCATAGGATATTGGCATAAGTCAACATTGCAGCAGTCATGTGCATACAAAGAAAACGAGGGATTTGAGATTGGAGTATTTCGTATAGAGAAAGGTATAAAACCAGTTTTCTTTTTGCGTTTAGAGTTTTAACCAATGATACACAGCATCAAAACCCTCCTGTGCTATTCTATAAACATCTTCCCAGTTATCAGCTGAAAAGAAGAGCGCTGTGTCATCCGCATAAGAGATGATCTTGCCCTCCTTTAAAAGAAGATCGCAAAGATCATTTATGTATATTAAGAAGAGAGTTGGTCCCAGTATACTACCTTGCGGCACACCGTAGCTTACAGGTAGATCACCACTAATAATGTGGTGATCTACCTGTAAGCTATCTTCTCTATCCCCAATCTTAGTGGATTGAAATCGATTCGAGAGGTAATCTTTAATCAGTTTTAGTTGTTTACCACGAATACCCAACCTGTCTAGTTTGTTAAGAAGCAGAGGCATCGAGACCGTATCAAACACCTTTGCTAGGTCTATAAATATGCCAATTGTTTTTTTACCGGTATCAAGATTCTTAACTACATGATAAACAAGCTCGTGGACTGCATCACAGGTTGATTTATGAGCTCTAAATCAAAACTGGTTAATAGAAAGTAATTTTTTTGTTTCTAAAAATTGTATAATTCTACTATTTATTATGTGTTCCAAGAGTTTAGAAACCGTTGGGAAAATAATGATCGGCCTTTAGTTTGTTACTTCCATGCCCATTCCATGATAGATCATCCTAAAACCTCTTTAGGAAAAATATTTTGAGCGAAATCAGACAATAACTTTTGAACTAAATATTAGGGGAGATGACTACATGTAAAATATTTAGTTTTAATAATATACTCAGAAATATTGAGGCATTACTACTTTGTAAATGTAAAAAATATAATATTTTATGTGTAGTATAATTATTACATACATCTAAAAAGTACAAAAAAGTTTTTTTTTTTGCTAAATTAGTAAACAAAACCTACATCATTAGTTTACTTACATCATATACAAATCATTAATTATGGTAAGTAGGTATGTACTTACACCCACAAATATCGGAGATATTTACAAATATGTTCTTGCGGCCTTATACTTCATACACTTTTACCTAGGCGTGACGTCACAGCTAGGTACGATTTTAGTATGGAGCGTTTTCACGAGCCTTGCGAAATTTTGTATACAAATCGCTGTACCTTTGAAAGTATTAACTTGTGATATACTGTTTCTTCTGAGAAGTTACTCATATTTAAGAGTACTATTCATTTGTGCAATAATAAATTCATTCATCTAGCCCATAGTTTCTCAACCTTATTTTGCTCACCGCCCACTTTGAGAATATATTTTTTTCTAGAGCCCCCAATCTTAATTTTACTTACCATCTGTCGCGAATTTAAAACAGCTATTGCCATTATTATATTTTAACGTAAGATATTATATTATAGTCGTAAGATAGGAATATGACCCCTATCTTATTTCTGAGTTTAAAATGAAGAATGAAAGAATAATGTTTCAATGGGAGCAATTAAAACGCATGCTTAGTTATATTGAGGAATATTTTTTTTTGACATTCAAAAGACATGAATTTATGACATAACTAATGAGAAGGTTGAATTTGATGCATTTTAAGGAGTTTGTTAATATCAGGCTCCATTTTACTTAAAAACAACCGTAAGTCGCCGCGTTCAGTAACTTGAAGCCGATTTCTCTTTTTAGTTACCAACGTTGCTACAGCACTAAATTCACGTTCAGCTAAATAGGAAGATGGGAATGCTACTAGAAATCGTTGAACAATCAACCATAATCCAGGGTACAGTTGTGAAATCGGCTTCTGCATCCAAAATTCTTGGTAGCCATTCTTGAATTTAATTTTTAATTCCTCATTTGTCGTCAGTTCTATTAGTTCTTCTTCTAACTGGGATGATCCTGCTGTGTTAACATTTGAAAAAGGATCCAAAACCCAGTCTGGTATGTCCATGTTTAAAACGTCCTGGAATCGTTCCTTGAAATCTCTGTGGAGGTTTTCCAAGTGTTGACAGTAAACAAGCAAGTCGTCGTTATTGAATGATACTCCTGATAAATTTGGGAAGTTATTGAATTCCCGTCTGCCAATATTTCTTTTGTATAATAGTAGTTTGGATACGAAAGCAGCAATGCTATTTTTTGTCTTAATCAAGTTTAAGTCATCACCTTGAAGTTGGAGGTTGACATCATTAAACAATTTATCAAGTCTGTCACAGGTCTGTCAAGTACGCAATATCGTTCTTTGATGAGATGAGGTTGTCGCGCAATTCTGGGTCTTTGTTTTCTAGGAACTCTATCACAGATCCAAACAGATTGTAAAATCGAGTCAAGCAAGTACCTTTTGACAGCCAGCGCACCTCTGTGTGAAGCAGCAGTCGGTTGAAATCTTCATCATTGGCAATACAAATCTGACTAAATAATCTGTCATTCAACGAGTTACTTCTGATTTTATTAACTGATCTGATGACATATTGCAGTGATATATGGAGGCGTTCATTCAGATTTTTCGTAACCAAATGCTGGCGATGAATTACGCAATGCACAGCAAGCACGTCAGGAACTTTATTTTTTAAGCACGCTATGAAGCCTTTGTGACGCCCTGTCATAGCCGGTGCGCCATCCGTAGCAACTGACAAATATTATTCAAAGTAATTTCCTTTTCAGCACAAAACTTTTCCAGAGTATTAAATATAGTTTCTCCTTTTGTATCCGTTTCCAAATTTGTAGCAAACAATAGTTCTTGACATATTTTCTCATGCTCCATGTAAAGTGGACTCATCCAGCTGAATTGAAAATTGACAAGTCTGCAGATAATTGCACAATGATTCTTCAATGTTTTTAGCCATCTCATCAATTCGTCTTTGCACAGAACTATTGCTCAAAGGAATTTTTCGGATAATATCTGCAGCTGCTCTCGGGTAGGCACCTCTAAAAAGCGTGCCATGTCTTCGTATACTGTGTCGTGGCCCATGTAATTTGTTCAACTTACTACTTATTTTATTGGTCCCTTCTGTATATAAGCCATGTTTGACTGCTTGTTTACAGGAAAACTGGTAAGTAATATTCTTATTTATTTACGCGTATGTCGGCTGCAGTAGATATGTTGTAACTTGTAATTAACAAGGGATAACCTAATTAACGAGAAATGATAACATGAAACATTTACCTGTAATGTAATACATATTTCCCGATACCTACATGTTGGAAACTCAGATTAGGTATAAAATAAAAGGATTGGAAATATGATATGGATGTACCAATAGTGCTTAATTGTTATAGCGGTTATAGTATGTATGACCTATCTGCCTACACGCTGAAAATATCCATGATGGTATCGTGCGAATGATTATCTTTTTTTTTAAGAAAAATTATTTCCACCATTAACAAATGTACGCGTACAAAGAAATGAATATTCACTTAATGAATATGCACTAGCTTTTGATCGCGAATTTGTCGGCGTGGAACCGCATTGCACCCCGTGGGATGTGTATTTCGAAAAATCCGATTTTAACTAATTTCTCCATGCCAAAATAACTATCAGCGTGCCAAAATTTAACGCCATTCGTTCAGTTGTTGATATTTCACTATACAAATATTGGATTTAGGGTTTGAATTAAAAAAAAAAACTCAAATACTTATGGAATAATTAGAATTTATTACCTCGGATGCTAAATTTAATGGAAACCGAGACAGGTTTTAAATGTTCTGCATACAAACTTTCAACCCTTTGAATTTTTCAAAATAACTTCTAAGTGTCAATTAAAACAACTGTCCAAATTCCACGATAATTCTACAATTAGCGGTTGTCGCTGTGCGAGCGTTTACATGTCAGTAGTCAGTGAGGACATCTTCTTTTATATTATTATAGTTCCTTTTATAGATTTTTAGAAGTAATTCCGATTATATTTACCAACCACACATTCTACTAAAGACTAAACTTTCGTATTATTTATTCGTCTATATATCTAGACGTCATTGATATCTATGAAACACTATCAGTAGCGTCTCTATTACTTAAATCCTAATCCTTTAAACCTCTTCGGCCCGCTTAAACATCCGTCCGTTGTGAAGACCGCTGTGTGAGAATCCGTACTCGCCGTTGGTACATGTGGCGTATGGAACGGTCACCCTAGGCAGCGACCGTGGCCTCGGCTTCCGTTGAGTCAGACTCAATTAAAAGCTATTGCAGGGTCGTGCGAAATGACCGAGCTCCCCCTGCCCCACAGGAAGCATTTGTCTAAGCTGACCGTTCCAATATTTGTATTGCTTTCTTCCACACTCAACGGATAATAACAACGCGTCAAAGTTCTTGATCTACTACAACAAGACACGTACTTCTAAATTCGTAGTCGCAATTAAATAGTAATATTGTTAATTTATATGTACTAAATTGTTTTATTCACAAATAATATATTATGTATTTGAAAGCCATAAATTCTGCCTAATGAGTCGCCATTGCTTTGATAAACTAATTATAGAACGAGCCAATCTGAGGCCTGTATAAATAGATTACCTTTTGAAGGTAAACTAGGGTTGTTAAAACTTTTAAATAAAACAATTATAGCCAGAATATCAATCATTATTATTGTTATGAAATAAAAAAGTGTTTACTGTACCTACATGCGAATCCGACGTCTCATCTTCATCCGGATCATCTTTCTTGTTAGACAATCAGGTGATCAGCCTGCATTGCCCTAACCAGACTTGAAAACAAATTTTATTGCTGTTTTAACACAGGGATCGAACCCTTGCGACCGGAGGTCATGGATCAAGAGGCAAGCTCTAAACCATTGGGCTACCGAGGCGACTGTAAGATATTTATAGCCGCAAGATGTGCTGAAAGCTTGACAAAGTAAATTCTATTTAACTCTACCAACAGGTCCAAAATAGCTGATATTTTATAGTATGTGGCCATTTTAGATCTCCAACTATACTAAAACTATATAAGTGTGCTCAAGTAAATAGTAGCAAAGTCGACTATCTTAATCAAGAGTAGGTCGTAAGATGTCATAATGAGATTGATAGAATACTCTATAATATGTAGATTATTCAAAAAATAATTCGAAAAGTGACTGTCATTTTTGCAGGACTTACAAAGTCACGGGTTAACCAATCTTGAACTTTTGGGATTGATTTTACAATGAAAAAAACCCTGGCGCCGCGATCACAATGCTTAAGGAGAATCGACAATTAATAAGCCTTAATTAATTACCTTGCATGCATTCGGCAAACGCTGTTGGACTTTTTACACGCATCTAGTCGTCGCAGTGAAACAATCCTTTATATAGAAACACTACATGCCAACACGCAGTGATGCTTATGTTTCATAATTTTTATTTTTTCTCCGTTAATCATACGTTTCAATACCGTTACAATTCAGTTTCAAACTCGCTTTGTTTCATTAGTTTTAAATCAGGTTCTATACTGATTGCTTTCATCTAATATTTAGGGGAATTTAACAAAACATTTCAAATGTTTTTGATTGTCATGATTTTATTACAACTATTGTCATGATTTTATTACAACTATTCTTCAATACAATCTGTTTACTTTTACTTTTTATTTATTTTTGTCGTCGTTATTGTCTTGGATTCGTACACAAGAATATGCTTTTTCCACCGGAATTTTTGTTTAAATCCTTACGAATTAGCTATTCTTTGTAGAGCTTTAAGTTCGGTTTGATTCCAGCGTATGATACCAAATGAGTAGGTGAGTACGGGTATGGGGTATGTATTTATGGCTTTTGTTAAATTTTTGCGTTAAGATGTGTGTGCAGAATTTGTGTAAGCTTTCTCTATTCCCTTTTCTACCGCTAGAATTTTTCATTTGTCTATCCCAAACTCCATACGTATGTTGCTTGAAAATATTTGTGTCAGATCAGCCAGTGTGTGTATGTTCTTTTGTGTGTTTTCAAAGAGTTTGATGTCATCCATGCACATGAGGTGTGAAAGTATGCTGTCGGTTATATTTAATGTTGAATCTTATGTTATTTTTATTATGAATGTATGATAGTAGGTTAAGTGCTAAGCAGAACCATAAGGGGCTTAAAGAATCTCCTTGGAATATTCCTCTACGTATTGAGATAAAATCGGTTTCAATAGTATTGTCAGAGTCAATAATTTTTAATCTGGTAATCCACTGTGGTATAATATTTTCAAGAAATTTTGTGATGATGGGACTGATTTTGTAGTGCTGAAGTATGTAGATAAACCAGGAATGCGGGACAGAATCTAATAATATATGTATATTGTATACTGCGTTTTTGTTTCAGTGCTTGCTGTGATGCTACAGAGTCTATTATAAGTTGTTCCTTACACCCTTGACTGTTTTTGCGGCAACCTTTTTGTTCTTCTGCTAGTATGTTATTTTTGTGTATATGAGTTTATATGTATTCGCTAAGGCAAGCTGTAATTATTTTGTTGATAGTTTGTAGGCAAGTTATAGGTCCGTACTTTGATGGATTTGTTGCATCTAATTTATCTTTTGGGAGCATATAAGTGATCCCTTGTGTGATGTATAGTGGCATCGTTTCAAGTGATTGTATGAATGTAGTAATCTGTTTCTATAGTAGTGTATGTGTGCACAAAAACCTCTTGTACCAGAATTTGTGTATGTCATCGGAGTCTGTGATCTTCCAATTGTGTGTTTTATTAATAACAGCTTTGATCTGGTCTATGTGTATTTGTTCAAAGGTCATTTCTGGTAAATCCGTAAACTTCTCCTTATCTTCTTCAATCCAGTTTTTTGGTTCATGCTCAACCCGGTTAGACCAAATTTGTGACCAAAATGTATGCATGGATTCAGGTATAGGTAACTTTGTCTGAGCTATCTTCTGAATTAATTTGTTCCTGTGTAAGTTTTCTATAAAATAGTTTTTCATTATTACTAAACTGTTTATTTTGTGTTTTTCTTAATGTACATTCTTTGTATCTTTTTAAGCGGTTAAGTTATTGTTTAAGTGTATCTAAAAAGTGTATAATGTCAGTATTTTCTGTTCCGTGCTGTGTATGTATTCTGTATAGTTCTTTTATTTTGTGGATGTATTTTTCTAGGCGAGTTGATCTGACACCCCTACTATATTCAGTAAGTCTACCAATACTTTTTCTGAGGTTACTTATTTTGTTTTCAAGCCGTTTTTGCCAGGACGTATGTTGTTGCTGCATACATTATGTATCATTTTTACACCACATGAAGTGATTGAAGTGTAAGCTGCAGTGTATATATAAGTCTGAAGTATCTGTGTCATTATTGAGTAAATTAGGTAGTATAGTTGTATTTAGGTAACTGACAATAATCAAAGCTAGTTTTTTGGAAGTTTTTAGTCGTGTGGTTGGGTCCACGTCTTTAAATGTATGAAAAATTTCAGAAAATAGGTCTTCTAATTGTTTTTGCGAGTCAGTAGGTAGTTTTTCAAAATTATTTTTAACTTGATGAGAGCTCAGGCTTTGGTCAGTAGGGTTTGCTTGCTTATTAGTATACCAGTGTTGTCATCGATTGTGTGTTGTATAGGTCGGTCGTCTTCCATCAGTTTTGTAGTATTTTCTGTAATTTGAGTGTGTATCTAGTTCCTGTCTTACTTCTCCTTGGATTTTATTGAGGTGGTCACTTGTTAGAAGGTGGTTATTCACTATAGACATACGTTGGTCTGCAATTCTTTGAATCGAAAGGTGGGCTATAGAGGGGCATTTAGTGATTATTTCTTTAAGTAACAAGGGTTTGTAAGTTGTAAGGTCAGTTTCGAGTTTTGTAATTTGGTAGTAACTTCTCATGATTATTTCATTAATTTCATCTGACCACCTCATTCTTTGAAATTGTGCATTCTGCTGTAGTTACGCTGTTACCTGATTAATTTTGTAATATAATTACTACTTCCTTTTAAAAATTTAAAAGTTCCTCATAGGTTAAGAGTTGTCTTTGAACTATTCCGCGTCTTTGATCACTTACTCTTTGTTTTGTAGCGGCCATATCGGGAAATTCTGATGAAAAGCGAGTATGTAAATGATTGACGTATGATTTAGTATCCGTTCCTAATTTGGATAGTATGTAATATTGCTGCAATATATATGTAAGCCTTCACTTCTTTACTTCATTTTTGATAATGATGAATTTGATGAACTGGATTTTTGATAAAAATAGCATTTAAATGGTATAAACGGTATAAATGATAAAACTATAGGTCATGTTTTAAATATACCTACTTCATATTGCTAAAATTCATTGACCTTTAGGTATTCTTAATAGAATTGATAAGAATTATAATTAATTTCTCCGCAGTACGAGTATCTGTCGTCATATCTTTAAAAAATATTAATAAGGATTAGTTATAAAATACCTCTCCTAAGACAAGAATAAACTGATATAAATTAGATACTAGAGATATCCATGTTATTCTTATCAATAAGTCACTAAATTTTAATAAAATTAGTAATTTATTTTCATTGAATCGTGATATTTTTATTTATAAAATTAAAAATTTAGCACCAATGATTATATCAGAATGCAGTAGTTTTTTAGGTGTTCGGAACGAGGTTGTTTGCAGTCTGGGCGAGAACCGGACTTTTGACAGCCCTAATTATTCGCAAGTTCGCAACTGGGGATTGAGGCCCCAAATTATGTCTACGAGAAGCGGCGGAGTCATTGCCACGGCTCGCTTCGTACACGAATATAATTATCAAGCAATATGCTTTATATGTAAAACGCTATACACTTTCCTACACGATACCCTGCTATATTATTAGTATAATATTATGTTCTATAAATAAATAAGGATGGAGTTAACGTATTGCGTCCCCTTAACGCCCTACTTGATGCTGTACAAGTCGCAATATTTAGTTTAAATAATGAATTGGAGCTCTACCTCTGTTTAGTATATTCTGTACACAAGTACAAAATACTAGGAATTTTATTTACTTTGTGTCTGAACGGTCTTGTCTTAAAATCATAATATCTTCATTTATTATTATACTTAGAGTCATACCTACCCATATTAGGTACGTGACCTGTTTAGAGGGGAAGTGGGCTCTTCAAAATACTACGCCCGGTCACTTCTTAGGATTTTGTTACGTAGTCAACATCTAGGAAAATCTTGCGCGGCGGCCATTAGCACTACATGAACGGCCTTCGGCATATACTACGGATGATCAAAGTGGGGCGGGAGAGCGTAAAAAATTTGTAAAAATTGGGCACGCTATATGGATACGTTCCCTTACCTAATATTGATTATGGAAGATCAGAATTTTGAAGCTTCTGACGCGGAAGGTTTGTACGGAAATCACATCGCCAATTACAATGCCGACGTAAATAATAAATTACCTGACTTTGGGCAAACGGCACACCTAGAAGCTAGTCCAGTTGTTTCAACTCAAGTCCAAGGTAAATCCTGCCCTATTTAAAAGGGGCCGGTAGTGTTATCGTTCGGTCTGCACGAGCCGTTTTTTTCAATTTTATCTCTATCGGTTTGGCAAGCATCTGCCGCCGGGTCCTGGCCCCTGGGTTCAGGGCCGCGTAAGTGGGGGCATGAAACATGTGTACATGCCCTAAAATATTTGCCAAATTAATAGATAACACTTAGCACAATGAACTTTTACATGTGGTGTTTATATTACATGTGTCGTAATTCTTGAATTAATTACCGACTAGACATGCTACGTTTTACTGGTACTTCAGTCGGGGAAAGCCAAAATATAATCACAATATATTCTAATAAAGTAACCATCAAGCAACATATTACAGTTTTAAGATCTAGAAAGTTTTTGGCACTGAATTCACTTACAATAAGTCTAAGCCTTAGGGCCCGTTTCACAATCGCCGAATAAGTGACGAATAGCTTATCCGGAAGTTTTGACGCTGCTTGCTTTATACTGAACGACATAGACAAAACTTCCGGATAAGCTATTTGTCACATTTGTAAAAATGGCCCTTAGACTAATAATTGTAAGTGAAATTTGCTTAAATTGTATGTAGAGGCCTTGTAGGCTTCTAGCCTACAATAAACAAAATGGCTATAAGAAGACGGTACCTCTATTTAATGTACCTACTACTCGTCTGTACCTGGCCTTGGTACAATCCGTGCGAATTCCAAGGCCAAAGAGTGACGACATGGTAATTTGACATAGGTAGGTACGTTTCCGGCGCTAGCACCTGTGGAACAATGAGAGGTCCTTTAAATGTTTAATTTATAAAATGTACCTAAGGCCCCTTCTAAAATGTTGGCATAATGAGTTACCTAATTAGTTTTGCAAACTAATGGAATAATGCTTTAAGCAATATTTGGTATAGAAAAAGGTCTTTGACTATTCAAATTGTATAGGTAGATATTTTTATTCTGTTTAAAATAAACAGAACGAAAATATTTACATAGCTATCTATATGTATTGAAAATATAATTAATTTAAGCATCAGAGCATATTCGATCTCATTATTATACGACGTCATAAAAAATCCACTTTCCAGTCGTATGCATTATAATAATAATAGATAAAATGTCTTGTCTTTTAGAAATGGATAATATTATGTATTTAATAATAATTAGTAAGCTTTATGATCGAACCTGAGCACTAGTGTTGAATGCTGATGTAACGAATGCTATAAAAGCTCAAGTTATATCACCAAAAGCTCCACCATATAGAGGTTTTAAGTTACGTCATCGTTGATCGATAAATCATAATATTACAGCGAGGCAAAATGGCGACAAATCTGCGAGTTTCCCACGGGCCGGGCGTTCGATTCCGGTTTCGTCTTAAATGTTTGTTGTCAAATTAATCTGTATTCACTAAGTATGCGTCGGCCGTCGACTGGTCGGACCACTATTCATTCATAGCCTGTGGAATGCTAGCTCGTGGCTCGCCTCGACCTTCGCCGGGCAAAAACTGTGTGAGCGGCCAGAAAGTATGTAGAAGTACCAGAATAAGAGCTCTTCGTCCCGTAGCCCGTATCCCGACAGCCGTGCGACAGAACTTCGTATTATTCATCCCATGGTTTTTGTGTTCACGGAACGTCTAGACTAGATCGCTTCTTCGTAAATTACGGTTAGGAATTTATCATTTTCCCATTGTTCATATCGATCTATTCATACTGAAATGTTTATTACAATTAGTTACGTATCTAGAATTGAAATTCACAAATACTTTTCTACCGTCTATGCCGGAGGTAAGAGCAACTTAGTTAGATGTTAGTAGTTACTAAGTTACTTTGTAGACTAGGTAAATACTCATATCCATGCAAAGTTTCATCTTCCTTGCACATGACGAAATCATAAGGGTTCCAAGACGTGAACTACGGAACCCTAAAAAAAGGAATAATTGAGTTAAGTGACAGCGATGCTTATGTCACTCAGCGATGCATAAGTCAAATCCCATACATTTTTGTTTGCGAACTTCGTCGTCGTAATTAGCGATGGCAACTTGGCTAAAGTCTTCTCTTTTACTCGAAATATAATACAATAATTATGGTAAAAACATTAAAGCATTAAGCGTAGAATGTAATTTTATAAGAAACCTCCACACTCACATATTAATTGTCTAATTTTAAAGACTGCTAACTACCTAAAAGTTAAACCTATATATATATTTTGCTCGAAATAATTGCTTTCTCATTATAAGTCAACGGCCTCATTATTTGGCGCGTTGTCAATGCATTATCAATATTAGCTATCTACAATGTTGTCACTACTGCGTTACCGACCGTTAGGTAACCGATACCAACCTGGGATTATAATTGTTATTCGCAATCCGGCGGGCCCGGGTAAATTCAAAGCACTGAAAATACATGATGTTCTTCCAGTCAGTGTCCAAACTTTCAGGAGTTAACATACTCTTGAATATAAGCAACTTTTACTATGGTATCAACTTTCCCACTTGAAGAAAAAAAGAGTTTTTCCTACAAATTGCTTTTTGTAGAAAACAGCAGATTTTTTTTTCAAGTCGGAAAGTTGATGCCATAGTAAAAGTTGATTATATTCAAGAGTATATTCACTCCCGAAAGTTTCGATACTGAATGAAAAAACACCCCTATAAGTTATTGTATTAACTTTATTGTAATAACAATAGAGTTGAAAATCGAAGTTTGGAGTGTCGTCTTGTCAGATTTGACATTGACATTTGACTCGACACTCGTGTGTTCGATTTTCAGCTTTATGGTATTAGCGAAGAGTTCTAATTTTACTGCTCTGAATTTTCCCTGCCATACGGACTCCGGACAATATAGAGTATAGATCCAGCCTTACGAATTTTTTTCTCCTACTAAGTAGTATCTCACTACTTCCATCGATCATACCATAATCATACACAATATATTAAAGTGTTTTTCCGTACTTTCACTCACAAGTCAGCAAGCCACAACGCAAGTTATTTTCATCCATAAATATGTAATCCAGTTAATCTATAACTGGTCGTCCAATAAATTCCGAAGTAAATATCGTTTTACGAGTGATACCTACAGCCTCCAGCCTACAGCCTACTGCTCGAACATAAAAAAAATGTGAAACCGCGAAGCTTTGCTTATTCGAAATTAAACTTTTATAGACATGTAAATTGTAATAAACCAATTTTAAAGAGTATGGGTATCTCACACTACTTTTATAAAATTATAATTTGTAACCTTCCTAACAATAAGGACCTAAAACACAAAACTTTCCTTGAGCGCGGTGTGCACTTTTTTCATTAACATCATCAAAATATATAATAATATATACTTGCTGCAGGATAGGCTTAGTCTAGTGCAGGCGCCAATGTTACACAAAACTAATAAGTCTGTATAATTTTTTAATTAAATATGCCTGTACGGAACATTATTGTACTCCATAGTACAGATGTAATGTTTCGCAAGTAAAATTATTCTTATTCTTCTTATATCTG
This sequence comes from Phengaris alcon alcon, assembly GCA_037179445.1. Lineage (NCBI taxonomy): Eukaryota > Metazoa > Arthropoda > Insecta > Lepidoptera > Lycaenidae > Phengaris > Phengaris alcon. The sequence goes on along the minus strand of JAYRCH010000055.1, from coordinate 2,483,156 downwards.
CCTTAAGGCCCATATTATGTTTGAGCAGTTTAACCGATATTTTCGCCATGTAGGCCGCAGACCGCATGTTTGATATGAAACTATATGGGCTGATTTAATGATGGTAAGTATATTATCCAACTTTGATCAGTTCAAGCGATATTTCGGCTACGTGGTATACCGGAGCGCTGAAAACCCTGCGGCACCTCAGTTACGTCACCGCCCGCGCCGCGCGCCGCTCGCAGGCGACCAAGGACAGTAAACACGACAGGTCAACGGCCCCCGCTCTAGTCGCGCGACCCTGAAACCGCCAAACTATTGGGGCCCATAGTTTTCCTCCTTTTTAACCGACTTCCAAGAAAAGGAGGCGGTTATACGTTCGGTTATATATATATATTTGTATGTTCAACGATTACTCGATTACCGCCGTCTGTGGACCGATTTAAAAAAAAAAAGTATAAGAAGGAGGTATAGGGTATAATCCCAAACCACCAAGGTATATATACCCTGGATCCAAAAGTATTGACCAGAACTTCTGACTCCTTATAGATAAATGTTTGGTGATTTCGGCGTTGTTTATAGAACTGCAAGTATATGCCACTATGTTAATTACAGTAATCATCATCATCACCTGGTGGTCATCATAACATACACCATCACATCATGATAGGTACTTTAATATTTTTCACCGAAACGGATATCTTTGAACATTACTTTGCCGCTTGTGAACCTAATTGCAAAATTATTTTGTTGTTGTAAAGGCTATAATTCGAAATTTGCCCCTTGGTCACCAAATTGGTGAACTGATGATGGGATCCATGAGGAATCGAAATAACTCCTCGAAATTTATATGAACACATATTATGGTGATTTCAATTTTTTCTGAAGTAGTCCAAGCATATGCTACCAAAAAGTAAGATTTTGCACCAAGATATTCCCTGGATCCAAAAATACTGGACAGAACTCCTGTGTCCTTATAGATACATGTTTGGGGATTCCGGCGTTGTTTAAAGAATTGCAAGCATATGCCATCATACCACTTACAGTAATCATCATCATCATCACCACCTCTTACGAACACCAACATATTATTATGATGAAACAGCCTCTGTGGTCCAGTGGTTTAGAGCTCGGCTCTCGACTCGGAGGTCGTGGGTTCGATTCCCGCATTGGAACAACTAAAAATGTTGTTACCAAGTTTGGTTAGGACAATGCAGGCTGATCACCTGATTGTCTGACAAGAAAGATGATCCATGCATCGGATGGGCATGTAAAAAGTCGGACCTGCGCCCGTCCCATTGGGTTTCGAGAGTAAAGGAAGAGAGAGTACTCTTGCGTACTGCGCACACACTTGGGCACTAGGGAAGCCCTAGCCTGTATAATAGGTAAGGATTTGGATAATTGTCTTCAAATGTAAGTGAAGCCGATAAGAATGGAGAATGGAGGAACCCCACGCCACTGCTAACTACTCATCAGAGTTTTGTGCACCGATATCAATGTCTTTGAAAATTTTCTATTGCCAAAATTATATTCGTGATCATCATCATCACTATATTTAATACTTACTGTTACATTTTCGCTGCCGACTTTAACAATAGATAATAATAATTATTTAATATAATAGTATCAAATCACTATCGTCACTGGTGATTGTTAAGTAGATCCGCAGATCGGTAAAGCTTATTTGGGGAAATACCACGGCCTCTCAGAAAAGTGGTATGAAATAACGCTTGAGTTTGTTTTGCCGAAAGAGTGAGAATAGCGGAGGCTTTTTTGTATTAATAACTTTCTTAAAATGTGTTCATAATAATATAGATAATAAATTTAACTAAAAACAGAATAAATATTATTTTTAAACAAAAAATTAAAACCAACTTCCAAAGTAAAAATGCACAAAGAAGTATGAAATAAAACTTATTTTCTAAATAATTCCACTTTTAAATGCGACTAAAATTTTAACTATTTCTCTACCCAATCTTCTTAATTTTGAAGTCGGTACCAGCAAATTTGAACGTAAGTTCTATAAAATACGAGTATTGTAAGATATTGTTTGACCTGGTACCTACTTTAAAACTTAAGAAGAAATAGTTAAAATTTTAGCCGAATTTAAAAGTGGAATTATTTAGAAAATAAGTTTTATTTCATACTTTTTTGTGCATTTTTTATTTTGGAAGTCGGTTTTAATTATTTGTTTAAATAATTTACTTAGTTTACTACATTTGTAGTTTAAGAGCAGGAAATAATTAATTTACTTATGGTTTTCTATTTAATTACATATTACTATTTATAGTTTTACAAAGTTTGTAGCTTATTCTATGTATTAAAGTAAAATAACTGATTATCTGAGCTTGTAAAGCTAAGACGAAAATGTCACTTAAACTTAAACATTTGTGTTAGTTAATCAATTAGTTAATCAAAGTCAATATTTATAGAAAACCAAGAGCATGTCAGGACATGTCTAAGGAGGGTTCCGTAAATATCAACGCGTAATAGGTTCTTTTCAAATTACTTCATGTTACTGTCCGATTTCGTTCAAAATAATTTTCTTAAAGAGTTTTTGGAATTATCTATCAGCATGGAAACTTACAAGTTTCTATATCTTATAGTTTAGAAATGCTAGGGGGAGGACCAACTTACAAACCACTTTGGAGGCCGATTACTCGAAAATCGACTCTCGGTCGACTTTGTAAAATGTCATGTTTGAAATTTTGCCTTTATTTTAAAAGACCTATTCAACGATACCCCACACGATGGGGTAGAATGATAAAATATTTTTCATCCCACTTCACATGTACGGAGAGCCACTCCGAAAATGTATAATTATTATTATTATTTGATGTCAAATCCGAGATCTGTATACAATCTACAACTATAAATTTTATCCATTTATATTCATAATTTCAGAAGCTTGAAGCGCGGACAGACAGTCAGACAGACGGATAGAGCAAAACTATTAGGGATCCTATTGTATTACGGAACCCTAAATAACAAAGGTCATGATGATTCATTCTTAATTGATTGACTGATACCGAGTCGGGAGGTAAAAAGATCATGGTTATGCGGGTAGATACCTACCTAAATAAAGACAGACCTGACACAATTATTGTTACCGGAATCGCCTGTATCCTGTCGAGGTAACCTCCCTAACATGTTCTGACATAGCTGTTAATACGACTATATTGGAAGGCAGTCTTCGATTGGTCTGTTCTTCGTTGTAGAAAGTAACGAGTGATCAACGGAAAAGAAAGCTTATTACGTATACATTAGAACGCGAATTGCTCAGCCTCTTTCTTTTTGACGGTTTGGATAGTTTTTGCTAGGTTTGACCGTTTTTGGCGGTTGCTAGGAAGGTAATAGGTATTCGATAGAGTTCGTACACAGGACGAAATAGGCGTGACGACTGACGACACGCGGTTTCGTCGGTGCATGAGTACCAGCTCTATAGTATTTTACAATGAATAATATTATTTATAGTAATAAATAATTCAGGTATTTATTTACATACAAAAATGATTCCATGATAGGTACTTGGAGGAAAATACAGTCGGTACATAACATACGATAGAATCAGCCATGAAAGTCATGAAGGACCCTGAATACTCTACATTTCGGGCTCTTAAAAGTAATTTCATAACACATAAGCTCTATCAAAGTTCTGTGTATGAAATAGGTAGCTATTACGACAAATATACCCTGATAATTATTAAGAGGGCGTATAAAGGTAAATTATCGATCTTAGATTTGATTTTTACATTCGATACGAGTATTAAGCCACAAATTGTTCGTTTTTTTTAATATATATAAAACATTATATGTTAAAGAAACTGGAGTGAGTGAAAACATGAAATTTTAATATTTTATCGATAGAAAAAAATCACTAAGTTACGTCTAATTTTCAACTGAAATCTATTTATGTTCAAAACTATGAATATAACCGAGTCAATATTCTAATACATAATATAAAATTATATTATCTAGTGACTGTATTAGCGGTTTAAAAAATATTGTATATTTTATGAGTTATGTGGCATGCTTGACGGGCATATTTTATTTCATTATTTAGTTGTGATCGCTGGAAACGGAATCCTATTTTATTTTAAACGGAACCCCAAGATACAAATATCCTAAGTTACTCCTTATAGCATCAGCTATCTGCGAGTAAAAATAGGGTCAAAATCGGTCCATCCGTTTCAGAGATTAGCCGAATCATACAGACAGACAAACGGACGAACAGACAGACAAAATAAATTAAAATTGATTTTTTGGTGCAGTTGCAGGTTGGTAATACTATCATATGCATTTAGTCTCAAGCTTAAAATTGGACAAACAGACATTTCAATTTTATTTATATGTATGTATAGATTATTATGTATTATTTTTATTCATATGTATTTCGTATTTTCATATTTATTCATATATATTTGAAAAATAGTTAAAATTTTAGAAAAAGTCAAAATCACTATGTGTCCATATAAATTTCGATTTCTCATGGATCCCATCATCAGGTCACCACTTTGGTGTCAAAAGGACCAAGTTGGGATTATACCCTTTATATATATATATATATATATATATATATATATATATATATATATATATATATATATATATATATATATATATATGGTTCTTACATATGAAGTTGGCGTTTTGTCGTACTGGCCACTTTTATGTCAAATATATTTTCTTTGGTTATAATTCCAATTTCAAATTTATACCGCTATTTACTCATGCATTTGTGTTTCGAAAACCGTAATTCATTTGTTTTTTCCTCTTTTGGTTTTTTTGCGTCACTTTGTTTACAAAATGGAAAACTTGAAATATTGTATTATTTTCGAGTACGACTTCCACCGTGGCAACAGTGCTGCAGAAACGGCTCGAAGGATTAATGATGTGTATGGCGGTGGTGTTTCAAAAGAAAACACAGTGATAATAAAGAATTGAAGGCTATTGTGGAAGCGGATCCATCGCAAACCACGTCCGAGTTAGCTGGCTGCGGTGTTAGTGATAAAATTGTTTTAATCCACTTGAAGAAAATTGGGAAAGTGAAAAAGCTTGAAAGGTGGGTACCTCATGAATTGAGTGCAGCAAACCGATAAACACGCGTCGATTGCTGCGTTACATTACTTAACCGGCACAATAATGAAGGGATTTTAAATCAAATCATTACCTGTGATGAAAAGTGGATCCTGTACGATTAATCGGAAACGCTCATCACACGGCCACTGCGGCTTCAGGACAACGCTAGACCACAAACTGCATAACAGACGGCTACCAAATTAGAGGAGCTGTCTAAGACATCCACCGTACTCGCCGGACCTTGCTCCAACAGATTACCATTTTTTTCAAAATTTGGATAACATCTTGCAGGGGAAAAAATTCAACTCTGATGGGGCAGTCCAAATCGCCTTCAGAGATTTTATTGATTCCTGTCCGAATGGTTTTTTAGTAAAGGAATCAATGTACTACCTATGAGATGGTAAAAGTAAATAGATAGCAATGGTATATACTTTGATTAACTAAATATATTATGTTTAAGCAAATCGACTTTATGTTCCTACTTTACAATTTCATATGTAATGACCTAATATATACAGCCGAATGTATAACCGCCTCTATTTTTTGGAAGTCGGTTAAAAATGGATTGCAATTCCTATGTCTCACTAAAACTCGAGAACGGCTGGACCGATTTGGCTTATTTTGGTCTCGAAATAATTGTGGAAGGTTTAAACAGTAAGAAATATTTGAAAAATGACGGGGAAAATACTAAAAACATTGATTAAATTTTCTCATAATTCACTGTGTTCAATCTGTCACTTGACTGTCAAATATTTATAGGTGCGTTCAATTCGTGGTACAAATTTTTTTTTTTTAAATCTGCTAGCCCTATTAGGTTGGTAGATGTAGGAGTAGGAGTATTTAGTTGGAGCTATAGAGGGGTAGGTGTAATTATTAATTTGTTCCAGTTAAGACAGAACAACGTGTGACGGGACAGCTAGTTTATTATTAATTAACTTTGTGACATTTCATATCTTCTTCTGTTATCTGTATAGCCAATAGCACTACTAAAACAAGGAACGTAACTACAATGGAAATATGATTTAATTCGGACAATATAATATTTAATAGCAGTAATCAATTTGTGGCTTTGTCAGTGTCTTATAGTCATATGCCAGTGACTCACGATCTTAGCTCATCTCTACAGTGTATACAATGAGGTTGACTGTTTGTTACTATTAAACTTTAGTTCATTCAAATATAGACGATAGTATTATCACACTTATAAAACTAGTAAATAAAGCATGAAATTCAACGACTGTAAAGTCTGGAACGGGCCTCCTTTGCCAAAACGTGTTGCCCACCAGCTCATTGCTTTATAAGTATGTGGTTTACTACGAACTATGACATCGTTTTAACAGCCTTAATAAGTTGTTACCCCGCGAGTTACAAATTGCAGTAGGACTAATCCGATGAAGGAAGAAACAAGGCCCCTGGCGAATTATCGGATAGTCCGGATTATTATTACTACACATTATTAACCGACTTCCAAAAAGAGGAGGCTGTTATACGTTCGGCTGTGTATATATAAAGAAAGAAAAAGTAAGATTTTGCACAAAGGTATACCCTGGATCCCAAAGTACTGAACGGAACTCCTGACTCCTTATAGATACATGTTTGGAGATTTCAGCATTGTTTAAAGAACTGCAAGCATATGCCACTATATCAATTATAGTAATCATCATCATCACCACCATCAACAGACCATTATGATGATATAAAAGGTTTCCATTATGATGATATAAAAAAAAATTTCTCATAGTATTTTACACAAACACGGATATCTTTGAACATTACTTTGCCGTTTGTGAACCTAATTTTGCAAATATTTGCAAAATTCTTTTGTTGTTTTAAAGGCTATATTTCTAAATTTGTCCCTTGGTCACCGAAGTGGTGATCTGCTGATGGGATTCATGATCGTGGGAACTCTTCGAAATTTATATGGACACATATTATAGTGATTTCGACTTTGTCTGAAGTAGTTCAAGCATATGCTACCAAAATTACTTTTTTCGAAGGTATACCCTGGATCCAAAAGCACTGAACAGAACTCCTGAGTCATTATAGATACATGTTTGGGGATTCCGGCGTTTTTTAAAGAAATGCCAGTATATGCCATCATACCACTTACAGTAATCATCATCATCATCACCACCATCTTCACATGAAACACCAACATAATATTATTATGATGACATAGGTACTAACTACTCATCAGTTTTTTACACCGATATCAATGTCTTTGAAATTATGCTATTGCCAAAATTATATTCGTGATCATCATCATCACTATAGTATATTTAATGCTTACTGCTACATTTTTGCCGCCGACTACTACCAATAGATAATAATAATTATTTAATAATATTATAGTATCTAATCATCATCACTGGTGATTGATTAGTAGGTCCGCAGATCTGTAATGCTTATTTGGGGAAATACCACGGCCTCTCAGAAAACTTACATGAAATAACGCTTGATTTTGTTTTGCCGAGAGAGTGAGAATAGCGGAGACTTTTTTGTTTTATAACTTTCTTAAAATGTACCTATTCTGAATAATAATATAGCTAATAAATTGAACCAGCAAATGTGAACGTGGTTTCTATAAAATATTGTTGGATATTGTTTGGGCTGGTACCGACTTCAAAATTAAGAAGATTGAGTAGAGATATAGTTAAAATTTTATGCGACTTTAAAAGGGGAATTATTTAGTAAATAAGTTTTATTTCATACTTTTTTGTGCATTTTTATTACTTTGGAAGTCGGTTTTAATTTTTGATTAATTTTATCAACATTTGGCAATGCGTGTGGTGCCATTGCGTGCACAGAAGTAACGCGGGTCCGGATAAGCGAAGCTCTACTGAAGGTTTCGAAACTTTTTTTCACGACGCATGAGTCAGCTTGATTATAAAAAAGGCATTTTTGTCGATATTTATTTATATCCATACAAATTTCTTTTTTTATTGAAATATATAAATATTGTAATTTGCTAAAAGTTATCTAAAAGCGACTGACGAGGCGTCGATTAATATTTGTAATAAAAAATGCCTATGTTGAATTTGTGGTTTGCTCCCCTTTGACACCTCTCTACGCTCTCTAGGAAGGCGCACCCCACTGGTTGGGAACTCTTCTCCTACTGTATCAACACTAACACATATTAACAGTTTATTAAGAAAATTATGTTCTAAACCTAATCTATGGTCATTGTTCATTGAGTACAACAAACGGCGATTTCTTAGTTCTTTAAAATTTCAGTTGCATAATATGTATATTAATTTCGCATTTTTGGTAGTTTTTAAAAAAACGCTGACAAAACGTACCTACTTCCAAACGTACTTCGTACAGTTGATACTGTCTAGGACTATACTACTGAAGATAACAGTAGGTAAGTTCCTATTAGCTCACCAATTATGGTTTTCAATACATATAAATATGTCTAAACAAGACCTTTCACAGAAAAATGTTAATCCCCATAATAAATAAAAAATGTTTGCGTTGGTAAAAAGATTCCCTTACCTACCATCTGTTTGATACTATTGAATTCGCTTCCATTGAATTTCGCGTAGAAAACAATAGATACAGATAATTTTACTCTCTATTTTTAAAAAACTCGCTCGATTTTAGCTTAGTTGATAAGTTTTTAACATAAAACAATACTATTGTTTCTAATATTCCGTTAAATAAAGACCCTAAATAGCCTGCTCAGTGCTCATAAAATGTAAAAAAAAATTAAAAAAGCTAGAAAGAGAAAATATAGCCAATAGGAACTTTTACAACCTACCAAATTGCGTAGATAAACCCATTAATAAAAAGTTGAAGGTCAGTTTCAGTGAGTTCAAGCTCTTTTTTTGCTTTTAGTTTTAGATCCCAGAAGTCTATACAATTCTGTATAATCCGTCTCGCACTTGACCAGTTTTTTTGAGCTTTATCAATGTCCGTAATCTTTGTAAGTCGCTGTTGCGTCTTGATATAGAACATAGATTGTAGAACTGCAATATATCTATATCATGATATTGTCGATATCTGCAACCGCGTGCAAGCAAAATATTTCGGTGTCTTCAATGAAAATTCGTGCACTTGCACACAGAAAAAAAAATAAGATTTTCATAATAACCTAGAAATATATGTAATATAAGTTATGAAAATCGTTTTTTTTTCTGTAGTAAAGAATTAGATTACAAAACAAATTTTAATACAACCTACATAAAGACAACCTTTCCTTAAAAATTCCTACTCAAAATTAACCAATCCATAAGTTTGCATAGATTTCGACTTTTTTGCGTTTTAGGCCGATTGCTTGGTTAAACCAATGTTTAACCAAACATTTTCTTACATTACAAAGTTAGTTAAGGTTTGTTATGTAATTTTAAATATATATTAAGGCAACCGATGCTCCAACGGTTAACATTCCATTTTGCCTCACGTTCTAACGCGGGCCGGGATTCTGAGAAACAGCTCGTCCCGCTCGCACTAAGCACGCTACTTTATTATTTGTGCCTTGAAATCCTGCTCATTGTTTGCGTTCTTCAGGCTCATTTCAATACAAGAACTGCCTATCCAGTAACCGGTCAAAGGTTTCATCACTTTCTGAAGTGATGGGTGCTTGCGAAATGTCTATCAAAGACGACAGTCGCATAATTTAAAGCATTTAAAACGAATTCCATTTGTCCTAAATATATACTCGTAGTAAGTAAGTCTTCGGTTCAAAACGTAAGGTGACAGTCGCATTATTTAAGACATTTTAGGCGAATTCCAGTGGTCATATCATTAAACTAAGTTGCAAGAATTTGAAATCAAAACCTCGTTATACACAGATAGTAGACACCATAGGCAATCTTTTTATATTTGCAAGACCGCCAAGTTGATACTCTAACCATAATGGTGGTTTGGAATGGAAATTCATCAGAAGATAATTTGTACAAAATACAAGGTGGTCGTGAGCCGCAACTCGCGTCGCTCGGAGCCCTCGCAATAAGAATAAAGAAAAAGTGTCGCCGCAAGGCGCTCTGCCTTCAAAATGTGCCGCGTTGAAAGCTCAAGCATAAGAGGGTTATAATTGCTTGAGCTTGTTGTTTTCACGCTTATCCACGGATTAAAATATCATTGTTATTATCATTAAGGCCCTCAAGCCTTCACAAATTATAGGATAATCAGAACATTTTATAAATGGTGAGCCATTAGCACTTGGCGTCAGCTAAATGTTGCCTTAGGTTCATCCGTCTCCGTAGACTACATTTCCACGCTACGTTTAGAAGGTAACATAAGCGTGTGTTTGAGTATTTTCTCGTACGCAATAATGACGATATAACTGTGCAGTGTACAAACTACAAATACTTAAACTACTACTATGATGGATGGATAGATGGATGGATGTATGGATGATGGACGTTTGTTACTCTTTCACGCAAAAACTACTGAACAGATTTCAATGAAATTTTGCATGGTAGTAGTTTCTGCTCTGGATTAAAACATAGGATACCTACTATTTATATCTAATACACATTATCCCGAAAAAGTACAGTGTTTCCGTGGGATACTGTATTTACGCGGGCGGAGCCGCGGGCATCAGTTAGTTTGTAAAATAATAATGTTAAAAAGTATTTATATAATGTTAAACTAATTTTACTTTTGTTTCTTTTTGTGTTTAGTAACTTGGTATGTGGTTCGCGGGAACTATTGAAAAGTACGTATTAGTAACGTTATCGAAAGAGAATTTTATTAAAATTATGACAGCGCCCATGCAATTGACATTCGATAAAGTTATTGGTATAGTAGTTGTCAATGTCCCTGCTTGGGTTACAGTCCTACAAAATATGCCCCTTGCATCGTAATTATCATACTGAAATAAAAAAAATTCTTCATCAATGTGTAATGACTAATATTTGATTGAGAACTTTGATATTAAAATCTATTTGATTGAAATCAAAATCAAAATCAAAAAATTTTTATTCAAAATTGGTATTTTTAAATACTCTTTTTGAACGTCGATACTACGTGATGCCTACCACCGGTTCGAGAACTAACCCAGCGAGAAGAGCCGGCAAGAAACTCGTCTGGGGCCATCTTTTACCAAAAAGATGGAAAATTATTCTTTTAAAATCAAAATTATTACAATGTTTACTTATGTCTATGTAACAAATAATAAGATAAGATAAGGAGCCACCTTATTCCCAAGGTGTGCCGTCTTGAATAAAGTCATTAATTTTATAATACGCTTTGGCACACAAACGTTCTTTAACTACTTTTTTAAACTTATTAATGAGAAAGTTTTGAACCTTTTCTGGGATTATATTGTATAAGCGTATACATTGGCCTTTAAAGGATTTACTAACTTTGCTTAGTCTGAACACTGGCATATCTAACTTGTTCTTATTTCTAGTGTTTACACAATGATTATCACATTTCTTTTTGAAGTTGTTTAGATTCTTTCTTACATATAACACATTTTCCAAAATGTATTGAGATGCGACGGTCAGAACTTTTATTTCTTTAAACTTTTCCCTTAGAGATTCAAAAGTCGACATCTTATAAATAGAACGTATAGCACGTTTCTGCAGCACAAATATTGTATTAATGTCCGCAGCGTTTCCCCACAAGAGGATGCCGTACGACATTATGCTATGAAAATAGCTAAAGTAAACTAATCGCGCGGTCTCTATGTCGGTAATTTCTCTAATTTTTTTAACAGCATATGCTGCAGAACTCAGCTTATCTGCCAATTTAGCAATATGTGGTCCCCACTGTAACTTACTATCTAATGTTATACCTAGAAATACAGTGGTGTCTACTAATTTCATTTTCTCATTATTTAATAGTATATTGGTTTGTGCCTGCGTAACATTTGGCAAGCTGAACTTTAAACATTTTGTTTTATTAGAATTCAACAGTAAATTATTAGCATTAAACCAATGTACTATTTTTGAGAGAGCACTATTTACCTCGTCATTGTTAGATTGTCGTCGCTTCACATTAAAAATTAGTGAAGTGTCATCAGCAAAAAGTACTATCTCAGGCTTATCATTAACTAGATAAGGTAGATCATTTATATAGATGAGAAATAGAAAAGGGCCCAAAATAGACCCCTGTGGTACTCCTAGTTTAATTTTAGTACCATTAGACCTTTTGGAATTAACTTCTACAGTCTGTGTTCTATTTATTAGATAAGAGCTTAGAAGCTTTAGTGCCGTGCCCCTTACACCATAATGGTATAATTTCCTGAACAGCGTATCATGCTCCACACAGTCAAATGCTTTGGATAAATCACAGAATATACCAAGTGCATCCTGTGACCTCTCCCAAGCTTCAAATATACTGCACAGAAGACTGATGCCTGCATCTGTTGTGGACCGACCTTTAGTAAAACCAAACTGATTACTATGTAACAATTTATTCGAGTTGAAGTGAAAAAGTAATTGATTTAGAATAATTTTCTCAAAAATTTTACTTAAAGTCGGTAATATGGATATGGGTCTATAGTTAGCTAGGTCTGATTTATTCCCAGCTTTAAAGAGAGGCATCACCTTGCTGTGCTTCATCAAGTCAGGGAACACGCCACTTTTAATACAATTATTAAAAACTAATGCTAGGTGAGGGGCAATGATGTCAATTACTGGTTTTATAACTTTTGTGGACATACCCCAGAGATCAGTTGTACTTTTAATATTAAGTAATTTAAATGCCTTGATAATGTCTCTAGAGTCTATTTATTTGAAAATAAAATTTACATCACATTCCTTCACATTATCTCTAAGTAATTTTTCGGCAACTGTAGGTGATGAATTTAAGTTTTTTGTAGTTGAGATCGGAATGTCTGCAAAAAACTTCTCAAATACTGTCGCAACTTCAATGTCAGAACTAACTTTTTTATCATTAATATAAAGTTCAAATTTAGAGTTGCGACTGGCGACTCTTCCAGTCTCATCTGCAATTATTTTCCAGATGGTTTTCACTTTGTTTTTAGAGTTCTTAATTTTTTCTTTGATGTGAAGAACCTTCGCCGCTTGACATACCTTCTTGAAAATCTTCGAGTATTTCTTGACATATAGTTTAAAAGCTTCACTCCTGTTCATTGACTTCTCGTTATACAAGTCATACAATCTTTGTCTACTAACAATAATACCTGCAGTTGCCCAGTTACTAAAATTATTTCTTTTATTACTAAATCTGACCGATTTAGAAGTAAATACAGAGTCAAATTGGTTTTTTACTACTTTAAATAAATTATTAAAAGTTTTATTTGGATTAATTGACTCATTCAAACATTGAAAACTTGAAAGTAATTTACTTCTAAATTTCTCAATACGTTTTGTGTTTACAGGAATAAACTCAATATTTTCTATCGGATTATTATCACATTTAAGATCAAATGATGCTAGCTGTCCACAGTGATCAGAGTTAAGTACATTAATTATGTCTTTCCTAAAAGGAGTGACATTTGTGAAAATATTATCTATACAAGTAGCTGTTGTTTCACATATACTTGTTGGTTCATAAAATAAATAAATTAGATTATACGATTTGAACAAAGATGTGAATCTAACAGTGGTGGAGTTAGAGTCTAATAAATTAATATTAAAATCACCACATACAATAATCTTCTTATTAGAGACACATACTTTCGTCAGCACTTGATCCATTATTTGTTCAAAAGAATCGTATAAGCTTGATGGAGGCCTGTATACGCATACAATAATAAGGTGGCTCAACTCAATACAAGCCAACTCAATAATTCGTTCACTAGACAGTTTTACAATATCTTTACGTTCTTTACATTTCAATTTATTATTAATCAAAATTAAGGAGCCACCCCTAATGACATTTTCTCGACAGAAAGAGCTCCCTACTTGGTGATCACAATAGTTAAATATTAATTCATGATTTTTTAACCAATGTTCTGTTACGCATATAATGTCAATTTTAAATTCATTTAAAAATAACTCAAGTTCTAATTCTTTCCCTATTATGCCTTGTAAATTTTGATGCACCAAGTTTATATTAAAATTACAGTTTTTCCCAGAGTTCTTACTAGGCCCTTCGTAGGAGGCATCAGTATAAATATTTCCAGCTAAGAAATTGCTAGAGTGAGCCTCTGTTGTCCTATAATCTAATTTAAATTATTTGGAACATATTCCAAGTTTTTACTAATAAAATTGTCAGTATAAGAACACTGCTAATTGGATGATCAATATTCATTTTGATATCGTCCATTTTCTCAGAAGAGTGTTTAGTTTAATTCGTATAATTTTATTAAATATTGAGAATCCAAATAAACTTAAAGCAGAAATTAAAAGCAACGATACGTAGGTACAGGAAATCTAATTCAAAAGAAGCATGCAGTTATAATACAGTTTGATATCATATTAATAATTATACGAACAAATTATTACAACAGTCAACTGCTTGTGAATTAAATTCCCTGATAGTACTTTTTACAGTGTACAACACAATGACAATATATAATTCACAAAATTTGAAGCTTTTAGCGGGACACATCATACCTAATTAACCTAATGGTAGAGATTTTGGTGCATGGGTCTCCCACAATCTGTCTTTACTTAGTGACTTCTTAGGAGGAGGTGAGTAATCAGAACAATGCTTACCTACGAAACATGCAGTGGCATGGGGTCCCATCGGCTTCACTTACCACTTACCTTTTGTAGACCCTCATCCAAATCAGTACGTATTACACAGGTTAGGGCTTGACTATAAAGCAGAACCAGCCTTCGCCACTGGAAACAAGCATAAACAAGAATATTGTATGGGTGCTATGTCTGTCTATAAGTTTGTACAAGCAGCACGCTAGTCGCTATCCCACTGAAGGGGATTCAAATGCAGTTTATTTTTTCATATTCCTTCACGTTTTCCGTTAAACTGAGTAAGGTTTGCTTAGAGTTTAGACATAGTCGCGTGCCAAATGCAATACTTATAACAATTTGTAATATTCGCTATCATATTAATACTATAAATTAAGTATAAACATGTTTATGAAACCGCCAAGCCCTGCGAGTGCGGTAGCCGGTAAGGCCTCGCTAAATGGTATGCGGTCGTGGCGAACTTCCTGCGACAACCTGAGAAGTACCTCTGAAGGTCCTACATGGCTTCGAGATTGTTTTTTTTTAGATTTGCGAAGGATGTTGCTTTGGTATGATGACATGGTGTTTTGGATTTTTTAGTAATTGACACTACAAATTGTGTGAAATACGCATGGAGTTTTAGAGATATTCGAGCATAAAAACAACAAAAAGATGTTGTCAAAGTGCTCCGCGAAATTTCGAAATAACCAACCTCGGCGTTTTGACAGATCGGTTGATTGTGGTTGTAGACATGTTTGAGGTTGGGACGTAATTAGGACCAAGGACCTGAGTGACGAGGGCCCACCCAGCGGGCAAAACATTAATTATTATTACCACTTAATTGTTCCATGATTCCAATATTCGCACATTTCTCACTGTAGATTTGACGCTCATGGTTGCGGGTTCTATGTTCTAACCTTCTCGGTCTCTAGAATGTAGGAACGACTAAGAGTCTTAGTAAGAGACTTGTATGAAAACTTGCAGAGTTGTAGTAAGGCTCTTGACTTCAATTTTTCTTTTAACTATTTAATTACACTCTTTCTTAAACAATGCGCAATTGGCCGACTGAGTCAATCTTCAATTGCTTAAAACTTGTAAAATAACGTCCCTGTACCTACATTAATTTCTTCCGTAGTATCATCATTTTCAAAATTATGAAAATTAGTCTAAAAGCTAAGGCTATAAAATTCCACATTTACAAGCCGCCGCTCACAATCCGACACGAGAAAAATTATGTAGTTGCGTGCCAGCGCTGGCACGTGTGTCAGAGGCTTTACCTATACTAGGGCTGCCACAATAAATCGATTGGGCTATGATATGGTGCCTCGTTCCAGTACTTAAAATTAGCCTTAGAGGTCATCTAAAAAGTTTAGGTATATTTAATAATAGGTCACCTAACGAAGAGCATGTCTAAGGAGGGTTCTGCAACTGAACATTGAAGCAATTTAAGAAGTAATTAAATAAAATAAGTAATATATGAAGAAATTAATGAGATATATAATAAATAATGAGAGATATAAAAAACAGTTACTTTTTTTATAATTTCATTTAATTCTTATTTTAAGTTGCAAATGTTTAAAATTACAATCTGAATAAATAAAAACAAAATAATATAATTATATTTATTTTTTCACATTTACAAATATTTTTAATTACTTCTTAAATTGCTTCAATGTTCAGTTTTGCTTAAACATCGAAGTAAAAAAAATCATCGTAGAAACAGGTTAACTTTTGCTCAGGAACATCGACTTTGGAACGCGGACCAATGGAGTAAGATATTGTTTAGTGATGAGTGCAGAATTCTCTTAAATCAAATTGACGGCAGGCAAAGAATATACAGACGCAAAGGAGAACGATACATTCATAAAATTTTGAAACTACAGTTGCATACGGTGGTGGATCAATAATGGTTTGGGCGGGCATTTGTTTGGGAGATCGCACAGACTTGGCTAGATTGACAGAGGGAGTCTGACTGCAGACCGCTATATCAGAGAAGTTTTAGAAGAAAATGTCGTACCGTTTGCCCCATATATCGGTGACAATTTTGTTTTTATGCAGGATAATGCTCGGCCGCATACCGCTCGGGTAACTCAAGCTTATCTTAATGATATGAATATCACTGTTATGGAGTGGCCGGCGAGATCACCGGATATGAACCCAATAGAGCACGTTTGGGACTTGCTGAAAAGAAAAGTTAAGTCCAGAATTCCAGCTCCTGCCAACGTGGGTGAACTTCGAATCGCCGTAGTTGAGGAATGGCGGAGACTATCCCAGGAGACCATCGATAACATCATTCTCAGTATGCCTAGACGGGTAGAAACTTTAATAAGAGCACGTGGAGACAATACGCGATATTAATCACCATTTTTCTAATTAATTTAATTGTTATTATAATATTAATTTTCACTTTTCCCGGTTACATCAAAAGTTCAAAAATGTACCATTTTTCACAAATAGCCTTTACTCGCAAAATCTGTTCTTAATGTGATCTCATTTTAAGTAAAACAAATGAAACTTTAAATAACAAAAGAAGTGTAGTAAGTAGATTTTAAAATAAAACCATATTTTTTAATTATGGACCTTTTTTTT
This sequence comes from Phengaris alcon alcon, assembly GCA_037179445.1. NCBI lineage: Eukaryota > Metazoa > Arthropoda > Insecta > Lepidoptera > Lycaenidae > Phengaris > Phengaris alcon. The sequence goes on along the minus strand of JAYRCH010000055.1, from coordinate 2,465,958 downwards.
GTGTTCCGCTAAATATGCCGGTGTGTTTATATTAAAACTGAATAATTAACGTAAATAATAATTAATAAAGCGAGTGAAGCCGCGGACAAAGGTTTGTCAATCCAAAATCAGAAATCAAAATAATCTTAAATACATGCCATATTATGTACTTAAATAGTTTGTCCTTATGTCATGATTATTGTATTTAAATTATTGTGAAAAAACATAAAAATTTTGGGTGTGAATATTAGGCATTCCATACTAGACAGCCATGAATTCCGAAGATGGCGAAAGAATGTTGGCAAAAAAAAAACCAAATCCGTCGACTAAATAATAGTACTTATTATTTGTCAACTTAAAATTAAAATCCGACCGCGAGATATTATTTTGGCGAACAAAATATAACCGTCTTGGCAATAACTTAAGAGCCTACATTTTATTTAAGAATGGGCACATATTTTTTAACCGAATTCCAAAAAAGGAGGCGGTTATACGTTCGGCTGTATATATTAGGTCCTTACATATGAAATTGGCGTTTTGTCGTTCTGGCCACTTTGATCTCAAATATAATTATCTTCTTTGTTTAGGAATTCCAATTTCAAATTTATACCGCTATTTACTCATGCATTTGTGTTTCGAAAACCGTAATTCATTTGTTTTTTCCTCTTTTGATTTTTTCTTTGCGTCACTCTGTTTACAAAATTTAAAACTTGAAATATCCTATTATTTTCGAGTAAGAGTTCCACCGTGGCTGGCACCAGTGCTGCAGAAACGTCTCGAAGGATTAATGATGTGTATGGCAGCGGTGTTGCAAAAGAAAACACAGTGCGTTTTTGGTTCCAACTTTTTCGTTCTGGAAATTTCGACCTGCATAACAAGCCCCGTGGACGGCCGGAGACCAAAGATCCATCGCAAACCACGTCCGAGTTAGCTGCAGGCTGGGGTGTTAGTGATAAAACTGTTTTAATCCACTTAAGGCAAATTGGGAAAGTGAAAAAGCTGGAAAGGTGGGTACCTCATGAATTGAGTGCAGCAAACTGACAAACGCGCGTCGACTGCTACGTTACATTACTCAACCGGCTCAATAATGAAGGGATTTTAAATCGAATCATTACCTGTGATGAAAAGTGGATCCTATACGGTAATCGGAAATGCTCATCGCAATGGCCCTTGCAAGCCTGGCAAGCCAGCCAAAGCCTGCCCCAAGCGAAAATTGACTCAAGAAAAGTTACTTGTGAGCGTTTGGTGGACTAGTGCCGGTGTCGTTCACTACAGCTTTCTTAAATCTGGCCAAACAATCACGGCAGATGTCTATTGCCAGCAACTGCAAATCATGATGGAAAAGCTAGCTGCTAACAACCGAGGTTGGTCATTCGCTCTAGGCCATTGCTGCTTCAGGACAACGCTAGACCACACACTGCACAACAGACGGCTACAAAATTAGAGGAAAAAAGGCTTCAATTGGAATGTCTAAGACATCAACCGTACTCCCCGGACCTTGCACCAACAGATTACCATTTTTCTTCAAATTTTGGATAACTTCTTGCAAGGGAAAAAATTCAACTCCGATGGGGCAGTCCAAAGCGCCTTCAAAGATTTTATTGATTCCTGTCCGAATGGTTTTTTTAGTAAAGGAATCAATGAACTACCTATGAGATGGCAAAAGTGCATAGATAGCAATGGTATATATATGTACTTTGATTAAATAAATATATTATGTTTAAAAAAATCGACTTTATGTTCCTCCTTTACAAAACGCCAATTTCATATGTAATGACCTAATATATACATTTTTTGTATGTTCAACGATTATTCGAGACTAACGAGAGCAAAGCTACCAGAAAAGTTGAACGCAAGTTCTATAAAATATTCTTTTATCAGGATTTTGTTCGGGCTGGTATCGACTTCAAAATATGTGACACCAAAATGTATAAAATATTTTTATTTGTAATCTTTATCGCTAAAAAAACATACCTGTACAAAATATGTTTTTAAAATTTATCGTGAATTAATAGTGTAATTTAATCATCAAAAAGTATTTTTTTGATAATCCCGCACAAAATTCAAAAAAGGATATATGTACTGGCGGAACGAAATGTGACGTCATCGTACAGACGAAAGTGTATCAACTTTCAAATATCTTTTTTTTATATTTATGGTGGAACATATTAAATCATTGCCAGTGTCAATTTTCATTGTGTCAAGTGAAACAGAATTTTTGTATAAGGCTAATTATGATTATAAGACTATATTATGATCCGGAATCCGGAAGGCCGAAGAAAGTTCTGAGCACTTAAAATAGAAATCTGCGCTAATACAATAGAGTTGAAAATCGAACACATGAGTGTTGAGACAAATGGCAATATCATATTATATGACAGCAGCTCGACACTCGTAACTTCCATTTTCACCTCTATTGTTTTAGGGCAGAGTTCTATTTTCAGTGCACTGAATTTTCCAGGGCCAGGCGGATTCCGGGTGATATAGTCTCAGGCTCCCAGCGTAATAACCCTGAGAGTAGAGAAATATCTATCCTCGAAATGTATGTTTTTTTATAATTCGTATAATGATAATGAAAATAAATAAATTCGAAAAAGAAATCTATAAATTCTCGATACTGGCAGCACACATGGTGCATTTTTTTTTTTTTTAATTTATTCATGACCATGGATACAAAGTCCTTCAGTCGGGCACATGGTGCAAAACCTTTGGTACTGCCATTGCCATAAATAATAGAAGAAGTTAATTCATGGAATTTTGCCGGGGAATTCAATGGGTGACGTTCTGGATTTTGTGTTATTTCGGTTCTTAATGTGTAATATTGGTAGAATATTAACCATTAAATATTCGTTAACGTGCACGAAAGTGTGGGAAAGTGGTACAACTTCTAAAAACCTCCTATTTTGTGTTTCCCTCCAAAACTCACTAGAAAATTTCAGTAAAGCTTCTACCACTTTACTGAATCGACTGACTCATTGACTGCACTGACTATTTGGACTTTGACTAGACTTTAGACTTGACCATTGAGGAATACGGTGTTGAAAATTGAAACAAAAATTCTATTTCCTGCCTTTTAACTTGACACTGGCAAATAGTTTAAGCCGACGCCATATATTTAAATAAAAAAAAAGTTAATTCAAGTTTTCTTTGGTTTGTTGTTTTCAAAATATGAATGTTTATTTATTAGATTTACTTATCACTAAGATATTATATAAAAATTAATGAATTAAATATGTTTACGAACTTTTCCTTATCTAGATTGTTTTCGTCGAGGTTTGTAAATAAAACAAGTATGCGTAGGAAATCTATTTCAATGTACGGACTGATCTTCACAACAATATAAAGTGCTCAAACAAGATACACTGTCTCTTCTCATCGCCTTACACTTTTTCTTACATACTTGCACCTTTCGGCGTACGAAAATAAACTTTGTCAGGTGCAGATTTTGTGTTATTTTCGCACATAGGGACGACACAATATTTATAACATGGTTTGCTGTGCTTTTCCATGGTAATAAGTTGATTTTATTACTTATTTTTATAACTTTGTGAACTAATCACTTCGTTGTTTGTTTACATCTAACTTGTGTATGACTATGACTGTATGTCAAAGTCAAAAAATTATTTTAACTGTCAACTGTCTGTTTTAGGTGCGATGACGTTCTGACGTCATCACACACAACTCAAGCGCGCGAAAGTGACGTTTTTAAATCGCCCAAAAATTATTGTGATTTTAAAATATTTTTTCCAACCTAATGGATAATATTTTTGATGTGTTATATATATGTATATTTGGTAATGTTATTAACGTTTACGTTATAAACCATTAGAAACGTTTAAAAAAATACATGCATATTACCTATTATGAAGATTGTGTAGAGTAATCGTTAAAATTTTAGCCGAATCTAAAAGAGGAATTATTTAGAAAATCAGTTTTATTTCATACTTTTTTGGTGCATTTTTACTTTATTTCCTAATATTGTATGTAAGTAATTTAAAAAAAAACAGAATATACCACACAATAGAGTAAACCGAGAAAAAAATCATCCCCACTTTCTTTTTCATTTTATGCTGCCAAAAAACTATATACTATATATAGTATATAGTTTTTTCTATAGAAAGTCTATAAATAGACTATATAGACTATATACTATATCTATATAGATATTCTATACGTAATCTATAAGTGTACTAAATTTTATTAATTTAAATTAATTATTACAGAAGTTAGCAGGGATGGACAGACAGATGGACAGACAGACGGACAGACCTAGATGGACAGGTGGACGGACATAGCGAAACTATAGGGTCACTTGTGTAATACGGAACCTTAAAAAGGACTTCTCTGTTCCCGGCTTGAACCTTGATACAGCAGTCCTGCGTGAAAATAAAGAAAAAACTCATATTTTACTTTTAATTCGACTCCTAAACCATTTCTTTTTTCCCACAATCCTTTTTATCTTAATCACAAGTACCTACAAACATCCATGGCGAATGCAGTCTGTGGGCGGCATTCAATCTGTCATTACTCGTTTGAATTCTTTTCTTTTTTTTTTAAAACGTCTAAAGCTGTACAACAACTATTAAATTCCCAGTTTAGATTGGTTTTTGGGAAAAGAAAAAAAATTCAGTTGCGTTGCGCCATAGAAATGTGCAATAAAAAGAGGAGTCTTGAAAACTAGTCTGCGATCGTTGCTTTTCTTTCTTTCTTTCTCGCGACCACTCCTTGAATTATTTTAATAGTTCTGTTAATGGCATATTCTATGAATACTGAATAGAATTTTATCGAGGAGACGGCGCGGCGTGTAGGTTAATGACTTTACACGTAGAATGTTGCTGAATAATCCAAGGAAAATATTTTATGGCCCATCAAAAAATATTGAATCGCGCCGCCGAAGTTGCTGATAATATTTAATCTAAAAACTTAATGTTAACTTATTACGTAATACGTAACACCTACCAACCTATTTGATGGAAAAGCTTAGTTGATTTAAAGAGTTTGATAAGAATTCTAAACGAAAAAGGCCTAGTCAACTAATCACTGATGTCAACCTACATTTCAATGAGTAGGTAACTAGTACTAAGTATTGATTTCATTCAATTCAAAAGCTGTTAAAGCTTTAGAATTTAATTAGCTATGCCTTGGTCTTAACTTATTTAACCTTAAGTATTTAGTATGTTGTAAATTGTAATCTGATATTGAACTTTTACCGATACAGTGCTGTGATGTGAGCATTGAGCAGAAATTTGTGCTGGTTTGTTTTGGCCTACCTACCTGATTTAAAGTAACACAATAATTAATAATTAAAATTGAAAGCAACAATTTTGCTTAGCAAAGTACGCTTTGTCTCGATTATTACTTATTTTCCAACAAATAGGTTGTTACTAGGTGGTCCTAGGTAGGTGAATTATCAATTATTACTTACCAATGTTATAAAATTAAAACTTTTTCATAATCGGATAATTTCTATGTGCGCAAGTTCTAAGTAAAGTATTAGCCGTATGAAAATAAGCTCATTCAGATGTTAAAAAAATACTATTTTTATTAGTTCTACGACTGAGGTAAAAATATAACAATTAACTCAAAAATAAATATAATAAACGCCATGAAATATGATTTTGTAAATAGAACGAGAGGCAGGAATCGGAATAAAGTGCGAGCGAGTTAGGAAACGTGTTATGTATTCGAACGTCGAATCGGGAGAAACCTGCGTGCGGGCCTCACGGGCGCCCCCCGCGCCCCGCCCCGCCGATCATATGTTCGCGGGCCGGCGCAAGCGGCTGGCAGCACTGTGACTCGGGCACTCGCCGCCGTCGCAACACTACGTCCAACTCGCTCCGGTGCGATCAGCTGGCCGCATAACGGAGCCCTAGATAAGCCGCCGCGCGGTGTGATGGAGTTACTGTGTGCGGAGCGCGTGAGCCCCGGCAGTGAGGGTCGGGTGGCGCCGGCCGCCACCGCCTCCGCGGACCCCGTGCTGCTGCAGCGCCGCGTGCTGGACAACCTGCTGCGCACAGAGGAGCGCTACGCCGTCACCGCCACCTACTTCGGCACCGTGCAGACCGAGGTCACCCCGCACATGCGCCGCGTCGTCACCGAGTGGATGCTAGAGGTGAGCGCCCGCCGCCGCCCGTCGCTCGGCCGCACCTACGATCGCCATTTTGTTCTTCATGCACGTGGAGCACCATCGCCGGCACTTCCCCGTAGCGAACATTACGAAGGAATTTAGCGATAACGGTCGACTTATCAGCTAATCCGGCCGGTAGGTGCTAGTAGACGTTGTTTACACGATCAGCTGATTGTGCCGGAATGAAATGTGAACTGAGTATAAGGTTCGTGTTCAGTATTTTGACGTCTCGCATTACTCAAATTGACGTACGAGCAATATTAATAAGCTCGAGTATGCATTTCAGAACAATTTATGTGAGGAGGTAAATCAAAAAGTTTAACATTAGGTGTGACTAATGCGGAGTAAGTACGTTAGTATCGTGCGACGCCGGAAGGTATAAATTATAAACTATCCCGGCGTTATGATTCAATTTTCTTACGGCTCGTAGGCAGAGGATCGTTCGAAGTAGCCGGACGTAACGCTAGGTGGCGAGGGGCCCCGGCTGCGGTCGCCGACCGGCGCGGCGCTCAGTCGTTCTATTTGAATAATCAGCTGATTTTGACACGCACACAGCTGACGCCAAACGCGCTCTTATCTGCTCGCTGCGGCCGTTCAGATAGCATCAGAATATCATTGGCCGTATGTGAAATTATTCAATGTTGTCGTTTTAAAAACTTTAGTGCAATAAACATAAGTTTTTTATCTCGCTGTTTAAAATTAGATTTTGTGCGTATTTCGTATTATAGTAAGAGTATCGTGGGCCAGTGGCTCGTTAGACAAAACCGATCAGCTGTAACCGCCCGGCGCGGCCACGTGGGCTGCAGCCCGACGGTTGCGCCGCGGCCCGCGCCAGCCGCCGGCTGACGTCACGAGGCGAGCGCCTCACTACGCCGACTGAGTTTGCCCGTTTGCACTTTGCAGTCTTGACTCCGTCTAAACCAGTCGCATACCAAATTTCAGCACAAGCAGACCGAAACCGCCGCTGTAAGGTCACTGACATCGCAAATTATCCACAATTATTGAAAAAAATCAAATAAACACGTTCACCAAAGTCGACGTCGCCGCTTATGGAATACGGACAGACCTTTTAATTAACATTTTGATTACCTACACGACGGTTTCATGTAAATTGTGTAATTATTGGCTTTTCAAACTGTAATTCGATTTTGTAGTTTTTCAATTATATTTCTTTAAAATTAGACATTACAATTTGAAAGCGAATAATAATATTTAACGATTACAGTAATACAAAAAAAATCTCGTTTCTAAAAATCATTAAAACTATTAGTCATACTATTATTTTTGTTATGCAATGATTCCTATTTAGCAATAAATATGTAAGTATAATACTTAATTATTTTCACTGTATGTTGCATTTTGTCTACTGGTTGAATACGGAATTAATGGCTTATTCCGTATTCAACCACGAGATTTTCGACCCTTGTCTTACGTCGCATCGTCGTTATAAGAACGAGGGAAGAATAAACCTTATTATTCAGACTATTATGTTGTTTAGATGTTGCCCGCAACATAGGTACCCGTAAATGGAAATTTCTGGAGAACGTACATTCTGCCGCGATAAAAAGTAGCTTAGGTAGGTGTTAATCTAGAGACTAAACTACTAGGTACCATACCAAATTTCATAAAAATCCGTTCAGTAGGTTTCGTGTAAAAGAATCACTAACATCTATACGTCCTCACAAACTTTCACATTTATAGTAATAGTAGTATGAAGTAGTATATAATACTCTCCTAAGTACATCATAATAAATGTAATACAAAAGAAAATGCATACATATTAGGCATTTATCATAAGCAGGTTGTATCGTATGTGAGGAGAGGACAACAGCTGGAGACATCAGCTGGCAGTCACAGACGAAAGAGAGACGGAAGACAAGCTTCATACATCTTATATGTGACAGCTCACGCTCCGCATGCATGCATCAGGTTCCACCGTGCGAAACTATGCGCGCAGGCTCTAATGACGTCTCACGAGAACCCGGTGCTATTCTTGGTAACATTATAATAATAAAAAGCACAAACTTCTAGTACCTAACAATAATCTCATGTCTCAAGTAGCGGTACGAACTGATAAGAAAGGCCCGTTGGAAAGTAGCATAGTACAATTTAAATATAGTTTATCAAAGTGATAAAGCTTTGGGCGTGGTTAGAATTTAATTTGAACTTTTATTTACAGCTCTGCGAGGAACAGAATTGCCAAGAGGACGTCTTTCCGCTGGCGATCACTTATCTGGACCGTTTTCTGAGTACGTGTGCTGTTGGCAAAAGCCAGCTGCAGCTACTCGGGACTGTCTGCCTACTCCTCGCCTCCAAACTCCGGGAGCCCAGCTCTCATGGATTAACAGCAGAGACCCTGGTCTTCTACACGGCTAACAGCGTCACGTACGCGGATATATGCGTAAGTGTTTTAAGATACCTATTCCTACATAAGTAACGGCCGAATACTAAAACGCTACTTAATTAAGTGGCACTCAATCATATGCCATCCTTGTCATTCTGCGAAGCAGAGAGAGTAACGGCGTATTAATTTAGGAGGCTAATTTTAAGTAATAATTTTGACTACAAATCATCAATATCGGTGTCCGATTTTTTTATTTTAAGCTATAAATAGAAGTTAGTATGTGGCAAAACTAGAAAAGTATTTCTACTTTTACTCCCGGGATAACCGTTTGAGAACTCGTTTTTGAATTTCGTATTTCAACGGTCGTTAACGATCGAGATTCGAGAAGTTGCGAACTTGTGAGTGGCTGAACGGGCTGGCATAGTCTTCACTCTTATCAACGTTTTATAGGGTTTTCGGCATCTAAAACTACCTACCGAGGGGCAGGGCAGATATCCTAATAATATTTGACAGTCTTATAGCACTAATTAAACATTTACATTTTCCGTACCCATTCGGCCATGCCCCGGGGCAATTTTATATGCCGAAAACGCTATTAGATTAGGTTAGGTATTAGATTAGGTATCGGTAAATATTTAGAATATACATAGTTTAATTTTAATGGTAATAATGTTGCAACTTGCAAGTATTCTTGTTTCATATACTTACTTAAGGCATGTATGGTTTCTATCTTTAATCATCATTTCTCTTACAAATTACAATGGAATTGTACAGTCACCGACAAATTCAGTTTTGAACCTTATGCCATCAGCCATAGTAGTAAGATCAAAAAGTTGTAAACCTGTACACTCGTCAGTGTCATTCAGGCACGTCTACAAGAAAAGCGCCGTTTCTTGGACGTATATGTATAACTAATATGTATGAATAGTATTTATATTATGTGCATCTATAATTTATGTAATAAATTTCATAGTTAAGTAAATATATTGAGTGAGTCTGCGAATTCCAGTAAAAAGTTGCGATCTGCAGTCTTGAATTAATGCATTATCCGCATGCTCACACGACATTAAAGTAGCTGATGTTGTTTCCTATTTATGTACAGTAATACAGTGAAAATACAGTAATACATTATAACGATAGTGAGGAGAACGATAAATTGTGGCCGTATTAGCAGATGACGGACCTTAACATATATCGTAATATCCAGTATGTCGTAAGTGATGTCGTTATAAAAGGTTTTCACTATATAGTCGTTATCTTAAAACCTATTCGGTTTCAGACGTACTAGATTTAGTGCCAATTTTGAACACCTGTTGAAGTTAATCGTTATTTAGGTTCTGGCTATTGCAGATGGACCGTTTTTTTTTTAATTATAAATCCGTTTAGTGGACGACTAAACACTTCGTTTGTATAATGTAGACTCGTTTCAAGGATCCTTATTAGATCGTATGAGACACGAGTCACGATCGACCGTCTATGAATTGTATCTTAAGATGGTCTATGACGCGGTCTAGATATTGCCTACTCAAGCGATTCGTAGATTTTATTAAGCGATTAGGTACGTACATTAGCTTAATTTCTCTTTCCTAGTTTACTTTTATGGTAGTTGTCGATAGTATTTCTTAGTGATAACATGATTAATATATGTAGAATGTCTAAAGTAACTGCTACAACCTGAACAGACGTTTCCCACGGAAAAATAATTTAAAAACGCTTATCGTCTTACATTTAGTTAATACGTAAACACAAAAATTGTGGCGAATATAAATACGAAACATTACCGACCGTGCATTCGTCCACCCACGAGAGCCCCGAATGTCGATAACTGCACACATCTCTGCATTATTCCGCGGTTTCCGACTACATAAAATGTAGATTATAATATTTTTTTATTTTGAAATGCGGCAACCTAACCAGTCAGGTTCCCGGCGGTTGCCGGCGTTTGGCGACAGGTTCTCGGAACAATCAGCCCAATTACAGCACGCCGCTGTTCTCACGGCTATCGTTGTCATATTTGACTATTTATAATCTGTGCTATATCGACGTGGATGCGTCATGCGACCACGCGAGGTGAACCCACTTAGGGCATTGATACATTCATAGGAAATAAGGCGTTACTGGAATAGGACTTACGGCCGCGGTCGGAGACTTTTAATACTTACTTAGGAGCACTTACCTATTACAGGCTTTGATATAAAGTTCATACAGTTTCTGTCAAAATCTTTACTGTGACTCCTTAAGTAAGCACTAAATGTGTTAGAATTATAATAAATATGATATCTTTAATTAAACCACAATGGAACGAATGTTTATATATTGAGGAGAATACATAATTTATGTTTATCGTTTAATACAAAAAATAGAACTTCACTTTTGTACATAAAGTTCATTTCTATCTGCTTTTACTACAAAATAGAAAATGTGCTATAGTGCAAATAATAGCATTATAAACATTGCAAACGCTTTATACTACAGAGCGTAACGTTATAATCCTTTTAATAGAACACTTTCAAAAATATTTATTACTTTGTCTTAATTTTTATTATCAAGTTTTCTGAATTATTTAATAACAAGTATTATAAATACAATAACAATTTTAATAACAGTTTTAAATGTAAGTAACGCCCAATTTTATTTATAAATAAAACAAAAGTGTTCAATAGAATTTAATTGGTCATTTAATTAAGTTCAGATATCTCTTACCTTACTCTACCCACTTCGTAGCACATGCGTAGAGCCTCTACGAAGTGACGTAGAGGTGTAGTACTTGCTGAAAACCCCCTAAAATAGAAATTTACCTGAGTTTTACCCAAAAACGAGGTATTAAATATTAATACAAATGTATTCATACTTTATTTTTCCCTAATATAAATTATGAAAGGTGTAGCGTATAATGAAATCGGTATACCTACCACAAAATGTAGAGAATTTAGTGTAATATACGAAACTCGTAGAACGTATTCGAATCATCGATCGTGGGGCTATCGGTTTGATTGTGGTTCACGAGAAACAAGGGGCAAAAAGAGCAACACTTCGGCATCCGAGCGCTGGTTCCCGCCATAAACCTGCGCCGGCAACCCGCTACCCGCCGCAACCGGCACCGTGAACGTTTATTATAATTAAACCGACTTTACGAGCGGCGGCGAGCGAAAGAACTTTCTCGACTTTTTGTGCCAAATTATCGATTGAGTGTGATTTTAATTTTATTATTTATTTACTTAATAATTACATAGATAAGGAAGTCCACAGTCGTTCATCTTATTGATGATTAATTTACGCTCTAATAATTTTATGTTTTTCTCCATTCGATGAGATTGTATCATTACGAGAAAACCCACGGGAAAACAACTAAGACTTTACTTACAATTTAAAAATTTATATAACTTTTTAATTCAAATAATATTTACCTATATACAGATCTAAAATATTTATAAAATACAAATATTAGTACAAAAAATTCAACAACAACAGAAGCGCGATATGTTTGCGAATCTCACAGGCTCCGCTTCCTCTGCTAATACAATATGTTGGCACTTGCTATTACGTGCTTGCCGTGTTCTTTATCGGGTTCCCGCCTGTTCCCAGTTCCCACGTTTCGGCACCAGGGAGAACCAGTCACATTCCTCGGCCAGGCGACGTCGCGACTTAGACAAAGACGCGTGGAGATACGAATACGCGTCGAAATCGATTTAAAAATGTGTCGAAATATTTTGATTAGATTAAGTACTTACTAGAAAGTAGAAAAATGATATGAAAGCTGAAATTCTAAATGTAAAGGAGGATGGGCATTCTGGTCTACCTACTCAATACACACAAGCTGTATGACATTAGAAAGGTCATTTTTTATAAATTATTTCTTTGTGTGGCCATAAATGAGTAATTAATGCGGGTTTTTCTGTAGACCCCAAAATAAGAAATAAAACACTGCAGGACTTAACTGTGGGAGAGCCACGCTTCGGCACGAATGGGCCGGCTCGACCGGATAAATACCACGAACTCACAGAAAACCGGCGTGAAATAACGCTTGCGTTGTGTTTCGCCGAGTGAGTGAGGTTACCGGAGGCCCAAGGGGAAGATTGGGGATTTTTAGGACCAGGAACGCAATTCGCAACACTAGAGGAGTTACAAGTATAATAAATATCTCGTCTGGTGTTGCGAGTGTCCATGGGCGGCGGTAATCGCTTGCCATCAGGCGATCCGTCTACTCGTTTCCTGGTTCATTTCATTAAAAAAACAGTTTTAATTTCCTTTTGATTAAGCGTATATATTATTATTGTATATAGTATTATTGTATATAACTCGGACTGGGAAGCGTGAAAAATTTTTTTTCGTGGAAGAGCCATGCTTAGCACAAATGAGCGCTGACCAGAAAAACTGGCCACGGTCAAAAACACGGTCTCATAGAAAACTGGCGTGACAAAACCGACTAATTTTAAAGAAAAAAAAACCCTATTTTTACACACATTCGACAGTTTCAGCTAAATAGCAACGCTATCGAATAATAGTAAGGAACTAATTCTGTAAAGTATTTTAAGGATGACGTACTACTGTAGTATTTTAATAAATTACTTCATATTTGAATGAAACGTACGAGAAATGTATGTTTTGATCCCGAATTTCTCTGAACATGGGAAGATTTGGGTCTTGGCGTCATTATGTAACTTTCAGGCAGCTCAATAAAAACTACCCAACGATCTCACGCAACTATATAGACAACATCTATTTTTAACTACCGTTGCTCATGTTGGTCTTGAAATTTGAATAGGGCCAATTGACGTTTAAAAAAATATATGCATACACATTACACGGAGTTCCATTTAATTCTACCTCATTGCCCTCTCTTCCGCTTCACATAAATATAAGTGCATAAGATAATGTAAAGCTTACTCATCGTAAATCCTGATGTTGTTGTTTGTTTTGAAAAACAAACTTATTTTTTTTGTTTTGAAATGCAAAAAATAATTATTTACAAATATGTACAAACCATTACCATCGTTCATACATTTCTGTCCATCCTCCTTTTATACTGAGTATTGTATCAAAAGTATTATTTTAAGTGTATGTTAAATACTAAATAAATACAACAAAAATGTTGGTCGGTCGTAATAAAATTGAAACGAGACATGCGGGCGATGACGTGGACGTCCCACAGTAAAAATTTAAAATACCTACCTAACAATATAATGTGGTTAAAATTATACCAGACATTCAGTTACTTTTGGAATTTTTGTTATTTTTCAGAATTTAGAGAGTAATTCACGAATATGTAGCTTAACTATTTAAGGATAAGTTACATTTATCAGATTATTTTTGGTATATATCCACTATCCAGTTCGTCTATAAAATTGCATTTATATCTTACTACTTCTTGCAAACTCTTGTTACTTTATATTTTTATTTATTTATTGTGAGCTGGATGCTGAGTCCTTTGCTCACTCTTGTTACTTCAGAAAGTTCAGAATTACCAGATAGCAGTCGGTACTTATTTTCAAGTTGGCAATAGTGTTCTGTATTGCCAGTGGTTAGTTTTCAAATGGTGTTGCCAATTGCCACATTCTCGTAATATGTAGCCTATTTGTACGCATATCAACCGGCTGAAACTGTTGTTTAGTCTGAGAGCCCGCGTCAGGCGACACCGCATTGTTCCGTACCTGATGAAATTGGATAAAGCCTGGGAACGGCACAGGAATTCAACTAGCCGTGCCTCGCTTTATTTGCCCTAACACGTCCCATTAGGTATTGAAAGCCTTGCTAGACTTAAGTGCTCTGCTGCCAGCATCGTAACTTAAATGAGCATTAAAATTTCTGAATCGATAAACGACAACGTCATGTTAGGCCTCATGATCTTGGATTATTTTTTATTTTTATTTTATTTTATTATTTTAGAAAACCAACAGCTTATAAATATTATAAATATAGTCTAGGCAAGGTAAAAGCGAAGCCAATTATAGGTTTTCACAATTAGTCACTAAAGAAGAAAGTATAAACAAGCAAACACGTATTAGCAACAACATTTGAAATCAAAGTTAATACGTCTTATGTAAATCTAAATTTAACAAAGTTTATTGTTCAAAGAAGTTAAGGTTTAGCTTATCTCTTGTTTTCTTGCTATTCAATGTGTATGGATCAATGGAGAATTTTTAACAAGTATTGTTAAATTCAATGCTAGCTCGCACCAGGCAGGAGTTACGCCTGTAGTTGGAGTTGGAACGTGGAATAACCAGTGGCTGATTAAATCGGCGTTGCCTAGTAGGTACATAAAAGTTTATTTTACTTTAAAGATCTGGACAGTCAATTTCATTGTTAATAATTTTTAGTATAAATATAAAATCTGCAATATGTCGCCGAATAAACAAAGGTTGAATGTGAAATTTCTTGAACAGAGACAGATAATCATTAGAACTGTAGGGTATTTTTAGGCGATAGCATAGAAATCGTATAAAACGCTTTTGAATGCTTTCAATCTGAGTTATGTATTTATCAAAACAGGGATTCCAAATCTGACAGGTGTATTCTAAGTGACTTACGTACATGCAGTATAGTATTTTAAAGGTTTTCGCAAGTTTGAAAGGGGAGCTTAGTCTCATAATAAATCCCAAGGCTCTTGAGGCTTTTGCAATAATATGATCAACGTGAGAATCGAACATCAACTTAGAATCATGAAAGACACCCAAGTCGCACACAGCGTCTGATCTTTGGATTTCAAGACCTTTTAGATAGTATGTGGTCGTATAATATTAGCTTTTCTACTGTAGGTGATTAATAGTTAATTTCTAACAAACAGATAATAAAGTGGACTGTAATTTATAAACCTAGTCAACCCTTACTAATTTTATGATCGAATTTTTATAGTTATATTACATTGCAGTTTGCACACTCGCATTAAAACAATCACACTATATGATTTTCTCCTCTGCAACGAGAAAAGCCTGAAAATCTTAAATAATTAAATTATATAACTTTGAATTTGGATCCGCACCGCACCTTTATATGATGTTTGTGGTGTATTTATAGCGTATTGTTTCCAAAGGGTTTAAATCAAAATGGCGATGTAATCCCGTGCGGTGCGGTGTGGTGCGGTCGGCCCGCATACCGCGGCGTTTACTGCTTTCGCTCATTTTTTTACTCCCAGCCAATTTATCATTTCATATACTTATCTCGTAACCGTAACACCACGGTTAGTTGACGCCGGTGCCGTGACGTGTACGCACTGCACGCGTTCGCATTCACACACACACGCGCGCACGCACACAACACGCGCGCAAGCACACACATGCATACACACACGATCTAATTCCGTGCGACTCGAGTCGATGAGACACAATTCATTCACTAGAATTTCTTATCAATCAACGATAGGTCCTAAACTGACCCCTTGCCGCGGGACTCTGAACTCTACCCTCATTGCAATGTGTTACAAAATCGGCCGGGAGGGCTCGCGAACGCCGCCCCGACCCCGGTGTTTGAGTTAAGTAAACATCGAGTATTATCTGTCAACGGCCATGCAGCCATATGTGTGTGTGTGTGTAAATAAATCGAGTTATTCACAAAATCACCCAACATAACCAAACTACGTAGAGATAGCTTTTATCGTTTTTAATTGATTCCGATATAGGTCAACTGAAATACAGAGAGAACGAACTTCCAAAAAAGAGTATTCAACGTAGCACTTATTTCATGCATTTTGTATTTGTAAATTGTGCATAATATTATGCAAGTCTATGGCAAAATAGGAATAATTTAAATGTCGTAACTAGGAATAATAATCTAGTAATAGAGAATTATTCATAATATTATTGTCTTTGCCACTCTTGAATGTGCTGTATAAGTGCATTTTTCTACTACGCGCGTAGCGTCGATGTCGCATACAGGTGGTTCTACCATAGTAATTTGTATGGTAGATGCGCGACTGTAAATTGCGAACGCAATAACGTGCGAAGAAGGGAATAACTCAACCATATATTGCTTTTGTACGTAATTAATTGGTGTAATGTATTAAACGAATGTTATGTAGACTGTGGTCCGTTGCGTTACGACAGGGGCGTAGCTAGGCGTAACGAACGCGCAAGGCCCCTAGAAATAGTTGGTTAAATAAGCTCAAGAATAAAATATAATTACATGCTTTATATTAAGTAATAACAGCTCCTCCGTACGATACCGCCTGTGAGATCCGCTTTAAGTTAATCACAATGTGTCGCTGTCGGGTCTACCTACGCAGCGTTCCGGGAAGTTGGGCAAAACAGCATATTTACGATTATACGCCGGATGCAGCGACTGCCACGTTACAATATCCTAGCGAATACTTCTATTGTAACAATAGTAATCTGCTTCCGATCGATTAGATGGAAGGAATAAGAACTAGATTATTTACATAAGACTTTAACACCTTATCCTGATATTTTCTTCTGAGGATATATAAAGTTGTAACATATTAAATATTCAGTATTTTTTATTAACAATACATGTTTTCTTTTGTCAACAGAGTTGGGAATTGCTCGTACTGTCGAAACTGAAGTGGGACATCGCGGGAGTGACTGCGCACGATTTCCTGCCGCTGTTACTGTCAAGACTGCACCTACCGAGAAAAGTCAACACAGAAATGGTCCAAAGGCACGCGCAAACATTCATCTCCCTCGCCGGAAGAGGTAAACTTCGTTTATTTTATAATAATATTATACTTCAAGTTATTAATAACCACCCTAATTCAAACGCACATAGTTTTCTTGACTTTTTATCTTGACGAATTTATTACGTCCGTAATAAATTTTTCCTCGCAACTTTCGGTCCGCAATATTGTAGAGCGTAGATGACCTATTCACTATTGTATAGTTAGGTACATATAAGTTCTCAGTATCAGGTTTTCCTCAGTCGGTGATCCCATTAGAACTTTTATTACGCCAATCTGCAAACTTCAAGGTTATAAAATAAAAGGACTCTGTAAGTACCTACTTTATGAGTAAGTCGATTTTGTTATTAAATGGCGGCTATCTGAACATTATGATAACACATGCACCGAAAAGTGGAATGATCATTAAGGAATGATATTAAAACTTATTGAAGCTCGCGGACAACAATTCTGACATATTTAGCTAAGCTGGCTCAGGACTAATGTTTGATAAAGGTACACGCTAGGCTAGCAGCTTGGCAAGCTATGTAACTATTTTGTTGTCAGCTGCCCGCCTGGCGCAATCCTTGTGAATCCTGCTTGCCAAGCTGCTTTCCTAGTGTGTGCCGGCGCTATTATACTTAGTCTCCTGTAATAAATCATATTACATGCTGAATGGTACGAGATGAATGAACGCATCGCAGAAACTTATTAGGTAGCGAGGCCTTTCTAGAGCCCCATGAGGTCCCTCGTAGCAATATATTCTATTATCATTAAGAATCTGTAGCTGAAATCAGAATTTTTCGATTAACTCTAGAAATAGCATAGTTAAGCAGGTTATGTGTATGTTAAGGATTTTAATACAAATTGTAAGCCTTTTGAAGTTTAATCTTTTACAATGTTGTATGCCAAGTAAGTTAACAAATTTTATATGGCCTGACTCTCATGGGTCTGCAGTTGTGACATGTAAAATGGTCTGTGATATTCATTTGTTCATTCATACGGGTCGTTAGTGTTGCAGTTTGGAACGTTTTGTTTGTGTGGCGGACAGCAGACTGTAATTAACATCTCGATACCGCGTCACGTCACGACTCTGTGTCGCTGAACTCTATTGAATATTGTCGTCAAACTAAAAAAGTTAACGCATATGCATATTTAATGCGTTGTTATCTACTACGATTTGTGATTTAAAATATTTCATACAGTTGCTAAAACTAAAATACTGTCATATAATAAAATAATAAGAATGACATCAGCCGAATACCAAGTTAATCATACCGAAGATTGACTGATTAACAATTATCTCAATATCAGATAGTCATTGTCGATAAGAATGCACCGCCATATTGGAACACGAAATTTCCGATTCGTTTCAGTTACAGTGAACACAAGTTCTTGTAACTACAAAAAGATGGAAGAGTTCAAGCAACGAACGTTTTATGGTTCTGGAAATATTTTATTTTATACGAAACCTAAATCATTACAATGGAAAATTATGTTGTTTCGCAATAAAACGGTAAGTTACGGAGTTACAAAAAACTTACAAAATATTACGCAATTACCTAGTGTTGCATTTTGAAAAGTAGTATTTATCGATGTTTTAGATGTCGAAATTGGAATACTTACTTAATTTCAGAGCTAAAAGAGCTGAAGACGTCTTAGAAAATACTTGTCCCGACCGACACCAGACAGAAAGTTAATTTCAAACGTGTTGAGTAAAATTCCAGTGGAATATAAAACTGATTCCACTGGAATTATACTCAACACGTTCTTCCTCGTCAAATTGGAATCTCGACAATTAGAAAGTTAACTTTTTTCACAATAAAGAAATATTGCAATAGTAGGGCCCAAGGTCTTAGGTTTGTTTACAGTGAGGGCAGAGCTGAGAGCCGGCGTGTGTGGTGCGCGCCTCCCACGCCGCTCGCCCGAGCGCATTCCAGCACGCCTTCCCCCCTCCCACCCCGCCCCGCCACGTCCCTCATGGGATCATATGTTTTTGTGCAACGGTTTTTGTTGCTCGCCGCCGCCGCATTGTTTTTTTGGCAGCGAAGTTCACGCTCCAGCTCTTTTATTTCACTCGCTTCTCGGATATCATCTCTCACTTGTCAGGGTTGTAATGCTCGTTATAAAGTGTAAACCCAACAAACGCAACTGTGACGAAATAGGGGAATGTTAATTGAATTATTTGCTGAATTAATAGTTTTATCGTCTTAATTTTGACCACTATTTACAGTGCAATTGGATTAAATGGCACGTTTCAGCACTGTGGCCATAGACCTATATAATATAGACGAGGCATGTTGAGGCAAAAAATGTCTCCACTTAAATGCCACTTTTGGAGTTTTTGGGGCCTTTTTGACATTTGAAGTATGGTGAAATCAAGATGGCTGACATCAAATGTCAGCCATCTTATAGTATCTTATTACCATATTATCTTATATTATGGTATCTTATGGTATGGTAAAAACCAAGATGGCGTAACTTTTTGTAGTATGAAGATTTGTTCTGTCAAATGTACGTCATTGCCTATCTTTAGTTTTGAAATCTTTGCCTGTGGCTGTGCACTGTGCACGATCACGCACAAACATCTGAATATCCGAGTACTTACATTACGATATCGTGCCGACTAACATTAGCTGTCATTATATGAATGGCACAATTTACTCTGGGCCTTATAACTTCTCGGGATGTTAAATTTGTAATGGGATAAAAGAAAAAAACCGCCACATTATTCCCACCACCAAGAAAAAAGTACCAACCGGTATCAACCGTGACAAACGAACGTAGACATCTCTAAGTTATCTAATTCTAGTTTCTTTTTTTTTTAATAAAAAGCTTCGGCAATCGGCGTTCATTTCAAAGTTACTGTATGCCACTTTTCCTCCTCAAAATTGCCCTTAATTTTTTGTCTAGTTACTACGCCACATAAACATTTAACTTGTACGTCCTTTTACGTCGTTTTTCTGCTTTTTATTCACAGGCTCATTTTTAGGGTTCCGTAATACATAAGGAACCCTTGTAGTTTCGCTCTGTCCGTCCGTCTATCTGTCCGCGCTTCTAGCTTCTGTAATTATAAATATAAGTTGATGATATTTGGTATAGTTTGTAGATTTTTTATAGATCTCGGTTTTAGCATTATAAAATAATAATAATTTTATATTTTAGGGGTGGCTCCCCCATACATGTGAAGTGGGGATCAAAAATATTTTTTCATCCTACACCAACGTGTATCGTCAAATCGGTCTTTTAAAATAAAGGCAAAGTTTTTTGCATGATTTTTTTACAAAGTCAACCATTTACAAGCAATCGGCCTATATAAGTACCATAAGTTGGTCCCGCCCCTGGGATTTCTAAAATATGAGACTAGAAATTTCCCATGCTGATAGATCACGCTAAAAACTCTTTAGGAAAATTATTTTGAACGAAATCGAACAGTAACTTTTGAAGTAATTTGATAAACCTTGTCCTGACATGCTCTTTGGAAATCGTACGGACGTATGTTAATTTTCAGCCTTTCAGAAAGTTTCTTTTT
Source organism: Phengaris alcon alcon (assembly GCA_037179445.1). Lineage (NCBI taxonomy): Eukaryota > Metazoa > Arthropoda > Insecta > Lepidoptera > Lycaenidae > Phengaris > Phengaris alcon. The sequence goes on along the minus strand of JAYRCH010000055.1, from coordinate 2,445,371 downwards.
TAACAAGTATATTAAAAAAAAAGAATTTCGGAAAATGAATACGAAATAAATACAGGTAGGTATTTGTTCAGTTTTGTTAACCGTCACATTATTTTACTTTTTTCTTTTGTTTACAAAACCGACCTTCTGAAAAAAAACCTAAAAGCCCTAATAAAGTAAGAAATTCTCTACCCACGTTTCAATATTGCAGTAAAATTATGCGATTATCGATTTATGCAGTAGGTATTGTATTTTTTTGAAGCCGTTCTCATGCGTATTGTTCGCTTGTGGTAGGGATTCGATATTTGATTAACATCAGATTATGCAAATTCCCGCGGCCGCTCTTGGCCCTCTTTTATCCCTCTTTACTCCTTTATCTCGGAGCCGACATGCAAATAAAAACTAAGGTATTCAGTATCCAGGCTCAGTCCCATCTATGGGTACCATTATGAATGGCCAACCCTCGAAACCTCGTTAAAATCGCGTCATTCGCTCATCATTTGAAAATTAAGAATGCAAACTACGAACAAAAGTGAAACCTATTAAAATGCATATTATAAATAACGAAACAAGGTCACGGCTGATTTTCCTGTTTAAACTTTAGGTACATCTAGAAACTACAGTTAACTCTAGTTGAAGTTATTAATTAATTTTGAAAAAAATTACATTATATAACGTTAATATGTTGTAACCAAATGGAAGTTTTTAGATTACATAACATTAGAACGAAATAATAGTTATTCTTTTCCTCGAGTTAACCTTTGTTCACTTCACAAATTACTTACAATCACACACAAAGAAAATTAGGAAAAGCTGTCGAGTGTCGCCTTTCGGAATCAACTTATTACGGGGTTCGGATTTGTTTTCAATAGCCACAATGCCCCCGCGTTTTATTTTATGACAATTATCTTGCGGTACAAATACAGCCTATTAAATACCTACTGCTCGGGCCGTTCGGGCCCAAATTGCTCTCCAGTAGAGCCTTTTAAAGAAGATATCTGTACCTATAGCTATATAATGGCTTTGCCAAAGCGAGCCCGTGAGAAATATTCCAGTAAAACTGGCGCGGGCTGCGGCGTGGAATGCGGGCGCGAGGGCGGACGCCGGCTCCTTTGAGGCTGCACTCTCCAGACAGGGACCGACAACCTGCGGGAAGGAGAAAGGACAAGTCGGTCGCGCGGCTATTGTATTTACACGATTTGCTTACGTATCACGTCTCGTTCGTGAAAAACTTTCGCGCTGCTACGGAAAATGTTTTATCTACGCACTAAACGTCGCACGCTGCAATCGACGAGTGACCCGGTTTTTAACTGATATGGAACTGTTAACCGCGCTTTTGTTATTAAATCGTAGTTAACTGCAGCACGGCCCTAGTTCGGTATCGCTACAGGAAAACATTCTCTAACGGAGTACGTTTGTTTGTTTCAGATTACAAGTTTACCTTATACTCGGCGAGCACGCTAGCCGCCGCATGCCTGTCTGCCGCTCTCCGCGGCCTCTGCACAGACACCGGCCACCTGGTGCGGCTTCAGGAGCTCACTGGCATTGATCTGGTAAGATTTATTCAGAAACTACTAAATGAAAGTTCAGGTTTTCATAGTCTTTATTAGTTTTGCATTTCGACGTTTGTACTAAATTATGGTTTTCTACAGGATTGTCTGCATACGTGCCTCGAAAACGTTGAGGTGATGGTGCAGGCGGCGATCGCAGCGACCCGGCAGGCATCGGACCCAAACTGCCCGGGTCGGGAGGAGCCGGCGCGGTGGACTCCTCCCCCCCAAGACAAGGCCCATAGCAACGCCGCCACCCCCACCGACGTCCGGGACGTGCAGTTCTAGAAGACTGTAGCGACAGCCGCATTCGGGACGTGCAGTTCCAGAAGACTCAACAGTGATACTGACGCCCGGGACGTGCAGTTCTAGAAGACTATGGTGAATGGACGAGTGCGTCCGCACAAGACTGAGCGTCGCGCTCATCAGCACTGACATAAAGACTGACATTGCGTGTTTAGGACTACTGTGGCGTGTGTAGTCTAAGTTAGTTTGTATGCACTGCGTTGTATGTAACCTCTGGTAGAGGTGGCACTGAATTCCTGACAATATGACCGGCTAATATTATGTTCGATATAGTTAATCTTGGAATTATCTACCTCTTAATCTTAAGGTTTCTTTGCTTCGCGCTTATAACATTAGCTGTAACTGTTGATGGGACCAAACCATCCAATTTTGAGGCAAGGTTGGCCTTAATATATTTGATTTTATAAGTAATCTGCATTTTGTAAAAAAATCTCCATTTACTTTTGTTGTAAAGCGACTTGGAAGCTGTTTCTAAGCTGTTGATGTATCGGGGGAAGGCAATAAAATACGCTTTTAATTGTATAAATTTAATAACGTAATATAAAGTTGTTTTCACATTGTTTACAGAAGATGTACTCAGACTATTTAAAACATACAGTATGGTGTATAATCGACTTCGAAGCATTTAGGTACATTTGCTTTCTTCTAGATTCTGTACCATTAATAGGACCGATAGTCTGATAAGATATTTATACTCGCAAATACTTCCATATTTATATACATTATAAAACTGTATCTTGGTCATATAGAATAAAATAATATAGCCAATATTATTTTTTATCATATAGGTACACGCGACAAGCGTCCCATAAGACTTGCGGAGAGGACTGCATCGATTCCTTTGAATGGACATTCTCTAGTTACGTAGCGCGTAGGGTAAATAGGCATTTATAAAATTTTGTTCCTTTTGATAATTACAGAACCAACAAATGAGTCTAGTATGTAATTTATCTTGTAACATAATTTTTAATGTGATAGCGTTAGGGAAACTGATTAAACTTCAAATCATAGTCACTTCCAGTCATAATATGTTAAATTAGAAGTAACTATCTTAAATTAAGCAAAAAAATGAGAAAAAATGTGATTTTCGTAATTCGATTAGATTTAGGTTAGTTCGAGTTTAATGTTCACCTTTTGTTCCTACGATCGACTAACACAAAATGCAATAGTCACGTTCCCACAGTGTGTACTTAAGGAATCTACAATAGGCGTAAGGTTATGTGTATTGTGATATCATTTCCATAGATAAAATAAATTGACTATTTATAAGCTCTGTATTAAGTTTCGTTTTAGTTTTTTAAGTACGGGTGACACATGCAAATATTGTATCAATATTAAATTATACTAGGTAATTACTCTGAATATTGACTTACGTATGCTTTTTCATAGCACGTGTATTAGCAATTCCACGTCTTCCAAGTAACGAGAGATGACACGGCAGGTCTGTGTCGTTAACAAATTGTGACAAGATTTAATATGTATTTATTCGCCGATAATATATTTAACGTAACAATGTGTAAATATATAATAGACAAATGTATATACGTAATAGTTGGAGATGTTATAAATCTAAATGCTAAAAGCATATGGTGCCATAGATATAAATATTTTATAAATTAGAAGCACAGACGGTACTGGGAGTGTAAAGTGTTGTAAACATTGATGTGCCGAGTACCGTGTGTGCATTTGTGATGATTGTAGCATCGGTTATACATATAAGACAAATGTAACATATCTATGTTAATCTTAATGGGAAAGTATACGCATTAAAATAGTTTATTTAATGCTTATTTCGACTTCATTTGCTTTATAAGTACGAGATAAGATTAAAAGTATGTAATTAGGGGAGAAAATCTTTTTTCCAAATGTAAATATTAAGACAGAGCGATGTCGCTCCAAGTGATCTTATTTTTATCAACCAATAAAAGGATTTTATTTCAATTCTTGTATTATTATCTTAATAATTATGAAACTTACGCTCTCCTTCCTGCATGAACAGAGCAGTAATCGCTTCACATCGGGACATTTTACCGCTCGTTGCTGATATTTACCCAAAAATACGTTTAGGGCGACATTTAATGCTGCATTGTAAAAAAGCGGATGTATAAACATTTCGGAACAAACGCACCGCAGTGACCTACTCCGTGGGGTCGCAACCTTCGATATGGACGATGAATAAACAGTAAGCACTAAGCTCCTTAACAAAAAGTAGGCTAACACTATGGGTTATGGGTCTAAAATACCCAACTAACCAATAACTTAGTTATTAATCTATGGTTACTGGTTAGCCGCATTCAAATTGACTGACATAAGAAATTGAAAATTCTTCTATAAAGGCTTCGTTCTCACTTAACCCTAGTAGGAAATCATGCCTTATGTATAACATTTTGCTGTCACTTATTAGTTATAATGCCTACATAGTTCTGTTCACCTAGTACATTTCAAGAAATCATACCTTATAACATTTTGTTCTCACTAAATAGTCATAATGCCTACTTAGTTCTGTTCCCCTAGTACTTTTCATTAATCATCATACCATTTAACATTTTTTTCGCACTAAATGGGTACCTAGTTAAAAAAATAATAATACAGATACTTCTGTTTTCCTAGTACTTTTTATGGAATCATACCATCATGGAGAATAGAAGTAAGAAGTACCATCTCCATACATGAAGTGTCCGTAAAATAGCGTTAAATAGGGGGCGCTACAGACGCAGACGGGAGTAAAGCGGCAAAATTTAAACGGATAATTAAATCTTAGCATCTTCTTCGGTTTTATATATAAAAATATTTTCGACTATACGAGTAACTAGAATTTTCATAATTTACTGAATTAACTAATTTTAATCTACTAAAGTCGTCAAAATTTTTAAATAACTAAACTCAACTCACTTTACTTCATCTCTAATTGCTAACATCATATCTTGCCACTCTACACTTGCCACTCTACACTTGCCACTCTAGCGCCATTATGGCCAGTTTTGGAACTATTATTTAATTACTTTTGTCGGACACTTTTTAGCTTTACTGCCTTAGAGAGATTGTCCTCCTTATCTCTATTCTCCATGCATACCAAATAATATTTTGTTTGTCGAGGAGTAAAACCTTTTGGCGTTTCACTTTTTACCAAACTACCCACATCCATTAGCATGTAATATAATTTAGATTAAAACTACTAACCCGTTTGTCGATTATGATATTATTATTTTGCAGTGTACTTATTTGTTTTTAATGGCCTGTTTAGGTATATATATGATAAATAGGGATCTGCGATCAAAGTAAACTAGAGTAAATATGATTAACATTTTAATGAATAATATAAAACCAATTTACATGTTTACAATAAAAATTTACTTTGGACTTTCCATTATTTTATTTACATATTTCAGCAAGACATGTATTTATTTATAATACAAATTAAGTAATATACAGTAAATAGCTAACAATAAGGTCTGCTTGAATCTCTTACACCGAAAAAAAAATAAGATTATAGAAAACAATTTTATTTTATGACAGTGCAGAGATCTTTATTGGATAGCTTTTATGTTTATCAATCCAAAATAAGAACGTAATTTAATGGCAAAAAATATCCTTTGAAAAATAGATTAATTTTATTTCTTTTATTTTTATTTAACTGTCTTCGGTATTTTCTTCTAACTTAACAATAAAAATCGCGTCATTTTCTATTGTTAAAGTTATGTAAGTATAAAATATGTCAAAGTTTAATTATTGTGGGTAGAATGATACCAGCTATATAAAATCGTTCGTTTCAGCGCATTCTATCGTTTATGTATGTATTTCATACCAAAGCTTACAATAACAGAATACTTCATGAACACACTCAAAACCGAGAGATTTGCAAACCGACGAGGTGGTCGAACAAATCATTCGTACTTAAAATATAAGAGTACAAAGTAACTCATTTATTACATAATACCAGCATCATATGTTTTAAATTTACTATGTAATTTCATGCGAAGTTCAAGTGCAGCTTAAACCAGTGAGACAGTAGGGGTGTGTTTATAACGTTAAATGGGCGAATTCTCTTAAAATATTAGAAGTTTGAATGTAAAGCGTAAGATTTTAAGCATATTCCATGTTTCTTTGTTAGCCAGGTAAAAGCACCATTTAAGTTTTAAACGTGCAAAACTGTACAGTAATATAAAAAACATATATACATATTTGATTATTAAATAAAGAATGTGGCACATTTTGTAATACCTGGGTCGTAGCTTATTTCAGAGAAAGGGCATATAGATGACAAGCTTCTTTTCTTTGTCATGTCTAATAATCTGTTACTTTTGAAATGAGGATTCTTATAGAGGTGTTCTCTTTTAATATTTTATTTTCAATAGCAAAATATTTACTGGACTATTAATTATTAGGATATTTTATTGTGTCTGAGTATGGTTGCTATTTCTGAAATTAGGCTTCTTTTAAGTAACTTTAGAAATTAATTTCTATCTGACTAATTACAAATTATGAAAACAATTATACAATCAGTTAGTACAGTATTCTGCACTAAGATTAGTATAAAAATAACATGTAAAAATACAAGATTTAAAAGTAAAACAGACTACCAAGAAAATAAGACAGTAGAGTAACAACTAAAAAGTAAATTTAATTACATAAAGTAAAAAATTGGAATTTTCGCAGGTTATAATTTTTTTAGAATGTTTTTGGAAGATTTTTACACTCATCAATTTCTATGTTATAGTATTTCAGGTGCAGTGCAACTGTAGCGAAATGATAAATGCATTACAGTCTAACTGTAAGGGCCCTCACACACTAGGACACCTGGTGGCGCCACCAGAGGCTGTTAGTATGGCTCAGCTCTGCTCATGGTCAGCCGTTTGTGGCGCCACATAGTGTCCTTTTGGTCGAAAGCCCTAACTCTAAAGGCACAAGCGCCATTCTGAACGGACCTAAGGTAAACTACCCAACTGTTGACATTGAATGACAAAATATTGTCAACGATGGGGTGTTTTACCTTACATATGAACGACTTTAGGCGTGCTCTTCCCCCGCAGCCAGTTTAGAAGAACAGTGGGTGTGCTTTGTGTGTCCCGTGCTGGAAATTATTACAAAATATTCAATAAATACTCACATAATTACGTACTTATTTTAAATGTTAGTAAATCTATTCAAGCCCCCTTACTAATAAAACTATATACACAACGAATAACTTAAATAATGTTGATGTCTTTGTCTGATACGTTAGAATTGTCATTTAATAGAAAAAGATAGCAACGTTGTTTAAGTTATCCATTGTGTAAATATTTTTATTAGTAAGGGGGTAAGTTTTTATTTAATAGTTTTTAACATATTTTATGATTAAAAATGTTTTTATCTTTCATAAATAATTATTATATTTTTCTTTTTTCATAGATTTATACATAAAAATGGGTAGCTTTTGTGTTTCGGGTTTAGTGTTTTATTTGCTATTTTCATCAGAGCTAATAGATTTTTTTTTTTTCTATAAAATAATAAACAAAAAAAATATATTATCTTTGATATTATCAAATAAAGACTACTTCAGTACATATTTTTAGCGTCAGGTCTACTATTTTAAAATAGCTATTAGGACACTTCATGACGGTAATAAGATTAATTCCAAAACATTTCTACTAAAGTAAGAGATTATAATTTCTCATATACGATTTATAATATCAAATACCAGCCACTAACATAGCAGCCGAAATATTCTGTCTCTAACTAAGAAAGATTGTAGAGAAATAAAAGTTTATAGAAATGTCAATTATTCTCAGACTGAGATTATAAATCGTACTTTAGATACAGAGGCCTGACCAGCAATATATAAAAATTCACCATATTTCGGAAAATTCTCGAAACTAAATTGGCTAAATGTCATTTGTGTACGTCAAATTTTAGAGATTTTACCAATCATAACCTTAACTTTTCCTAGTTTCGCTGCGAAAACAATAATTGAGCGCCCTCAGTGCAAGGTTTTATTTTCTGGTCAGGCTTTATAATGATCATCATTCGCTCCTAGTAAAGGATGCGGTAATGTAGAGTGGCAACTTACATAGCGTGTGTTGGGCTTGCGTGAGCTGGTCGAGCGCCTCGGGTGGCAGGTTGGCGACATCGCGGTGCAGCAGCCGCATGTCGAGCTGCCTCTGTTCACTCTCGTGACGGAGTCGCACGTCGCGGTTGTGCCTCACGCCGCGGAGTTCAGATAACCTGTGAACATTTAAATAAAGTAAAATTTAATAATCAGTATTATTAAAATTAGGTATGGTAAATTTAAGTTGGGGAATAATAATATGATCTACCTAAATTAAGGTACTCGCGCACAGTAATAGTTGCGAGTAGGACAGGCAGACTTTTTATATTTTGGGCGATTTACACTGGTCACTAAAACCGCAAGGCAAAAAGCGACCGTCCCCATACATTAGTCGCCCTTCACACCATCTTAAAGTAAAATTTGTTTGCAGGAATATCATTGCTAACATCTACGAAATTTGACGTTTTAAGTGTATTTGATGTAAGTAAACTATATATCAAAAAATACTGAAACGTTTTTTGTAATTTTAGATGTCTCTTAATATTTTTTTTTACATTTATCGAGTAATAATAACACAATATGGTTGATTATATAGAATAATATAGATTAAACTAAATATTTTACATGCAGTTATCTACCCAATTATAATATTATACTTCTTGTTAGAAAGCAGTAGACAATTAACAAAATGTGGCTTTTTGAATCACATAGTAATTTTTTTTTGAATATATAGTCTAAAACGTGACATACTTAGCTTGTAGGTTTGGTTTCCCGCCATCTAGATCACTGATGCTACTACTTCTCGATGTTTGTCGATGTGTCTCGACAAACTGACCACTCGCTCCGTACTTTTCACTAGAACTAGGGCCTGGTAGCTCTGTGACGGCTTCTGTGCTTATGTTAGTGACGTCAACATTACTAACATTCATTTGCGATCGTAACTCCTCATACGACCGCAGACTGTCGGAGAGACGTAGCTGCAACGTGTCTCTTTCTTCCAACAGTTGCGTCAATTCCATTGTCAACTCTTCGCAGCGCACATCTCTTTGATGTAACATGTATAATGCTAGGTCTAACTCTGCTTTAGGGACGGCGTTTAATAATTCTTTATCCAATTGCGAATCGCTACTTTCTTCGGGTTTAGTGTTTGATGCAAAAGTAACGTGCTTCTCGATTTTACTGCTCGCTGATCTTAACATCTCTTTCAAGTTTTCGACTTCATCTTTCAATGTGACGATTTCTATTTCTTGACTCTCTAAAATCATTTGGGTTTCCGTCGCCTTATTGCCATATTCTTCTAGAGACCTATTTAAATCAGTAATAGTTTTATTTAAATTAGTACATTCAATAATTTTCTCATTTAAGTCTACGTATAGACGATTTTTCTCTTCTTCCATCTCTTTCTTTACTTTATTTGAATTTTCACTCATTTCATGCATTTTTAACCTCAGGACTGCTAGTTCCGATTCTTTTTCAAAAGTCAAATCTTCAACTTTCTTTTCATATTCTATTAATTGTATCCTTACAGACTCAAACTCCTCATTCCTCTGAGTCAATGAAATGGTAAAGTCATGCGTTTTCTGGAATATTTCACTGTCTTTAATTTGTAGTTGTCTAGTCAACTCTTGAATCTGCGCTTCTAGTCTATTTCGTAAATCTTCTAGTGCTAAATTCAAGTTATTATTAACTGTATTCACAGCAATAAGTTCCGTCTGAAGTTGTTCCATTTTTTCAATATATATGTTTATTTGTTCCTCATAACCGGCTCTTAAGTCACCAATTGATTTCTCATGTTCGTCTTTACCGTACAAATTATTTTTAACTGTGTTTGCAGTTATAAGTTTAGCCTGTATTTCCTTGATATCTTCGTTACATGATTTGATTTTTTCCTTATGACCGTTTATTAGGTCACCTATTTTTTTCTCGTATTTTTTCCTTAGTTTACCCATTTGCTCCTCATAACCGCTATGTAGGTCGCCTATTTGTTTCTCATAACCGTTACTGATTTCACCAATTTGTTTCTCATAACCGTTTCTTATTTCAGCTATTTGTTTTTCATGTTCATCTTGGCAGACGAGGATTTTATTTTCATAAATTATTTTTTCGTCTTCTATTTCCGAACGCAAAATATCAAGTTGATTTACTGCTTCCGAATATTTTTCTTGTAAACTAGTAATATGGTCTTCTTTTTCTTTTATTTTATTTTGAAGGGAAGTCATTTGCTCAATAATGACAATTTTATTAGTTTCTTCTTGACTTGATGATTGCATGTTTACTAGAAGCTGCTCGTATTTTTCCTGAAAAGCATTTAGTTGATTCCTTAAATCATGTTCTATTGTTTGGAATTCACTCTCTCTTTGAGCCAAATGTTGTTTCCAAAGTTCAGCTATTTCAAAGCCACGTTGATCCATAGCACTAGATATTGAAGAACGTAACTCGGTGACCGTTGACAATAATTGATCATTTTCTTTATTGAGATTACTTATGTTTTTGTTTAGTTGTAAAATTTGAGCCTCATATTCAGCACATTTTTTTGTTAATTCATTATTGGCGATTTGCAGTTGATGACACTGATCATTAGTATCATTAATTGTGACGTTTAATTTTGAACACGTATCTTCCATCATGGCATATTTTTCTACTAAAGCATTCATTTCTAGTTTATAACTGTCATTTGTTATGTTCGATGATTTATACAGTTCCAATTCAGATGATAGATTTGATATTTTAGCATTTGCTTCTTCTTCTGTAGATTTCAATATTTTTATCTGTTCTGACAACTTATCGTTTTCAATTCTTACTTTTTGAATGTTTTCATCTGATATTTGAATTCTTTCATCGAAATTACGTTGTAGATTATCACTTTCATTTCTTAATATTTCGATTTTTCCTTCCATTTCTTGCATGTTTTTATTAAAAGACCTATTTTTATCCTCCAGGTCTGCCGTTAAGTTTTGAACAATTTCTAATTGTTGTTGGCACATTTCACATTTGATGGAAATTTGTTGCTGCGATTGCTGATTAACATTATGAATTTCAATATCAAGCTGCTTTTGCTTTTCTAATAACTCATTGTTTTGAATGTTTAAATTTTCCACTAATAATTGTAACTCATCATTTTCCTTCTCAAGTTTAATTAATTCATCGCTTAGTTTGTTTTGCGTTTTGAAACTTGAATTTGATGTCTCTCGTAATTCATTTTCTTTGATCTCGCCTCCCCATTGCATAGAAGATAGTTTGTCATTTGCTTGTTTTAAATTATATTTCCATAATTGTATTTCACTGTCAGCTTTTTCTTTGATTTCGATTAATCTATCATTTGCATTTTTTAAGACTTCGTTTTGTTTTTTCAATGCTTCGTTTTCTTTTCTCTCTTTGGTTATAGTAAGATTCAGTTCTTCTACATTCTTCTCTAAAGTTTCGACATTACTTGCGAGTTCTTTTTCGATCGCAAAATCCAATAACGAGTTATCAGAAAGCTGTTTGGATAGTTTCAATTCATTACTAAGCATTTCGTTTTTAGACTTTAATTCTTTTAATTTTTTTATAGCTTTAGATAATTTTATGTTGCTAGTTTCTAATTCTTTTTTAAGTGATGAATTTGTTTCGTTTAATAAATTAATTTCTTTTTGAAGGTGCGATAGCCCTGGAGTTACATCCTGCGTTTCTTCACTGGTTTCTAGACCCCAGCCTTCTTCGGAATTAAAAGGATCAGATTCCTCGCGAATTTTCTCAGTTGCTTCAGAATAACATATAAAGGCTTTCTTAGGTACAATCAACGGCTCTATACCACTTTCTTTACCTGCTGCACTTTGTAAATTAACATTTTCTAAGCTTTCTACGTTTTTCTTAGCGGCTAAATCCAGGTTAGATATATTTATTTGTGTATCATCCATAATCTGAGACTCAATCGCGGATAAATTAGGTTCACGTCGGTCTTCATTCAATGGTTCAATCGTAGAAGATATTGTCATTCCTTCTGTCTTTGGTATATTCATTTCAAACACAAGTTTATTATTTTCTTTTAGTTGCTTTATTTGATCTTCTTTTTGCAAAATCTGTGCTTGTAGATATTCATTGTTCTGTTTTAAAGTCTGAGTTTCTTCTTCCATAATTTGAATCTTCGTTAGAGCAGTTTGTAAGTTCATTGTTATTTCAGACATTCTGCTATTTAATTGAGAAATATTAGTTAAATTATCTGTTTGAATTGATTGCAGTTTAGCCTTCAATTCATTTATCATATCATTCTTCTGATTGATTTGCGAGTTCAAATTATTAATTTCATTTATATATTGATCTGTATAATCTCGAGATTGTGTTTGTTGTTTAACCAAAGATCTCTCATGTTCTAGCATTTGATTTCGATATGAAAGTTCGTGTAGATTATCTTTAAGACTTTCAGTAGCAATTTTATTCTGTTGTATCTCGGAATTTAAGATATTATTCTGTTCTAATAGTTTTTCATATTTTTCAATTAGATTTTTCTTATCTCTACTAATTTCTTCCAATTGGTTATTAAATTCAGATTCTAAATCGTCTAGTTCTGTTTTACGTTTTATTTCTAGTGATTGATTTTCATTTGTTAATTGTTTGATGGTAGCATCCATTACACGGAATTTATTTTGATAATCTGATAACGCAGTCTCAGCATTTTCCACTCGATGAGCTTTTTCTGTAAGAGTTTTGTTCTTATTTTGCAATTCTTGGTACAGTTTCTGTGATTTTTGTAGTTCTTCGTCAATATTCACAACTCTAGTTTTTAAATTTTTGTTTTCCTCTTCAATTTCTTGCAAACGCTTTTCCACAACTTTATCGTGGTCTATGAGTACTGCTAACCTTGCTACTAATTCGTCTTCTTGACACAAATATTCATTGTATGCCTTTTGTTTATCTTGCAATTGGAAATCTAATTGATCAGCTTTACGTTCTAATGATTGTCTGCTATTTTCCATAACCGATATGCTTTGTTCTAACCTATAGATACGTTCCTTATACTTTTCCATATCCGTTTGTAGGCTTTCTATGTATAACTCTCTTTCCTGAATTTTAGCCTCATAGCTATGCTGTATTTGCGGCAACTTTTCTTCTTGATATAGCAAGTTACTTGTTAAATCATTTATTTGTTTATCTCTTTCTAACAATTCATTTTCAAAGCAAGATAACTTTGTCAAAAGGTTAATATTATTTTTTTGTTCAATTTCATATTCGACTACTTTTTTGTTTAATAGTTCAATGTGGCTTTTAAGTTCATTATTTTCTTGTTGTAATAAAGTTAAATCTTTGTTTAAGATTGATATTGTTTCAGAGTTATTGGTACTAGAATGACGCAAATTTTCAAACTCTTCTTGTATATGTAACAATTTCTTATTTTTGCCTTCTAATGAGTTGATTTCTGTTTGTAACCGAATGATTTCGTTATTTGAATAAATTAGTTTTTCGTTGACATCGTTCAATGTATTTACTTTGAGTAAAAGTTCATCCGCATGTTGTTTATGAGTATTAAGTTCTTTACGACTTTCATTTAACTGGCTTTCAAGCTCAGCGATAATTGAAGATTTCTTTTTAATGCTAATCGCATACTTTTTCAGCTTTTCTAATAACTCTTTATTCTTATTTTCAATGGCAACATATTGTTCGCTGTGGGAAGTTTGGTCTGAAGTAAATGAATTAAGTTTTTTAGTAAGAGCTTCATATTTCTGAAGTATTTCTTTTAACTCTTCCTCTTTTTGCTCTAGGGATGTATGCAATTTCTCATTTTCAATTGATTCTTTTCTCAATTGCAATTTTATTTCATGAATTTCTTCATCTCGTTCTTTAGCTTGAAGTAATGCATCTGATAATTCTTGTGATTGATTTTGTTTTAAAGTTTGAATTTCGTTGATGAGCATCTCTTTTTCCTTTAATTTATCTTGCAGTGACTTTATTTCTGCTTCAATATTATTATTCTTAGACTCTAGTACAGCCTTTAATGTGCTCAATTGATGTTTATCTTCCTCTAAGCTTCGCAACCTTTCTTCATAATCAGCTAGAGTTTTCTGATGCATAGATATTTGTTTATTCAATGACTTAACAGACTCTGCATTTTGATTTTTAGCCTTTTCTTCTTCAAGTAAATCTAAAGTAGACTTAAGCTTTTGAGATATGTCATTAAGCTTTGTAATCTGATTTATATACTCCGATATTTCTTTATCTTTTTGTTGCAATGAATTGACATATGAAATAGCCTGCTTTTCATACTCTACAAGAGCATTTTCTAATTCATAAATTCGTGTGTCACGCATGTTGATTGCAGAGCTATACTCTTGGTGCACTTTCTGCATTTCTGACTTTAACATTTCATTATCCTTCTTTGTTTTTTCAATAAACTCTGATTCTTTTTGAAGATTAGAAATTTCATTTCTTAGCTGGTTATTTTCATCATTCAAGCGCTTAACTGTAGCTTCATAAGATAAATTAGTTTGCAATATTTCTTTCTGCTTCTCTTGATGTTCTTCCAAAGATAATATTTTCATCTGGCAGTCTGCTATTTCATCTTCTCTTTCTTTTACAATATTCTTAAGTTTTAAAATTTCTTTAGTAAGTTGTTTAACGGATTTTGACCGGTTATTACTTTTATCGGAGAACGATTTATCTTCTGGAGGCAAATCCACAGACGGGCCTTCAATAGCATCGTCTATACTAGCCCTTTTGGTCACCTCAGCGGTTTCTTTCAATACTTCAATTCTTTCTCGTTTAAGCTCGTCTATTTGGTGATTCAAATCTTCATTAATAACAACCAACTTTTGTTTTTCATCAGTTAAAAAGTCAATATTACGCGAAAGTTTATTGCGTTCATCTCCAATTTCATTTATATTTTTAAGAAGAGACTCATTTTCCATAGAAATTTTATTCATCTTTTCCATCACTTCTTGTCTCTCAGCAGTAAATAGCTCAATTTTCTTTCTTAATTCTTCTGCTTCATTGATTAATTCTTCTTTGGATAATACTTTCACTTGACTACCTCCATCAACAACATTTTTAGATGAATCAATGCCTCTGTTATATTCTTCTAATTCGATTTTTTCCTGAGTTGTTAAGGACTCGACAATTTCTATTGATTCAGCGGAGCTTACTTTTTCGGCACTTAATTTTTCTAATTTATCAGCAAGTTCTATATTTTCCTGAATATAACTGTCTAGTTTACGAGTAATTTCTTCTTTCTCACTTTCAAGGATTTTAATGGTGCCGTTTAATTGTTCTTTATCCAACTTTAAGTTTTCGATTATTATTTCCATCTCTTGTTTTGAAGAACTGAAGTTATCTATTTGCTCTTCTAACTGAACTAGTTTCATTTCAGAACAAACTTGTTCATTTTGTAGTATAGACATGTCTGCCAGTTTATCTTCCATTACAGAAGCCTTCTGTTGCAAATTGTGGAGTTCTGAAATACCATGAGCATTAAGGATTTTATAATATTTAAATATATTTAAAATAGTATGTAACTTAAAAGTTTTTGTCAATGCCGTTACGTATTATGAGATTACGACTCGAAAAAGAAAATATCTTTTCAGCTAATAATCAGGGGCGTGCGCTTCATATAGGCAGAAATGCAGTGCTTTACTTGTCATTCACAGATATTTTAATAAAACGTTCGTACGTTTTAGATGACTTTAATAATTAATTAATAGTAAATAAATTAATTAAAAAAATAAAATAACTTAAAAACGCCTAATATTTTATAAATAGCAACTAATGCGGTTGCTTTGTGCAGGACAAATCATCGCATGAATGTGTAATTTTCATACTTCGCAAACGCACACACCCATGAATATCGACATGATTATATAGCGACAACTCCGCGGCAGGCGATGGCTCTCGGCTATCCGATCGCTTCCGAAAACCGCCGAACTGGCTTGTCGGAAATTATTCGTTGCCTATAATCCGAGTAAAAATAATATGCACATTATGCATTTTTGTTTAGTAAGGTTTTATTTGTTTAAATAGAAGAAACGTTTTGTGTTTCGCGGGGGCCATATTGCATATTTCATGTGATAAGCATTGTTTACAATTTAATCGCTCCAGTTTATTTATAGTTTTCTTAAAAGATTTTTCATTTTAACATTTGAAAGTGTGTACATTTAACAGTTTATTACTGAGTTTCTATAATAATTGTAGTGATTTGCTTTTACTAATGAGTTAGTCGAATTTTTTAAAATGTTATTTGACTGTGAGGTTTTGAAAATGTGTGTTTATTAAAAAATAAAAATAACAAGTTCTCACAATTGTCATTCAGTGAAAAGATTCAAATTTTGTCTAAAGGTAGGTGTGTACCCGAGTTACAACAATTAAACCAGCAAAAAAATAATGTAACTCGAAAATTTCATGTTAAAAGTTATGAAACGTATAACTGGCTGTGTGGTTGTGTACACACGATTAAATTATATTGTTTTTCTTGCATATTATTTAGTAATTTACATCGGGATATAGTAATCTCAAGTAACCGGAACCTGTTAAACCGGAAATATGTGAAAATTGAAGCTGACTGGTAAGTAGTTATAATATTTTAAAATATGCTTATTATTTTACTTATTAGAATTTCTTTCGCCGCGACGATCGATCGCTGTTTTGTCTGCGTTGCCGTAGAAGATGTACATGAATAGTAGTACATCTAAGACTTGCTCTGTTGGCATGGTTTCGACTTAGAGATCCGTCGCTTGGCTGTAGCTATGCTAAAAATCTATAAACGAAAAAGTTTTTGTGACCGAGTACTTCGCCGCATACCCAGTGTCATAATCCTGTGTACGCCACTGCTAATAATAAATAATATACTACCTTGTACTAAATCAAATTTTTGCGTTTCCAGTAAAGTTATAGATTTGAGTCTTGCTTCTGCTAAATTCTCCACTTCTACTAGCTTTTTATACACTTCAGATTCAGTTACTGTAATTAATTAAATATACATTAAAAATAAACAGATATAACATAATTTTTATAAATACTAATAATAATAGACTTACATCGTCCACCATCATAATCTACAAGATGTAATTGTAAGTTACCCTTTTCTTCTTCTAATTCTGCAACTTTCTGTGAAAGTTGATGAAGTTCTTCATTTAATTTAAATATTTCAGCATTAGCATCAGAAATTTTACTAAAATTGTCAATAGACTTTTGCATTTGTTTAATCTTTAATTTAGAATTAGATTTAACTTTTATCATATTCTTATTGGCTATTTCAATTTCATTATTCAGAGCTGCAATTTGATCTTCAGCCGCTTTTAACTTTTCACCTAGTTCATTTATATCATATGTTGAGAGATCGCTGGATTGGCTTATTTCCTTGACTTCAGTCATCATACAAACGTCAACATATTGTTTATCTTGTATTGGAACTTGTGATTGTAGATTTTCGATAACTTCATCTTTCTCTTTAATTTTACTTTCCAATTCAGATATGGTTTCGTCTTTTTGGCTTATTATGATCTCTTTGTCCAGAATGTCTTTGTTTAATGATTGTAGTACAACTTCGCTCTTTGACTTCTCAGCTCTGCCTTTCTTTTCTGAGTCTTGTGGCAATGATTCCGATGATAGCTGACTCCAAGGCGACTTCATCTTGGAAGCTGTGTTGCGACCACCTTTTCTTGTTGTTACAGGACTACTCTTCACGCCTGGAGACTTGGCACCAGTACTTACAGAGGACAGCTGATTCTCAAGTTCCTTATTAGTTTGACGGATTTGACAGTTAATTTGCTCTAATAATTCAACTTTTTTCGTTAGTTCTTCCATGTTGCTTATTTCTAAGGATCCTTTCTCTTGCTCTACATTTGCTTCTTGGGTTGGTTGCTTTTCGGATAATAGGTTTAATTTATCCTGTAACTCGGATATTTCCTTTATTTTTAAATTTAGCTCTTCAGATAGTTTAGAATTTTCAATGCTTAATTCAAATCGGGAGTTTTCCAAAATGATATTAGCTTCTTCTAAGTTCCTATTTTTATCATCTTTCTCTTGTATCTCTGTCAATAATTTTTGTTTTTCTTCCTTCCATTCCATTTCCATTGCCACAAAATTATTTTGCATTTTAATCATTTGCTGCTTTGTATCATCCAGTAAATCTAAGGTATCCTTTTCTACAAAAATAAAATTGTATTATTATAAACAATTACAAGTAAAAAAAAAACTTTAAGATGTGAATAATAATAATAATCATTATACCTTTTTTACTTAAACTGTCTGTAATGATTGTAGTGGCCTTATTTTTGGATTCTATGATTTGGTCTTTTTCATTTATTTTTTCTTGTAAATCCAAGATAGTTGTTTCCATTGCACGTAACTTTACCTGCATAATACTCAATGTGTGTTCTTTCTCTTTTATTGTATTTGTAAGCTCTATAACATCAATATTGTCAAGACTCTGTAAATATAATATTTGTACTACAATAACTGCCTTGAACACAACATGGCAAACTCCTATAAGTTTTTATGGATATGAATTTACAGCTGCTTTTCATTTTTTTAGTTTAATTAGATTCAGTACATATATAAATTCACTATATATATAAAAGTAAAATACCTTTTTTGTCTCTCCTGATTCGCTTGATTCTTTCTTGGTCACTAGTGTATTTCGTTTAACAGGTCTTTTACTAATTTCTTTATATTGTTTTATCCTTTCCATTAATATTTCCTTTTGTTTCAAAGTATTTGCCAAACTTTCACTTATTCCAGGAACTGTAATATTAACATACATTTATTTTGTATTTGTAATAACTAAACACTATACATTTCACTAATCTATTGCATAAAATAGTATCATAAGATTCATTCTATTGCAAAAAAATTTAACTTAAAAGTTAGTTTATACATAATCGTAATTAATGGTGATTTGCTTCAGTCTATTATTTTAATGAAATATAAAGCAACAAAACTATCATTACTTCTAGTCTCTCTTCTTCTCTCACTATTTCTTTATCTTATACTTTAAATAAGACAATATTGTACATATATCACAGTAAAACTGTAAATACCGTTAGATTGTTATATAACTAACGACATTATAAAATGTAGATAGAATGTGAAATAAACATTCTGTTTACAATTTTACGCGTTATTTTCGTTATATTATAATATATCGAAAAATAATGCATAAAATTGTAAGCAGTGTTTATTTCACAATCCGTCGGACATTTTATAATCTCGCTAGTTATATTACATTCTCAAGGTATTTACAATTTTAAGGTGACATATATATTATATAATAATTGGTTTCTCGAAAACGGTTCCAAGTATTACTATGATATTTAGTATGCAGGTAGTTTTGAGGAGATAAATCGATCTGGCTAGGTCTTATCCCTGCGAAACTGCGCATTTTTAAGGTATATTTTAAGCTTTATGTCTTTTCTTTCGTCGTGCAACAACATATCAATAATTTCGAATCTGTTATGTCAGTACGATTGGCATTATATATTATAGGGAATTCGGAATGTGGTGGTTTTCGAATCCGGGTCAGATAAGTATTTTTGTGACTTTTTAAAAATATATCAGAACTCGGAGTTCTAATATATTTAAAAAAAGTCTCGACAAAGCTCGGTTACCCAGTTACTCATTATTATATTAGATAGCTTAAGAATACAGATAACTATAAAATCCTTACTATTTAATGCTTCTTGAACCGATAGGGTGGTAGATGTGTCTGTAGTCACAGAATAATTGGTTTTTTCACTCATGGTGGATGCCATTTCAGCATCAGCATTATCATCCTCTGCAGAAAAATAAAATAATAATTATGCTTTAATATAATTTAATGATAATAAGTAATTTGGTCTAATATATATATGAAAAGCTTTGTAATAATAAATATTATTATATTTATAGTTTCTAATACAGTAGAGTGTTGATTATCCAAACGTCGATTATCTGAACAACCTCTTATGGGATCTCACGGTGGCCTGATTTAGACGTGTTATTTTTTCAGTTAATGTAAGGTAACTTTTTAATTTAACTTAGTTAAATACTGTCTAAGCATTTAAATCCTGTTACTTTTAGAAAGTAAAAGTTTGTGAGGATGGATGGATGTTTGTTACCCTTTCATGCAAAAACTACTAAACATATTTTGATGAAATTTGGTATGGTGGGATACTGTATAATTATATGTGCGGAGCCGCGGGCAATAGCTAGTATAACATAGGTTAAATTTAACATTCCCTTTTATCATTAAAAACAAAAAATAGTAAGGATTTCAGTATATTTTTTATTTGTGTGCACATAAAGCATACATAAGAGTTCGATTTGATTTGTTCAATGCAGTTAGATTATCGGAACAAATCCATTATTCGAACACCTATGTCCCCCAATTAGTTCGGATAATCAACATTCTACTGTACTTCATTTTTTGATGGATTTTGTATTGTGTTTTAAGGATGCTTACCAAATGGACGTCCCAGCAACTCTGCAGTTGCTTTCCGATGTTCTTTGATTCTTTTTGACACAAGAGCAGCATTTTGTAAACACTTTTGGGCCCTTTCAAACTTTATCTGCCTTTCTGAAGTTGTTTGCTGTCAATAAAAACGCTAATAAGTGTAAGTATTGAAATGAATAATAATGCATGATTTAAAAACTTGTTAACATTTTCAACAAAATTAATTTTTATCTGCACAGAGCTAAAACAATTTATGATTTAAGTTTCACAAAATACATACAGTTTTCATTCTGTGTTCATAGTATATTGAAATGAGCATAATTGTCCAACTTTTCTACCAAAAATTATGTAGTGGCTCAAGATCATTTCCTATTTAAACAATAAAGTTTTTGTAGTCTTAATTTAAACACATTAATAATAAAAACAATCACAAGGGACATACAAGCTTTCATTTTTAGGGTTCTGTCTGTTCGCGCCAACACTGGCGCGACGTTTAGAATAAACACAAAGGACATCACTACGTGATGTATGGCCGACCGACTCAGGGGCGCTGTCAGAGAGTGACGAACACTTGCAATTAGAACCCCTTCCGCGCCGGATGCATTTTTAGCTCATCCCGAAACCTAGTGAACGCGAACGCGTGTGCGCATATTTATTTGTGCTCGTTAATATAATACCAAATTCGCCGGCGAACCGCGATAAATCTATCGATAATCCGCTCAACAGCTGTGTAGTGTAGTGAGAAGAAACCTCCGCCCAGATCCAGAACCACCAGCTCAACAATAAGGTCAGTTCCAGATTTCTCCAGCCCTCACATTAACCTATATACCTACTTCCCTCAGCTCATAGTCGCATGTGTAAGTTCCTAGCTTACACATTTCTTGGCCCATCGAGCCTTCGTGAAGCCCTTCTCCCTATTACCGGCGTTGGGCCTGATTAGAACCAGCACCTACAGTTCCACTCCGCCCAATTCTGCACATAAAATCAGCTCGATTATTTATATTTTGTCCAATTAATTCTGGCCAGGCCGCCCCGCCATTTTACAACCAAGTTACAGTCCATTCCCATTATCAATTCGGCACATTTAACATTAAACCCCTATTCTGTACTTTGATATTAACCTATATGTTAATTATTTAAATTATTTTGTGCATATTTCGGCCCATAAATTCATAGGAAAAACCCAAAAAAAAAAAAAAAAAAAAAATAGTGGGTAGGTTGTCGGCTTATTGTCGAACAAAGAACTCGAACATTCCAGAACTTCCCTAACGTACCTAATACATAATTTGTGCCAATAATATCTCATATAATTTTCTCAGCTCTTAATTACATACAAAATATTTTAATGTTTGATTCGCATATAAAATAAGTAATAACTAGTGCGTATTGTGAATTACGTTCGGCTCATAACAGAATTGTGAATCGTCGTTGCATTACTAAGTATTTTATCTATATATAACGTTTATATCTTCATATTCTCAATTTTTAAAACACAATATTAATTAACTTAGCATTATTTTAATAGTTACGGGTTGCATAACATCTCAAGTGCCCATACTAACATCGTCGGCTCGCTTCGATACAGAAAACTTGATTTGTGTACCTACACGGCGCCCGTGCGAACAACAGCTGTTACATTCATTCTCAATTAGGTATTCTTCATAGAATAAATAGTGACCTTCACATTGAATTCATATCTTATCTACGTTCTGTGTCTATACAAAAATATTATTAGGTGTTACGTTACAGCTGTTTTAAATAAGAATTCTTATCGACGTTCTGTGTTTATACAAATATATTATAGGTGTTACGTTACAGCTGTTTTGAATAAGTCGGCACACTATTGAGATTGAAACTGCTCATACCTACTTGCATTGTTTTCATTACGTTATTTTGTTTCTAACGCGCCCGCTAAGATTTGTTTATATTCAAACTTCAGGACATTAATATAATATTACAGACGACTTCTAACGCATTAATCTCCGCTCATCAAACATACACTAATACTTTATTAGCATCAGGCGATCGGTCAGCTCATTTGTTAATTAACTCGTACACATTTTATGATAAAATTGTATACATTGTCGGCACATTATTAAAATCTATTGTCTGCGTTTTAATTAATTGCGCGCGTATTTTCCGCTCATTACTTTTAAATATTTAACTTAGTTACACGCATATATTTTTAAACATGCCTACAAAATCGCAAGCGGCCATATTTAGGCAAACTATAAAATCTATTAGTCGGCTCAGAGAGATCGCATTGGCATTACACAAAGGTGACTCAAAATCTAACAAATCGGAGTAACAAATGCGCGTTTTAAAGACCTATGGAGATTGCTTTGGGCCCGGGGAAGCCCATAGCCTTCGGCACGATTTTTGATTTTGCACTCATAGGACTCGTTGAACACTCATGCGATTCACCTGTAGCTCAAGTTAACTCTGCTCATATTACTCATACTCATTATACTCAGTCGGCTCACTCTACACATTCTGCTCATTCTACTCATGATATTTGCAAAAGCCTGGAAAGATTCTGGGAGTCGGAAGAACCCCAGCCTCGTTCTGCTCATTCAAACCCGCTACACGAGCAATGTGAACACATATTCAGCTCAACCACCATTCGTGACGATTCAGGCCGTTACATTGACTCTTCCCTTCTTATCAGATGCACCCGTATTAGGTAGTACTCATGCTATTGCTCTACGTAGATTTCTCAATCTAGAAAAACGGTTGCAATCCGATCACACACTGCGACAAAAATATATAGAATTCATGAACGAATACATAAACTTAGGACACATGACACCGTGTCATCCGTCTACATTTACTCATGAACCTCATTATTATATTCCTCATCATGGCGTGTTCAAATCAGGTACTGACAAACTCCGCACAGTATTTGATGGCAGTTGTAAGTCATCCAATGGAGTCAGTTTAAACGATTGCCTGCACACAGGTCCAGCACTTCAACGAGACATTGTAGATATTATTATATCATTCCGCGCACATCGTATAGTGTTCAGCACTGACATAAAAATGATGTTTAGAAATATTCTCTTAAGACCAGACCAAAGACACTATCAGCTCATACTCTGGCGATCGTCTCCAGATCGACCTCTGCTCACATATGCACTCAACACTGTTACATACGGATTGCGCTCAAGTCCATATCATGCTATCCGCACATTATTACAATTAGCTGAAGATGAAGGTCATCGCTATCCTCAGGCTGCCGAAATTTTGCGTAAATTTGTTTTCGTGGATGATGTACTTTGCGGCCATGACACCATAGAAGAAGCATCAGCACTCCAAACTCAGCTCATTGATTTGTTATCACTCGGTGGATTTAAACTTAGTAAATGGATATCAAACACACCTCAGCTCTTGCAAAGATTTCCAGACGATCAATGCGAAATGCCTAAAGACTTTGACATCAGCGCAGAGTCTCCATCAATTAAGGTTTTGGGTATTAGATGGATTCCCCGGTCTGATGAATTTACATATCACATCTCATTACCACCAGTTACCCACATTACAAAACGTTCAATTCTTAGCACAGTAGCTTCTCTCTATGACCCAAACGGTTGGGTTACACCCGTCATATTCCGCGCAAAAATACTTCTTCAAAGGTTATGGTTAACTAAATTGGACTGGGACGATCCCACTCCAAATAATATTACAGATGATTGGCAGCGCATCTATCATGATCTTCCACACATCTCAGATATACATTTTCCCAGACATATCGCTCCACACAAATTCAAATCAACATACTCACTTCACGGCTTCGCAGATGCTTCGGAAAGCGGTTTTGCTGCAGTGATATATTTACAAGAATCAGCTCACAACGGATTTGTTAACGTTCACCTCATAATTGCTAAATCTAAAGTCGCACCGATTAAAAATAAACTCACAATCCCCAAATTAGAGTTGTCTGCTGCAACTCTATTATCTCAGCTCATGTTGCGTGTCTCCCAACAATTGTCTGCTCATCTCACAATTACACATCACGTTTGTTGGTCAGATAGTACCATAGTGCTTGCATGGATAAAAACTCCGCCCCATCGTTTACAAACATTTGAATCAAATAGAGTAACAAAAATTAACTCAAATTCACTCACACTTAAGTGGCGTCATGTACCTTCCCAATTAAATCCTGCTGACTGTGCAAGCAGAGGATTATCAGCTCAATCTCTCTCCGCTCATGATTTATGGTGGTCTCCTCCATGGCTCAAATTGCCAGAGGATACCTGGCCCAAGATGCCTTCAGCTCATACTCGACAAGACTTGCCAGGGCTCAAACCAAAATACGTACCATGCAATTTCTCGATACCCGGTGTCGATAGTGATCTGCTCACTCGCTTCAGCTCTTTAGAAAAACTAACTGGTGTCACTGCCTACATGAGGCGATTCATTCGTAACTGTAAACTAAATTCAAACTCGCGACAACTAGGCCCTCTAACTGTAAGTGAACGTAGAGAAGCATTACTTTTCTGGATCCGCTCTGTACAGCAGAATGCATTCGCAGAAGATATTCACCGCCTGCAAACCGATAGAATCTGCACAGTACGACTACAACGTCTGTCGCCTTTTACGCAGGACGGTCTCCTCAGAGTAGGAGGTAGACTCACTCGTTCGGAACTCACATACGATGCTCAACACCCATTCATTTTGCCTAGTTCTAGTCCGCTCGTAGACCTCATAATAGATCACTATCATCGCATACACTGCCACCCTGGCACGGACACGCTACATGCTATTTTACGTCAGCAATTTTGGATATTATCTGCCCGCCGCATTATAAGGCACAGAACGTTTAAATGCATAAGATGTTTCCGTTGCCGCGCTCAGCCCGAAGTACCTATCATGGCTGACCTGCCAGCTGATAGAGTCATACCTCAGCCCGTATTTAGTCACGTATCAACAGATTTCGCCGGACCGCTTCTGCTCAAATCAAGTCAATTACGTAATGCTAAGTTAATTAAAGGATATTTTTGCATATTTGTTTGCCTCACTACAAAGGCGGTTCACTTAGAACCAGTCTCATCGCTCACTGCCGAAGCGTTTATTGCAACATTACAAAGGTTCTGCTCACGTCGCGGGCTTCCGGTATTGATACGTTCAGATTGTGGCACAAATTATGTAGGAGCTAGGAATCATCTACTAGAGGTACAACAGTTTCTCAATGACAATAACGACGCCATTTCTCATAATCTCTCAACTCAAGGTATAACTTGGTTACTCAATCCGCCTAAAGCCCCATGGATGGGAGGTATCCATGAGATTAATGTTAAATCCACAAAGCAACTTCTATACCCTGTTATCGGTGAGCAACACCTCACTTTCGAGGAATTCTTAACTCTGCTCACTAGAATCGAAGCTGTGTTAAACTCTCGGCCCATCAGTCCACTTTCGTCCGATCCCACGGACTATCAGCCCCTTACTGCTGGCCACTTTCTCATTGGCCGTCCGCTCACAGCTCTCCCCGAGCTGACTCTAGATGAAAGAGTAATATCTCCGCTCAAACGCTTTCAGCTCATTCAATCACTCTCTCAGCGCTTTTGGAACCTTTGGACCAAGTCCTACCTCCATACCCTTCAAATCCGCTCCAAATGGCTTTCCTCTTCCTCTCCACCCAAAATTGGAGAACTGGTTCTGCTCAAGGAGGACAATTTGCCTCCTCTACAATGGAAGATGGGAAGAATCTCACGTCTGCTACCTGGGAAGGATGGAGTCATCAGAGTTGTGGACTTGGACACGACTCAAGGCCAGCTGCGGAGGCCTGTCGGCAAGATTGCCCGGCTCCCACTGGATTCTGCTCAGGATGGGGCTCAGCTCGCCGCCTGTGCGGGCCCCCCAGGATGTTCGCGCCAACACTGGCGCGACGTTTAGAATAAACACAAAGGGCATCACTACGTGATGTATGGCCGACCGACTCAGGGGCGCTGTCAGAGAGTGACGAACACTTGCAATTAGAACCCCTTCCGCGCCGGATGCATTTTCAGCTCATCCCGAAACCTAGTGAACGCGAACGCGTGTGCGCATATTTATTTGTGCTCGTTAATATAATACCAAATTCGCCGGCGAACCGCGATAAATCTATCGATAATCCGCTCAACAGCTGTGTAGTGTAGTGAGAAGAAACCTCCGCCCAGATCCAGAACCACCAGCTCAACAATAAGGTCAGTCCCAGATTTCTCCAGCCCTCACATTAACCTATATACCTACTTCCCTCAGCTCATAGTTGCATGTGTAAGTTCCTAGCTTACACACTGTCATTCATAAGGAACCCTTATAGTTTCGCTCTGTCCGTCCATTCTGTCAGTCTGTCTGTCCACACTTCTAGCTTCTGTAATTATGAATATAAATGGATAAAATTTGGTATAGTTACAGATTGTGTGTAGATCTCGATTTTAGCATCATAAAATAATAATATTTTTATATTTTAGGGGTGGCTCGCCATACATGTGTAGTACCCTACTACTTAATATTATTTTTCATCCCTATGAAAAATAATTTTTCATTGTGTGGAATATTGTTGAATAGGTCTTTTAAAATAAAAGCAAGGTTTCATACATGACTTTTTTACAGTCGAGTTTTCGAGTAATCAGCCTCCAAAGTGGTTTATAAGTTGGTTCCCCCCTGGCATTTCTAAACTATAGGAGATAGAAACTTGTAAGTTTCCATGTTGCTGCATGTAGATCATGCTAAAAACTTTTTAGAAAAATTATTATGTCCGAAATCGGACGATAACTTTTGAAGTAGGTAATTCAAAGAAAATCTATTGCGCGTTGATATTTACGGAACCCTCCTTCGACGTCCTGATATGCTCTTGGTTAGGTTATTATTTAATCATTCTGCTGTCAACATCCAAGTTCCAATCAAGTCTATTTAGTAATTTGTTTCGCAATTCATTAATAATCTCCGATTATGTGATTTCAAACTTCAATGTATCCATAAACTTTCGCGATGGCTGTACAAGTCATACTATTTTAAAGCGCAGTTGCGAATTGTCGATCGCATATATTCCAAATTTGTTATTATTCTTAAAAGAGTTATACGTAAGCAACATAAAACGTTATTCACCTTGTTAGTTCTAACGCTGCCTGCAATACTTGACACATCGCTGAGGACTGCTAAATTGGAATCCACCAAATTAGTTGGTTCATTATCGGAATTATTGTCAATATTGGTAGTTTCAGACATAATTTCCTATGACTCAGGGACATTAAAACTAATGTTTTAATCAAATCAAACCACAGAAAACCACCTTTTAGTGTTAAAAACAAATTGTAAAACACCAATGACCAATTTCCAACTACAACTTGGCACTTAAACGTCAAATGTCATATTATGAAAATGACATCAGACAAGCTTACTTTTTTTTAATAAATGGCGTCAGCATTAAAGCATTTGCCAGTGTCAAGTTAAAAAGGCGGGTAATAGAATTTGCGTTCATTCGAAACTCTAGTCAAAGTCCAAATAAATTGTCAGTGCCGGTTAAGGAGTTTTAGGTAACACAAAATAGCACACATTTTACGCATTTTATTGGTACGGTGTACCACTTGCCCACATCAACACAAATTTTGGGGGAATTACAAAAACAATAACGACGCACATTGTCATTCTCGGCAAAACTCCGACAAGCTTTCTTCTTTTAATGATTTGATTTTTGTCTCGTTAACACGGTCATTGTTTACTACTCATTCACCATGAAAGGCACATTGCAGAAAATAACGGTATTTTATTAAGTAGGTATCAAGTTAAATTTTAATTTTTAAATTTAAATTTAATTTCAATTTAAATTCCTCCAAATTAACTGTCACATGGCTAAAGGCCATCCGTTTTTGCATTTTCGTACCTAAATTGACATATGTCTTACGGTGTTGTCAACTGTGGAAGTTCCCTCAACTTCTCAAACAGTTGGATGATACCATAAGACAAACGCTCTCCACTATTTTGAATACAAATTTCGATGACCGCGCATGGACTCAGGCAACGCTTCCAGTTAGGTTCGGTGGCCTGGGTGTTCGAAAGCCCTCTGACATATCGCTTCCGGCCTTCTTGTCCTCAGTCCACGCGAACCATAGTCTTATCTCCAAAATACTACATCACCCATCCTACTCCAATACAGTTACCTTTCTGGACGAGGCCAAGGACGCCTGGAGCGTAACTAGTGCTTGTAGCGAATTGCCTGACAATACTTTTTCCCAAAGGCTCTGGGACGAGCCACTCTGCAGACTGGTACGGAATAATCTTCTTAATACGTCCTCCAATCCTGTGGAGCAGGCTCGCCTCTTAGCTGCGGAGAAGTGGGAGTCGGGCCTTTGGCTACAAGCATTACCGTCACCCAATACGGGCACATTGCTGGATCGAACAGCTTTCCGGTTAGCTACTTCCCTGCGTCTTGGCACCCCCCACGTCGTCCCCCATCGCTGTGTTTGTGGTGCAAATGTGGACAGCCTCGGACACCACGGGCTGTCCTGTCAACGAAGCGCCGGCCGCATCTCCCGACATCACTGTCTGAACGATCTCATCCGTCGGGCTCTTGTCACCGCCGGAGTGCCAGCTGTGCTGGAACCCTCTGGTTTGGCGCGCGACGATGGCAAGAGACCAGACGGTATGACCCTGGTCCCTTGGAGAGTGGGACGGGCTCTTGTATGGGACGCTACTTGCGTCGATACACTTGCTCCGTCCCATGTCCAGGGCACCTCGAGTTCTGCAGGTGCGGCCGCCAATCAGGCGGAAAACCTCAAGCGGCGCAAATATGAGAACCTTAGTGGGGATCTCATATTTGAACCGTTTGGGGTTGAAACCTTAGGTACATGGGGTCTGGGTGCGCACAAACTTTTCGGAGAAATCTCCAAAAAACTCATTGAGGCCACCCGAGACCCCAGAGCCGGCACCTACCTGGCCCAGAGAATAAGTATCGCAATCCAGCGAGGAAACTCTTTGAGCCTTCTAGGTACTCTGCCTGGTGGGGATGACCTGAGAGATTTCTTTTTTTTGTAGCATTTTAAGTTTTGGAGTAGTTATTTTTTTTTTTTAGTACTTACCTACTTTTATGGTACAATTGATTTTGTTATCATAACTGATAAAATGTATATCATATTGTAGTTAAATTTTAAAATTTATATACATTTTAGGATATATGAATATATTTTTTAACGATTTCTAAAAGTAATAAACACGTATTCGGCTCTTGTTTCTTGTTAAAAAGAGTAGTTGTCAAAGCGTAATAAAAAAAACCATGTCAAAAACTAAATTTCATACAGGAAAGAAAATACTATAGTTCGAAAGTGATAACCCAAAATACATAAAAATACTCCCATGGCATCGCGAATCCAGGTAAAAACATTAATTTATATTCTACTGTGTAGTTTTATTTATATAGGATCAGGTTTTTGTTTTACTTTGATCTAATCCAAGTTTAATTTAAAACGCATTTCAAACGTAGGCAACAGCACGCGCATTATCAAATACATATAAGAAAAAGAGTAGATTTGAGATTGGAATCGCTTCGGAGTTACCACAAGCGTACAAAAAGTTTTGGACAGAATGGAAGGTATTAAAACCGGCTGCTGTCCATTATGTACCCCAAGATAGCAAATGGAAAAGGGATGCACTTACTGGTGAAACCTTACCTGTTCAAAATATTCCAATACCGTTAAAGTTCCCTGCTGAAATCCACGAAGGAATATGGGGTGGAGAAGCCGTTGTAAAAGGTAATTTCTTTTGCTTTTTTCTAAATAATACAATGTGACTTTACCTAAGGTCACTTGTGGAACCTAGGTTTTTATTATTTTTAATTATTTTTGACCGTAATCTAATGTTTTTTAGGATTCCAAAAGAAAGACCTAAAAAGGCGACGTGTTCCTCATTACTGGGTTCCTGTGCTCAAGAGAACAGTGGTTAAGTCGGAAGTACTGAACACTCACCTCTCAGTGACAGTTACCGACAGAACTATTAAACTTATTAATGATCACTATGGCTTTGATCACTACTTACTCAAAACACCAGCTTGTGATCTTATTTCAATGTTAGCTTTGAAATTAAAGAAGCAAATACTTATTGAGCTTATGAATGGATGCCCAAGATATGCTCATGATCCTCAGAAGCAAAAGGAAATATATGACGAGTATAAAACATATTTATCATCTGTATGTATACTTATTTTAACACATTTACGCCCAGCATGCACTAGGCAGCCAGGCTGCTGCAGCCTGTGGACTGTATGATGTGGTATGGAAGCCAACACACTAAGCAGACAAATGTTTTAGAGCTGCCCCAGCTGGGCTGTCTACTGTGCTTTCTGCCTAAACATAATTAATGTTAAGACTATAAACCCTATTTTTGTGTAAATTGAATTTAATGTTATTATTATTGGTCCCTAAACATAAAACTGCCGATAAAATGAAAATGAGCAAAATGGTTTATCATAACTATTTTTTTCCCAGTATACACCTGAGGAAATTGAGTGGTATGGTCTGACGTGGGTTGAAGCTTTAAACAAAGTAACTAAGATAAAGGAAGCGGCTAATAGACCATTACCATTAAAAAATATTTATAGAAAAAATCTCGTTGAAAAGTTAAAAGCGGCTGAACTGGAGAAAGATGATGAAACCGTAAAGGAGATTTCGTAAGTAGTTTATATTACATACAAGTCAGTGGCGCAGGCTGGTTTTCTTTCATGGGAAGCCCTAGCCTGTATGTAATAGGTAGGGATTTGGATGAGGGTCTTCTAAAGGTAAGTAGTAAGTGAAGCCATTAGGAATGCAGTATTGGGAACCCCACACCACATACACAAGATGTAGTCCATGACTTTGTTGAAACACACATTTGCATGTATTAGGTATATCGTGGTGATGCAGGCTGAGCTGGATTTCATTCAAGCCCGTTAAACAGGTGAAAACCTGACAAAAGGGTAAGAACCGTTTGTCTAGGATAGGCAAATGGTACCAACCTAAACTTAGGTTGGGTAGGTTTCAACCTAAACTTTCATGCTTATAGTATTTAATGAAACAACTTTTTTGTCACATAGCAGATTTGTTACATGAGAAAGTAAGTAAAGGTTATTAAATAAGAAGAAACTTTTATACGAATTTACTAAACACAATTTGGAATAAAGTAATATTTTACAGGAACACAAGTTCTCTGTGTCAAGGTGTCAAAGATCAATCCTTTTGGACAAAAAGTGGATGTGCTTACCTTATTTATAAAACAAGCTTTTGGAATGAACCATTTCTTTTACAGGAATACAACCTCTTGGCTGTCAAAGATAAATCCATTTGGAAAAAAAGATGAAGCTTAAAGCTATTTAAAGTCAAAATGTACATACAATTTTAAAATAAAAAGTAGACAAATTGTATCATTTTAATAGAATAGATGATTTGTTGTTAAGTGTAAACATTATTTAATACCTTACCCTTATCTTGCGAAATTATGCAAATCATATTATTTTATAATCTGAGGATAGATCTGTTTTAGTTAGAAACAAAAAAAATCAACTTTCTCACTTCCTATTTAATTTATTTGTAAACATTAAATTAATCGGTGAACAATATTAGGATAAAGTAAACAGAAGAAAAAATAAAATATACAGGTTAATGTTAATTCATTTACTGATGAGTAAAATAAAAATTCAAAATAGTATCTATAAACTAATGTCATTTGCTATTTATTAGTTTCAATTATGATAGTAATAGTTAACAAATCATCTTATAATAATTGAGAACACTAATTATTATTTCATTTTTATCACTGTTCTTATGTGTATTTAGAATTATTGTAATGCTATCTTAGGGATAATAGAAATAAATTTCAGTTGTTTAAATTCTTGTCTAAATAATTTTAGTTTCTATGATGTATAAACTAAAATTAATACAGTTTAATATAGTTTTTTTTATCAAAATGTTTATTGCTCAGTTACATTGGGAAATATTTTTATTATTTATATAAATTGAACTAAAACTGATAGATAGAGTGCATATAAGCACTAAATATGATATAAATAGAATATTATAGAATTATATTCATTCTAAGATGCGACATTATTGTGAAATCCAGAAGTATCGCAAGTCCTCTGACTTGAGATACTTTGGGATAGAGTACACCCAAGGTGATAAAGAAAAATAGTAACTAAAATATATTCTCTCAAATAGGTTAGAAACAAGAAACCAATGTTTTATTAAAATAGCTAAAAAAATCCTTGTACACAGCACACAGTAGGAAATCCATGGAGAGCAAAAAATAAAGAGGACCATCTCCTTAGAAGATTTACAACATTGACATAGTTAGGGTGCGGCCAACCTTGCCAAGATTTAATGTTTCGGTATCGGGTCCACAATACGGTATTCTCCTGTACTTTGTTTTATTGCTCTGAAAAATAAGACAGTTTACAAAAGGAATAATAGTATACTAAAAGTCAATGTTTTCAAAGATATTGCGGCTAACCAATATTTTCAAAGATAATGTTTGAAGCACTTTTGGGAGTCTCGTAAAAAGCCCCATATAAAAGTCGTACAAGTTGGCGACGTCACACGCTACTAATGTTGCTATGAAATGTAATGGCCATATGCACAAAATTTCTGATATCTCCGAAGTTTGCTCGTTTATGTTCATACTATAGTAAATCTTTTTGTATTTGATGTTAGTAATTCTTTTTACTTTTATCAAGTTGTAATACCTAATTATTTCTTACATTTATTTTAAAAAAACTAAATTTTACCCAAATGTGGTTATAATGGACACTTTCCATGAGATGAGATGTTCCTACTTATTTATATTCCCCATGAAATTATCGGAGGGAAAGTTGAGTTAATGTAAGATTTTAGGCAAAAGACTTGTATCCAATTATCCATGTTTGTCATGACGTCATTCATTGAGTTGGACAAAAAAAAACTAGCACACAGCGCAATCTGGCGGGAGTAGAAGCGCGACGGCCCGTGCTAGATACGTCATGGTGCCGTAGCTGCCACTTGGCGCGCTGTCGTACAACAATTGACAGACGCCGCCCGCGCCGCCGCACACTAGCGCCTCGGAGCCGCGGCCAGGCTTCGCGCAGCAGAGCGTCGCGTCGCCGTTGCAATGCATCTGTAAAGATTATAATACTTTATGAATTAATAAGTGATCGACGCAAACAGCTATAGCAAGCTCCAGCTGTAACTGGTTATTTAAAATTGTCTAATTTTAAATTAAAACATTTTGAGCTCCCGCGACCGTTTATATCGCTTTACTACGTACTGTCGGTAGTGACTAAAGTAAGGCCAACGAGACGAGATAAAAAACGTAAATAAACGGACCGCTACTGAGTTGCATTATGAAAGTGAGTTAATATTATATCTGTCCTTATCACTCGTATGCAATAATGACGTCAGTTGGTCGACGACAGCTGTCGTAGCGTGTTTCGTGGTACAGGAAAGCGGCCAGTGCCGCAGTTGTCAACATTTGGTCCGCCAAACAATTGTGAACAAGTTCATTCCTGTTTGGATTGCGTTCGAAGTTGAGTTCCATTTTGAGTTCCCGCGACCGTTTATATCGCTTTACTACGTACTGTCGGTAGTGACTAAGTAAGGCCAACGAGACGAGATAAAAAACGTAAATAAACGGACCGCTACTGAGTTGCATTATGAAAGTGAGTTAATATTATATCTGTCCTTATCACTCGTATGCAATAATGACGTCAGTTGGTCGACGACAGCTGTCGTAACGTGTTTCGTGGTACAGGAAAGCGGCCAGTGGCGCAGTTGTCAACATTTGGTCCGCCAAACAATTGTAAACAAGTTCATTCCTGTTTGGATTGCGTTCGAAGTGATACATATTTTTTCGTCTCCGTATTTACTTGTTTTTTTTTGTTGTTATTATTCCGTTTCGGTTATCATAATATTTTTGCTGTTATCGTGAGTGCTTAGTTGTTGATTTTAATTATGGAATCACAGCCTGGCGGCTCTAGACAACTTTTGAAAGAAATCAATTCACCACGCAAAAAGCGTCAAAATGTAAGTTAATTTATTAATTCATTTGCATTTGAACCATTACCATAATTTTGATTTTTATGGTTCCATACCAAAAAAAGATTATTTTTATATAATAATAAGAAAATAGTCTAAAATTTACCATTCCTCACATTTTTTTATTTACAGCGGACGTATTTTACATCTAATGAAAAAGGAATGGTCGTTAATGTGCTAATACGTGAAGCAAACTTGGCCTACTGATGAATATCCGTACAAAACAAGTATAATGGAGAAAACAGCGAGCATTTTGGGCATCGGTGTCGCTTCCGTATATATAATTATAAAAGAATATGCAACAACTGGGAATGTACAAAGCCCATCAACAACCAAAAAAAGAGTCACATTCTCGGAAAAAGTGGACGAGTTTGATAAACAGGCCATACGAAAGAAAAATCATAGCTTTTATCTGAAAAGCGAATTACCTACATTAAAAAAAGTACTCCAAGCTGTCAATGGTGATGAAGAATTACCTAATTTTAAGAGATCGACATTTCAGAAAATACTTAAACATTTAAAATTTAAGTATATAAAACGACAAAGAAACAATGCTTTAATAGACAGAGACAACATTATACTATGGCGAATGAATTACTTAAGAAAGATTAAAAAATACCGAACGGAGAATCGCTCTATATTCTATATGGATGAAACATGGGTGAATGCAGGTTTGTCAAATAATTGTGCCTTTATTATGTTAATAAATACTAGCTTTTGCCCTTACTTTACTTACTGCCTCCGTTGCCGAGTGGGCTGAGCGTGAGCTCTTAATCTGGATGTCGCGGGTTCGGTTCCCGCAGGGGACACACATACTAAAAAGTCACTTTATTTGTTGTTCTCTCGTTGGGTTTCTGGGATCGATAAGCCTTGCAGCCCACAAAATAAGAAGATGACTTACTAAAATAATTAGAATTTTCGGCAGTGCATATCACTGGTAATGTAAAACTTATTTCGTTTTCAGGGTACACTATTTCAAAAACTTACGTGGATACTACAATAACTTCAAAACGGCAAGCTTTTATGGAGGGACTGAGTACGGGTGCAAAGAACCCTACTTCAAATTGCAGACGACTGATTGTGGTGCATATTATGGGAAATGAAAATGGTTTCACAGAGGGGGCTGATGATGTATTTGAGTCAAAAAACACAGGTGATTACCACGAGTCAATGGACGCGAACCGCTTTGAGCAGTGGTTTGAGAATATTTTACCAAAACTTGGTGAAAATGCTATAGTGGTACTGGACAATGCTCCTTACCACTCAAGACGCCAAGAAAAAACACCCACCAGAGCATGGAGTAAAGCAAGTATTCAAGAATGGCTGCGTAATAAAGAACTAAGCTATGATGAAAAAGACGTAAAGGCAGAACTTTTAAAGAAAGTGAATGACGTAAAGGCGAACTACCAAAGATACGCTGTGGATGAGCTTGCCAAAAAATTTAAGGTGGAAGTCCTAAGACTGCCACCTTATCATTGCGAGCTCAATCCCATTGAACTCGTATGGGCTGACATAAAGGGACACGTAGCTCGCAATAATACTACATTTAAATTTGAAGATGTGAAAAAACTGCTACAAGAGGGACTCCAACGTGTATCTGCTGATAAATGGCGAAATTGTGTGGATCATGTAATAAAAGTCGAAGACAATTTTTATAGCAATATTGACAACATGATTGATAATACAATAGATAGTTTTATCATAAATACAGCTGACTCGGACTCTTCCGACGAATCATCTTTGTCTAGTACAGACGACAGCGATTAAAATTCGAACTTTATAATAATTTATTCAAATAAAAATGTTTTGAACCCCTTTACATTCTTTATCTCGTCTGGTTGGCCTTACTTTACTCCATTGATTTACTATACCCAAGATAAGAAGTGTGCTTGAAATGCGAATAAGCAGTCGTCGCGCGCCAGCTATCCGACCGGCAACAAGGTAAAAAAGTGTAAAAATAATGCTTAAACCATTCCAAAAAATCATGGCATGTTATTTTTGTTAAGTATTTATTCAATATTACTAACTTAATGCGTTTTTAGCTAGATATGTCTTAGAACTACTTAAGACGAAACTGTCCCTTTTCTTCCTGTGAATTTGATCGTGTGTTATGTGTATAAGTGAATGAGATGAATTATATATTATACAAGATACTATGACTTATATTATACATCAGTAAGTAGTTACAGTGTAAGAATTAATGTAGGTACTACTTAGCATTGTTTACGCAAAATAAAACTGTATTAATGAGCAGTGAAAATCAACCTGTGATTTTCAATAACCTCAAATATATGTAGTCGTGTGGCTATTTTGTCATGTATGTGATAGCTTCATAAATAATGTACTTTCCGGTCAGGTTTGCATCAAGTAGATGTATGAGATGTTAAATCTTTGGTGTTTAAGATCTTTGGACGACTCATCAAAAATAATTGCCGTAGCACGTTTACGCCGAGTCAGTTCCTAATAAGAATGTATTATGTTGATTCTACAGGAAAGTAATCTAACACAGGAAGGTTAGATACTTTCTAAATCTGTCTAGGTCTTGACCTCTTTACTCGCTTGCTTAAACTTGTATACAATAAAACTTATCACCTGATCCTCCAAGAATATCTCATTGGCCCGATGTACCAAATGTTCCACAGTGATGGTGTCTCCGAAATCTTGCACCGCATTGTATTCAACTACCAAAGTGAGAACCATTAACGCTTCCACCACTAATTGACGGTATTCGGGCTGCGGTATAGAGTTGAGAACCGTTTCGACTGCGAGTGCGAACTTGAGCTCCCCTGAAGTCATCTCTTGCGTTAAATTCTGTTGCAGCACTTTGCCCTGGATCACTAAGCCTTGGCACTGTAATTTTTTTTTAAATTAATGTTAAATTATATAAAATTCACGAGTTTCTTTTACAAAACTCCTCCGATACTGCTTGACCGATTTTTATGAATTTTTGTATATAGGTGTATTCTGTAGGTATGAGAATAGTTTGTAAGCTATTTTTATATCCCTAAGTAATAAGATTTTTTTTATTAATTATTTTAAATTTAACATAACAAAATACATATAACCCTGAATTTTCACCCTTCTAACAAAAACCCCCATTATTTTATAGAGATATTAGTACTGTAATAATGTTCAAAACTCAGCGGTCGATAACTCATTCACATATTCTAGGTTGTAGAGGGAGGTTGCATGTTTAGGTGGGAGATGTAAGTAGTTTGAGTAGAAAGTTGAAACCGAAACCGTAACAGCATGCGGACCGCAGAAACACCGAAGAATCGACAAAATGACAGATTGAAGAAACATTAATACTATTCGGAGCAAAGTAGTTCTTATTTTAAGGCAGCAAGGATGCATCGTCGTTATGAGAAACATTTCTTTTCTTCCCGAGCATGATCTCACAAAATGACCTCTTATGACAGCTAAAGTAGCAACGTTTTCTTATTTCAATGTCAAATATAGTCTTACATTAATGTCAACTACTCCGCATCATCGCGGTCCAAGACAAATATTTTCTTTATGTTCAGTCATTTACTTGAAAATTTTATCATTTTTGACAGAAGATTTCCCGGCAACCATTTTAAAAATATAGCTACTTATAAATGTTGACTTCTATTGACGACCTTGTTACCATGGATTAAGAACTATTTTGCAACGGACTGTTTTGGATAGAATATTTTATCTTTAATATTATTTCTTCGGATCGCAATGCTAAGCACGCAGGAAGTGATTATTTATTTACTCCTGTTCATAGTTAAAACAGAATATCGTCTGTCGGGTCTGATAGTTTATGTATATTTAAAATATAATGTCAGTGGTGTATAATTTTACAATTGTCATCAATTTGGCGCTAACTTGTGGGTAAACTATAACGTGCGGGTTTCCTCACGAGGTTTCCTTCACGAAATACGTGTCGTGTCGATGATCAATTTTTGTCATTAAGTACGGGAACGAGGAAGCTTTTATAGCATGCTCACCTTTTCTAGCACCCCCCAGACCTTGGGGTAGAAGTCGCGCGGCACGCGGTTGAGCGCGCCGTCCAGCCGCCGCCGACGTAACCACTGCCCCTGTCGGTCGGGCTCAGCTATTGGCGCTGTGGGGGTTTAAGTAGGTACTTGTTCTTAATATTCTCGATATTGACATGATACAGGTCATGAACTCATGATACTAACCCTGGCGCCTTCACAGTATGAACACTTATGCAATATTATATACAGTGTGATAAAAGTATATATTAATATCATAAAAAATTCGACCTTTAGATTTTTTAAAGTCCGGTAGGTTCAAATGACTTTTTAATTACATTATAAAAAGGCTCAATAAACTTTTAAATAGCTTTAACAGTATTTTCACAATGCGCGATGCGATATCGCATGTCGTACCGATAAATGAGGGTTTTTAAATTCGTGTTTTTAAAGTCGTGACATCTGACAGCTTTTTGACACGACAAGGACCGTCGGGCTACCAAGCGCCGCCAGGTGACAGAAAAATATTCGAAAATTCTTATTGAGCATTTTTGATACCACTTATGCCACCGATGACGCTTTGTGTGCGTTAGGTCTGCCCCCTAGCTACAGAAAAAATATCAAACCCCCTCAATGCTAAGGTAGGCTCTTATGTCTTTGGCATAAATGCGTTTTTCCAATATCCAGACCGTTATCGCATGTCGCACCGATAATGACACATACAGGTATAATGTTTTATATTAAAAGATATCGTTGTCTCACTCATACCTTAGTAATTTATCGGTGCGACATGCGATCTCGCTCCGCGCAATGTGAAAACGCTCTTATACGACTGCATGTATTTACTGACAAATTCCTCACAATAGTGTGTTAGTTTATGAAATATCAAAGACTTGGTAAAAATTTGTTGACTTTGCTATTACTCTTTTTAGGAACACGACAACTGGTATTTTTGATATTAAACAAATACTATTTTCCTTTACTAGAGCTGAAATATAATTTTTATTCAGTGGGTTTTTTAATTTTTTAGCGTGATTAAAAAATATATATTTTCGCTAACGTAGGTAATTAGTCTAATTACGTTAGCGAAAATGTTTTCTCCTATAAGATAAGTATAAATTTTAGATATGGTATTACTTTCCAATACTGAAGTGCTGGAAAACAACCAATTGTTAGGAAATTAGCTTGTTAAGCGAACCCTGAAAAACGGGACGTCCCGCGCAAATCGGGACACCTGGCAATCCTAGTCACGACATATTCGGTTTACCACATTTCAATCTTATTTCTATATCAATAAGGTCGAAAAATTTTTGAGGTAACTACATTTTTTACTATTTATTTTCCAGTAAATAAGGTTGTTACATATCGCGACTCGCGAGTATGTTGTACAATTTCTAATTTTACCAAATACTGCATATCATTAATAACAACGAGGACAATCGATTAATATTTGAAATATGAAAAAGAGCGCTATACTGAACTATGTCGTCAAATGTATAGGTACTGTAACGGACGAGGTTGAGAAAGAATTAAAATAAATAAAATACCTTCTTCGGCGTCTGCGTGTAGAGATTTGCCCTCGAGTATTATTTGAGATTTCTTCGTGTAGCGATTCGATTTGTTGCTAACTATCGAGAAATTTCCACCGCGGGCCGCTGCGAAAATATATTTCACATTATAACTTATCAAAATAAACAGAATTAATTTTTCAAGTTTGCAAGGAAGAATAAT
Organism: Phengaris alcon alcon; assembly: GCA_037179445.1. Lineage (NCBI taxonomy): Eukaryota > Metazoa > Arthropoda > Insecta > Lepidoptera > Lycaenidae > Phengaris > Phengaris alcon. Next base: position 2,405,415 of record JAYRCH010000055.1, on the reverse strand, counting down.
AAAGTAGGTATGTTAAAAATAAAGCCTATATATCTAGATAAACAGGGAGAAAATAATGTATAAGAAACCAAACTTCTACAGAGGTTTATAAATCGAAAGTTTATTTCGTGCGTGTGCTTATGAGAAATACAATAATGATTTAAGTTTAAAAAATAATAGGTACGCAATAAAGATTGTTTTACATTGTCATATCTATAGGTTCATGCTAAATGTGTAAAGGGAAAAGTCTACAACTAATATAGGCATATCATACAACTGATGTATGGTCTATGGAAGCAAAAAAAAAAAGGAACGCATGCCGATATCGCTGATATTAAAAGTAATGACAAGAAAGGTATTTTTCAAAACAGGGGGACGTCGACAACTCGCCTTTATTTTGTATATTCTCTTTTACGTGAAATAGTGCATTGGCTGGAAAAATAATGGACGCGTCAGTTATGAATTACCACCACATCTGTTTAAATATTATACCTACAGGCTACAACTAAGTGACTCAACCTATTGATCTAAATACTTGCATAATGATTTTGTATAGTAAATAGTTACCTTTAAATTCATTACATAATATTTTAATAAGCAGCATCATTAAAATAATATTAAGATACTTACCACTATTAATAGCAAACTCCTTGCCGCTGAGTATGTGATACAGTAAGTTTTTCATTTCGAAGGGCGAAAGGTTGAGCAAATGTTCCGATGCCTCCTCGCCGTTACAGGATAGGGTTCTAGATAGTTCTGTCGCCATAACCTGATAAGAAACATAAGTATGAAAGATAAATTTAAATCGTCTATGAATCCTTTGGTAAAAGATCTAAGATGAACGAATTTTTGGCATTTCACTATTTAAGGTAAGTATTAACTGATAAATACCCTAACCAAGAGAATTTCGGGACACGTCTACAGAGGATTCCGTAACTATCAACGCGTAATAAGTTTTTTTTTCAAATGAATTAAAAAGTTATAATCCTATTTTGCTTTAAATAATATTATCCTAAGTAGTGTTTAGCAGGGTCTATCAGCATGGAAATTCCAGGGAGACCAACTTGTAAACCACTTTGGAGGCGATTACTCGAAAATGATTTTTACTTCATAAAAAGTGGTGTATCAAACCTCGCCATTATTTATGTATATAATATAGACAAGATGGGGTAAAATGAAACCATCTCAACTTCATATTATGTATGGGGAGTAACCCCTAAAATATAAATATATTATTATTTAATGATACTAATGTAATAGTATACCACAATTTAATTCGATTATTATTAAGGTTCCTTATACGAAACGGAAGGTGTAGAACCCTAAAAAGTCAACAAGGTTTTTAAAGTAATCGAATTAAATATTTTTCGTATAATAATCATCTGCAATGTCTGTAATGCTATGGAATAAACAAGATTGTCTGTGGCTAATTTGTAAAAAAAATATTGCAATGCATCAAGTAATATCATAGCAAAAGCAGTAAGCACATTATTTACTAGACAATAATAAACATACTTAATAATAATGAGTTGTTGCCAGAGCACGTGTAAACACATTGTTAAATGGCCATTAAGTTATCCACGAAACATTACATAACCACATAAACGTCTCTCAAACGAAATATTTGGCTGACACTTGGTCTGAATAAAATTCATAACATAATCAACTAGCCAAATAATATTATTGCAATCATAAAGCAGTTGCAAAGACAGATTTTTTAATTTGCATAAAATGCTATATTTTTATTTTGATCAGCCACCGACGTCCCCAAAAATAATAAATAACTCTTATGTTTAAACTTTGCTGCATTACCCGAAAGGTTTAGTGTCAACATTGCACTAACCTAAAGCTTTTGTGTCAATATTGCTGCACAACAAGAAGATTTTGTATCGACATTGCTGCACTTACCTAAAACTTTTGTGTCAATATTGCTGCACTAACAAGAAGCTTTTGTATCGACATTGCTGCACTTACCTAAAGCTTTTGTGTCAATATTGCTGCACTAACAAGAAGCTTTTGTATCGACATTGCTGCACTTACCTAAAGCTTTTGTGTCAATATTGCTGCACTAACAAGAAGTTTTTGTATCGACATTGGTGCACTTACCTAAAGCTTTTGTGTCAATATTGCTGCACTAACAAGAAGCTTTTGTATCGACATTGCTGCACTTACCTAAAGCTTTTGTGTCAATATTGCTGCACTAACAAGAAGCTTTTGTATCGACATTGGTGCACTTACCTAAAGCTTTTGTGTCAATATTGCTGCACTAACAAGAAGTTTTTGTATCGACATTGGTGCACTTACCTAAAGCTTTTGTGTCAATATTGCTGCACTAACAAGAAGCTTTTGTATCGACATTGGTGCACTTACCTAAAGCTTTTGTGTCAATATTGCTGCACTAACAAGAAGTTTTTGTATCGACATTGCTGCACTTACCTAAAGCTTTTGTGTCAATATTGCTGCACTAACAAGAAGCTTTTGTATCGACATTGGACATTGGTGCACTTACCGAAAGCTTTTGTGCCAATATTGCTGCACTAACAAGAAGCTTTTGTATCGACATTGCTGCACTTACCTAAAGCTTTTGTATCAATATTGCTGCACTAACAAGAAGTTTTTGTATCGACATTGCTGCATTTACCTAAAGCTTTTGTGTCAATATTGCTGCACTAACAAGAAGCTTTTGTATTATTTGTATCAACATTGCTGCACTAACCTAAACCTTTTGTGCCAATATTGCTGCACTAACAAGAAGCTTTTGTATCAACATTGCTGCACTAACCGATGCTTTTGTGTTAACATTGCTACACTAACTAGCATACTAACCAGACGTTTCGGTGACAAGATTGTTGCGAAGCTTTTGTGTCAACATTGCTGCACTAACCTGTATGATGAGGCCGACTCTCAGCCGCAGCATCTCCAGGAACAGTTGCGGCTCGGTGCGTATGAACATGGCGAGGTACACCAACAGCTCCTGTGTCAACATAGCTGTGCTCTCGTCGTCGCCGTACGCCTGTGTAACAGATATATCATGGAAATATAATTTTGTGTATATGAGTCAGAAAGAGAAAGCGATATAAAATGTAATTTGTATTAAAAATGCATATTAGATGTAAGTACCACACACAAGCCACAATACCTAAGTTTCATCTATATGTGAAGTTAAAGTGAGTGCTAATATTGTATACCATTGGCAAAAATATACTAAAACAGAAGGCAGAACTAGATTTGTAAGGCGTACAGACCTTGTTATTTCGGTTTTTCTCGTGGCGAAAAGACTGCATGTAAATTAATAAGAAATCATTTCCTAAAATGTTACACATTCCTAGTAACAATCCAACAGGCAGTAAATCACTGATATGCATATGTTTAACAACTTGATCAGAAAGATAAAAAACCTGCACTAAGTGCGCTTAATTTTTTATTGCAGCAACACTACGCAATGCTGGAATGTGATTGGTTAAATCTCGCAAATTTGACATTAATGATATTTCAATATAGTTTCGAGAATTTCCGGAAAACAAGTCGAAGTTTTTTGTATTCCTGATCCGGCTATATAGTTAAATAATAATAATAATTAATACATGTAAGTAAAATAAAAGTAGGTTGTAAATATGTGCTATGTACATAGGTACATGGCACAAAAAATTTTCTTCTAAAATAGTTTAGAAGAAATTATTTTGAGGTCTTGTTTGAGGTTGTCAAATTATTAAAATGGATAAATGTTTAAAGGAAAGAATACGAATAGATTTTGTTACAGATATTAATTTAATAATAAATAGTATTATTTATAATAAACATAACTGTCGTTTCTTGTATTTACAGAAAAAACAAAATAGTTTGTTTTCCTTCATCTTATATACATATTACTCACCAAGTGTATAAGCTGCCTTAGCTCGTTTTCGGGTAGCGGAGCGGTGATAGTGTGTTCATTATTGGGAGGCATGCCCACTGTGATCTGCTTCTGTCTCACTAGTAAGTCGGTGACGGCCTTAGCCAGGTCCTCAACGCGTTTGCCCAACATGCCCGCTGTGTGGCGCACTAAACCCCAAAGCTTCTGCGTACAAGCCTTCTCGTATAGAGCCTTGAGTAAATCTTTTACTGTGACATGTTTTCCGTTTTCTATCATACCTGTAAAATAAGAATTTAAGAACTTTGTTACTTTTGAGTTAAAAAAGCGCACAAAGCGATTTCACAAACTTCAATTTACAACTATTTGCATTACCAGAGTTGAACCACTGGCCCGTGTTGAACCACTCACTCGTGTTGAACCATTCATCTGTGTTGAACTCCAGGCCGTGTACTGCAGTATGTCCCCCGGCTCGTCCAGGCTCTCTGTCTCACGCAGTACGGCGGTCGCAGCCGCTGTCAGTACACTCACCCGTGTTGAACTCCAGGCCGTGCGTGTCGACGAGGTACTGCAGTATGCCCCCTGCTCGTCCATGATCTCTATCTCGCGCAGTACGGAGGTCGCAGCCGCTGTCAGTACACTCACCCGTGTTGAACTCCAGGCCGTGCGTGTCGACGAGGTACTGCAGTATGTCCCCCTGCTCGTCCAGGCTCTCTATCTCGCGCAGTACGGCGGACGCAGCCGCTGTCAGTACACTCACCAGTGTTGAACTCCAGGCCGTGCGTGTCGACGAGGTACTGCAGTATGTCCCCCTGCTCGTCCAGGCTCTCTATCTCGCGTAGTACGGCGGTCGCAGCCGCTGTCAGTACACTCACCAGTGTTGAACTCCAGGCCGTGCGTGTCAACGAGGTACTGCAGCATGTCCCCCTGCTCGTCCAGGCTCTCTATCTCGCGCAGTACGGCGAACGCAGTCGCTGTCAGTACACTCACCAGTGTTGAACTCCAGGCCGTGCGTGTCGACGAGGTACTGCAGTATGTCCCCCTGCTCGTCCATGATCTCTATCTCGCGCAGTACGGCGGACGCAGCCGCTATCAGTACACTCACCAGTGTTGAACTCCAGGCCGTGCATGTCGACGAGGTACTGCAGCATGTCCCCCTGCTCGTCCAGGCTCTCTATCTCGCGCAGTACGGCGGACGCAGCCGCTGTCAGTACACTCACCAGTGTTGAACTCCAGGCCGTGCGTGTCGACGAGGTACTGCAGTATGTCCCCCTGCTCGTCCAGGTTCTCTGTCTCCCGCAGCATGGCGATCAGCTCGTCTGTCTCCTGCTCCGCGTACATCGTCTGAGACTCTGAAGCCGTACGGTTGCGGACGACCGCCAAGTTTTTGTTCTCTGACAAATTACGGTCCATTATTATTTATCCAAAAGAAGAAACACCGACAAGTAAACAACAATTCAATTTTAGTTTTTACATTGCCAAAGTTAATAAACTTACTCTCTTCCTTAGGCGGTGGTGGCGATTCCTCTTTCGTTATTTCAATTGTTGGTGGCGTTATAAGAGTCGTCGTAGATGTTCCCCTGACA